>OX459115.1:91633429-92314262 GCA_949775065.1 Brachyopa scutellaris | reverse complement strand
TTCAGCATTTTGCAGTCGATTTTGGACGTGTTTCGGAAGCAAAATTTTAAAAATAATGGCTCCTATTGATCCAAAAGAACTTTTAAAGGTATTTATTAATTGTTATAGAAGTGACAGCCTTCTTTGGGACATACACAAGCAATCATTTCTTCATCATTCATTTTTTTTTTTAAGTGAAACTTCTTAGCTCGCGGTGTGAACTGAAAATCGTGAAACGAAATTTTGACACGCAAAACATGCAGAACCCAACGTATTAGCATGCAAGAAAAATTGAGAATATTTTCGAAGAATTGTCATTCCTGGAATTATAGTATATAGCCTAGAATGAAATAATAGGTCTGTTCTCGTACTTTCTGGACTAAAATTTATAGATTCTCAAATTTCAAGGAGTGGGGGTAAAATCTGTCAGAGAGAGGGAAAAGTGTGCAAAAGTACAAGAACGCATTAACAACAAAACATGAAAAATGTATGACGTTTGACCGATTTGACAGTTTCATAAAGCTGGCCTAAGAAATTTCTTGGACTAAATTCGGCAGCATGGGGAAATTTCTTAGCGCTCTCTTCTGTCGAAAACTACGAAACGTCTTCGTACTGGAACAGGATTTTACTGATTTTCGTAGTTTTGCGCAGTTTTGGACAGTGCGGGAACAGACCTAATGGGAAATGACTACCTAATTCGCAAAGCTGCGTTCTAAGCAAATGGTGCAAATGATGGATTCCGTTGATGATTTTAGGAGCGTCACGAGCATAGCTTCTATCTGTACTGTAAACATACCATTATAACGATATTCATATCCCCTTTAGCGTGTGTAGCTTCTAAAAAAAAATCATAGGCGAATCAATAATCCCCACTGCTACCGAAGGTCGCTCATATATCAATTAAAAGTTCAGGGTACGCCACCACTATCTCCGCTTTTATTTTGAGTTCTCTGCATCACTTCCGGCACCGTTCAAATCTTGTTACGACTCCCTACTGTCAGTTTAATTCTAAAATAAAAACACAGACACCCAAAGATGAGATAATGTCTCAATTAAATGCCGCCAATCTAAGTTATTACCACGGGGTTATCTTGAACACATTCTCTTTGTAACTCTCAAAGAAGAGTCGTCTTTTCCCCTTTTCCTTCCCCAAAATCGTGATTTTTGTTGTTGTTGTTCTTTATTTGGGGGGAAACATAGTGTGTATCCGATTACATTGCCGAATAGAAAAATATCTCATTTTACATGATCATTTCGATCACTGAACATACATAGATGTCGGAGTAGGCTTTAAGTGCTGTCGGTTTTCCACAGGTCCTATCACGTCCTCTTAAGAACCTGATACCACCAGAAGAAATACAAATACACAGAGAGTCAGATGATTTATCAGAATAAAAAGTGTAACTCAAATAAACTCATATACGAGTATCTGTACCAAGATCGTCCGAATTTGAAATCTTTTAATTAAAGATAAGTGGAAGTCAGACAGTTTTGAAGTGAAGCCCTTAATGGTTGTGGAGAGGTTGTTGCTTTTGGAGCGCTGCGCTGGAACGGGGTCTTTTTTATTGTTGTTCTTTCTTCGTGAATATAAAATGCTGAGGTTCAAACTAGTGAGATCATATTTCAATAATGATGACGACCTCGAAGAGTAGAGGACTCTTCAAAGATACTGCTGGAGTAGGCATATAGGTATAGATAGGTTTTGCAATAATAAACACGATGTTTGGTTTAATTAAGTTATTTAGATTTGATTTGATAAATAACTTGATAATTGTAATAATAATCAATTTCAAATAACACTTGATGTTAGAAGAGATTAAGATTGTTTGAGAGACCGCGTGAGAGGAAAGATCAACAAATCGTATCGAGATCAGTTAAAATTGCTAAATTGCACGCTGTGAAGATTTCCATTAGAGTTGGGGACTTCATCACTATTCCCGATATTTCTGGTATTATCTTTGTATCTAATGTACCTATACTTTCGAAAGTTCGCCTATAGAATTACAGAGGCAAAAGATTTCAAGTTTAAGCACATCAAGTGAAGAAGCCCTAAAGCTTTAATTTGGGATGATTTTGCTAGCCACAAGAAATATTACCAAAATGGGAAAATACATGGTCTGGGTTACGTAAGGTAATGTGAGAATATGGAGGACACTTGCTCAAGCTATCTCTCAACACATGTCCTTAAGGGGTTAGGCCACTCTAGAATTTTCGAAAAATGGATTTTTTATTTTTTTTAAAATTGTACCCTAAGACCTCAAAAATTATATCGCAAAAGATTATGGTCGGGAAATATCTCTAAGTACTCAGTGCAGCCATCGCAAATTAAAGGTATTGCAATATTTTCTTATGATTTTCTTCTAATCAAAACTTCAAACGCGTGTATCTCAAAATTGCATTTTTTTAGTTGACCGGAAACATAACTCAGACAATTTTTAACCGATTTACTTGAAATTTTGAATATGTTTTGAAAAATACATTGTCTATGGAAGTACGTAGGATTTTTTTTTTTATATTGAATAGTTCATTTGTTATTAACAATTATCTGATGATTTTTTAGGCAAATTTATTATTTTTGACTTTGAAAGTGCGCCATTTCTCCAAAAATGAATAAGTATATCGAAAAAATCCTACGTACTTCTATAGACAATGTATTTTTCAAAACATATTCAAAATTTCAAGTAAATCGGTTAAAAATTGTCTGAGTTATGTTTCCGGCCGTGGACCCTTAAAAAAACGGAGATGTCATCGAAAAACGCTGCACACCCGCCATTTTGAAACTAATCGCTTCAAAAAATTATTTGTATACAGTCATTGATATGTCATCATAAAAAAGCCTATTTTTTCGACCTCTAGGGTGGCCTAACCCCTTAACTCATTAATGGGCAAAAGTGCATTTTCACTAGGGCCATGTTCAGAGCATGTGTGCCAATGTAATTCAACAACAAATCGAACCAAACCTATGAGTCGTTATGTTCTTAGGGATGCTCTTTTGAATTAAAAATAAAAGTAAAAATTCATGAAAATGTTTTTGAACTGGTCAAAATCGTCTTTTGACTAAAAAAACGTGTTTTTGTTCTCGATTTCAATATTGAAAATTTTTTTTAACCCTTTATCGTAAAGATTGATTTCCAAATCCTACTGGAAGAATGCACGCGAATGTATCGAGATCATTTTCCAGCTATGGGTATTTCAATTTTTGCCCTCGGTGGACCGCAATTGGACCCGGATCCAAAACGTCGGAGCCAAAATGTCAGGGCCCATTTACTCAAAAACGGTGCACTTTTGAGAAAAAATGTATTAGAATTTTTAGAAGAATATTTTAGCATTTTTAAATTTAATTTGCCATTTTGGATTTTATGAAATGGCCAATTTTGACCAAATTGGTAAAAATGGCAATTTAAGATCACAAACGATGCACAAATATCTCTTAACTAAATTTAAGCTAAGTTTACAGTTTTAAAATGAAATTGGATCGATTTTGGCCAATTTTGTAGGCTGATTCTGGTTGACCAGAAAATGGCTAAAATCGATCCAATTTTGTTTGGCCAATTTTGTAGGCCGATTCTGGTTGACCAGAAAATGGCCAAAACCCAAATGTCCCAAGCTCTAACTCTAGTTCTGGCATAGTATTGAAACATAGTTTGAAAATTGTTCCCCAAACCGAATCTCATCTTGTACCTAAAAGAGTCCATACACGCCACAACTTGTGTGCCGATTCGACCGGTCTACGAGTATCTATCTAACTGTTGAAGTAATGGTTTTTTTTTTTGAACGGATTAAGGCTGTCCTAGAGTAGTCTTCATAGACTCTAGGTTTCATATGAAATAATCATCAAGACGTTTACCAAAATTTGATGCAAAGGTCGTCTCCATTTCTGTTTGCCAGAGAAATTCGATATTTTCGAACAATCGGGTTGTTTAAAGCCTGTCATGGATTGTCTGACCAGTCTGTATGTAATCGAAGTCAGGGTCCCTTAAGGCGATTTATTTGAATATTCAGTGCGTGATATTTGCGAAATCGTCGACGTAATTTAATTGATTTTGAAATCATCACTGAAAACACAATTTTGAGTTGTGTTCTCATTTGTTTAAGTTTGTAAATTTCTCTACACAACTGTAGAGTATGCCGCCATTTGCAAAATTAAAGGGTTGCCTATACCAGTTTGGTGATACTCGTACTTTATGCGGTACCTTTTATGTAGGTAAAATCAAAATTATTTCAATAAAATTAAGTACTTGAGAATTCGGTTATTAGCATTTTCCTTAGATGTCTGCCGCTTTATGGTGAAACTTTTTTTTAGGCAATCCCTTTGTAGTTTTTGAAAACAAAAAATCAACAATCAAACGATCTTATTATTATGAACACGTCTCACTTCTAAAAATAGAAAAAACAATAATAAAAACTCCCGATATTATAATATTTTTAGCTAACCTCTACAAAACTCTGAACTTGGTTGACCACTCGTACTTAAACGTACAAATTTCGAACAAAAATCTTATCTAATTTACGTAATCTTTATAAAGCACTACCCCGAAGCCGGTTAATTCGATAAAAATAACTTCGTTATAGTAATTAAAGTCGCATTAAGAGTTTTTCTGTCCCTCTTATTATGATGATCAAATTCGTTGCATCAATAGATGGCGCGTACGTACCGTAGAAGCGCATCACTTTGACAGGAGTGATGTCATAGCAAAGATCATCATGTGCGATCGTCGCTGCTGCTGTTGTTGACAAAACTTGAATGTGTAATGAAATTTTTTATTTTATTGAAAGTGACATCAGGACTGCGACTGAGTATATCAATCTTATAAGCTAATTTAACGTGAAAGTTTATTTTGATTAACTGAACATGTAAGCCCGCCTACATGGAGATTAGTTCTTTTAGCGTGATCATGTTGCAGTAAGTGGTTTTGGGTTTGGTGTTGATATTCATCAGTGTCATGGTAGTGAATTTAATTAGTACGAGCATACACAAGGTTGGGTTGTGTGGATTTAATGGTGGTCTTAAGAACTTAATCGTTTCGATATTGACATACATTTTTTGTAGATTGTGCAGATCATATAAGTGAAGCCCACGATCGGTAAGGTGGAGTTGTTTACATGTAGTATGTAAATATTTACAATCTATTCAGATGCTGTTTTTTTTTTATATTGTTAATTTTCAATGCCACCTTTGTAATTCTGATCGACAAAATCGCCCTTTGACAGTCGCGATCGTCGAAAATAATGAGGATTACCTTCAGCCATGCGTGACAGCAAAAACCTTCTTCGGTGACTTTTTTTTCCCACGATATTGAGATACACGATCAATGTGATCAGTCGATTGCTTCGCTTTCGGCATCTTTTGAATCTAAATTGGGAACATGGGTAATTAACTCAGTCATTTCCCTAATGGGATGCTGTTGCTTTTGGGGGAACATGGATGTACCTGTTTTTGGTGTTTTAAAACCAGCGACTTGTTATTGGACGGCAGGATCCTTTATACTTTTTCTTTGGGTACACACGCTACGAATCAAGGGATAATCTTATTTTTGTATTAATAGAAATGCACACATAGCGACACGTTGGGAAACGTCAAAAATGAAACAATTTAGTACATCAGTCTCCTGGAGCTTACCTAAATTTCCACTCCTGGCAACCAAAATCTAGGGGAACATACTCGTAGATCATAGTCGAAATTTTCTGCGAATAGGTTAGAATAAAAGTTGTACTTGCGATACAATTTGCTTTCGTTATCGGTGACGATATGATTTTTTAGACGAATCATGCCGGGGTTCATAAGCGAACTTGGAAAAGAGTGTGGAATGGGCTTATCCCTGCACTTCTTTCATTCTTTATTTTCAAAGCCGCATCCGTTTTTCACTCCAAACCTTTTAAGGGGCTCGATAGTAAACATTTTCTCATGTTTTTTACGTGCTAATGCATTGTTTTTTGGACGAAATGTGAGTGTCATAATCGACAATACCATTCAATGAATTTAATGTTTTTTATATTGAAAATCTCAATCGAAATGAATTCGCTGCATATCTGTAACTATTTAGAATGGCATCCCTGTTTGCGGACCGTTGCTACCTATATTTCGTCCCAACCGAATTGTCAGTACAGGAAAGATAGGACGTTTGCCTCTCAGTCTGGTTGCAATAGCTTACATAAACCTTTCCCTCTTTTATGCTCTGACTGCGAAACCGTAGTATGCATCAAAAATCGCCGCAAATCGGAGAGCAATACCCATAGGGCTACCATCTGCTGATTTGAAAATAACACAATTTGTTGAACGAAAAAAGGATAATTGTGTACAAACTACAAAGTGGACACCACCTCGATTTTAATGAAATGTTGGTATGTCACAAAATCACAAAAATCGAAAAGTGTTGAACTTCATTTTAACGGTTTCACCAGAAAAAAAAGAAAATGGAAAAACAAAACATGTGGCAACACCCTCACACACTCAAATTAATTTTATTGGTTCTCAAAGCACACAATCCCAAAGCTCTTTGACCAAAACCACAGAAAAAGCATCAACGATTAGCTTTAACTTAATAATGGTAACACTGTTTTGATGTTGATATTTTCCTTACACACAGCGATTGGCGGCCACATATAATCATTCAGCCATCAACTGTGGAGCTGGCTGGTCATGCTATGGTGGGATGTATGCCAATCTGTGAAAAATTACAAAAACAAAACCTGTGTAAGTCAGTGCTTTGATTTTTATTTCAGTGGCGATTTCTCTAATTGAGTGCCGTGAAGACATGTACACTATGTACAGGCACCAGTGTTTGAGAAAAAGCTCCCCCATAAGGCCTGTACTGACAATTCGGTTGGAAGAGGTTCAACGAGCTTAAATCATCTGCCTTTTATATTTTGTAAGCATAAATCTGGCAGACATGATGACACGAGTTATAAAACAGAAAGCCTTGCCGCAATTACTCTTCAAGTCAGATTTTGCAATATAAAAATTCTCTAAATTCCTTTCATCCGATCTCTACGAAGTACCTAACACATGTTACTTATACTCTTAAAAGTAATTCAAATGCCTAGCCCATAAAAGAAATAAAGAAACGCGATATCTCTGCGCAATAACAATTGCCAAACCCTCAAAATACGCCTTTATCCATATCACGGAGGTCTGGGGGGCATTTTATCCACCACTTGCACTTGTTTTGTGACTTTAATTGCACCCAGCCGACTAAAAACCGGTCAAACTGAGTTTATTTTTTTGGCCGCACTACATGAGTAACAGCTACATACGTAACGTATAACTATCTATCCAAAGGTATTAATTAACTATTCGAATATCACTATCAAGTGTGCTGCAGGCCATCGAATGCAACAAAAACGCAAGGAGAGTGAGATAGAGAGAGATTGCCATGGCGCCAGGCACAATCCGACAACAGCAAAATGTGTCAACACATCGTACTCGTACATGTACCACTGGCCAAACTCCTACGTGCTCTGGTGCACTTTACACGAGAAAATACTTGATATTCGTCGATTACACGTCGCACCATGTGACGTCCATCACCAACCACCATTTTAGTATACAACTGCCAACATTCTGACCCTAAAGATGTTTTCATTTTGCCACGAGATTAAAGACAAAGTTGCCAAGACTTTCCACTGACGGCTGGCGTCGCATCGTCTAACTGTCTGAAGGGTGGTGCAAGAAAAATAGTAAAACAAAGAAGAGAGGAAATGACTATTTCAAATTGTCATCTGTCATCTCTTTACAACTGTCAGATTGTAGCTGCAAATGTTCCGAATTACTTGCCCTGTTCACTAATTAAAGACCATCAGCGTTGTCGTGTCGTGTCGTTCTGCACTGGTAATGCAACATTTCCGTGGTACCAAAAATAAAGCACAGCTTTTGTTTTGAAATGCGTCCGCGTGTGTGTGCATGCAAGCGTAATTATTTCATTTGTGTGATCTGTCTTATCTTTATGAGCTAAATTGACAGTTTAGCTGATGTCGTCGCAAGTCCTAAGGTCAAGTTGGTTGGCAAGACATATGTATCGAACAAAGAGACAATTGAAATGGATTTTTTACGAGTGTCACAGCACTTAAGTGGGAAAAATAAATGCATTTTTACGAGCGTAGTGTTATCAGGGTGCAGAAAGAATGGATGACTCAACGTTGCACAAGAATAGGTGGACCATGAGGGAATATTGATTTATGGCAAACACTTGAAATTGTGTTTTCTTTCTTTCTCGTTACTTTCTGCCTTAATCAGCAAGCGATTCGTATTCGATGTAAAATCGAAAGATAGGTTGATTTGGCACCACTTATTTTCAAAGTAAGAACGTCAAAGTCTGTTTACAGGAATTTAATAGGTCTGTTTGGTAACACGCTACTTTTCGTAATACTATGTAAAATTACATAGAATCACATGAATCTGTGTTTGTTAAGTCGAAAAAATCACAGCAAGCAGAGAGCGAAATGAGAGCGTAAAAAATATAGAGCGATCAAATTATACGCAACATCTTTTTCTTGTGGTGAGCTGGAAAACTATGTCAAACCAGGCCATCTGACAGTTTGTGAAATGTCATAATCTTCATTGTTAGTGGAAAACAAAAACAAATTGATAGGTTTGAGAAAAAGTGTGTTTGGTTACATTTGTGCAAGTTTTCTGTCTTTGAGAGGAGTTCTCTCTCTTTGAGAGGATTTTACTTTTTGACAGTTCTCACTCGCTTGTGCACAAAAAAGATACCAAACCGACCTAATATGCGCGTACAATTTTTCTTTACAAAATCAAAGACGGACACAAAATAAATTTACTTTTGACGGATACGTTGCTGCGGAATAGTTCTGTTCTTTTGTTAATTCTCTTCGATGGCAACAAAGATGATGGTCTTGTATTATACTAAACCATTTCAAAATTGCATCGCATATGGTCAGCTTTTTATCAAGATCATACAAAAATGGCCAAAATCTGACACCAAAACGTCAACTAACTAAATAATAATGAACTCTTAAATTATCTCTCCAATGAATAACTCTAGACTAAGTGTTAGTTTCCATTAACTAACGACACCGACTTCATTATGGTTCACCCAAATTGACACGATAAATCTCGCAAGTTCATTATTATTTTTACAAAAAGCCAACCTCAAGAAACAACACAATTAGAGGCAAACGATTTAGTCCCAAAACGATCCGAAGAGATTAGTCAACTGTTTGCCAGTGATTCCAACAAAAGATACGAGAATACTCAACACAAAGCAAAAAATCATTGGTCGCCTACATAAATCATTCCATCTCGTCTGGCTATTAAGGATCTATCGTGCCATAGCCTACTTCAATTCAATTCAATAATAACTCGACTTGATAATCGAAAATGTTTTTATACTCTGAAGTCTGAATGCGAGACACCATTAATCAGTCTCACAGTCTCGGTACTCGGTACCCGTGAAAACATTTTCACTCCTTACAAAAAAAAAAAAGAGAAGCAAATTCCTAACCGTAATGTGCTCGCCTCCACCAAAATGCACAAAACTGTATTGTCAATTCTATCGATCATGTCAGAGTCAAATGTCAAATGCTATCAATCGTTGAATTGGTGACAGTACTGTACATAGCTGTTTCGCTGGTTTACTATCATGAGCCGCATAGATGGCTTAGCTGAGAGTTAGAGGAGTAAAAAGTGGACTGTAGCTGGTCGTGCTTTATGGCTTCCCTCAAGTTACATCCGTAGTGCTGCTGTTACTGATTTGAATATCTCTCCACTCAGATTCATACCTGCATACCGTTAAGGAGGTTCATTAGACGTTGGGGAAATATTTGCACTCTGGGTGTCGATAGTAATCTTCTTCAAAAGGAAAACTTTCACATTCTTCGAGCCAATTTCTTGCCTGCCCGCTCGGCTCGTGTGTTTGTGTGAAAATGTAAATATGTAAAACTCTCCACCGAAAGACGACGAGTAAATTGGAAAATGATAATAAAATTGACCGAAACGGCCGGCGCGTCAGTTTCCCTATTATCGTATGGCATTGTGGTCAGATTTTGTATCACAAAATAAAACTCAGATTTATACAATTTATGGTGAGAGTTTTGAATTACTACCTTCACCTGATGCCGTTGTTGTGTGTCGTTTGTGGGTAAAAACGTAGTCACAACCGCGTCTGTCAGTGTGTCACACGCAGCACAATAATGCTGCAGGTTGTTGCTTGACAGCACAAATTGCGATTAAATTACCCTCATCCAATGTTGCGCAGATTGTATTGAAACTTTTCACATTTCAACAACAGACGAGTGGGAATTGGTTTGAGGAGAGTGATTGTGCGGATGTATGAGTCTTGAATTACATTTTTATCAAAATGCGGGAAAGTTTTTTTTAAAAAAAATTTCCCACATATGTACATATGAACTTACTTATAAGATATCTAAAGTCAGCGATTTTGAGACTTTCGGTGTAAACGGACTACTTGTAGATTGGCCATTTTGAGGACGAAACAAAACCCAGGAATGTTATCTAGCTGAGGTAGTTTACCTTATTTAAAGCGAACTTAAGTGAATCTTCTTTCAGTTCACTCGCTTCACACATAAAAAAGAGCTGATTTTATTACGAGTATCTTTATAGCTGACCTTTCTTACCTTTTTAGGGTACCGTAACCATATGGTAATACGGAACAATTATAAGTTCGAAATGTCTGTCACGATAAAAACATCAAGAACAGTTGTTCATAGAAACTTGAAATTTGGCATACTTATACATTATGGTGGTCCACATATTTGAGACAATTTATCACTCAAAAATAAATACAGGGTGGGCAAAATGTAAACTCGAAAAAAATATTTCTGAAAAATATGGCATGTGGGATATCATTCGAAAGGGCTCGAAGCAAAGATTCCAAAATTCCATTTTCAATTTTTTCTTTTTGAAACTTTGGGAGTTATCGTCAAAAATGTGTGAAAAATACCATACCAAAAGTACCCCCCGCCAGATCTTCAAAACTACTGAATTTGAATATAATAAAAAAACATAGTTTGTAAATGTTGAGCTAAATATTTAAAGAAAATTATAGGGAATCTCAGAAGTTGTATAGTTTTTGAGAAATTCACTTCGAAAAATTCAATTTCTTAACCGAGTAACTCGTAAACTACTTGATCGATTTTAATGAAATTATAACTTCCGATCAATAATTCCTTAATAAGTATTATGGACTTTCTTAATTTGTTTACGATTGAGTTAGATGTTTTTTCGTTCTTTGTTATGATCTTTGGATGCGATTTCCAAGGGCAAAACTACAATAATATTTACCTTTTCGTTAATATCATAAAAGATAAGACTAAAGCCCCTTATTCCTAGAACAAAAATCGTTGCGAGAAAAAAAATCGTTGCGAAACAAAAATCGTAGCTTGTGGTGCGAGATTTTGAGGGTAAATTCCTAGAATTTAAAATTTCGCAACGAGATTTTTGACGTACGAGTTTTGATATTTTTCTTGGTCATTTGAGAACTTTTTTTGTGTATCATTTTCTTCCTCTTATCACTCATATTGAATTAAGAGTATTTTGAGCAACAAATTTAAATTTTTTAAAAAAGGAAATGCCAATAAAGGCGCGAAAATGTGTAGTTTCTCTTTATGCTACTCAAAATTAATACAATTGTTTCCTCTTTCATTGAAAACAATGTCAAAAAATCGTTGCGAGAAATAAATCGTTGCGAGAAAGAATGATTTCTCGCAGTGAAGGTGCGAGAATTTTGACGTTTTACGCTACGATTATTTTTCTCGCAACGATTTTTGTTCTAGGAATAAGGGGCTTAAGGAAGCCTTTGAGCGCGAGTCAGATTCGCACTTCGCACGGCCGTTTTTTTTTTTTTACTTTAGGTGCAATACAACCAACCAAGCTCGAGGTTTTTTGTTTTTTTTTTTTACAACATCATAGTTCCTGGGTTACAAAAAGATAAACCTGGTTTTTATGAACTTGTATGTCTTTTAACATTTACAAAGACCAGATCAAATCACGAATGTTGCTGTAGTAAAAACTAAGTCTTATAATTCTAAGACCATGCTTCTACAGTGCTGATCTGCCTATCAAGCACTGTCAAAATTTTGAAAATGGATATTGACGAATTTGAATCATTTCAAAGAGGTATACTACTAGATAAATGATTCAACGGATTTCAACGTATTGTCTACTGCTAATGCAGTTTTGATAATCCATGCAAACTTGTAACCAAGAAAGAAGTTAGACGCGTGTGAATGTCTACATCTTTAATGTCTTAGTAGACATTTGCTTTGTTGTTAAATTTGTCGTCTTATCAGCACCTACATTTACTAATCTGGCTTATTTGAAATACCGAGTTTTTCAAAACCAATGAGTGGACTTCGCTACGTTTAATTTAAACATTTTCAAAAAGACGTAAGCTGTATATGGAGTGGTCAAGTAGAAACTGCACTGGTTACTCCACAATACTAGATAAATTAACTGTCGCCGAAAACGTAGACTATACTGTGCCAAAGCCCAATTTTGATAAAAACTTTACGGTCACTATGGGTCCTTCTGGGATGACCTAGGTGCTATAACAGACAAGTCGATACACTTCTACACTGATGGCTCTAAAACCAGTGATGGTGTAGAAGGAGGTATTTTCTCAGACAGATTAAAACTCAATCTCTCCTTTCGCCTCCTTGATCATCGTATCGTGGTTCAAGTGGAGATTATGGTGATTTCGGAAGCACTGTCCTGAATCAAGAGGAATGTAGTATCCATTAACGATCTTAGCATTTTCTCGGATAGTCAGGCAGCCTTGAAATCTCTGGAATCAGTCTCATCCACTTCTAAGACCACCTCCAACTGCCGTTCATCTCTTATAAAGATGGCTTTGCAGTTTAATATTCATGTTTGCTGGGTGCCAGAACAGAGAGATTCCAGGGAATTGCAAAGCTGACGAGCTCGCTAAACTAAGAACAACCTATTCTACCCGATAAGAACAATATACTAGGTATGCCCCTCGGTACTTACAAGCTTGCACTCAAACTTGACACAGTCAATAAAACCAATGCTAGATGGGGCGGTGGAACTACCCGTCTTGCCATCAAACAGATCTGGCTTAGACTAGATCCACACCGCTTCAGATACCTCTTGTCCCTTAAAAGACTACACATAAGTACGACCATAGGTGTCATTACAGGGTACTGCTTTATAGGCAAGCACGCAACTAGACTTGGCATGATTTCAAATGACTTCTGCAGAAGTTGTATAGACGAAGACCAAGAGGAAAGCCCAACACATCTCCTCTGCTCATGCCAGGAGGTTTCGCGTTATAGAAAACCACACCTAGGAGAATACGTCTTCGATGATCTTAGTGATCTAGCACAAAAAGACGAAGGAAGCTTTTTAAGCTTTATACAAAACTCCAAATGGTTCTCATGAGCAACGGGGTAAATATCCCCTAGATCCTTGGTATCACAATGGGCCTCTATAGGCCTAAGTGTTCTGGTGCTTGCTACTGGCAGCCACTGCTACCTAACCTAACCTAAGCTATGCACGGGCACTTTTTTGAACAAAGCCAGTATTACAGTTCACACTAAACCGTTGTGAAACTCACAAATTGTCCATAAATGGTATTCTGTTCATATTTTTATTCTAAAAATGTGGCGACTTCTTATCGATGATTTGGCAACTTAAAATGGCCCGTGTTACCAGCTTTTAAACTATGTATTGTTATTTTTGCTTTTTTCAATTTATGGTTTAGCCTCAAGAGCTCTTGTTACATGTACCTACATGCATAATATGTGCATATGTGGTGCCTTAGTCATAGATTGTCATTCTTACAATCAAAAGGGTTTTTGTATTAACTCCTCACGGACGGCGGACATCGACATCTCGCAAGCAAATGAGTTGAATGACTTTCTAGGCAATCGTTCAGCTATCTACATACACTGTATGTACATAGATCGCATTTTTTACTTAATTTTGAATGGATTCTCGATGAACACAAAGAAATCGTTTTCAAATTCTGAAAGTAGATAAAGTAAATCCTCCCCTCTGCATCCAGAAAACTTATATTCCCTCGTTAAGTTTTTCTTTTTCTTATGGAGAACTCGGGTATGCTATATCTCTACCCCCCCCCCTAAAAAAAAACACCATCTAAACCCAGCATCACCACTTACACAGATACACACGCAGATACACCACATCTTTAGCTCTTAGCGCAATGTCCGTGTAATTTAAATTTTATTATGATTGATGAGAATTTAATTTCCACATTCTCTGATGATCAACGATGTAAACATGGTCGTCGTCCCCCCCCTTGAGGATTCCCTTTTAAACCAAACTTATGTTCATTTTCCTCCCTTCATACAGCTTAAGTGTATAAAATGAGAACTTTAAAAGTGTAACAAAGAAAAGAAAAACGTATCTTTAAAAGAAACTATATAGAAAGTCATGTCTGTGGTGCGACCACCACAACAGACTCACCAGATACACGATGGATACGCAACGATTCGCACACGTGGTCTCTGTCGGACGAGAAGTCGAGCCGCAGACCAAATTGAACGAACGAGAACCCTTTCGTTAAAAAGTGATTTTAGCGGTAGTAGCAGTTGTAGCAGTAACAACAACAATAACAACAACAATGATGTGGAATATGGTTTGAAACATCATCCAATTGGAGTTAAGGTAGAGACACCCACAATTGATGGCGAACCCGTCTACTCGAGTCCCAATTCCTTGCTATCCTGTTCGACATTCCGTCCACCATCACAGTCTTCATCGTCCTCGGTGCTGGGTGGAAATGGCGCCCCGAATGACTATCAAAATGTGAAGAAGAACTCCCGCTTCTCGCTGGACTCACTGCAGAGCAGTACAACACCAAAAACGCCCGACTACATAGCCGAAGACAATATCTTTCTTTATTCGGAGCCAGAATCGCCGCAGTATATGCCCTCGAGAGTAGGCGGTGGCGGTATATCACATTCTTTCGACGAATTGGAGGCGTACTCGCCGGGGAATATCTTCGAAATGCAGGACATGTCCGCATCGGCCGTCGAGCAAAGACATCGGCCTTCAATGCGAACGGCGACGATTCAGTACAAAAGGGCCCAGTCTCTGGTGGACAATAAGAGATTTTTGAATTCCACGGCGAATTCAATGGCGACAACAACACACTTTGGCAGTAATCATTCCAAGGACCTTCAATGTACAAATATCGAACCAAAGACAAGTAGTTACAACTTTTACAATCCGCAGACGAACTATTACCAGCCGTTCGAGATGATCGCCGTGAATAATCGCAGTTCCAGTGCTGAGATTTTGGAAGATCACTGCCATCATCTGCATCGGCAACACCGGCTGTCTCAGGAGACAGATTGCTTAAGCGAGGCCGGATGTGATCCGGATGAGATTTTGGTTGTACCCTCAGCTATGCCAGTATTGATGAGTGGTGATCGACGATATCACACGTTGGGACACACAAGGAGTCACACGGCGGGTGGTCGGATGACAAGTTCTATGGTCTCAGTGAATGGGAATAATAAGTCGGCCGGTAATTTGTACGATGCGGTAGCATTGTATGCAGAAGGTGAGAGTAGTGTGGTTACGCTTGCGCCGGAATATGTGGATCCGTTGGATTTTAAAATCGGCTGTCAGACAACGCTGAGGAGTAAGCCGATTATACCGTGGTACGAGTTGGCCATACGAAAGGATTTCAAGCGACAAAGCTGTCCGCCCATAGGGAATAATAGCAGCAGTGGTGGCAAAGGAAATAAGGTTTGAAACATTTTTTTTTATATTTTTATTTTTGGTAAAGTATAGATTTTTATAAATTTGATTTTACTTTCTGATGACAAAGTGGTATTCCATTTTTTTTTGTTACAGCTTAACAGGTTCACCTTTTTGAGAAAAGTAAATTTTTTTTTTTTTGAAAGTTGATGAGGCTGTGAAGTATTAAACATATAAACAAAATAACCTTTCTTATATACTTGTCCCACTCTGGGCTATCTGGAAAATGAGTAAATGACTTAAAAGCTCCTCCTAATACTGTTGAGCACCACAATCAGGGGCCGAATTACCGCATCCGTTGACGAGTTACTCGTTATCGAAATGTGACGATTTGGCTTTACCGCTCTCGTTATCGAGTATCATTTTACATACAAATTACTCGATCATTCGATAACGGGTCCTACTCACTCACTCGTTAACGGTAATTCGGCCCCAGATCATTTTAGAACTACATTCCATTCCAAATCACGGTGGATGATTTCGCGTATGTTTTCTCTTTGCTAGCGATCCTCTCTTGTGTAAACAAAAAAACCGACGGTCGTCAACGCCTACTTCAATGTGATTGGTCGATATGGGGTGATTTTTAGTGAAAATGTAAGAAGTTTCTGTTGCCATTTGTGAAAACCTAGTATAGAGAAAATGCGTGAAGTATGGATTATTTATTATTTTCAGTGAACATGGTAATGACTATTTTATGTAAGGTATTTGCTTTTCAGTTATGCCCATAGGAAATTGATGTGTGTGACGTGTAAGTAAAAATCCATAATATAAAATCCGAAAGGCAATGGAGAAAGCTAAGCCGCTTCGTGATTGCCATTCCCAGGCAACAAACGAGAGCAAATATTTCTTTGCTCTCTCTGCGCACATTTTCTTGTCCACCGTGATTTGGAACGGACTAAAGAGTAGTCGTCCAATATAACAAATTATATAATGTCTTTCGTTAAATCGAAAAATTCATTAAACCGATGATCGTCGTTTTATCTAACTAATAATCCCACCAACGTATTTATTATAAGAAAAGAGAATATAGACAAAATAACAGAAGTAGGGATAAGAGCGTAAAAATTACAAAATATTTGGTTTTTAATGATGATATCAAAGGTCAAAGGATGTGCCAATTGGCTTGAGACCAAGTTACGTTATTTTTCCATTTGACAATTTTCACATTCGTTATAGGGTGACCAGATATTTTTAAAACTTAAACTAAATTTTTAGTTGCTTTTTTTTGTATTAATAAAAATGTGTAGGGGAACCTGGGGACACTTGATCCCTTGGGAGACTTGATCACTGGCTATTATATCGATGCGGGAATGTTTTTGTTTTTACTGCTCACTGGCAACACACTATTTACCGTTGGTTAGAAGCGACGGATATTAATTTACAACTCGCGCGCAGATAGCAGTATTGTGGTGACGTGTTTTTCTTTTTTAGTTGTCCAATTGTTTTTTTATAAGTATTTTTACTGTTTTTTTTTAACATAGTTGTTGATAATTAATACGAGTTATCTCTGAAAATAATCGAAAACGGGTTCATTTAGATAGGTCTTAGAAGGTTTGTTTTTAAAAAAAATATCGATACGTATTAGAAAAATTTTCAAAAGAAAATTATGACCCCAGGGTAGATTTGATCCCTATAATGTAGGGGAGACTTGTTCCCAAGATATTGTGCTTCAATAAGCACAATATTTCGCAGTTTTTCGAAAATATGCGCTTATGATGAAAAAGTTTAAATTTGCGGGCAGAATCTATATGGAACATTGACGAGACTAGGCTTACTGCAGTCCATAGACCAAAGAGTGGTTGCTACCAAGGGGAAAAAAACAAGTAAACAAAATAACGTCAGGTGAGGGCGGTGAACTGGAAACTGCATGCTGTGCTATACCTGAACGCAATGGGGAACTATCCTCCCCCTTTATGATCTTCCTACATAAAAACTTGCAGGGCCGTATGCTGTATCCTCCCATAATTAAGTCTGCCCTAAGTCCGGATCAAGTCTCCCTGAATGGGGGACACTTGGTTATTTTGGATAGTTTTAGAAAAACGGCAAAAAATATATTTTATCTTACATACTTTCTTAATTAAACTGTACAATATGATGAACAATTAAATTGTTTATAATATCGTTAAAATAAAAAGGCAATTAATGTTTTACTTTTTAAGATATTTGAAAAATTAAAAAGGGGGGATCAGGTGTCCCCAGGTTCCCCTACACAGTTACCATCATTATCTACAAGCTCTTCTTGTTTATTTCTGGTGAGAAAACAGAGCCAAATTTCAAGTTTCTAGATAGAACGGTTCTTTCACTTTTTGCCATTAAAGATATTTTAGAGTTAAAGCAAGCTTATAATAGTTCTGTATTCTTCCCATTCGTCTTATATGCACATAGATGGTGAGCGCCGCTTAAAACACACTATCATTTTGGAAATATCATTCCTAGGCTATCATTTCTCATCATTTCATTCTAGGCTATACACTATCATTCCAGGAATGACATTTTTTCAAAAATTTTTTGCCTACACATTATCATTTGCATCATTCTGGCAAAATTTCAACCCTCATCATTCTCTCCATCATTTTAATTGCCTTTTTCATTCTAAGCTACACACCGTCATTTTTACCATCATTATAGCAAGAATGCCATTTCAAAAATATTTGGACAAAGGGCAACCCCGACAAAGAGAAACAGAGAGATTGTTTTTTTTTTTTACAATTTTATTAATTTTTATACAAAAAGAGTAAAAGAGTATATTTACCAATAAGTTAGGAAAAGAGGGAACTGGGAAATCTGTAAAGGAAAGAGCATTTTATCCTAAAAAAGAGTACGTCGGGTCACCCTATAAATTAGTTATGAAGGCGAAAATTCATCTGAGTGAAAAAATTCATTTTGATAACTGTTTTTCTGATTATTTCGAGTCGCTGCAGTGAACGCAATATTTGACAGCTCTCTAAGCTACGCAGGCGTTTTTAGCCATTTTTACTGTTGCTTTGTTTACAACTCCAGTACTAAAATTATTATGAGCAGAGAATTTGTTGTTAAACTGGTTACTTGTCTTGCAAAAAAACAGCAGGGCAGAACACTGGATAAAGCCATCCCTGGTAGCATACAAGTATATCCCTGTTCTTGTTTTCTATTTCTATCGTGTGATAGTAAAGTACCTAAGTAGGTTTGTTTTGATTTTGTAATTTTTCCCAAAAGATTCCTATCGGCTTTTTATTTTACCAAAACTTCCAAAACAACAGTCCACCACAAACTACAACTTCCAATGAAGAAAATAGAATGCTGTTTTCCATTTTATTATCCGCCATCTTCTTGTCTATTTTTATATCGTTAAACAAAGTGAAATCGTCCAAAAGCTTTTATTGCACAGAATGGCTGATTTGGTATGTTTATAGATAGGAATACCTTATTGCTGCCACTTGACTATTAAACCATTTCCATTTCCATTCACTAAAAACTGCCCTTTTGCCCGTCCATAGTCATATTATTGCCACAAGACAACACTCCAAAGTCCACTCGTTTACCATCAAACCATCAGCCATTCTCAAACTAATTAATGATTTTGTAATGAACTCCATTCAAAGATTTAAGAAAGGAAAAAAAAAATGAATTCAAGTATCTTAGGTACGACGAGTACGAGTATAACACGCAAGTACCGCACCCATAATCAAAACAACTCTTGAATCTGTGTTTACCCAAATGCTTTTCATAAAATTATAACGATCTTGTGTTGTGCTACTTAAGCTTCGTACCTTGGCAATTGTTTGTGGCATTCTAGCATAATATTAAGTACGAGTATCTACCGATTCGCATTCATAATGCGATGATTTGAAATTCCACAACTGCGAGTACGTAGGTAAAGGTACACATACGAGTTTACCCAGACTATCTGTATTTGGTTAAATACTGAATCTAATGGTAACCACCGATGAAATCGACTGAGGAAAAAATTAGCAATTTCCATTTTGGGAATTTGCATAAAGTTAGGAATTCACAGATACCTTTTTATGGAATTTAGGACGGTAAAGTTTCGATGGATACTGAAGCCTTTTAAATGCATTTGCGGTTTTATCCATTTCTTTGCGACATCCGCGATATAAAATCACCAAATAGATACGTGTTTTTTCTTCCGTTTTTCACTTATACCGCCTTGTATCTCGATATTCGGTCGAGTTGTATCTTATTTCGCCTTCATAACTTTATTAGGTTTCCATCAATTGATCGATGATTGACAGACAAACGGGAGAGTGCATTCCCAATTTACGCACTGCGTATCATCTAGGCCAGGTAAAAACAAGTTAGATGGATTCGATGTGTTAAGGTTACAAATGCGAGTACATATCTACATTTGTATATTTGTATCTTTTTCATCGCTTGTCTTACCATATACGATGAGATACATTTTTTTCCCCCGATGCAATTACTACGTATAAAATGTCGTAGGCTGAATGGGGTCTCGAGGATAGTGTCGAGTGAAATACCCCGTGAGAAACTTTTGTTTTTTTTTTTTTGTTTCTATGTTCGCGCAGCTAATTGAATGACACCATGAAAAGTTTGTGTGCTGGATTTTTACTCGTGTGCTTTGTATAAACTCAATTTTTAAAGTGTCACAATGACCATGTGGTCACTTGGTGGTTGCGGTTTTGTCATCTATCAATCTCCACCCTAACTTGTGTCGTGACAGGTCTTGTGCTCAATCTTGACATTAGCCATAAGTAATATTGCCTTGCATTGGTGACACTTTAAACGTGAATGCAGCTATTTCTTGTTCATGGTTGGGTTCTTTTTTCTCAAGTATGTTTGGTTTGGTGGTGCAGCTAAAATTGTTATGAATTTAGGCTCTACTTCGTTTTTAGGAAGCAATCCAAGAGACCCAATTTTTGGATGACTTTTCCTTCAGTTCGTATTCGTATATTATTGCAGGTTTATTGGCAAAGGCAAGAGACTAAATGGAGCATATCTCATATCAGAAGACGGAGGCCGTCCGTCTGTCATCTGATGTCAATTCATAATAAAAAGTGAACAACAATCGTTCTGGATTGATATTGCCCCTGATTCGGCAGTCTTGCTTATTTATGAAGTTAATTAGCCAAAAATTCGCCACATTGGGTCGGAATCTGTTCTTAAATGGCCGGACGGTACACTGTATCTTTTTGGCTTTAGATCTTGGTTAGTCTAATCTTTTAGGTGTGGATGAAAAACAAAGTTCTTTGTAAAATTCACCAAGTCTAGATCTCGAAATGGTGATCTTGTGATCGATGAATAGTGATTGAACCTGGGCAGCATTGCTTAGTAGTCCAACGCAATAACCACCACGGCCACGGCCACCACCCGGGTTCAATCCCAGCCCGGGTCCAACACCTAAAAGTTTTTTCACGGTGCCACCTCCTTCGAATGTCCGACAAACATTCAAAGAGTATCATTTGTCAATTACTACATGGGGTGAAAAGTATCCGGACTCAAAATGAAAAAAACGTAGTCCCCTCCATGAGCAATACACTTTTTCCAGAGTTCCTCCAACATTTCTACACCGTTGGTGTATTAAGATTTGTCGAGCGCCTCAAAATAAGGATCTGTTTCCTATTTGACCTCTTTATTCGAATAAAATCTCTTACCCTGGACCCATCTTTTCAAGTCTGGAAACAAAAAAGTAGTCGCTAGGTGCCATGTCTGCGGAGTATGGTGGATAAGAAAGTATTTCGTTCTTCGGGGCATTCAATTTGGTCATTGCTTTTCAAGATGTGTGAGCGGGTGCATTGTCGTGGTGGTAGAGTACTGTTTTTTTTCAAGTGCGGTCGTTTTTTCCTGATCTCATCGTTCAATCGCTCCAATAATGCAATAATATTCTCCTGTGATTGTTTTACCTTTTTCAAGATAATCTATGAAAATGATTCCATGTGCGTCCTAAAAAATACTGGCGAAAACTTCGGGCTATTTTTTCGGTCTTCGGCCACTTTTGGCGGCTTTTCCCTGGTTCTAGCCACTGCGCTGGACTCTGGTATGTATTGGTGTGTCCATGTTTTTTCCATTGTAACATACCGATGCACGAATTCTTTTAGATTACGCTGGAACAGCTTTAAGCAGCGCTCTGAATCATCCACACGTAGTGGTTTTCGATCGATTGTTAGAGATCGCGGCACCCATCGCGAACCAAGTGTTTTCATATGCAAATGTTCATGCAAGATATTTCGCACATGATCTGTTGACATCTTCAATACGCCAGCTAACTCACGCACTTTTACTTTTCGGTCGTTTTAAATGATGCGGTGGATTTTCTCGATGTTTTCTGAAGTTGTAACCTCACTCGGCTGTCCAGAACGTTCAGCATCATGAATGCTTGTACGACCACGTTTAAATTCACTGAGCCACTAGCAAATCATTGATTTTAAGGGTGCAGACTCGCCGTAACACTTCTCAAGTCATTTTTTGGCTTTGCTTGTATAGCATAATAAACTCCTTGTCCTTGTTTTTTTACATTAACAAGAGTCGCGCCAAGCAATCGAGTATAACTTTGGAACTAATCGACGCAATGTAACCAAATTTTACAAAGAAACTTTTAAATGTTGTCACTATTGGAATATCATACGGATTTTTTTCTAGTACCGCCATCTATATGTTAGTCCGGACACTTTTCACCCCATGTTGTAGCCGTTCGGAGTCGGCAAAAAACTGTAGGTTCCTTCCATTCTCGTGCAAAAATATATCACGCATACACAAATGGTTGCGATAAGCAGCCCCAGGTTCACCCCGAGTTGTGGCGCCACCTAAGTAAAGTAAACAGGACTTTCGTGCCCACAATTCAGTGTCTTCAAATTCTTATTCTGGGTTTCAGGAACCAAGGTTTTGCACATTCCTAGGTTTAAGCTATTTTTTTTTTTAGTTCTTTCGTGTGAGCTGTCTTTTTAAGGTCTACACATAGTGACTTAGGTAGGATAGAGTAAACAAAAGCTACTTTTGCGTTTAAGACTCTTTGGTAGCTTTGTTATGGAAGACTTAGAAGATGCAGTATCTGGTTGAAGGGCTTTTGTTTGTAGTCTAAAGATTGTACAAATTATAAACGATAAGAGTGTCTTAGTTTGGACTGTTTCTTTGTATTCAATGAAGTTCGGCTACAAATACAAACTGACTCTAGTTATTCGAGTTCAAATTCCTGTCACTTCTTCGATGATATTGATACCTATCGATTCATAACCAATGCTTGTAACCAGTCAATCAATTAAACGTGAAATTACCTATATTTCAATACAACTTTCTAAATTCAATGCTAAAAAAAACACAGATACTCATACCTTACAAACCATCCACTCTTTAACAAGTCCGAAAGTGCACCTGACTACACTTACCTACTGCTAATTAATTCCATCGTCATCATCATCATTAGTTTCGACATTTAGTGACTTTAATTAGTTTCTTCAACTACAAGTCTACGTTGGTTACTGTATAAAATTAATAAACTCAAGTTACAAGTACTGGAACAACGAACAAAAAAATTGTTTTAATTACTTAAGTACGAGTATTTTAACTCACCTACCTACATATGTACATCCGTTCGATGTAAGAAAAACATAAATAATATGTATGTAACGATTATTATATCAGGTGTCATGATTGTCATCAAGATCTCCCGATAATTATAAACAAAAGGGAGGGGAGAGGGGAATTTCCTCACAGATACATAAGTGCGAAAGTACTATAAACTTCAAAACGAAACAACTTTTTAGTGACATTTCCAGCTGTCATGTTAAGTGTCATCTATGCGTTTGATGAGCCACTCGGTTGGCCTGTATACAACGAGTTTTTATTGCCAGTTGCGCGATACCTAATTATTTTTAGAATTTTCTTTAAACAAAATTAAATCAGCAGATGGGAGGATGCATTGCGTTTTATGCAGCTGTTTAATCGGACCGCGTATGTCTCTCCACGCTAAACGTGCTAAAATTGTTTTGAGATAGTATTTTCCTATATAAATGAAGATTAGATCGTAATCTCAGTTTTTTTTTATCGATATAATTAATAATTAACTCCAGGGAATCGTTTTTGTTGTTGTTTGCTACCAAACTGGTTTCTCTATGTCACGTTTATGAATAAAGATACACAATCGAACTCTATTACATCTGTTTGGCAATTCATGAATATTTATATCAAATTTTTGTAGATGTCTTCATTTGTTTTTTTTTCTCCGAATATCTTAATTTCTACGATATAATTAAAAGTCACTGTGTAAATATTTCGAACTTTATTTATTTCCAATTTCCGGTTAAGTTGTTGTTGAGTTAATTGTGAATGGTGTCATCCTTTTATTTGTGGAACTTTACAGCTCAAGATTCTTCTTTAACCAATTCGATTTACTTTTGTCATTTCTTATAAATACAAGTGCTGAGAAACTTTTTATATAAAAATGAGGTATTCCTTTGAAACCTTAAAACTCATAAGCTAAGCATCCGATTGAGCTAAAACATACACTATATTATGTACTTTTTATGATGTTTAAAGTGTTCATACATCAAAAATCTTCAAGTTTTCCGGTAGAAGATACTGGAACTCAAAAATTTCAAAGCTCACCGTACGATTAAGCTTAAACTTACATAATATATTTGTAATGAAGTGAGAAATGTTCGTTTAGCAAAAGTTTTCAAGTTTTCTGATAGATGGCGCTGAAACACAATATTTCCAAACCGTACGATTAAACTGAAACTTACAGAATATATTTGTTATGAAGTGAGAAATGTTTGTAAATCAGAAGTTTTTAAGTTTTCTGATAGATGGCGCTGAAAATCCAAATCTCTAAATTATTACTACAACAATGCACGGTGACAGCTAAGAGCTAACTTTTGATTTACGTGCACTTCTCGCTTCATAACAATTATATTGTGTAAGTTTCAACTCAATCGGATGATAAGTTTTTGAGTTTGAAGCACTTAAATGAACGGGTTATTTTTATGATATGAACTAATGATTGTTGGGCCAGTTCCTATATCTAACCGAAAAGTTCATATATCCATATAAATTTGTTTTTTTTTTTAATGTAAGTATTTACTTATTTACTGCAAGAAATGCGCAGAACTTAAAAATTAATTATGAATTTTAAAATGTTTGAGTTTAACTCGGTAGAAAAAGTTAGATATTGTGGGTGGCCGTGGCGTAGTGGTAGTCGTCGTCGCTTGTCATGCGGAAGGTTCACGGTTCGAATCCAGATGTCTTCGAAGCATTTATTTCTCACGAAATAAAAATAAGTTGATCAGTTTCAGAAGTTAATATCGAAACCTAAAGCGAAGGCATAACACTGGCAGTAGGATGTTGGATATGGCTGAAGTAATTGATCGCCCAAACTATAATAAGAAACATCTGGAAAAACTCCTGTGAATCATAAGCAAGTACAAAAATAATACACAACTCTCCAGTTATCCTGGATACCACCCATAGAGTTAGTTGAAATTGAAACCTATCATCTGAGTTTCCTACCACTACGTCGATCTGTCTGTCTCTCGTTCTCGTCTTTCATGTGCTCGCGCTGTGTGTAAACATTAAAGGGTATTCATATCCCCTTTGGCGTGATAGGTATTATTTTTCTGAAATCCAAATAGTGTTGCCGGCATTTAATTCTCCACCAGAGTTATTACTGTTTTTAATATCGGGAAAATTGATTTAAAATTATATTTATGTAAATATGTACATCAAACAGACGAAATTTAAATTCGTTCAAATACATTTACAAGGGTTACACATCCGATTCCAAGCACTTCTTGAACAACATTTTCAAATACAATTCGTGCTTCCAGATGACATCGTTCGGTGCATCAAGTCACTCGTGTGTAGTAAACCATTTGCGAACATAACGCCATCTATGGTATTTTAGGTTACCCTCATTTAAACTACAGTAGAAATAATTACAATGTTAGGTTAGGTTAGGTAAGGAGGGTCGCTTGCAGTGAATGCAATTTTACCCAGAGGCCGTAAAGGACCATTGTGAATATCATAGCTGTGCATGCATTTGACAAACCCAATTCGATCTTCTATTAAATCTCTTAAGGTCTGTGAGCGGTATTTTAGCCAGGTCATCTAGGCTGTCGAAGAACCGTGCTCCCATACAAGATAGGCGCCGTTCTTGTAGAGCCAGGCAGTGGGATAGCAGGTGTGCAGCAGATTCTATTTCGTCCTCATCCATTAAGTTTCGACAGAAGTGATTTGTAAGGATGCCGTATCTTTAAGCCATTTTGTGTCCGGATATAACACCGACGAGTACATGGATTTGGCTTGTTCTCATAGAAAGTACTGCGGGTTATGACACAATCGCTAGCGTTGCGCCATCGGTCCTCGGCTAAATTAGTGGTGATGCAGTCTAATCGATTTTTAGCTGAGTTCAAAGCTGGTTAGATCTGAAGTGGAGTCCAATGCTTTAAGTGGCGGTTGGCTGTCCACGCAAATGGTGATTTCCGTTCCGAGTAATTTCCTTGTTAAGACAGTTTGTAATGCTTTCTTAATAGCATATACTTATCTCTGAAAACGCTGCAATCGTCGGCTATTCGGTAAGACTGGGTTATGCAAAGTTCTTCCGAGAAGACGCCTGCTCTTTTATTGAGCCATCTGTAAAGATTGATGTTCCGATGATGATGGCATTGTCGGAGTTGTTCCAGATCTGGCTGCTTGGTATGGAGACCTTAAAGTGTCTGGTAAAGTCAATCTGGTGTTTCTCGTAATCTGTGCAGTTACGATGTTAACTAACAATACGACAGACATTGTTACTTGTAATCTTCTCGCAAATTTGATAAGTCATTAAGTAGTACCTACTGTTCTGTAAAGGCTTTATCAAAATAAGGCCAGAAAATTAAAAATATTCTGACAGAAACCACTCAAACCCACACTCAGCTGTCTAAAATGATTGCAAAACCCAAGGCAGGGGCTGTTCCATATTCTCAAATGTCACTTGTGTAACACCAAAAAATACGACGCTGGTAAAATTATCAAGTATTGATAGCCGACAAAAAACACAAAAAATAAATAATTACGAGAGCGACACAAGGTCACAAAAAATACAAAAATAAAACGAAAATTCCCATCGATTTCAACCGGAAATATAAAATAATTGAAAAGTCAACCACCTTCAGTTCGTTTTGAGGACTTCTCTTTCTCCCCTCAATTTGGGTTTGTTTTGCTTTTTTTTTTTATTTTCTGATGACCTTTCCCTGTATTTCTAAAAAAAAAAAATTTGAATTTCTACCTGAGTTTGAGTACAATCAAAACCCATGTCAAAATGCCATCAGCAGGTGCGTTCCTGTTGTTTTTGTTTTTTCTTTTTGGAACTGGGAATTTTCTTATGACTCTGACAGCATAAATTCGAAGGCATTGTTTGTGTGTATATTTGGAGAACGAGTATTTAATAATTCATCCGCTTATTGTGATTGAAGTTGACCATTTAACGCAATATGAATACCGGTACATGACCTAAGGCATTGTTTATAGTCGTTTCTGACCTACACCCACAATCCTAAATGTGGAAAACCGTTCCTAAAACCTGAGGAAAATCAATTAAATCTGCTGGAATTGCAGTGTGCACTTAGGAGCATGGACTTACATACATATGTGGTGCGCTCCCGTTCGCTGCATTATTTATCCGTAAACAAATTGAATTTCACAGATACTCCCAAACAGCAGCCGCGGCGCGAATGTAATGTCGCCACTCGCCGCTCTACGGATTATTGATGCACGAATTATGATTGCATTATGGCGCGGTTGCATTTGGTTTTAGGTTAAATTGACGCCTGTAGCGCGCTTTTAAATTTTGTTTAGTCCTTTATTTTCCAGTGGGTGTGCGAGACTCAGTATTCCAAAAAGAAAAGTGAAAATTAATTGACTTTTCCCATGTACCAAGAAGTGTTGATGGTGGGTGGAGGAGGATTTTCTTTTCAAAGTAGAAAGTGACGCAAACGGTTTTTTTTTAATGCGATTTACTCCCTAATCCGCATCATCTATGGAGCACAACCCGAAGAGTTGGTTATCGTTTAGACTGACATGCTTTAGATTTAGATAGAAAGCCTCGCAATCCACAACACCTTTTGTGTGGCGGTGATTTGACTTAATCGAATTGATTGACGCTGCTGGTTGAGTGGCAACAGCAACAACAACATCACAAAAAACCACCAACACCCAATCAGCATATCGCAATCGCAACCGCAGGATTATTGAGTGAAATTAGTTTTGCCTGTCTGTGTGAATGGCGTAAGAGGTGGCACAGCAAGTGCAACAGCACATGCATGCATACGAAATACTCGTACTAAATTCCATGTGTATCGTAGATTGATCAGCTTCAACTTCAACACGGATGCCAGTACAACAGAGAAGATTAAATTGATAGACAAATTTTGTTGTTCAACAGATTTGATTTAAGCCAATGGATAGACAAGAGTGGATGGCGGTTTAAGGCGAAAGCTTTATAATTTATTCATTTGGATTTCATTAGTGTTTTAGTTAGTCGGTTCGTGGTAGGGCAGTGGAGGTTAAGGTAGCTTAAGGATTTGAATTGGTCAATCAATTCAAGCATACCTTTTTTCAATGTTAAGTGTGAGACCGTTTTTGGATGTATTCTTGAATCAAAATAACTGAGAGAGTTCTGTTGTGATGATAAAAAAGCAAATTATTATTTTGCAGCAGTTAGTGGAATAGTTTTGTGACAAGAACATAAATGGCGGTGCCGTGAAATAACGCCGAGCGAAATAAGGCCGAATTTCAAAATTCGGCTTTATTTCCCATTATGAAAGCGAAATGACGCCGAATTTCAAGATTCGGCCTTAATTTTAAGATTCGGCCTTATTTCGCTTTGAAATGCGAAATAAAGCCGAACATAGTTTGCGAAATAGAACCGAATTTCAAAGAATGCAAGAGAATTAGCGTTTACCGTAATCAATGTTTGTTGATTGTTACTCAACGTGCAGTTACCTCATTAGTTCGTGAACTTTGAGTGACAACATCGATTAAGTAATGGCAAATTTGGGTGATTCGGTCCTTTCATATGAACAAACCAATGACAATCATTCTGTTCTTAAAGCAGGCATGTCAAAAATAAGGCCCGCGGGCCATGACTGGACCACTAGACCACTAATTGTAGCCCGCTACATCATAATTAGACTATGTACATATATCACCGCTAATTTACATTATTTTTAAAAGATCTTGATGAACAATATTAAGATATTCTCTACTTTACAGAAGTTCAGCGGCTTAGTCATAGAGCAATGCGTTTTTTCGAATTGCGTAAACATATTGTTACATTTATGGTTCTAAAAGGCAAACCGATGGAACACGGTGATGAATGGTGGCTTGACTTTATGTTCTTAGTAAATATGATGGAACAGTTGTAGAACTTGGAACGTTGAACTTAAAGAAAAAAATGTAATCTTTACGCAACTATACTCAAGTGTTCAAGCTTTTGGAAATAAAAGGTTGTGGGAGTCACAGCTGTAAGAACAAAAATTTGGCCATTTCCCTACCATTTGTCTGATCGGCATGTACAATGCAGATAAATTAGCAGATTTTTCTATTCGTTAGCTTTATCTAAGAGCAGGCACTTGAATCACTATTTAATCGCTGTTAGGTTAGGCTATGTAAGCGGGCTGATGAGGATAATTATATCCTCATCACACATACATAGGTTCATGCGAACACATTGTGGTAGCCATTATGTGCTCCCACCCGTGATATCAGTGGCTTGATTCCAACCATCCGGACTTCCTGGCAAACTTGTGCAGACAGGATGGTGATCGGTCAGATAGTTCGAAGAATCGCTGTAACAAGTGTAACAAGTAAATCGGGAAGAGAACATTTCGAATAAAATCACCGAAAAATAAACGTGTTTTAATTATGTTTTCTAGAGCCAATATTATTTAACACACTGTGTAATCTTTTTGATGTGTATTTGCGATCGATGTTGGTAAAGCATTTCATACAAAGTACTTCAAAACTCAAAATAGGTATCCCAACTTAAGGCACAATGATGCCCGAATTTTATGATATTTTATACGTTCATATGTGAACAGATGTTTTGAACAATGAAGATTAATAAATCTTAATACAGTGCAATACTTATAGATAAACATCTTCAGTCCATTTTTGAAATTAATACAACATTGTTGACAACAAACATCGAGGAGATAATGAAAAAAAAAAGTCAAGTTTTTGGATCCTTAAAATAATATTTCGGTTCAATACGTGTCTACTGAAAAAATGTTATAACTTAAAAAAACACTTATACGGGGTATTGTATTACATTTGCATTTTATTTTAAATCTCGCTCCTTCTCATACTCGGGACAAAAAATTGGCACTTAACCCACTTATTGCCGAGCTTTTTATTTTTTTTAATTTTGGTTTGGACTAAAATATCCAGTTCAAAATAGCTTCCCGGTGATAAATTAAGACATTTTTTTTTCTGAGTTTGTGCATAGTTAAGTCAGTAATGGGCGTCCTTTTAAAAGGACAGTGGCAAAATGCCCTACCAAATTTAAATTCCAAAATGTTATTTATTATATTTTTCAAATTCATTTTATTCATGTTCTATGTGACAAAAACAAATATTTTTTAACCAAGAAAACAATTATTAAATATCTTACAAAACTGTATGATATACCAAAAAACAATCTTTTGGGTGTAATGTGACATCGCATTTTCGACAGATAAAATTGGCTCTTTTATGGCAGCGAATGCATTGCGTTTGGGTCATCTAATATTCCACTAGATGGTCGTGTCCGTCAAATGTAGGTTCAAACTTTGTCTACTTAAACCCTGCTTGGATGATGTTTTAAAAGATTGCAGCAGGCAAGTTGCAATCTGCCTGTTAAAATCCAAGTTTTTCGATAAAGATGCCACGCATTTGGAAATATCCAAACAATGACTTATTAGTGGAAAATACCACTTTTTTCCACGTAAAGCCGTCCTGTTTAAACTGATATTCTGATCAGCTCTTTCAACTCCTCCCATGTTGTCATTATGTATACTTTTTTTATTATCTTTGGTTGCTGAACATTAATAGTCTTTTTTCCCTTTGTGAATAGCGTTGGACTGTATGCGTTGGGAAAATCTCACAATTGTTTGAAGCAATTGTCATGATGCTTTTGTCAACCCATTTGAAAATAACGGTTCCTCTCAAATTTCTTGATCGCAGCTCTTCCAATAGCTTAACAAATGTGAGGAAATTGTCCAAATATGTGTATGTCAAATGGTAAATCAGGATATTTGAATTGTAAAACATCTGCAAACTGCAGTACCACACTTCTCCTCAAGCCCAAATGTATATATTTTTCAGCTACAGGCGTTGAAGCTCCTTGATAGGGCTCAAACCATTCAACATATCCAAGAAAACACTTAACGTGTGTATGGTAGCATATTTTGCCACCGTCCTTTTAAAAGGATAGTGCACTTTTTACAACAGTAAACACATAGTGCACAATTTCAATCAAACATTTTTTTATTGCACATATACAACACCACTTTTATTTATTTTTTAACAAAACTTGTTCTTTTCACAAATCAAATAAGTTTTTCTTACTTTTGTTTCTCCATTCCACACAAAACCAAAAATTAAAATGTTTTCACTTAAAAATCAAGTGCAAGAACTCCGAACAGCACTTTTCTCAATTTTACTCGTAACTGTAAATTATTCTATTGACAAAGACCAACAAAAGAAATGGGTTTGCACTTACCCAAACACTAAATATGTTTGAAATAGATTACACCACTTTTAGCGTTCTTTTAAAAGGACAGTGGCAATATCTGGCTTCAAGGAAGTTTGAGTTTGACACCCCTGCTTTAAAGCTACAATTCTAAATTCTCTTGAAATGTCAGCACACATGTCAGTGTTCGTTTTGTTGTCGAAAACTTTACTTCTTAATTATTAAGTTAACTTCGTAACTTTGTCCTTGGTTTTAATTTATCACATGTCAAATACTGAATCAACTTTAATATGGTGTACATCCAAAGTAATGTCTTCATTTTGAAAAAATGCTAAGGTTGGAGTTAAACGGGATACTGTATCTACATGTGGCAAGGTGGAGGCAATCTTCGAGAACTCAGAGTGAAACACATAACAGGGCTCAGCTTTCACAATTGTCATGTAAATTAAATCTGTTTAGTATTTTACAGGACGAATTTGTCTGCCGAAGACAGTTCTCGGTGTAGGTACATCTTGAATCATTTCATAACCGGTGATTGTATTTTTTTAAAAGCTTAAAACTGTTGTCATAATTTTTCTCTAAATTAAAGAAAAATCTCTCTTGGTTCCTAACAGCTCCAATTTACTGCCATCAATTCGTAGTCGCATAAATCTGACGGATGGCCATGGCACATTTTACCGAACACAACCTTAAAATGTCAGGCTTTCATCAATTCATGCTGCCAATATACGTATTTAAAAACAAATTAATTCAACGCATTAGCTGTGGCTGTCACTTCCGAATTGAGTTCTTTGTTCTCTGCTGACAGATGATTTGACTACGTTTGACAGTTAAGCTTGTGTTTACTTAAAAACTTTCATAAATGCAATGCGTAGGTGCAACTGTTAATCTGATAGAAATCGATCCCATAAAGAAAACAAAGAAAACCTTTTAAAAATAAACCTCAAACCCCAAACACAAGAGCATGTGTGGTCGAAAATTTATCCGATTTTCCCACCAACCGGGTGGGTGGTTCTGCAATAAATTTGTTTCCCTCTTTGATCGAATAAAAACTCACTAAATACGCGCTAGCGTTCAAAGTGATAACCAAATCCACACTTTCTAGAAAAAAATTAAGACTTAAACAGTCAAGGCATCGACTCTTAAAGTGAAAACCACAAAATATCGTATCAATGGGTTCGATCTGAAGGAAACTACTTAAAACGTCAGATTATTATAAATCTTTGTTTTTTGTTTTTATTCCGGTTAATATATATATTCGCGGCTGCTGCTGTGTGTGGAGCCGTGTCGTGGGCGTTGACATTTTTCAAAAAAAAAAAAAGCATAATTATCATAGCCCGTATAAATTTCACAGTGATAATCCTCTGGTTGATGATACTGTGAGTATCTCTAATTATGTATCGTCTTTCGGATGGTCGCGGTCAGATAAATTAGGCACCACGAGTGTGTATGTATCCAAACCAAAAGTCAGGCCATGGCGCTCTGGAGTTATAAACTTTTATTTAAACACGTTTTCATGTTAAATTCTTGGCCACAGATAAGAAACACTCGCAACCCAATGCCAATTGACAAGTCACACAACTGGAGTTAGCTTTTATATTCTGTACGCATAATCTCATGCGATTTGTTTACGATCTATACGACGTATCTGACGCTAACCTAACGTCCTAACGTCCGCCACTGTGCGTCGCGTCATCGCTTGCCAAAAGTTAATTGACTCGTTTTCGGCGCGCTTGGGGTTGAGTCTTGAGTTTGTGTTAATTTTTTCAAGTTATTTTGTTTTTTGTATCTTTTTTTTTTTTTTGTTGTTTTATTACGTCCGCACAGTTAACTTGGTTTTAACGCGCGTGTTTTAACATCTCTTTAAACAAACGGAAGATTTACGAGTATGTTTGTATGTACGAGTAATTTAACGAGTTTTGAAGTTTTAACCCGCCCGCATTTTCAAGGTCTGGGCTGTTCCTTTTCTAGTTCGGCATACACGCACGCATTTTGGAGAACATGCTATCTGTTGGCCAATAAATTAATTAGTTGCTGGATTTACGATATTAGAAAACAATTTGATGTCAATTAGCTAGGAATACAATTTTTCAGTGCGCTCGCGGTTTTTGTTTGTCTGCTCAAGTATCTACATGTGTACGTATTTACATAATATGTAGCTATTGCCATTAACCTTTATTTTTTCATTAAATATCGGGAAATAATTAGTTGGTGTGGCGATTTAATAGAATTAAGGAATATGCATGAAATGTTGAGGATGGTTGTGTGTACTGGTACACACGAGTAGCTGTGGGGATTAATTGCATGTGATTATAGCTATATTTGCGCAACGATGGAGACTTGCCTAAGGTGTTTTAAAAAAATTAAATTAATAAATTTGTGTATATCATTTATCTATGCATTCGAAATAAATTATTGTACCTAAGTGTAGTTGAAAAATTTATTCAATGCCAACAAAAAACCCTAAGGCGAAGGTTACAAATAATTTAGTTGCCCTAAAGCCTATACTGAAAACATGACATTCCTGAAAACTATATATAGGCGACCGCAAATGGCTTGACATCTATGTTTGAATTTTTCATTATACATTTAGCAATCAGCTGTCGCTTTGAGTAACGCAAAATGGTGTCGTTCACCATTTTTTTTTTTTTTTTGTTCTAGACATTTTGATGTAAAAAATTAACAAGGGTTCTGTAGTGTAACTGGATGGTGTCACCATCAATCAAATGTTAAGGCATTAAATGCACACCCAGTTAAATGGGACGTCAGTTTTGACTTATAACTCCTATGGCTGACATTTATGTTTGCCTGCGATGAATAATGATTGTTTAGAAGATGTTGGTTAAGTAATGATTATGTTCTTTTGCCATGGCCGTTAAATCATGCTAACCAATGCTTGAGTCTCAGCTAACACCAAAAGATTTGTTTTTACAATGCTTTGTTTTCGAATATCTGATAAGCATTCCGAGTATGATTTGGCGTGAGAAGCTTTCAACTCGACATTCTAAGAAAATTGTTCGTGTGAAATATTAACAATGACACACAAATGGTTTTATAAGCTAGGTTTGAAGGCCCACTAGAGGCTTTTACTTTCTTAGTTGGCGCTACAGCTCGAGATGAACCTGAGCTTGACACGCGCAACCATTTGTGTGTGCGTGTTATATTTTTGCACGAATAGAAGGGACCTACCGTTTTTAGCCGACTCCGAACGGCAAATTGAGAAGCTCAATCGTGACAAATGATAATCTTTGATTGCTTGTCAGACATTCGAAAGAGGTGGCACCGTGAAAAAACTTTTAGCTGTTGGACTCGGGCGGGCAGTATTGCATAGTAGTGCAACACACTAACCACAACACCACGATGCCATAATGCAACTAAACCTATGAAATAAATAATTTATATTCCAAACGTCATGTGTATCTAACGTTACTTACATAAAACTTCATCCTCTAAGTTTTCCATTAATATATGTAAGCTTCTTTTCGTTCTTCTTCTCCTTAAAAATAGCTTTGTTGTCTAGATACATATCTTATAATAACAATTCTCAAACAATTTACAATTTTTACAATTTACAATTTTCTTTATTGAGACTTAAAAATCAATACAATTATCTTTTGTACTTAAAATTAATTGTAGCCGACTTTTAAATGATATGCCTGGCTATGTACATTAAGGAATATAGCTTGTTAAAAATTTCAATAGTTATTAATGAATTGTTTAATAATTACAATTTTTCCCGCGGTATGCTTGCTTCCGGCATACTTAAAATTCTCAAACAATTCAAAGCGAAAATGGAAAGTAAATGGCGTTTTTGACATGTGAATTGTCAAATAAATGGTTGGTCACGTTTCGCATTCCGTTTCTTAGTCTGCTTTTACACTTAGACCTGTGAGTCTAGACTCACATGGGTGCAAAAGAGTAAGAAAGTTCAAAAAGATGAGAAGGAAAATATTTTGCCCTGTGAGTCGAGGGTAAAGTTTCAGCCTCACAAGTCTAAGTGTAAAAGCAGACTTAGAATTGACAAAATTTTTAGTCACTAATAAACGGAATGTTTCTGTTGAATTAAATTTGAATTCCCTAGATCCTGGAATGGAACCAATTTTCTTGTTTTTCTCCAGTTCTAGCAGCTCACTGATTCTTTGATCTTCAATAAACGTTAGAACATATAACTCGTAGTTTTCCCATTCGGAGTTTCCATCAGCACTTAACATCTATTTCCGCCCTGTTACTCTCATGGCCATAGTGCGTGATTCCTATCGGTATGAGACTCTCAATACTGATTTGGTTCTATCGTCCTCTTGTCACATCTCAATAACTTTATACAACTGTTTTCGTTTCCAATTCCACTCGAATCACCGGCTAACATAATTTTGTTTTCCAAGCAACAATAAACAATAACAATTGTATGGCAAAAGTCTGCATTGTTATGGATTAAAAAATCCGGTCAAGTGCAAGTCGTACTTCAGTTATTTTTACATATGTACATATGTACATTTTTTTGGAAGCGAATGGCGCAACCACTCAATTTTTACAAATTTCCCTTCACGTATTCACTTTTATATGATTGTGACAGTTGGGAAGGTGAAATTACAAAAAAATTAATAAAAAAAAAACTGTCGAACGTAATGCAGTCCTGATAATTATTTTTCAATCTACACTTTATTCTCAATTTTTGTGATTTTATTCAGATTCTTCTGATCGATATTTTTGGATATAGAGCTTCGGACAGCACTTTTTTAACGTTTTTTTTTTTTTTTTTAAAAAATGTGTTAAGAAAAAAGTAACTCAAAAAAATATTTCATACATTTTTGAATTCGTGCTTTAACGAGCTTTCATTTGACATCCCACACGATGACCTCAAAATTAAATAAAAAAAGTTTTTTTTTAACATCCCCTTTACCCCCACAAAGCAAGCCCCTCAAAGTCGAAATTCAACTTTTTAAGTTCAGGTCAGTGTTTGGGGCATTTTTTGCTACAACTGTTTCAAATTTCAATAGTCTACGTCAAATGGTCTCTGAGAAAAAGGCCTATGACAGACGGACAGACAGACACCGAACTGATTCCATTAGTGTTCCGTTTGGGTACGGACACACTAAAAAGAATTAAAAACAAAAATAATGAATTGAAAGTGTGAACTGTCACAAAGCAGTTTAAATTTTCCACTTTCTCAGTAGTTGATGTTGTCATTACCTACTTGGGTCGTTTGCATGAGTATTATATCCAACATAACTCGTTTGTAAAAAAAAACAGAATCTAACGCAGTGCTACATAGATTTACTTTGACTCCTGCATTCAAAGTTGAAGCAAACCTCACTTGACATTAGCAAAACATTACAGCTTCTTCCCTCCGTGTTCCAATTTCATACCAATACAGATAATTTGATGAAGTCCTTCAGGTTTTCAGTTTTGGACCCGTTCTTTTTTTGTAGCGATTTTGAATTTGAATATTTGAAAAGTTATTGATTGCAAAGTTCACTTTATTAACAATAAACGATATTTTCCATACTCGATTCCAATTTTTTTTGCAATCCAAATTAAAATCATTCTGATGTAACCGCTGTATTTATGAAAATGCCATCATTTCTCATTCATAATAATTTATTCCCAATAAACATGCGATGATGTTATATGCATGCATAAATCCCATTCAATTCAATATCACATCCAATATTGTCTTTTCTCTCTTCAAAGCGAGCGAAGCGATGTTTGTGTATTCATATAAACGGTCAAAAAGCAATTTTATTGGGTCATTAGGGAATTGTTTTTTTTTATTACCTTCATATAAACTTCTGATAAGCGGAACAAAATAGCAATCCAATGAAATCAATTGGAGTGGTTTTGTTTTTTTTTCTTCTCAAAATTACATGCATATCAAGTATTTCTTGTTTTGTAAATTTTAAAATAAATTTAAAAAAAAAAAACAAACAATAGAAAATACTTATTTCTCCTTTTTCATAAATTTCACGGTTAAATTAGTTGTTTATTGGAAAATTATTTAGATTTTAATTCGTAGCTCCACCCCATCGTTTATTCCAATGCAGTGATTAGCATTCCAATTTTTTAAACGATAGCCAGCCTCACACATCATCATTTAAATGGTAAACAGTTTTTTTTTGTCTACTGATGAAAATAGCTTCTAATTCATCTTGTCAAATGGATTGCATGTGAAAACATGATCTTCTTCAAGGTGGCGATCAGTGTTAGTGTAAAGATCATCGTGAAGACGTGATCAAGACGTCCATTTTGTTAATGTACATTAACATATGCATGTACGAGTATATCTATGCTGATGAAAGTAGTAATCTATCATACGTCTACAATACCCCAACAGATGATAGTTGATGCCTCTTGGGTATTTCCTCTAAACACCAGTTGTCGTAAAGTAAAACAGACAACAAAATTTGCGAAGCCATTAATTTTTAAAACGGTATTTTACATATCTGGTTTTTGAACAGAATTGTCATGCTATCTATTAATCGGAGAGGTTCCAGCAGGTAAGGGAGATGAATTCTAAGCTATGTTTCAGTTACGTTACATCCTGTTACGTATGTAAGATTATTCGTGGCGTAAAGAGAACACGATTTTCGGATTAATATAAAATACGAAATTCTCTGAAATTGCTTTAAAAAAAAGTTCAATCGAACCATTTTCATTAAATAACATATTTTGTTCATTACATCACGTCAGGTCATATTACTTAGTTAATACTGTTACAGTGAAATCTCCCATTACGGACTGCTCCATTCGACGGACAGGTGCCTTATACGAACGATTTTTCATAACCAAGCTTTAATGTTTCAGATTGCATACATTTTACGTTCCATTGGCCGGACATTCCCTTGATCGGACGAAGACAAGCATATCTGCTAGAAATTATTTAATTAAATTCCATTAGACGGACAAACACAAAAAGATCTTCTGTAACCTTCACACTGAATTTTTGTTACTTGCTCACAGTCGCAACAGATGCCTAACGAAAAAACAAAATACAATAGAAATAACGATCACATTAGTTCCGTTCGTGTACCCTCCCAAAACAACGAAAATCTGCGAAAAATAACGAAAAACAACGAAAACCCGTTCGCGTAGGCAAAAATTTCGTAGTTTTTCGTAGAAGAGAGTGCTCACGGGAGAGTAAGAAATTTCTCCATGCTACGAATTTTACTACAAGAGATTTCTTTGGGGTAGATTATGAAAACTGTCAAATCTGTCAAATCACATCATCTTTCATTTATTGCTTAATGCGTTCGATTACTTTTTCGTGATTTTTCTGTCTCTGAGAGAATTTTACCCCCACTCTTCGAGATTTGACAGAAAACCCATATTTAGTGCAAAAAGTACGCAAACGGACCTATTAAGTACCGTACTCTCTGTGCGGCGCAGTGTCGCGGTGGTAAATACAGTTCTTTATAACGAACCTCCAAGGGACCAATAAGTTTGTTCGTTATAAAGAAGTTTAAGATATATTTCGCTATAGAGGAACTTTTAAGTCTGGCAACAAATTTCGCAATATACAGAATTTCGTTATAAGGAAGTTCGTAATGAAGAAGTTTGACGGTATAATTTTTGTAGCAAAACTACTCCAGTATCAAGCAATGTATATGACGTAGAAAGACCTTCTGTATTTTGTGGATACCCAAACTTGTCGTCCCATTAAATCGTTTGTATAGGCGAACAAATACCGAATACAGAAGCACGTTTCAAATATCCGAAATATTAAAGTATTATGAATACAGCCTGCGTATTTAGGTTAGGTAGGGACCGTACTCGGTAGGGTTCACTTAGACCAAACTACGTCCATAGTGTTGCCACGTGAGCCGATTCTTATCGGTACTCTTGGAACAATTATGTTAGTTTTATACCTATACATTTCCATATTTTATTGATATTCGTTGAGAAAGTATTGATGTTCTATAAAATATGGTATTCTCCTAGCGACGATTTTCAATCTTTGTTGTTTTGTTTTTTTTTTCGTTGTTAACCGTTTCAAATAAAGCAGAGTTTTTGAAGTGAAACTTTTTTAGCCGCGGTAGAGCAAGTTTGCCTGAATCAGACGAAAATGTGAAACGCTTTCACTTCTCCAACTTCAACAGGCAGTAAAATAAATTCTAAAAAAAAAATACACATACCTACAAATCGAGCCACAAAATATCAAAAAAACAAACAAGCGAAGAAAACAACAACAAAACAAGCAAAGAAAATAAAATTCTTATTTTCAACCCCACACCATTTTTGCGAACAGAAAGTCGGTTTTGTAGGCGAAGGGACTGAGGTCTGCGGTAAGAAACGACTGAAAATCTTCTACGGAGTTTGCTCCGAAAAAAAAAAAAAATTCCACAGTGAAAAGGGGTTTATGTATGTATACAATTTCTTCTGCCGGTAAAAATATTTTCATACAAAAATTTTATATGAGATGCGACTTCTTGGGTTAGTATATTATTTGGGTTTATTCCTAAAGATAATAGGTATGAAGAATAAATAACGTCGTTTTTAATTCAAACCTTAAAATTCTGCCTGCAATATACAGTGGTGGTCCAGTATAACGAATGCCGATATAACGAATGATCGATATAACGTACACTTTTTTCAAATGCATTATCGGCTCTATATAGCGAACGAACAAAAAAATGATATTTAATATAACGAATGTTGCTACAATATCTGTGTACTTGCTTAAAAAATAGAAAGAGACAAATTTATCTGAGAAAATAAGTCTACGGGAAATAGCTACAAATTTTTGCATTGAACGTTTGCAAAAGCATGTCCTTATTGGCGATTGCTTTTTAGAAAAGGCAAGGAAAGTAATTAATTTTGTTTAAGTTTCTTTTACTTTTTTTCTACTTTTTAACTTGTTTTGTTGACTTTATGAATAAATTAAATAAAGTGTTATGAATTGGAAACAGTATTATTTGTCCATTTATTTAATGTTTCGTACAAGGAAAATGTGTTCGATACTACGAAATTTTCGATATAGCGAATGCAACTGGACATTATATCATTCGTTATATTGGACCACCACTGTACTTTTGAATATTTCGATAGTTTTCTGGTGGCAGATAAGACTTCTTTCTTGTACAATTCACATTGCAATACAAGATCTATTTCGGTAATTGTGTACAAAATGGATAACACCTCGATTTTAATGAAATGTTTGTATGATGTAGGTAGAGGGTATTTTTTCGAGTATCTTTATGCATCGATGCCAAAAGTGGTATCCAATTTGTACATACATAATTATCTTTATTTCGTTCGACGAATTGTGCTGTTCTCAAATCAGGAGATTGTAACCCTACGGCGATTGCCCTCCGAAATGCGGCGATTTGTCATGCTACTACGGTAATCCAGTGAGTGTTTAGAAGAGGGACAGATTTATGCAAGTTATTGTAACAATACTGAGAGTCAAATGTCCTATCTTCTCTGTAATAACAACTTTTATGGACCAGAGTATAGAACCTAAGAAGTTTCACTTCTAACGCGCGAGATTCTCACGCACTTTTTTTTTTTTAATGTTTTGATATATAAAGATAATTTATTTTAAAAAATTGTGTTTATCCCTTGGACGGGCAACTCCCCTAGGTGGGCGAAAATGTTGTCACCGTCACTGTCCGTCTAAGGGAGATTTCACTATACTAAGGTATGACGCAAACAGTAAAATAGTCTATGGCTTCCGGATGAAAACGGGTGTCGAAATTAATTATCAATACTTTTTCATCAACCTTACATATTATTAGGTACTAGCTGTCCCGCCCGGCTTCGCCCGTGTCTAAAAACTATAGTGTTATTTACAATACATATGTACATTATCATTTTGTTCGAAGAATCAGAGACAGTGCGAACGCACCCCAAGGTTTGCAGTCTATCAATATATACAATCCACAAGTGTGGATTCTAAGTAATTGCAGGTCGAATAAATGACATTTCGCAAGAAAGTGACATTTGTTAGAGTGTTTTTATTTTTGCATTAATTTAAATAATATTGCAAATAATATAATTTAAAAATCCGCCTATAATAGGCACAGGATGTTAATGAACTGGAATACGAAGTTTTACTTCATTGTGTAACCGTAAGATTGACAGGTAAGAGTGTCACACTGAGATTTATATATTAATAAGATTCATCAATTAATCTTAATATTTCAAGGTCAAACTCCTTTCTAAAAATCTTCTAAGACTCTATTAGAAACCACTTTCGAATAAATGAATGAACGCCCCAAAAGCTTCATGCCGCACGGGGACGTAAAGAGATTAACTTTCTGTTTTTTTTTTTTTTTTGTTTTACTAAAACTCTGCAAAGTGCACCTGTCACACTAATCTCTACACTACTTTATCAATTTATCAGCCACCTCCTCTCATATCACAAAAATTAAAAGAAAAAAAAAAACTCAAAGCGGCAGTTTTACGCGTGTCGTCGGCCGGTTGGTTGCTGCTAAAGGAATAACAAATTTACAAGACACCTCGACAGCTTAGAGGCTAATGTCTTAAGTCAATCTACAGCCGTCTGCCTATATGCAATTAGCAAATAATTTATGCACGACCATACATGTTAATTGATTACGTTTAATGGCGCTTTTTAACATTAGACGCTATGATTTATGATCGAGTGTTTATTTTACTTTTATTTATTTTCAGTAAAAGATCAATTATGAGTGCGTTCAGTAATTAAGGGGTTTTGTGGTAACATTTTTGGTGTCCTTGAACTCACCCTCAACCTATAGAAAGTGTAGAGTTTTTATTTTGACAGATTTGACAGCAGATTATGTTCGATAAAACAATGCGAACATTAATCATTCTGACAAGTAAACATACAATCACTCCATGTGTAGTTGGTAATTATGCACAAAGAAAAAAACGGCTAATTGGTTAAATCTTAAATGATTTTGACACAAACTGTCACTGTGTCCTGACCTGACCCATATTCATCCTTCACTTTGTAGTCGCATGTAACAAGATTGCAGCCGCTGAAATGACTCACTCACTTCCATCGTCGGTATCTGTGTATCTGTTGGCAGCGAATGCAATTTGCAGTTGCCAATGGTCCGTAATAAATTAATGTAACACGCTACGCTTTCCTTTTTTTGTTTTGCCTTCTGTGTGCACTTCCTTATACGACGACGTTAGCCCTTTTTCTTCTGACCGCTCGAAAGTGAAGTGGCGCAAAAATGAAGGAAACAAATTGTCCGATAACCGTTATATCTATACTCGTATAATATTCTTGACATTTGATTCATTTTGCTCTAATCGCAGCTCATTTCCGTTTCGGGTTGCTGCTGTGCTGTTTGTTGCAAAAAAAAAAAAAAAAAAAAAACAAAAGGGGAAATCACGATGCAAAAAAGGCAAAAATCTTGGAACAACAGAAATCCTTATGCGAACTGGACGGCTTTTTAAGTTTTTTTTTCGGCCTTCTTTTATGGCGTAGATTGGCTGATTGTTGTTCTTGGCAGTTTTTGTAATTTATTAATTTGTTTGCTTCCGTTGCTGTACTCATTGTGGGTTTAGTGGATTTTTGTTTTGATAAGTACAGTGCGAAACAGAAGTGGTAGGTACGACGTACGAGTACTTTAAATTTAATATTTTACAAGAAGAGGGTGGATGTGGAATGTTGGACTGTCCTTTAAAAACAAGAGGAATTTCGGCTTAAGTCCTTTTTTTAGAATGGTACTTGGTCACTTCATTACCTACTTATGTACATATGTGACGCTGCTTAATGCGCTTAAATTTTTTGTTGAGATCTGTTCGACTTCGAAATTCGGGTCTCACTGTGCTTATCACACTCAATAGATAAACAACGAAATAAACTATGCAAATTTGTTCAACAAAACATGGCTTTTGCCTTTTTTTAACATTTGTCGGCATCTTGTAAACGAACCCTAAGTAGGTTCTGTCAGATGTCAGAATATCAATGTTTATAGCTGCCACTACCAGATGGGATTCTCTGCATATTTTTCATCCCATTCCATCCTTTCTCTTGCACACATCCCTTAGCTAACTGACCCTTATGTATGCAAGCGTACTCATAACAATAAAAAACCAAATGTTATTCTGTTTTTGCTGAGAAAACAGACCACTGAACAGAGACCATCCTATCTGGAAAAGATTGAACACAAAAATAGAAAAAAAAACACATCTGCTTTCAATCAGGAAAAGTAAGTAAATATTCCAGACATGTGCACCCATGGATTGAGTTTCCTTTATCCCAATATTCTTATTCTCAGATGATTTCACACCAAAAAATTTAGAAGGAAATGAATGGCATACTGTGATCCTGTTTTGCACTTCTTTCTTCATCGGATTTGATTTATCTGTCTGTAGTTCTGTTTTTGTTGGTTTTGCTCTGAACTGAACTGCATACGGGAGTGGGTGATTTGTTTGCTAGATGCATGACTGTAATCTGATATTTAGTGCAAGACTGACTTAAGATATTTTATGAGCCTCTATGGTGGTTCAACTGGAACAAAATAAACAGATTGGTATAGTTTACAACTTTCAAATGTGACGTTACGCAAAACATCGCGTCGTTACTTTCAACGTTTTAAAAAGGGACAGATATGGTAAACATCAAATTTAACTTCTTGACACTTAATATTAGAAACGTAAAAAATTCTGTTGATATTCACTGCAAATTATTTTACCAATGCAATTTGTTGGGACTGAACAACGATCTGACGCGCCACCTTCCGAACGTTGGTTATCCAGAACATCGGTCTCGATAAGCCCACAAGAGGCTTTGTACCAGCATGATAGTTTGACACAATTTGTGTTTGAATACAAAAAGGTTGATTTAAATTACATTGGCTCTAAAGAACGTCTTTAAAACTTGGCTACACAGCAAGCGTAATGATATTCCATAACAGATCAACTGTCTCAGTTAACCTCAAATCTTCACTTTTTGGTCCAAATTCTACGTTTGCGTCATTAAAATTATTTATCCAAGTACAGTTAAACTTGTGAATAGTGGAATGCTTCGGTGCACTTTTTTTCTACTATCCGCAACATTTCTACTATTCACAATTTTTTCCAAAATCGGCAACCTAATTTCTTTTTTTTATTTTTCGAACAATTTCGATATCGGAATCCGCTAGCAAAATGAGACACACGAAAAGAAACAATTGAAATGTCAAAATTCTCAGAAAAGGAAACGAAGCCGACAAAATGTTAATGTAATAAATGTTTGTTTATGAAGAAAATCAAAATTGGCATCCAAAAATGTCCACTATTCGCGACATTCTTTTATTCGCAGATTCCACTATACACAAGTTTTACCGTACCTATGTATTTATCTCTTGCTCAGCGATTTGTTATTTTAACCGCACCACTTTTTCGCTTGGCGTTTCGTTACATATGTCAGTTTTGACGTTTCTTCACAAATTATCGATAACAAACGGTTAAAATCGTCCACGAAAGTGGGCGTAGCTGTCAATAATTATAAGGCAAATTCACAGATAAATAGAATTGTTAAAAACATTGAAACAATGAAAAGCCACAAAAACGCCCGTCTGAACTGATAGATGCGGGCTGCGGCTTACCTGATTCGATTATCCCTATTGTTGCTGCATACATAACATACATACTCGTACATCGCAAAATTCTCTTCTCTATCTTGCGAATGCAAAATATTTCACAAAATGATAATATACCGTGATGGGGTTTTGGTTTATACAAATTTAATTTAATTGTGGCGGCCAATTAACTGCGTGACTTGTGTATACAATGTGCAAAATAACCCATCACACCGCTCCAACTCAGTCGATATCAAACGAATTTCAAGGTAATACCATTTAGCATCAATTGAACCCAACCAATCGAACCAAAAACAATGCAATTCCATTAAATTGATTCTGACGACGAGTATGGCCAATAAAACACAAATGCTTTGGCTGTGGTTTTGATAACAAACAGCAATAAAAAATGATTTTTTTATTATTAAAATAATATTTAATTAAATTAAAGTAGTAAAGGTACGTATACTAACTGACCAAACTTGTTTGCCTTTAAACAAAAAATCTTTAAAAAAATGTTGTTAAGAACAAAAAAAAACATAATAATTGTAAATTCGTGTTTTAAGAAAGTTTAATAAGTTCAAGGTCTATTCGTTCGTAGTTGACAGATATTTCATGTGTCTTCGATTATCGCGTTTCTTGCTTTTTTTTTTTGCAACAAATTTAAAGAAAACAGCGAAAATATTATTTTATTTTTCTATACTCTAATAAAACCAGCTCGCTTTGTTATCATGTTGAAGTGAATGATAAGACAAGCTGGTGAAAAGTAAATAAACAGGTTTATTTATATACGCAATGGGCGAAGCTCGACGTTAGACGTTGGGACTACGTGCTCGATATGGTTTGTCTAGAAAAAGAAACTGCAGTCTGACGTAGCGTTATCTTATGAATTGATAAGTGACCAGATTTCGATTGACCAATTTTCGCAAGAAACTTATCAAGTCGATTAGAAAGTTATATGACTGCGATATTCGTTACGATATGACTAAGTTTTTTCTTGTGACTTCGTCACTCTCTCGAAAAGCCGAAAATTATATCTCCTAATGACTTTGACATGTTTTTGAAGGGCCACAAGGCCCAAAAGGGTGAAAAGTCCCTTGAGCGGAAGGCAATACAGTCAAACTTCCCTATAGCGAATCTGCACGGGACCAGAAAATCACATAATCACGTTACATAGAAAATTCGTTATACAGAAACTAGACATTTTTTTTATCAACTTTTATTAATAGTAATCAGTAATTTTAGTTTGGATTACACTCTTCCATTTTTCTTCCTCAACAAAATCTTCTTATTACATTTAGAGATTCAAACACATTAGTCGGTACGTTACTCCTCATCGCCAGAAAGGTTCGAAATACGTCAATTGATGAAGAAATTCGTCCCAATGTAGGTAACATTTTATCATCATCCGCCAATTTCGGGGAATCCCCTAATTATGTCTTGCTTTTTTCTCGGTACAAAGTTTATTAATGTGCGAAACAGATAATTATTTGAAAAATTCGTTATATGGAGACAAAAACGCATGAGTTCGATTTAAATTTATTCGTTGTAGAGAAAAATTCGCTGTATGGAAATTCGTTATAAAGAAATCAAAACACACTAAAAGGAGAACGAAAAAGCTGCGTACTTGAAAAAAAATCGTAATAGGGAGAGCTTCGTTGTATAGAAGTTCGTTATAGTGAAGTTGGACTGTAGGTGCAGAATATGCCTACCTAAATGTATACCTACTCGATCTTGACACTGACGAGTAAAATCACACAAAAACAGCGCAGCCACCGTATTTGCAGGGGCTCTGTGTTCGTTTAGCAGAGGCAATTCAACCAATTATGAATAAGATACGTGTCCATTCAAGAGAATATGTTCGTCTAAGGGAAATCGAAATATGTATATTTAATTTATTAGAAAAGTTTAAATACGTCTCTATGGAATAGGTAACTTCTGTCCGGTTAAGGGCGCTGTCCACTCAAGAGAGTTGTCCTCAATTTTCGATTTCCCCTCTTTTCGGAACCTTTGCAAATCTTTATGTTAGAAACTTCGGTATTATAAGAACGGTCAGCCATTTTGATTTGCATTTCTTACCATGAAGGTAGGAACTTCGGCGGTATAGACTTATTCGGTACGGTATTGGCTTTTTGTGTGCCATGCAACAATGAATACCTCTCAGTTGTAACAGATTAGGTTCCTTTCATTGCCAAACTTCTCAAGAGCTTCTGTTTAAAACCTTTTAAGGATAACAAGTGTTCACTTGACTTGTGAACATTCTGTTTGAATAAAGAGTCTGATTGTTATTTAGAGTGGGTTCTCTGTCCTCAGGCGAATATCGTGTATTCATTCTTCCGAATCCAATCACGCTTACCATCCAACAGATAGATAGTTTCAGTATTTCCCTCTTAAGATAGTCAATTTCGAGTGGAAGTCAAAAAAAAATCCCGTCTGTATTCCCATGTTGCCATATCGTTTAACCCTATCTAATTCATGTTTCGCATCATATAGCACCCTTTTGCTGAATATATTTACTTTTTTTTGCATTTAATTCTTTGCTGTTGGTCGCAGACAGAGATACAGTGTGCCTGGCCTGAAGACGAACAAGATCGTGACATGAAGCGTGAAATCCCCCCTATAGAAATTGCAACAGCCACAGTCGCGGCTCGCGGGTTGTAATCGTTGCAAACATTGCAAGTAGAACAATACAATAAGTAAATTGAAGCGAAGTGGAGAGAACCACTCTGGGAACGAATATAAAAACATTCTCACGATTTCAAAGATTCTTTTTTTTGAGTTTTTGCATCTACATCTGTTTTTGGCGCTTTGATAGGAAAAAAAATAACAACAACGCAGCTGGTGCAACATGAACGAGGAACCATTTCAAGTTCAATGGCGTCAATTTAAAAGAAGAGTTTTCTTCTCTCCATCGGGGTTTGATTGCTGGACTTGATATTATTTTTTAGGTTGTAACTGAAGCGTGAATTAAATTAAGTAGCTTCCGTTGCAATAAAATGTTCGTGGCTGTAGTTCAAAAAAGATGAAATTGACAGCTGAATCATTTTTATAAAAAGTCGAGTGCGTGGGTTCATTTATTTCTGAATTTTTAGAGTTTAAAATAGGATTAATTGGTATCAATGTTCGCCATTAGATCTATAGAGGCGAATGCAATTATTCAGCAAATTTAAAAACAAAAAACCCCAAATTTCAATGAGTTCTTTGACTTGACATTTCTTTTGTTTAGCCAATCATAACACCAAGCGAATAAATAGCCCCGAAGCAAATTTCTGTGTCTGACAACAAGAATACTTTCGTTTGACGAGAACTTTTTATTTAAACCTAGCTGCCCATGCTCGGTTTGCTTCGCCTGCCTACCATGAGATATCTTACATAATTATTAAATATCTTACATGCAAAAAAAAATCGCTCGATTCAACTACTAAACATCAACTAAATATTTATGAAATGCAACGTTTTGCAGAAAAGCCATTATTGCTTCGCGAAAAATTATAAAACCTCTACAAAACTTTACCAGCTACATACCACCTTGATCAAAAAGTTCCTGGAATTTATTCAGAAAATTAAAAATACAAGTTTATTCATCTAAATCTATATTGTCCCCTTCAAAGTAATCCCCATCGACTGCAACACACATGTTCCAGCGCTTGATACAATCCTCGAAACATTTTTTTTTCGGTTTTCGGTATGTCCATCAGTGCTTCCTGCGATTTTTCCATTACTTCCTCTCGGCTGCTGAAAAGCGTTCCCCTTAATAGTTTTTGAACTCGATTGAACAGAAAGAAGTCACAGGGAGCCAAATCAGGGGAATTCGGTGGCTGTTGGATGGCATTTGTTACATTTTTCGTCAAAAAATTACGAATAACACGGTCTCTTTTTTTGCATGAAATTGAGGTATTTTGGCGTCAACTTTGCTGCTTCACGACGGAAACCCAAATCACAAACCAAAATGTCTTGGACGAATCCATAGACAGTGTTCAAGTCCTCCGCTATCTCTCTGATGGTTAATTTGCGGTTATTGACCAACATTTCTTTTACTTTATCAATGTTTTCGTCGGTTTTCAATGTCGATGGTCTGCCACTGCGTTCATCTTTGATTGACTCACGACCACTTTTGAACCGCTCGTGCCACTGGTAAATGACAGTTTTCTTTAGGTAATCGTTGCCGAAACACTTTTCCAATATTTCCAACACCATTAAATCCGTTTTTTACGCAAACTTTAATACAAGTTCGTTGCTGCAAATTTAAATCCATTTCTAAAATTGTAAAAAATCGCCAACACACACAGAGATAGATGTACTCTTGGCTACGTAACTTTTGCAAATGTCAAGCTATGACGCTAGCATTAGAGGGAACATCAACAACAGATGTACCAAATTCACAAAAAAAAAAAAAACAGAACTCAAATCGGAACGATGGGAGCGCCACACGGTGGTTATTCCGGGATCTTTTTGATCAAGGTGGTATGACTTAACTAACTTTTGTATAGTGTACCTATACACACCATATGTACATGAGAATAATGAGCACAAAACAGAAATAAGAAAATACACATTGAAAAAACCTTTGCGCTTGAGTACTGAGCAGAGCAGATACACACGCAATACACAAATCCATTACACTCAGGGGCCGAATTACTGCATCCATTAACGAGTTACACGTTATCGAAATGTGACGATTTGGCAGTACCGCTCACGTTATCGAGTATCATTTTACTCATCATTTACTCGATCATTCGATAACGATTCCTACTCACTCACTCGTTAACGGATGCGGTGCGGTGATACGGGCCCAGATTTATTTATAGGAAAAAGAGAAATAATCTGCTCTTGCTCTCTTAAAAAATTACGAATAGACCTGGAAAGAAAACTAAAAGAAGAAAACATCACTCAGATTTATTTCAGAACTTTGTTCAATTAACAAATTAATAAAAAAAGGAATTTTGCAAAGATGTTATTAAAATTTCTCAGCTTTTAGACCACGTAGAAATATAGTTTTGTACTTAAGCGATGCGTATTGTAAAGCTCTTAAAACTGAACCGTATTTCAATAAAATAGACGAAGGAGGAGTTTACTTCCTTTGGGTTCAAAGTCTAATTATTGAATTTCTTGGTTTCTCACACTTAAAATCAGATATTTTTTTACTCACGAACCTGCTCCTTATCAAAACCTAATCAACACAAAAATATTATCAAAATCCGTTCAGCCGTTTGCTGTGTATGCAAAGGAATTTTCACTTTCAAGAAATTTATCATCTATGAATTTATTGTGATATTGATTATTATTTCAGCAAATGTCAAAGACTTCGCTTATCTATCATCTTTTCATAAGTCCTGAATACGGTAATTTTTGAAAAGTTAAGAAATCTTCTGCAATTCTAAGGCTAGCCCAGTTAAAAGCAAAGGTTGTACCAAAATGTCCAGGTCCATGCGGAGCAGATTTCTTTATCGATCCCGGTTGAGCAACTTCTACCCGCAGTTTTAATTTTCCTGATTCGAAGCTTTGAACCATCTTATCTAACTTCATAATTTAAATTTTAATAAATATAATTTAATGTAAGAAATCATTTACTATTGTACTTTTATTACACTTTCCCTATTGCCCAAATAACAAAGTAGAAAAGAAAGTGGTGGCTATATACAACCTTGTGGTACTCCACTTTAGACTTCACAATCGTGCTCGTTTTCGTGCTAATTTTACTGATTAGCGGCTGGTAAATTTTCTGTCCAAAGGACTGCAATTCAAGTTAGCTTACTCGTAGAACAAATTCGATTACCACCAGTTGGTTAAGGTTTCACAAAACAGCATCAACCACGTGTTCTACTCGCTCGCTGTTGTTTTGTTATATCTAGTTAGAAGCTATTCAATAAATGTCATACAGCAGACATTAAATTACCACCATAACTAAATTCAATCCTCATTTACCGAATTACGAATACGGCATACTCATACCTAACTATAAGCAGATAATAATTAAACAAGGAAGTTAATGCAATAAATCCATTAGCTACGTCCACATGATTTATTTAACAATTTTTCATCATAATTTATCCTTTATTACTTCATGTACGTTAGTCTAACGATAACATTTACACAGAGCGTGACTATACATACATATTAGCCCCCCCGCCCCCTGTGGAATGTAAATAATTAAAAAAACAAAATCATGCAAAATAGGTACACATCACGACGCGCTTTTTAACTCCATTAGGAGATACTCGCGTAATTTTATACTCGTTATGATTCGAAAATGGAATTCCCAACTGAAAATTATATTTCTCTTATCGCAGGACATCGGGTGAATATTTTCGTTAAAGAAAATCCTTTCGAATTGTTGTTGTATTCTTCTGAGTAATAAATTTTAACGTAGTCACCTGGTAATAATTCATTTTTAATTAAAGATTGTGGTGATTAAACAGAATTTTATTGCCACCACCATTTTAAGTCAGAAAATCTGTATGTACCTAAATGTGTACATACATTGATGTATATGTGGAATAGAAGAATTCACTTTGATTCGAAGAAAGACCTATTCTGTGGAGATTATAGTTCAGAAGCTATTTGAAATATTTTATGGTTCATAAATTTAGTAGCGAACGTCCTTCAAGGTGCGGCATATCTGTCCAATGTACATTGTACATGTACATGCAACAGAACTTTAGGTGGCAAAACACGTATGAATAGAAAAATGTCGTGCGTGTTTGTTGGAAAAATCACTTTTCCTCATATTTATAACTTTGTTTTGTCATATGTATGAGTCTGTATCTATGACGTCGAAGCTTGCATGACATTCAAAGAAAACAATGTGACCACTTAGCCTCTTCAGTACTGGCTGAGTTCACATGCTATTCAAAACCAATATTCTGGCATTCGTAACGCCTATATCACCCCATGTTTGTGATGCCATCTTTTGGACATTTTTGTAAGCAGACTTTGCTCTGTAAATGAATCGTCCACATCAAAAGTCATAATGTGAGTTCCCAAAATTAATGTCGGACAGTTCAGAGCGACTCTCGCTGTGGAAAACCATCAACATGGGAACTACAGTGGGAAACATCGAATAAATTTATGATATAATCATGGGGCCCAAACTGACCTAAAATAAAAAGGAACTTCGGTTCTCCCAGCTTTCCGCGAGATGCGTACCAAGACTTGTTTCTAAATATATTAAATAACAAAAAATAAAAACACCAATCGACTGAGGACAGATTTGAGGAGACATGAAGTCTGGGTATATATTTACTTTAGTGGATCTAGGTTACCTGCCTCAGTTTATGGGATCCACAAGGAATCATCAGAGCTCATTGCTTCGTTAAGAGCCAGACAATTACCTCTGATTACCTACTTCTGTTGTCTTTTGTGTCAAATGAAGAGAAAGCGTCAACGAATATTCAGAAGACAAGACAAGACATCGACTGAAGTCTAAATTTCGGGTATAAAATTACAGCCGGTTCCTTCCTATTTGCCTGCCCTCGATCCGTGGGATAATTGTTCCCAATAAAAATTTGGGAGAACAGAAGAACTTAAACGTATGAGTAGGTCGAGTTTTTTGAAAGCATTTTCCTTCTCACGTGAGCTTATTTCTGAATTTTAGGAACTACAGTTAATTTTTTCTTTATTTCTACCGAAAATTCTGACTTTTATTTTGAACTATGTACTCGTATTAATTTGTTTTGGATTTTACAAACAACCAACAAATACCCAAACATGTTAGTTTCTATGTCCTATTTGCTAAAAAATGATGCTGCAACTTTCGGTAAGCAAATGAAAGATTATATGAACACAAGTGATGCCAAATTCATTGCATATCTACACAATACCCTTCTAATGTAATACAAAGCCTTTCTGTCATTATTTTTAAAGACACAGAAACTAATTTTACGACACGGATGGATAAGGAGCATTTTTATACAGAAAAAGATAATTTCGCCGAAATGTCAGCAAGGGCATTGACTATCATCGCCCACTGTTAAGATTTTTAATGACTTCAGTCATCTTACGATAGTTGGTCTGTACGCTCTGTTTCTGAGACTTGTTTATACTCTTGTCGCAGCTTGTTTATTTTACATCGAATATTGAAACACTGACTGATGTGAGATGGCTTAAAAGGATAAGCACTTTTTAAGGGTGCATTAAATATAACCGACAACATCTTTATTTTTACAGAAATAAAACAAAAAGGTAACGTATAGAGTCATTCTTAACAAGTCTGTTATTCTGTCAATTTGCCAAAGAGGTCAGAGGTCACATACCAAAATATATCCTCCAATCCAGACGGTATAATAATCCATCCCAAAAATGCATTAAATGTTTAATGTTGTTGGTTTTATGGGTTCCATACCTTTTTCGTCCATTCGAAAAAAGTTATAACCTCGAATGCATTTGCCTTGTTTAACGAGTCGCGAAATAGTCACGCAACTAAACTGAAAAAGCTAATAGGAATGGTAGGAAAAAAGGCTCTTCGACTGCTCCATTCAGGATTCAAATAAAAGAAAACATTTTAACAAGCACACGTTAAAAGAATCACCAAACAGAAACGGAGAAATCAAACGAAAGAAACACTAAACACTTTTAACCGCATTAACATAAGCACTTTGATCACCTTTTGACATATATGCGCTCAACTTGATGCCATTTGCATTAATCGCCTTAACTCGAAAGACAAAGAGTCCAAGAAAAGAGGCGAAAAGGAAAAAGAAAACATTGACAATGTCACGCACAGTCAAGTCAAAGGATTTCACTCTGGACTGGCCATAGTCACAAATGACTTCCGTCTGTAGCTCCTCCCCTCTTCCTCGTATGATCAATCGATTCTTTGGTTCAGAGCTTAGAGAGAATCTGACTCATGATACGAAAAAAAGGTACTAAAGAAAAACCCTTGTAGGAATTTGGCCCTAAAAAAAGGTACACTTCGCATACATGCTGTTATTTATGATTATGATACTCGTAGTTTTTGCAATCGTCGACAGGGGGTGCGCCTTATTAATATCTTCCTCGTATGGTGCGACAATTTATGACATGTGGTGAGAGCTGAGAGGAGACGATGAAATGATATCATAATTAGAATGGCTATAGCGTGCACACGTGAGATTTATAGTCGAATTTATTTGTGTGAGGTAAAATAATAGCAAAGGTAACTCATGCCAGTGGCGCACAACTCTGATAATATTATTTTATAATTTAACGCGCGCGCTCACTAACGACTTTATGAGCGAAAGGCGCCAGGAACAGGGCTTACTGGCATGTGTTACACGGTGACTTTTAATTTAATTTTAGTTCAATGTACATAAGGCTCCTCTGTAGGAATACATTTCGTCTTTAAATTATCTTTTGCATATCCCAATTTTATACAGCAGATTTACATACGTTTACATAAGGAGATTTTTTTTAATCAATAAATGTCATCGTATTCATAATAGAAGCTGTCAAACAAGGAGACGGATCAGAATTTCTTTATTGAGTCCAGAGCATTGTACGAGCACGTTTAAGGGGCACAGCATAATTTTACCCAATTGTTTGGACTGCAGTGTGTAAACTGTCACTTTGACAGAATGCAAAATAACTTTCAAGATCATATGGCAGCTAAGTGGGTACTCAAAGTGTTAAATTATCAAATCCGGAGAATCTGTTTACTTTGAGCACTTGATTTGTACTCTGTTGTTTGGTGATTTATTTTTGTCTTCTAAATCCACAGTGAGCTGTCAGATGCCATTTTTTTTTTTTCAACTGCCAAATTTAAAAATGTGCAAAAGCGATCGTACCTGGTCCTATTTTGTACAAGAATCAAGTTGAAAATAGAGAAGGGTTGCACCGACGGTTGTTTTCCCTTATTAATGGAGCATAGAGATGTTTAGATAAAATATCAGAAAAGAGCTAAGAAAGGCAGCCTACTATGATTTCTGCATATCTGTTGAAAAGGGCGAAGAAAAAGCTCGATTGGAGGCAGAAAGCGGCCATTTAAATGTTTGAACTAGGCTAAAAGATTTGGTTTTCGAGTGGATATGGATAGGTACCCATCCGTCTATTCGGCTGCATCATCGCCCATTTATTTCGCCAAGTAGTATTGGACATGGGCACCGTAGCGCAAGTGGTTAGTGCGTCGGACTACTGAGCCAGCGGTCTTGGGTTCGAATCCCGCCGCAAACACCTAAAAGTTTTTCACAGTGCCCACCTCTTTCGAATGTCTGACAAGCATCAAAGAGTATCATTTGCCACGACTGAGCTTCTCAACTCGCCGTTCGGAGTCGGCAAAAAACTGTAGGTCTCTTCCATTCGTGCAAAAATATAACACGCACACACAAATGGTTGCGAGAAGCAGGCCCAGGCTCACCTAGAGCTGTAGCGCCAACTAAGTAAGTAAGTATTGGACATTGTGGATTTTAACACCCCTATTTCGGTCAGCGAGTCGAACGAAAAAGTTGGCGCATGTGAGTATTTCGTATTACGGTTAGCGGCTCGCTGAGACTTCACTCGCCTCAAACGTGAAAGTTTAGTTTAATTCTGACTATTTACTTGGATGAAAAGGTTGGCCAACCGTAATACCTTGACAGCAGTAATTCGCCTGGGAGTTGGACTCGAGTCGAACGTTCGATTCGCTAACCCTAATAAGTCGATTGCAACCTTAATAAATTCCTGTAGGTTCTTCCGGACATTACATCACAGAATGCAGAAGCAATTTTTTATTGTCCTATTTACATAATATAGTATGTGTTGCTTTATTGCCTTTCCCAAATTTGAGTATTTTCTTCTTTGTTTGGAATGATTGAAAAAAAACAAAACCCACAGGTCGATTTTATCCCAATACCCGAAACTAGTTCTGCGCGCGCTGTTTTTGCATTTCCTTCCGAACGACTGGCGCAATTTATTTGAATATTTTCATACGTACTTTTCATTTACACTTGAACAATCCTTTCAATTATCTACCATCATTGTGTCAAAAGCTGTCGGCGCCTGAATTTGGAGTTCAAAAACCACTTATTTTTATATAACGGTACACTTTTCTTTGAAACCACTGAACCAATTCATTTCAAATTTCCAGGCAATACTCATTTCATCTGAATGAACGAAAATGATGGAGAACTGTGAGGAAAATGTTTGACGGAATTTTTTTACAGACATTTTCAGAAAGCAGCGAGAATTTTTTTTTCTCAGCAACTTCTCAAAACTCGTTTTTTTTTAAATCGTTCCATCAGTTTTATTTGTTATCAAAAAGTAACAAGTGTTCAGAACAAATCTTGGCGAAATCGGTCAAGCGGTTCGGAAGAAAAGTGTACCGGATGGTCAAAAAGTCACTGAAGAATTCCGGGCCTCACTATCGATTTGGGCCTGAGTTGCAATGTTTGCGAGTTACTATCGACATTTTACTTTTAGGACTCATCCCTATAATAACCTTTCCATGATAGTGAAACTAGCTACATCATGCTAAGGGACCTACGACGCTTGATACTCAGCGAGTAATCAGGCTCAAATTAATTTAAGTGCACTTCTACTGCTCAGATTTGAATTTTTTTTTTGCAAAATTATCGTGAATAGATGTAGTTTCGAAAGCCAAAAAATATTTTTTGACCCTCCGACTCCAAAATCGACCTGAGGGTCCCCTTAAGAAATACACAGTCTTAGTCATTCAAGATGGTGGAAATGAAGAGCTTCAATAAAAAGCCTTATTTTAACAAAATGCCTTTATTTTGAAAGTCTAGGCTACAAGAATAGATAAGTAAAAACACTGCTGATTGTCCACACATTCTCGAGTCCCTAGCTCAGAATTTAGTGGTTTGATTTCTAGACCTAGATATTCCAGAGTTTTAGATGAGACCGTTGCAGACAGCAAAACTATTGATTGGCAACTTATTTAAATCAGCATGGAAATTAATGCAAACCTTACTCCTTTAGTTGCTTCATCTGTACGATGAGTTCAATTAAACGAATTTATTTTGTTTGTTAGATTTAGATTGGTTTTCAAAAAACATTTTATTTCTTTGATTATTTGTTTCTTATGGTACCTTTCTATTATATTTTCTTCATTTTTACAACAACAATTGGTTTTGCTAGTTTACATTTACATTTATACCTTAAACAAAGATAATTTAGATATACATATATGTATATGTATGTATATCAATATCTTCTTAAAAATTCTACTGTACATACTTAAAATTTCTAAAAAATATATAATTTGTTTTTTTTTTACTAACGTAAAATTCACATCTAGTTGCTAAATTAAATTTATATATAAACATCTAATGAAAATAATAAAAAAACAGAACGAAAGTTTTTAAATTACTAGAGTTTTCGATATCCTTGCGTTATTTTTTTTCTGGTTTGATTATTACGCTTCGACCAAGACTTGGCCTTGCGTACAAGCAAATTACTTTCGCAAGAATTACAGAGATCATGCGTTTTGATCAAGACTTAGCCTTTCGTACATCTTTTGGTATATAATAAGGAAGACCCTTATTACAATTTCTTTTTATTTAATTGAAAACTTTATTTAACAAAAAAAAAGAAAATAATAATAATAATTCAGCTACTTTTGGGGCGTTTTTAAATGATTTTCAGTTGTTTTCAAGTGTAGAATACAGCCAATGTGATCATCTTGTATATTATTCAATTGTAGTCGACTGTGTTTATTCTAATATGTTGTTTCCGAATACATATTTGTTCCGTGTGGTTTTCTAAAAATATTTACAAATAAAAGTAAAACTAAGAATTGTAAATATAACTGGTGCCTAAAATAATAAGAAAATATTTAATGAATGCAAAGAGCTGATATGCTTTTTTCTTTAAATTTTTAACCAAACAACTTGCTTTCTCGAACGTCTATTGGACGTTCCCCCAACCAGTAGACCCACCATAACCTTCGCGATGCTTTAAAATCAATCTCGATCTGAATTTAAATCAAATATGGACTTCGATTGTTTTTTTTTTTTTTGTTCTATGGCCACCCAAATCGATTTTAATTATTCAACTTGAAAGAATTTTATTTCAATATCTATGGAACTATCCAAACATAGAGTAGTGCGATGACATTCGCCCTAACCTCGAACAAAACGGTAGCCGCCCATCATCATCATAAAATCGTCGTCCTCGTTGTTGGATTAGTGTGTTCGTCGTCGTTTTGGTGAGGACACTTACCCGTTAAAAAAAAAATGAAAACCATCATCAGAAACGCCAGACATAAATCATATTTAACCCCAAGCATACACATTTCGATTCACTATCAACGAATAAAATAAGTTGAGGCAGAGGAACGTCCGTCGCTTCATCAGCAGTCAGTCGTAGACACAAATTCACACAAAAGTTGAACGATGGCAGAGATACCCTCCATATGCATCATCGAGCGCATACAAAAATGCCTCCCTTCTGTACTCCTCCCTGTAGCCCAAGAGAAATGCATCCGTAGGATGGCTAATTACATATTCAGCACCTGTTCCCTCTCGTCATCGCGGCTTAAATACTCGTCTGTCAAGGTGAAATCGGATACGTAGGAACACCAGCAAACGTTAGAAGGCAGCCTTTAAACCGGTCTTTAGGTTCTGTGATGATTAAATTGTTTATTTTGTCGTCGTTTCGTGTGTTCCTCTATCGATAGAGACGCTTTTTGTACGTACACACCTATATGTATATGTTCAACTCTTTTGTCTTTGTGGATATTCATTGGATTTAATAATGAGTCAGCGCCTTCAAGAAGCCGTCACACACAGCTGGGGTTCCTATATTAAAGGGTTATTTCCTTGTGTCTGCACATGGAGCTGTGGAAATTGAAATGCTCCCCACGAAATGGGAAGAGCTGTCTTGGCTCTTGTGACTAATCAGAGTTAAATAATTATTCATTTCAGGTCCTCCTTGTTGTCAATCTAAGCTTAAGTCTAATAAAATCATCATTAACACATCAATCTAATTCGCATATCCTTTTTGTCTATTTCCAGGCCCATGTGGTAGCAGCATTCGAGCAAAGTCTGTCGAATATGACGCAGCGCCTGCATCAACTGACTGCGACAGCTGAACGGAAGGATGGCGAACTCACCGACATGCGTCAAACTATCGAGCTCCTTCGAAAGCAATCGATTCAGGCGGGACTAACCACAGCTCATATGCAAAGCATGGGCGTGCAAACTGCCACCAACCAGATGTGTCCCAATGGAGCCAGTGGGGATCCTCTATTCCCCGGTAGTAAGCCATCAGCGTTGCTGCCAAATCTTCATCCTAGACCTCAATCGGCAACGAATGGTAGTAATGCTGGCATTGCTGGCTCTATGCAACGCCACCATAGCTCAGATTCCATGTGTTCATTGAATTCCATTAGTTCAGGCTGCTCGGCCCAGGACAAGAAAAAGAAGAAGGGTTGGTTGCGAAGCTCATTCACAAAGGCATTCTCACGTAATGCAAAGATATCGAAGACGAGCCGTCACATTAGCGGCGCCCATGGTCCTGGTAATCCTGATCAGCAATCGACTGGAAGTAATCAGTCACATCATCACCATCACCATCATCATGGTCATCATCAGCAGCAGATCAATGGAACTGCATCAAATGAATCGGCTACAGGTGCGGGCGCCCAACCCACATCATCACCAACCAAAAATAGTCCTCAGAAGACAGTCACACTGATTGAGAATGCCAAACCGATAGACGCTATTGACCACGATGACCATCAGGTGGTCGAGGACCTCAAGAAGCAGCTCCGAGAGAAGGATCTAGTCCTAACCGACATCCGATTGGAAGCGTTGAGCTCCGCTTCACAGCTCGAGAATCTGAAGGATACAGTTATGAAGATGCGTGCTGAAATGATAAGCCTCAAGCAGAACAATGAACGATTACAGAAGCTTGTAACCAGTCGATCACTGGCGGGTAGTGAAGCATCGTTGGGGAACGCCATCAGTCCGAGTGGATCGATAGGAGAATCAAGACGCTACAGCTTGGCCGATGGTAACTCTCGGCCACCAATGGAATTGCCAAAGAGACTAGAAGAGGAAGTCGAAGAAGAGAACATTCCACCAGCTCCGGCACCAGAGCCTCCACCTCCACCACTAAGCCCGACGACCCATATCGATCTAACACCACCACCACCTGCCATCGAACCGATTCCAAGTCCTGCCCATCTACCAACTGGCGTTGAAGACGTTCCCGACATCACTGATGGCAAGAAACTCGCCATCGCGTGTTACCTGGGACAACCCGAGTCATTTCCAAAGTACTACGAGGAGATTCTAGAAACGGATGACTTCTATCGCAACGGTGAGAATGGTGAGTGCAGCGAGAATGGCTTCGAGGAGAGGAAGTCCTTTCCCAGCGCAACGTTGAATGAGTTCGTGATCGCTTACACGTACATTTCGGGGAAGACTACCTGGCAGAATCTGGATTACATTGTGAGAAAGACGTTCAAAGATTACGTTTCGAGAATCGATCCCGGCACAAATCTAGGTCTGAACACAGACTCGATAACTTCGTATCACTTGGGTGAGGCGAAACGCGGCCCTGAGATGGGATTCCCTGAACTGCTGCCATGCGGATATATTGTGGGCAATGTCCGGTCGTTGTATATCTGCTTGCAGGGTGTGGGGAGCCTGGCTTTCGACAGCCTAATTCCCAGGAGTATAGTGCATCGTTATATCAGCCTTCTGACCGAACACCGGCGATTGATTTTGTGCGGTCCCAGCGGTACGGGTAAATCTTACCTGGCAAGGCGATTGGCTGAGTTTTTGGTCGCTCGATCGGCCCGTGGAAACCCTTCAGAAGCTATTGCTACTTTTAAGTAAGTTGGGAGGTGATTTGCTCTTATTTTCTGTTTTTAAATTATTTTTTCTCTAGTGTTGACCATAAATCCTCGAAGGAACTTCGACAATACCTCGGCCATATAGCCGAGCAAGCGTCCATTGCGAATGGAGCTGCCGACCTGCCATCTGTGATCATTTTAGACAATTTGCATCATGCCTCCGCTCTGGGTGATGTCTTCTCGTGTCTGTTGAGTGCCGGTCCAGCGGCTAAATTGCCATGCATCATTGGTACAATGTCCCAGGCAACATGCAACACCACTAACTTGCAGTTGCATCATAACTTTCGATGGGTAAGTGAATTTAATTCGTGCGCATCAACTCGCTAACACCTTCTTCTTCTTAACCTAGGTCCTTACGGCAAATCACATGGAACCAGTCAAAGGATTCCTTGGACGTTTCCTTCGTCGTCGTCTCTTCCAGTTGGAACTACAAACTCTAAACCACCAACCAGAGTTGGCATCTGTGTTGGCATGGCTTCCAACCGTCTGGCAGCATATAAATCGTTTTCTAGAGATTCACAGTTCGTCTGATGTAACAATCGGCCCAAGGCTGTTCCTTTCATGCCCACTGGACTTGAAGGACTCACAAGTTTGGTTCACTGACATTTGGAACTATCATCTATCACCGTATCTAGTCGAGGCAGTGCGTGAAGGTGTGCAGCTGTATGGACGTCGTGGTGGTGCCTGGAATGATCCGTCCGCTTTTATACGCAATTCATATCCATGGCCGTATGGACCGGATTCAGTGCCGCCACTTAGACAAATAAACGCAGAAGATGTCGGGCTAGAGGGAATGCCAGTCAACAATGGCGATGCTCAAGATCCTCTGGTGAGTTGAAGTTATTTTTATGGCGGTTGTCTTATTTGTAAGGGTCAAGTGTTCTGAGCTCAGGTTTAATCATTTTCATTTCCCAGTCATTTGACAGATAAAGATGGCTCTGTTAATGGGATGCCATATAATATGTAAGAGCTTTTGTCACATTATAATTTAACTTAGACCCTGCAAGAAGGTAGATCTTAATCCGATCCAAAAGCTGTAGTTTTAGATTCAAAATTGATGGTCGACTTCTGCCAATGAATGCTTCTTGGTTTCTACAGGAATCTTGGAGTTAGTGTGATATCTATTAAAAATGCTTAGACTAGTTTAACGTTTAACCGAACCAGTAGTAGATATTCCAAGAGTGAATAACCTCTATATTCTCAAACCGGTTGAAGATGTGCTTTTGGTCGCACTTACAGATTTTACGGATCCGTTTAGTGGATAAATTACGCTGCTTTTCCCATATTTAGTAAATTTGGTAACTGAAATGCTAGATTTCTGGACATATCCTGAATACTCCTTACCGCAGATGTTGCACTTAACTTCCGAAATTAGAATTAGTTTTCCAGGAACATCACAGTGTGATAGTCATGTATGGTGGTGAGACGGCTTCCAGCTACAGTATTGTCATGAGCTCAAAACAGATCCAAAGGAGATCTACTTTTTACTTTGAGAGCACATGGAGAACTCTTTTGAATGCCATTGATGAGGTGTTGCGTAACAGATCCACAAAGGTAGGCCACCAAAGGCATACACAGAGTCATTTAAAAAAATCCTACTTGACAGATGAATCAACGCAGATACAGAGGTACACTTCTCGACAGATGCTTGGGAACATCCGGTCCTTTATGTAACAGCTTATTGACTTAATTAAAGTCGCGCCCCTATTTGCCTTACTCCGCTTATACATAATATGTATGTGTCTTTAAAGTAGACAGAGTGTAATTACCGAAACTCCTCCCTTGTACTGCTCTAGTTAACTCCAAATCACTGTTAATAATGCACAATTAATTAACACTTCCTCTTCTTTTTTTTCTCTTTTTTAATTACAGCTGAACATGCTTATGCGACTACAGGAGGCTGCCAATTATTCCGAAAATCAGGAACAAGAATCGGATTGCGCGAGTTTGGATTCCAATATTACCCCAGACAGTTCAGCGGGCGCAGAGTAGGAATGCATATTTACATCCTATTCATATCCCCTATTCAACCATCGCAAATAATTCATCACATCATTCGTCTATCGATACCCTCATGTTTTCAGTCAAAATAACAAAAGATACATTTTTTTCTCTGTGCAATTAATTAAGAATTAAAGTGCTGATTAAAATTGAAAAAAAATTCGTAAGTAAACACATTTTTAGGGAATTTTTTGAGAACAAAAATAAAAGTGAAAGGTTTTAACTAATTAAGCGGATTATTATCTTCCTCCAAGAGACAAAGAGAGATAGAGAGAGAGGCTAAAGGATCAAGCTACAATTTAATTAATTATTCCTGAATATACCAATTAAATAAAATCCTTTGGCCCATGTACTGATGCGCAAATATTCCACATTATGTGTTTTGTGTCGAAGGCAAATTGAAAAAAGGAATTCCGGCAGGCGGATATAATCGTAACTTTCTTTGTCTACACGCTGAAAGTTTTGTGCGTTTCTTTTGAAATGCCCGCCGTCATTGAAATGAAGAGCTCTTTTGTGGGATAACTTTTGTGCATAAAAACTTATTCAATTGTTTAAGTTTTGTTGTTGTTTTTTTTTATTTTTTTGAGAATATAATGCACAATTAAGTTTTAGTTTTTCTATTTTAGTACTGTTTTTACTTTCGAACGAATAAACAAAAAAGTTTTCTTTAGCTACTTTCGATGTAGAAAATTTCGAATCCTTTTGTTTTTTGAAAATTTGTAATGCGAAAGAAGTTTTAAGAGTAACATTTATTTGCACGTGTTTTTTCTGGAGAAAATGACGGTAAATTGGATTTGATTACATTTGAGTAGGATGGAATTGATACGAGACGTACGAGAGATGGGTACCTATACCTACATAGCTGGAAGGGATAGCTATTTAACTCCTTTAGAAAAGCAACACTAAAGTACTCCACTTTGCAATTGTTTATTTTTATTATTGTGTTGTGGACAATGTGCTAATATTTTGCAGTGCTTTAGTGATGCCAAAACAGGTACAAAACGCTAATCGAAGCTCTTGGAAGACGAGTAAATTTTTAATGATGAATGAGTGCAATAAAAACTTTTAATTCGAATTGTGCAATAGCTCATTCCCCAACCTGAACTTCATCGAAGACCACTAAAAAGTCTGTTATTGATGATCTTCATTGGGGGTTCGCATCCGGCAACTACACAACAAATCTGAGTCACTAAATTAAATAGGTCCCGGCTCCCCACCGCTATAAAAACTGTATACTCAGCAGCAAATTCAGCCTGTAAACTGGCATTTGAAAGTCACTAGACAAAGATAATATCGTTTACAGTATAAAACCAGTTACTATAGATGCGAATGACAGAAACCTCCAATGCCTTGAAGAGAAATATACAGAGTAACGTTATAACAGCGTTTTGAAATAAAAAAGATACAAGCAGATACTTTATCTAAAAACAAAAATAAAACTTTGCTGTCGGCAAGACGTCAACCGTTTAATTTTGAAAACAAATGGGGATCTGTACATAGATAGCTAGTTTCCAGTCACAAATGTGGCCGGGTAATGAAGTCACAGCTTCAGCCATAAGCAAACTCCTAGATATCAAGTAAATGCTCTCGTTGCTCTATTATATTCTATTATTATAGTATAGTATATTATCTATAGTATATTTCCTCCAACGATCTAGTCAAATCGAATTCACCCACCAAATACAAAAGAAAAACACAAAATTTTTAAATATAATTGTTGCACCACTCGCACTTGTTAAAAAAATAATGCAAATGTGTGTAAGTCCACCTTTAAGTAATGTTATTTCATTTTACTCTTTATTTCCCGATTCTTTTTTTATTTATTTTACTATTCCCCGTCTAAAGGTTTAGATAAAAATCCGCTTTAGTCTGATATTTCCAATGTAAAAAGCCAAATAAACGATAAGTAAACAAACAAAAAATTATGTAAAAAAAAACCAACAAAATATACACCTAATTAAATAATAAAAGAAATTAAATATTATTCGTCGCTTATATAACTGTTGCAAACGTAATAACATTTTTTGATACCACTAAACTATATTTAAGATCGAATAAAAAAAACGCATTATACAAATTAAAACTAAATCAAACTAAAAACACTAATATAATCGATGTAAATAGTTATATTAACATTTAAACAAAAAAACCTTTGCGATAAGTTTACTAACAATTATATGTTTTTTTATACAACACATATAATAACAAATAATTAAATGTCTAACAAAAAATCTGCTGTTTTACTAAGAAAAATAAATTATCTAAGTAAAACACAACTAAAAACAATAAAACAAATACAGAAAAATAAACAGCAAATAGTAATTGTATGCTATAAACAATTTGCCAAGTGAAGAATTTTCCTTATTTATAAACAAAAATAAAATAAAATAAAAACAAAATAAGCAACAAAAAACACAACAATAGCTAAGTAATAATATTTAATCCCACGAAAATGATAGCGCGCAGATATTATATTTATGTAAATCCCTTTGATAATAATATACGAGTAAATATGTATTTTTTTCTGTTCATTTTAATTTTGCCGAAATAATCATTAAAGAAAAAGGAACATTACAATAATAAATTTAAATTAAAACAAAACAAATATTTTATTCATAGGACGTAAACATTTATAGTTACCTATGTATATTATTAAATTTGATTGATATTGATTATTATTATATTTAATAAAAAATAAAATAACAAAAATCAAATAAATAAGAGGAAATAAACAAATAAAATATAATGAAACAATATTTAACGAAATTAAGTTTTTCTTTATTTTTCAAGAAAAGATACGGAAAATAAGATTAAACGGATTACTTACTTAGTTGGCGCTACAGCTTCTCACAACCATTTGTGTGTGCGTGTTATACTTTTGCACGAATGGAAGGCACCTACAGTTTTTTGCCGACTCCGAACGGCGAGTTGAGAAGCTCAATCGTGACAAATGATACTCTTTGACGCTTGTCAGACATTCGAAAGAGGCTGGCTCAGTAATCCGACGCACTAACCACTTGCGCTACGGTGCCCACCGTAAACGGATTCCTTTAGAAAAAGGAACAAGGTCTACAGTGCTATGCATTAATTGTTGTATTTCTTACAAAACCTAGGTGCATCATTTACCCCCCTGTTCTGCATTTCGAGTGAAAGTGGATTGAAACCGAAATTGAAATTCACTTGGAATGGAATTCAGTGTTCTGCATTCCGAGTGATTTCGAATTTTTGGAATCCACTTCGAATTCATTTGTTTGAAATGTCAAACACTGCTGTCAAATCATTTCAAAATCATTGGAGATTTTCAGTTCTTGGTTTTTGCTTTGTGCAAGTGAATTAAACATTTAAGAAAAAATATATTGAATTAAAAAAATGGAAAACAAAATGATTAGTGAAAACCGCGAAAAAAACCGAATGGAGAGAGTTCGCAGGAAGATTTTCCGAGATAAATCGTAACATTTTGGATCTTCCCGAAGCATTGTAAGCAGAAGTTAGACAACTGAAGAAAAATAATTTATTTAATGATAAGAAAATATTTGTTGATATCCTGCAAGAAGTGGAGTCAGAGAAATCTTGATCTTGGAAAATCTTGATTTTCTTTCATTTAATTCAAGAGAATACTCTCTTGCCTCTAATTTTTGTGTTGTACTATATTAAACAAAGGAATTATTTTAATACACTAATGGAAAGTCTTATTATTCTACTCATATTTTTCAAAATGATTCTGATCAACAAATTAATTAGTTAATTCACTTTACAACGGCATGTGAATTCAATTCACGTCAAGAATCTCAAGTGAATTCAATTCACTAAAATCACAGGATTTTCGGAATGCAGAACACGAATTTACAGCTGTCATCTTGAGTGGAATGCAGAACACCAAAATATTCACTTTCGAACATACAATCCACAATTCATAGTTTCGTTCGGAATGCAGAACACCCAATTCCACTTTTGGTGGTTGAATTCACTAAAAGTGGAATGCAGAACAGGGGGGTTAGCATTGATCGAAGGGCAGACATTGCAGAGCTGAAGTTCCCAAAACGCTGTTGTTTGAATTAATGAAGAAAGGTGGGGAATGTGTATACTGCGATAGATCCATTGAGTTCCCCAAGTCGGCGAATCTCGATCAACCCCTGATCCCAAGATCTCTCGAATTCTTTGTCTGCTATTGTGAGCTTAAAGCTAGAATTATTTACCCACTTGTTCTAGAGCTCATTAGCGACAATGAAGGGTTATCGTACAAATTTCGTAGTAAATTCCAAATGAAAAGTTTCAGTTCCTTCATCCATATAATAGCGTTGACCCGATGGATCACAAAACTACTGCCTTAAACTTATCGAACTGCGTCATCATCCTTTGATAAATGTAAAACAAAATAAGCTTGAACTACTTCAACTGTAATATTACAACTTTTGGCATGGTCCTACCCTATATCGAAAGACAAAGATGTTAGCAGATGCACCAAAGGCAAACAAAACCTCGCTGTTGCACAAATAAAATAAGTGATCTGGGACCCTACTCTCTATTTCGTTCCGAAAGTCAATCCTATTCGAAATTGCTTTTCGTTTCGCCTTTCAATTGGTACTCTGTAACGCTTTCGGAATGTAAAAAATACTACTAGATGCGTTTTCCACTTAAGGATTTCTTTTTGTCGAGTCTTGATATATTTCTTATGAGATATGTCAAATAAATAAACCGAGAACAGGAGAATATTGTTATGAATTTTAAAGGATATAATAAAGAGGAAAATGTATTCTGTTGTACTTCGGATCGACGAAGAAACAAGTGAAGAACGGATTGAGCGGAAAATTATACGGGACAAATCAAATATTATTGAAAAAGGTGATAAAGGGTAAAACTCGCTTGGTACCAAGGATTCATATCACACCATTACTTATCATTTATTATTTTAGTTTTGTTCAGAGCTTTCGGCTTTCGAAGGATGTTTTTTTGTATTTTTTGAATTACATACGAGATGAATTTCCTTCTCCTTTGGGATCCACTGGAGCTCCTCTAAATTTGAAATACCCGATGATGCATTATCAAACAGCATTGAACAGCAACATGGAGAGCATAATGATGCCTACTCCAACATTGCTAAGAGAATTCGGGAGCAAATCACAAATAATTTAATAAATCAATAAACACAAAAAATAAAGATACAAATTCATTTAGATTTAATAATTCATAAAAATTATTTGTCCTTTGGCTAAATCGGGGTGTGCACACATGAATTGCTTGTTTAAATTGTTATCATCACTAAGATTTTCTTAAAAAACTTGCATTTTAATGTACTTTTAAATCATTCCGTTAGCGAATTAGTTGTAGAAACAAATTTTATGTTTTTCAATGCTTTTGACATAAGGAAACGAGTTACCAGGTACCAAAATTCCATTTTCGGAATTGTAAATCGAGAGTACAAAATATTCGTTTACGTACAATTTCACTTTCGAAACGAAATACAGAGAGATGCACGGCATTTACTTGACACCCATTGGTTGGAATTAAAAGCTGAAGCCTTTTCGAGATATGCCTAGATGACTAACTTGCGCATTGCACCTTTTGGCAATCTTTGCTAAGGTTTTCAACTTACTCAACCATTCCTACGGCGAATGCATACGATTTGGGGACTGCTGTAAAAATACTTGTCAGGAATACCGTGATCATTATCATGTCTTAATAAAGAGTCGTAGTGCGAACTTATTAGTGATACACCGCCAAGAGATCAATACGCAAGCTCGGAGATAGGGTAGCATAAGCTGCAAATTATTATCAAATCGAAAATTGAATTTGGACAGCCATTTTGACAACTGAACTCTGTGGATACTAGGTAGAGAACAAAACCATCCGCATAGTCTAAATCAAAATCATCTCCAATCAGATCAGTAACGATGCCTGACAATCTCCTGAGAATGCGTGACACAGACGTCTTCAATGCCACACAATATGCAGAGGCTGCCAACTACTTAGCTCAATGTTGCGATAAAAAATTATAGGCAATTTGTTAAATGTCCAAGCAGATGATAAATACCACTGCCAGTGGGTCATAACGTCATAAACAATTTTTATTAATATTAACGACTGATCGCCCATCTTCGTTAAAATCATGATTACCCTACTGCCATCGATTTTTCATCCCACAACGTCTGCTTCGGATAAATTGAGGGCGACACAGTAAACCACCGCCAACTACCAAGCGTTAATAATTCCCAAGAGCTGCCACCGCCACCGGTACCCCCGACTTTATTGTACGTGTTAGTTAGTAACAACATAAAAAAGGATGAACCAGGATAGCCGACTCGCGCACACGTAAAACACGGTCAAAAGTGCAATTTGTCGCAATAATTCTCAGTATGCAACCGCTTTCGAAAGTGCACCAAGCAACCAGCAGATACGGATCACGATGCGAATATTGAAGCCCGCATGCTCTCACTGCAGCCAGATACAACGACCGACGCCATAACAACAACACCACCTCCACCACTGCTGCGGCGCGGCGTGTTGACGATGCCGATAATGATGATGACTACGATTATTCCCCCCACCGTATTGCAGTCAGCATCACGTTTCCTTCGAACAACAGCGACCACCGCGTGATGAGTAACAAAAAAAAAAAAACCGGTATCAGTGCTCTTCCACAGGGAATTGGCACACATCTGCATCTGAATCTCCTCTATGACAACCAGGACAGCGGCCGAATGTTGTTTTGCGATTAACGCACGCGCAAATCTCATCCATACATATACTCGTAGGTGTTTAGGCAGACGCTTTAATTCACACCTCGTGCGGGGGTAATCAACGCCGCGACGCTGATCGTAAATCAATCGACCGATCGGTATGTCTGATTACTGATTGTGCCCCTGGGTGAGTTCCATTTACCAGTATGACTTCGAACTTGAACTTGATTTTGGTCTTAAAAGATTTTAATTCCAACGCTTGACTGGTTTTATAGTCGATTCGACGATAATAGTGACCATTACGGAGCTTGCAAATATTAAACTACTGAAAATGGATTTCATCAATTTTGTAGATATAAATCTATCTGAGTCAATCAACTGAATAGAGAAAGAGGATGTCAAGCAAGTAAACTAAAGTTATTAGAGAAGGTTCCATTAAGATGTCTCATGTATAATCATGCTTAACCTGTCAAAAGTGGAGTTGTCTTATTTGAGAGCTGTCAAGTTAAAACTAACTCGGCTAATAAACGGCGCTACGAACATTGTGATCTGATAACTATTTTACGATTTTAATCTCAGTGCCGATTCGAGGTGTAGAGAAGCAGTTTTCAGGCAAGCATTGTGATCTAAATCAAACGTATCGACTATTGCGGCTAACAGCATGAGCGTACCCATGGTGGGGCAAGGTGGGGCATCTGATGTTCCACTATGTCAGGAAAGGATGTTGGTCTTTAGAAAATTATACAAGAAAATATAAAAAAGCACCGTATTTTCACTGCTCTAGCCACAAACTGAACTTGGTTGTGCACGACTTAGGCCAAATAGCAGTAGGTTATACGAAATACAGTTACCACAATAAAAGAAATAATTAAATTCTTTCGAGAATCGGCCCTTCATCGAAAAAAAAATACCAAATATACCAACCCTTTGGTCCCTGAAATACAAAAGTATCGATATTTTCAAGGAACATTATATCCAGGTGGTCATGGCCATTTGTTCTACTTGCCAAACCCTTTTATTTGACACCCATATTAAGGAGGTCGTAAAGATAACGCTAATACACCATCTTGGTGCGTCCGCCATATTGAAATTTATATGTCATTTAGCTTATCGTATTTTACTTGTCAAACCCTTTCATTTGATACCCATATTAAGGGGGTAGTAAAGATAACGGTAATCCGCCATCTTGTGGGCCATATTGAATTTTTAATGACGTCATAGCGTATTCTATTCTAATTGCCAAGCCCTTTTATTTGATACCACTATCAAGGCGGTTGTAAGATGAAAGAAAAAAAAGCAAAAGAGGTAATCCGCCATTTTACTTGGTGCGCCCGCCATATTGAATTTTTCTCCGGATCACTCTCCGGATCAAGACGAATCCAACGACACCTCATTTGTTGACATCGGTTCCATAGTTTAGGCTGTACGAGGTGGCATCCAATCAGCATTTTAGGAAGAGATCTTCGCTTACATCTGTCGAACTCCCGATGGAGAACGTACAACGTTCTCTGTGGCTGATCTTGTTTTTTTGTTCTCGAAAATGATTTTGAACAATGAACTCTACTTTCAAAACTACTGTTGCGAGCTAACACCGAACCGAACCCCTAAGATCCAATCATCCACAACGAGTGGCATAGTTTCGTGTGATTTTTGCATTTGCATTCTCGTGATCCACAAATAAGCAGACCTTTAAATTTAGCCACTTACAGAGGGGCAACTTTCCTCAAATTGCATAAACTATCTTGTCTGCTGTATTATTTGAACGACCCTTCATTTGTCGTTATCAGTGCGATTTTCGTTAACGCTCACTACGAAAAAATATTGGAATAAATCCAGAAAGTGTACATCGATACACACCATGGCTTAATCGACTTTAAAGCTGCTTATGTCAGAAAATGAGCACCGTGGTGTAGTGGTAAGTACGTTGGACTACTACGCAATGCTGCCTGGGTTCAATCCCAGCTAACACCTAAAAGTTTTTTCACGGGGCCACCTCTTTCGAATGTCTGACAAACATTCAAGAGTATAATCTGTCACGATGACCTTCTCGACCCGCTGTTCGGGATCAGCAAAAAACTGTTATGTCCCTTTCAGTCGTTCATTCATTTCACTCCGAACTGTAGCGCCACCTAAAGAGAGAATATGTCAGAAAATGAGCTATTCATGACTCGTTTTGACATTCCTGTCGAACTCGTGAAACTGTGCAGGATGATGATGAAGATAGCCCGTTGGTCCTTAGAGGTTGATAATATACTCACTATTAAATCTGATCTCGAAAAAAGATTCTGACATGGTGGAGTAGTCCTGTCAAGCGTCTTTCCATATCATTCGTAAAATAATTCTTCGAAGTCACAAGACAAAGTCAGGGGCAAACTTTTTTAAAAAAAGTCAGCGACTAAAGCGGGACTAACGACGCGAGGGATGTAATCGAGTGCGGGTGAAAATGCATTTGGTTGCTTAAAAAAAGGTTTTCGAGAGATTTTTGGTCCAATTTTTAATTGATAATGGAGATGAACTTAACCGATATTGATCGGGTCAAAAAAAAAAAGTACAAATTCATCGGAAAAGTCTAAGTGAATTGGCACCAGCGCTACACTTAAAGATTCTTCGAATCTAACGCTGAGCGACAACATCGCCTTAGGTAAAGCAATGGGACCTCAGTTATTTTGGTGTACGTTATTGGGAGCACGCAAGTATTGAGGCAGAGGTCAACACCAGACTTTAACTTTAGCCAAAGAAAAACGTCATTGTGTGTAGTTTTTTTTTTTTTTTTGTTAAATTTGATCTGGACTCCAAATTAAACCTCTGACTCAATGGAAGACAGTGTATTGTAAACATCGTTTTCGTTGTCCTATTTCTGCTAGCACTGGACATTGTTCCAACTCTACCAGTGAATCTCGGTAGACACCACGATGGAAGCATGCTAATGAGTTCCAAGGCGAGTTCTACAAACTATGACTACACATTGCCGCTGTGTCTAGCTCCTGCGTTGTCACACTATCGTCGTGGTCGTGCATTTGTATCTCGATATCATCGATCGAATGCAAATTAAATGGTCTTCTAGGGTATTTTATTGCAAGCGATAACCTTTTCATTAATGAACATTTGTGTTCGTCATAGCCATTGGAATATTTTAGTAACGTTTCTTAGAAAGCATGACAATGATTATGGTTATGATCATGAAGTTCCTGTGGGTGACTTGTTTATTGGAACTAGAAACTGTTGCATAGGGGAAACCATCTGGATAACTCTTCAATATAACGCCATTCCAATCTTCAATGTCGAAGAATCATCCGACAACCCACAGAAGAACCATAAACAAACTAACGAACCCAAGACTACTCTCCGAGGTGATCATGCCACAAAGTAATTTCAGTGGAAACTCCTCCCAAGAACAATGTTGCCAGTTAGGTTATCTCTTCGTTTCACTTCGGTGGAAAGCAATTTACGATCATATCACACGGCATAAGGCACCAGGAGGCTTATGCCCAAATCATCGTTACGTAGCACGCAACTTAAAAATAAAAAGAGAAAAGGAAAACAATACTCGCTTCGGTGATCATGATCACCAACGAGAGGTGGTGGATTGTGGATGACTTGGACTTGGTCAGTAAATTTTCCATCGGTCATATCGAATCGAAATGACGGGACAGAGGAATTAATTATTATTTTCTGCTCCTCCAATGACGCTGCCGCCGCCGCCGGTCAAGGCATTGGAAATCGTGCAGCATTAAAATTGGTGTTGGTGCACTTGTATAACCTTCACGAGAATTCATCAAAATAATCGCTAAAGGCGGTGTTACTGCTTCATTTGCGCAATTTGTCCATTAATCTTTCCATTAATGGAGCTGTTTACTCAAATATACGAGTATAAATCCCAAGTGAGACAACACACCGACGACGAGGGTATAACATCGACTTTTTTTTTATTGATCTTTAAGGAAACGATCGGGTGTACTTTAAGTGGAAATGGACGTTTTAATTGTATCTAGCGGTAATGGCGGATATAAAAGCAGGCAGGTGCAGAGAAAACGTGCGCGCAGAAAACTTAAGTTATGAGGATGAAGATGATTGTCGACATCTTAAATGAGGCTAAAACAATCATGATCTCGATATTCAAAGGGGACGTTTTGTCTTTTTATGGTCCAAATTCATGTTAATCATCTCGACTTGGGGTAATTAAATATGATGGATTGTGGGGCACAATGTATAGTTTCATATTGTAATTTAATTCCACGTAACAAAATAAAAACATAAAAATGTAGGTAAATCATACGAATTCACTTAGTTGCGGATGTCAATTGCCAACCATGAAGGCTTCAAACCACTACACCTGAAACGACTTACTTTTATTATTTTAAAATAAAAAAAGCCTTCAGCAGCAAACAATTGAGCAGTCGAAAAGCACCTTCCTCTGTCAGTAGTTCAGATGATTAGGTAAGGACTAATTTACATGATGGGATTTTTTAAGGACCTTTTAAATAGTATATTTATATAGTATTTGGAAATATGAGGGTGCGTAGCAGGAGGTTATTTACGAGGCGAAATCTGTAGCGGTGGTGCCCCATGTGGGTTTCTAGATATTAACCACCTTTTTTTAGCGGTTCTGATCCGCCAGTTGCGGAGTGCACTGCGACCTAAAAGATATTTTATACCGTACCGCATACCTAGTCAGTTTAGGCAACCAGCAGAGGTTCATTTCTTTTAATGTAATTGAGGATATTCAGTTTCCTGAATGAGACCTTTTTTGTTTAGGTGAAATCGAGGATGGCAATCCCTGTTTGAAATCCCACTAATCTTTTGACATCATTCTTACTGAGGTGTTTTGAGGATTTAATGTGGAAGGGTTTGATGGCTCTTTTAGCCTTACGAAGACCTTGTGTATTTTCCCAATGGGACACACACATTTTGTTTATCCAACTTTTGATTTATAAGTTAATAGCTGATTTTGGAATGTTTTGAAAAACGGCTAAGGGCTGGTAAAAGGGTCAGGCGCACCTTTTCTAGTCAGTTCGTCAGCTTCTTCGTCCCCATCAATACCCTCATGTCCGGGCACCAATCAAAGTTTGACTTTGTTTCTATGGGAGAGGTCTTGGAGAGTATTGAACCAATTCAGGACTGATTTACAGTCAATCAGGTTTGGGCCTAGTGCTTTTATAGCTGCTTGACTATCCGTGAGTATATGATTAAACAAAACCACCTTATACTCCAAGTAAGCGCCGTGGCGGCTCAGCAAACACCAATCGTTTTGAAGTGAATACGTCTTTTAAATCGGTACGGTCTTCATCGGCAGAAACTTGCGCGTCACGGAAAGTTTTAATATCTCAAAGCCCCCATAAGTCCAACGGGGAATAACCATATCAATGATCTACTAGGTTAGCAATAAAATGCGTCATATTTCAAAGACGAATTGCGATTGACTTAGCAGACCTTCTGCCCAAAAGTATTCACGAACCGAACAGTCAGGACTATACCTACCTGATGTACATAAATATTTTTGAAATTAGTTCGAAAATTCCTGACTTGATTTCTTATTTCATTTTTGTTCAAAGCACAATCACTTTGAATGTCTGACGCATTCAGCGCATTTTTTGTCGTAAAACGCCGCTCTCGCCGTTAAGATACGACAAAAACTGTAGGCGGTTAGTGCCAATTTTTTTTTTACATTCAACATTGACTTCGGAGTGGGTATTATCACTACTATTTAAAAGTTTACATTTAACTTAGAGACTTAACAACAACAAACAAGTTCAAGTTGCTGCTGAAGACCATTCTGACACTTAGGCCGTGTGCCAATTGCGTTAAATTTTTATCCACTGGCTAATATTTGACGTTTCTACCAGAGGTGGATAAAATTTTAGCTTTTTGCTGTGTCCATTGGATTAAATTGGATTTTTTTTAGTGTCATTTCTTTTTAATTTCCCACTAGAATTGAAAAATGTCCCTTTCATTTTATTCACACCACATTTTATCATAACTAAAATTACCAAACTGTTTTCCCAGTTTTAAATAAAAAAAAAAACCATAACTAATAATTATTTTCACAATGGGTAGTTTTCCCATCGTATGTGAACACTTACTTACTTACTTAGTTGGCGCTACAGCTCGAGGTGAACCTGGGCCTGCTTCTCGCAACCATTTGTGTGTGCGTGTTATATTTTTGCACGAATGGAAGAGACCTACAGTTTTTTGCCGACTCCGAACGGCGAGTTGAGGAGCTCAATCGTGACAAATGATACCCTTTGATGCTTGTCAGACATTCGAAAGAGGTGGGCACTGTGAAAAACTTTTAGGTATTTGCGGCGGGATTCGAACCCAAGACCGCTGGCTCAGTAGTCAGACGCGCCAACCACTTGCGCTACGGTGCCCACCCTAGGACTATGAAGAGTTTTTTTTTATCCGTCGTTCAATATTTGGCCGGGAACTTTGGAACTCACTATACGCACTTTAAACTTAAGGAAAGTGACTCAACCGAATAGGATTCTATAGAAACGACAATATATGTACATATAAAAATTCAACACCTTTTAAATACTAAAGGACGAGATCGTGACTTCCAACGATTTCACCCATAAGTACTCGTAGTCGTTTTTTTTTTCTGTTCCAAAACTGAAATGCTTGCTTGAAGTTCAAGTTTGACTGAAGCTCAACCTAATAAAATAGGTGCCCTTAGATTAACAGCTACAGTCAAACTTCTTTATAACGAACCTCCAAGGGGCCAATAAGTTCGTTCGTTATAAAGAAGTTTAAGACATATGTATTTCGCTATAGAGAGAGAGATAGAGAGAGGTTTTAGTTCTGGCAGGAACTTTTAAGTCTGGCAACAAATTTCGCAATATAGAGATTTTCGGTATAAGGAAGTTCGTAATAAAGAAGTTTGACTGTATATGGCCCACAATTTTCATAGAATCTCCTAGCAAATAACAGTGAAGTCTTTCGGTATCTTTCGTCACTAGACATTTCCTGTTGTATCTGCTGCCATCTTTTAAGGACAAATTGAACAAATTTGCTCCTACCAAGTCGACATCAGATGGCGCGAATGTATGTGTTCTTTTTTTTTGTGATATACACCCTAACGTGAGCACTACCAAGAAACTACCAGTTACCTACCAATCACCAGGGTATATACATAAGGCAAGACTAAACAGTAAACGTTCAGCAAATGTACAAATCAAGCGTACTTGATCGGAATAAATTATTATCATCTATGTAGACTCACTGAAGTTGAGGCTTGGCTTGGCCTTATACTCGTGTGTACTCGAACATCGCAAGTTTTATTATTTTACCTGTACACCGTCGTTTTGCGCTGCCCCCGCCAATTATACGATTAATAACCTGTCACGGATATAAAGGCAGTGTGTTTGAGAGTCTTCATTAAACACAAGGAAGTCGACGACATGTGGGCTGGTGGTAGTCGTTGTCCATCTTTTCTTTTTCCCATATTCAACTTGTAATCGCTATCCATAGTAGTTCTACTTTATGAAAAATTAATCGAACATGACAGCGAATGACTTTTGTGGCACAGAAAGGCAGAAACATAAGAGAGACTCTGACGATGCCGGTGCCGATACTGATGCCGATAAACAACAGTGCCTCGGGTGGCCAGGCGTGAGGAATTAATTTGTTGCATTTAATCAATTAACGTGGAACTTGGAAAGATGTCACCATGAATCTTGCCTGCTATTTTAAGACGAAAAAGAAATTAACGGTCAAGATTAACGGTGATAAAAAGAAAGAGATGAGACAAAACATTTCCAGATAAAAGTGAATCGTTAAAAAAAGTAACTATAGATAAAATTTTGACGTCTCTCTCAGAAATGAATTTGCTCAAATTTCGTTTCCTTTGTAAGCCTCCGCTTTAAAGCTGCAAATTTCCAATTGACAGTTCTGTCAAACAAAAAATAAATGTTATAACTGATTGGTTGACAGTTTGTTGCAAACTGTCAAAATCTGTCGAATTCACCAGTTTTGATTCTTGCTATATCATTGAGGCGATGAATTTAAGATAAAGAAACGGGCATCTAGATTTACACAACTTCATCATCTGAATCAGTTGACATTTGACTGACATCTGTATGACAAGCTCGTTAAAAATGTTCTCTGTCAGCTGCACAAATCAAGAATCAAATCCATCCAACAGCATCTCATCAAAAAGATCGAGATCTTTATCTTCTCCAAGGTGATTTCCAATTCATATCTCCCACTATCGACTGTTGCTCCAATCTATTGTGTATGCGAATGCAATTCCTGTTCCTGTATGTATCGGCACAGCGCACCGGGTTATTGAGTTCAAACGACCAACGCATTTCCAATGGCATTCCTTTGCGCTGCATCACAGAGATGCGTGCACGGAGGCACTTCATCACCACATAAGGCAGTTAACAACTGCTTCTGGTTGGCAATATGCACCGAGCACCAGTCAGGTTTATTATATGGAGAAGGTTAAGTGGTACCATACTGGCATATTAATATTTGGCATAGCTGGAGCGGGTTTACTTTTCTGCTAAATCCAAACGGATGGTGGGCAACAAAATCATTCTTGGCTGATGGATAAGTCGCTTTTGTGATCTGGCAGTGAATGATTGCGTCGTTGAAAGCGTCTGTGTGCGTGGTGACACGAGCATCTATGATGTCTATTTCTGGATAGAACGTTAGATTCTTGTTCTTAGTCGTGGTGGATGGATCATCCAGGATGGTGGAAGGCGGATGAGAGAAAGCATTGCGGAATTCAAAAGAATTCTTAGCCAAGAAACGGGTTAGCTGATGTGTGACCTTTTATCGTTATGTGGAGAGTAGAACATGCGTGTATAGCTCTTTCAAGACTAATGAAGCAGGAAATCAATGATCGTAATTAACGTGAGAATATTTCAATTAATGTTTCAAATGGTTTTATTTTCGATATATGTACATAGATAGGTAGTTTGGTTTGCAAAAAGGTGAACGGACTTTTTCTTCTGAGAACTTGAGATCGTAGGGGAACTAAATGGTAAGATTGCCTGTGGTATATTCACAAAACAAATCCAAGTGGCTAAAGCTTCTTGATGAGTCAAAATTGGTTTGGACAGAAAATACTCGCTCTTTGCCTATATGTGGGTGTTTGGTGTAGGTATGTGTGGAAGACAGAGGTAGAGGTGGAGAGCTATCGATTGCACTATCGATTATAATCGATAGTTTCCACTATCGAAAACAATCGATACTTTTTTTCCACTATCGATTGTTTTCGATAGCCATTTAAATATAGTATTTCAAAAATTTCTTTAAATGGTTGATATCTAACGAACGGAGTATATTTAAAGTTTCACAGAGGAACCCAATCTAATAAACCATCTGTCAAAATGGCTTTAACTTAAAAAGGGGATTCCCCGTTTTATGAGTCAACAACGTAAGAATAGGAGTTGGTCTCAATTCTCTCTGTTTATACGTAAGTAGGTATGCATTTTATGATGTTTGAACCTAAAAAAAGCTGGACCGGGTTTCACTAGGACGTGGAATCTAATCTCTCTCGGTGAGAAAAGTTTATTTAATATGGTGCATTCAACTTTTTTTATTGTTACCCTTAAGAGGAAAAAACTATCGATATATATCGATAACTATCGATAGTCAAAAGATGGCACTGACTATCGATAGTTCTCCACCTCTAGACAGAGGCAAGCTCGCTTTCCTAACCAACTTATCGATGCTCCACTATCCCAGCTCCCAATAGACCCAGAACCTTGTTTCCTTCTATTTCTTCTTTAACGTAGGGCCTTTTGCCGTCGCAGATTTTCCCATGCGAGCCCTTTTTTGTGAAAATCTCTATATATAAAAATCAATTGCCGCGTGTAAGACTGATCATCACTCGAGAACGGCTCGACCGATTTGGCTGATTTTTATTTTGTTGTTTTCGTCATTAACAGGACAAGGTTTATGTAAAAGAAAATTTTTAGAAAATCCGCCGGAAAAGTGAAAATTTCTAGAACAACTGAAAGTGCTTTTTTCATGGGATAATTTAGCTTGGTTGACGTTTTTTTCTCATTTTTACTTTGTCGTTTCATAAAGTGAATTAAGTTTCGTCGATTTATCAACAAATTTACAGTTTAACCCACGAAATACGGTGAGTTTTGAAGTGCATTTTGAACTCAATTGATTTTAGTTCGTGGTTTATTTCTTTGGAAAAAATGCCACCAGTGAGGCGTCGAAATATCGGTCGGCATTCGCGCAACGCAAGCCAACTAGGTACATGATCGTCGAGTCAATCGGACTGACGAAGAGGGTGTACAGCCTTTGGAGGAAGATCGAATAAGAATTTCTCAAGCGCCATCCATTTTGACTCTGGAGCAACGGATACAGTCGAGTTCGACTCGCTCTGTTGGAGTTTACCCACAAAATAATTTGGAACATCGACAGTACCAACAAATGATTGTCAAAACAATCATTTTTGTGTTGTTGTTGTAGAAGTATTGGTAACATGGTACTGTTTTAGTAATAAGTTCCCTTCTAATAAATTACATTGTCTTCTAAATCGCAAGATTCTGGGTATTTCCACGTGATGCTGATGATGGTGATCATGGTGTTCTTTATTCATACTATGACCTTTGATTCTGGAAAGTCTGTCGACTTTGGCGGCTATCAGTTATATCTTAAACCAGATTTCCAGATCAATTATTTGTCACGTGAGGAACGGTACCTACTGTTTGCGTACACGGGCAAAGCCGGGCTGGTAAGCTAGTTTAAAATAAATTTTACTAGACACGTCTTCTGAATTCCCTAAAGGGGACAACCCATAGAATCTGTCGACTTCGTTCCGTGGTACGTTGATGCTGAAGTTGGCGTATTGCCGGATAGAGCAGTCCCATAGAATCCGTCACATATCTACGTAGAAAATGTGAACGATTCATTTCATTCTCTTATGCTTCCACCAATGACAATGCATACTCTCAATTTGTGCGTGAGTTTCAAACTTCAATATGTGAATGTGTGAACTTAAATGCTTGAATATGTGTACTGACAACGGATCGAAGGAAGCAAAAAGTAGAAAGTAAACCTACTTCATCCGTCGAAGTACATGCATCCGTTGGCTATGGGCCATCGCCCATAGGAATGTGTGTATTCTATCGAGTTGTCACTTAAAAATGAAGGAGCAACGGTTCGACGGATTCTATGGGTTGGGGCCTTAAATTGAACTAAATAAAACCTTCCTCGCTAGAAAAAAAAAAAACTCCTTGGTAAGGAAGGAAACACCATATCTGCAAGTCGTTCAATGGGTTCAGTCACTCAAAATCCTACTGATAGACACCTATCTAATTGAACTCAACATTTAAAAACAAATTGAGATTCCAATTTTCAATAAGAAAACTTCTCTTTTCAAGATAATAAATACTTTGAGCACTGATCGTTGAACAAGATCATCTTAGAATGTTAAACAATAGAAAATTAAAATCCAATTTAAGGCTGCTGTTGCTTATAAGAAGCAAAAGCCAGATCATTCACCAAAACAAGATCAGCGACTTCATCGAAATATTTTATTTCCCAACCAGCGCCCTCTTTCATTTCAACACACAATCCACTACATCATTGCCATTCGTCAGATATCACGTGCCACTTATTCTAGCACTTAACGTATCTGTCAAATGTCATTTTGCTTGCCGTCGTGATTATAGCAGTCCGAAGAAGTTTTCTTCGTTCGTTTCGTTTCACAGCTGTAGAAGCACCGAAGGTGGGTTTTGCTCGTATATTTTTTTTGTTAATTTTCCTAGAGTTACATAAACAAAATATTTTCCAAAAACTACCCACATCTCTTTAAATTAATTGTATAGTAAATTTTCACTTAAAGTGCAACGCGTTTTTAGTGAGTTGCCGTATCTAATTCAAGGGCACGCCCGGATAAAATCGCATGACAAACAAAAGAAAAATTTTAATAAATCAATAAAATTGGTATTAATTACTTAAGTCAACAGAGCTTATTGTGAAATTGTTTCTTATGTAATCATTGCCAAGAGAATCCTTGCTATTCCAAAACACTTGCGAAAAATGATCGGAACGAAATATTCATTGGTTATGTAACCCAAAGTAAAGTGTGACGTCGTCGTACTGAACACAAAAAAAAACCTAAACAAAAGAATCATCTACTCCTACTAATTTTTTGTACTTTTCTTCTTACAGCATACCGATTCCTCTTTAATTAGAAAACCATAACAAAAAAAGAATGTCTCTCAGACTGCTCGGCCTTGCCATGCGACATGTAGCTGCTGTTGCGCCAAAGAACGCCCAGTTGGGCAGCATTGCTTCCATCCACACGTTGGACAAAATTGGCAAACGTGAAATTGTCGGTTACGGCTGGAATGGTACCGCATGCTATGGTGATCGTGTAGATTACCCAATGCCAGCAGTCCGCTTCAGGGAGCCAACCAATGAAATTCTTAATCTGCGCAAGAAGGAGAAGGAGGATTGGAAGAAATTGTCCGTGGAGGAAAAGAAAGCCCTTTACCGTGCCTCATTCTGTCAGACTTTCACTGAAATGAAGGCTGGAACTGGAGAGTGGAAAATGCACACAGGCATTGGTCTCTTGGCCATTTCCGTTGCCATCTGGGCTTGCATTCTAATGAACTTATACGGTGGGTAGATAGTTTGGTTATAATACCTTTCTTTAAGTCTGTGATTTGACCAACGATTTCTCTATTTCAGTTTACGATGAACTTCCAGTCACATTCGATGAAGAGCACCAGAAGGCACAATTGAAGCGTATGCTTGATTTGGAGATCAACCCAGTCACTGGTCTGGCATCCAAATGGGACTACGAGAACAAGAAATGGAAGTAAACCAGTACTATGAGTGTAGTCTAATTAAGAATAAAGAGAGATAGTAAAACCAACTATTATCGAAATGAGTGGTTTCCTTGTAATGGAGGTGGAGATGTTAGACTCTGGGCGAGATTTTGATATCGGAGTTGGTTAGAGTAATATCTTGTTATAGAGAATAACAATGCTGCTGTCTTTCGATGGGCTTCCTATAAATTCGACATTCTAACCCGGCGGATTCTTTGTTCAGTATTTTTGTTACCATCGAACACTAAACACCGGAGATACATACTCCGTAGATAATACATGATATGCAAATGTTTGTGTGTAGTGAAGATTTCGCGTTCAGTAGAACTGCCGCCATTTGTAATAAATAGGTGCGAAAGTTCAAAATAAAAAATGTTATCGATTTCTGTTTCAAATACTGATACCGACCTACATATGTATGTATAAATAGTTAGATAATGTTGCAGATAAGGCGTGGAAAACAAATGCGTATGCAATGCTGAACTAATCGATGAAGAATTGTTAGCGCTTTGAAGATGAAGGCGGACGTTTGAAGTCACTGGAAAGGCAAGAAATTGACCTCTGCGACACTATCGATGGTAGATCATTGGGGTCTTCCAAATGAGATATGTTTAATGTGTGAGAACCAAATATTGTACGTTACGAGACATTAAAGCCTGTATCGCTTTTAGAATGTAGACTTCTTCCGTCCGTAGTCCATGTTTTATTCCACAAAGTTGCAAGATTTGGTCGAATTCTTGAGCTTAGTTCAATATACCCGTATACTAAATATGCTTAATAAGTTTTATGGGTGACAGTAGTAGAATCCATATTAGATTAATTTCACAACTCTAACTAATTTATTATGCAAAACACGTCATCTTGAAATACGGGAATGGAAACCTGTTGGCACACACCAAGTCTGTACTGATAAGGTGGGAACAGCAGTTAATGCAGAACATTAATGGATTAAGCGGTGAAACCCATCGTGAAAGTCTCTATATGAAGCTTCTTGTTAATGACACGGAAATATTAGTTTTATCAGATTGTTTTGATGACTCAGAAGAGGATATTAGAAGTTTAATAAGGAGTTTGTCAAAATTAGAAATAAGACCCATTGAAAGGTGCTTATTTTGAACCTTATCAGATCCTGGTGAAGCAATTTAATTTTGCAATCAACTCAACTATAGGTAGGTACTGTCATCACTTGAGTGACTTGAAGTGAAGCCTATCTGATTAGTGGCAAAACAGTAATACAGCACAACTTAGAACTATCGTTAACATAGAAGTTTAACTGCTTAAAAAGGGAAGCAAGCATATATTGAACATACACATACTACTAAATATCTTTAAAATTAGAAGAAGGTTTCTCTTCGACTATGTTGGCTCAGGGTAAGACAAACTCCCCCAATCATGAAGATTATGATCTTTGCAAGCGCAAACTCATGCGAATGAAATTAAGAATGTTTCTATTTACGGTTTAAAGAATTAGAATTGAAAAGTGTAGAATGCTTCGAAATAAGAAAATTACAAGATAAGATCACTTTTATTAACAATACAAAAATGCTAAATTTTCTTCAAAATTAAAATAAAATTTGTAATAACAATTACTGAAACTTACTTATTATATACGACGGCAAAATCTGCTTTTGCTGTTGAAGATTGCAATTCTTAAAACAAACTTCCTTTACTTAAAACGAGTTACTTTGTGTATTACCATATTTACCACATCATCATAAACACATCACAAACAAACACACTAGAAAATCTTTGCTAGTAAACCGGCAGCACTTTTATATTTTAAATTAATTTATTTCTGAATTTCAAAACTGAACATGCTTTGCTTTTCAAAAAATATTCCAAATTTCAAATTCGTCACCATTTCTTTTATATGCTAACTGAGTCCTCTGGTGTGGAACACACTTATCATCTGATGTCGCTATTGGTTTATGGATTTACTAACGAACTGACAGTTTGGTTTTCTTCCAAAAGGTGTAGTTTTCGTTGGAGTATAGATGGTGCTGTTTGCATTATGAAGATGTACTACAGTTGGTCTTTATGGAGAATAGGAAATCAAATTTGGAATCGAAAAACTATTCTGGTTAAAGATTAATAAACACGATTTCATCAACCAAAATAAATAAACGTCGTCAACGTCATGTGCATTCACCATGTTGTAGGTAATGTGATGGAGAAATGAGCGTAGTACGAAGACGGGTGCCAACAAAGCGGTGATCTTATCGACAACCAACTCAAGACTGTGGAACGAGACTAAGAAAAGTCAAGAAATGCACGTCTTAGTGTACATGTACATATGTATTTGAGTAAGAATAACAGACTTTTATAAAGGGTGATTTTTTAAGAGGTTGAGAATTTTTTTTAAAAAAAAAACACAAAAAATTCGAAAAAATGAATGAAATATTTATTTGAGTCGATAGTTTGAACCTTGCAATTTAATGTTTAAAGATAATTTCATGCAAATGTTGACCGCGGCTGCGTCTCAGGTAGCCCATCCGCTGAGTCCAATTTTGGCATACTCTTTCACACATATCGGCCGGTATCTCACGAATGAATGCATGGATGTTGGCTTCCAGTGCGTCAATCGAAGCGGGCTTGTCCCTATAGACATTCGCCTTGACATACCCCCACAAAAAATAATCTAATGGTGTCAAATCGCACGATCTAGGCGGCCAATTGACCGGCCCGAAACGTGAAATTAACTGTTCACCAAACTCGCCTCGCAATTGCGCCATTGTTTCGCGTGCTGTGTGGCATGTGGCACCGTCTTGTTGAAACCACATATCATGCAAGTCAAGAACTTCCATTTCGGGCAAAAAAAAGTTTGTTATCATCGCCTAACTGCTGGGAACGGCGCCGAATCGACATTTCGCGGTCTTCTGTCACACTAGCTGATACGGCCGCAATATTTTCTTCACTACGCACAGTACGTAAACGTGTTGGTGGTTTAATGTCCAACAAAGTAAATTTGGTGCGAAATTTGGTCACAATCTTCCGAATAGACTGCTCAGAAGGTCGAGAATGCCGATCATAAAATGGAAGCAGCGCGCGATGAACATTTCGAACCGAGCACGAATTTTGATAGTAAAATTCAATAATTTGCAAGCGTTGTTCATTTGTAAGACGATCCATGGTTAAATTGCAAACCAAACTGAAGCTGTTTGACAGTGACACAAGGTACTAAACACACGTCAGCTGTCAAAACCAGTGTTGCCAAAACCAAACCAGCTAAAAAATCACCCTTTACAAGACACTGTGATTTTAGGAAGCACCAAGATGGAATCTTTAGATTCTGAAGAGATAGCAAGTCAACTGCAGTGGAAAAAACCTTTCACCCGAAAACATCCGGGTTATATTATATCAAGACGGCGTTCAATAGAATTACTACAAGTCGCAATACATTATACCCATTTGCCTTATTCATTTAAGAAGTCAGGTATGTATTCCCGAAATTCCGTGCCTGCCTTTTAGAGGTGGAGAACTATCGATTGCATTATCGATTATAATCGATAGTTTTCATCGAATAGTTTTTATCGAAAATAATCGATACTTTTTTTTACCACTATCGATTGTTTTCGATAGCCATTTAAATATAGAATTTCAAAAAAAACTTTAACCGGTCGATACATAGCGAACGGAGTTTATTTAAAATTTAACAGAGGAACCCGATTATAAGCCAAATGTTTATAAGTGAGCAACGTAGGAATAGAAGCATTATTGTTTGTCTTTCTCTTAACTTAAGAAGGGGATAGGAAAGCTTACCTAAGATGGTGAATTTAACTTTTTTTATGTAAGCCTTAAGAGAAAAAAATATCGATATATATCGATATTTATCGATAGTCCAAAGCCAACTATCGAGAACTATCGATGGCACTGACTATCGATATTTCTCCACCTCTACTGCCTTTTGATATTACAAGCTATAAGCAGATCCGAGTACCCAAAATCGTCCCTTACTTCTTCCACTTTCACCGAAACACGAACATTCATTCTAAAGGGTGATTTTTTAGCTGGTTTGGTTTTGGCAACACTGGTTTTGACAGCTGACGTGTGTTTAGTACCTTGTGTCACTGTCAAACAGCTTCAGTTTGATTTGCAATTTAACCATGGATCGTCTTACAAATGAACAACGCTTGCAAATTATTGAATTTTACTATCAAAATTCGTGCTCGGTTCGAAATGTTCATCGCGCGCTGCTTCCATTTTATGATCGGCATTCTCGACCTTCTGAGCAGTCTATTCGGAAGATTGTGACCAAATTTCGCACCAAATTTACTTTGTTGGACATTAAACCACCAACACGTTTACGTACTGTGCGTAGTGAAGAAAATATTGCGGCCGTATCAGCTAGTGTGACAGAAGACCGCGAAATGTCGATTCGGCGCCGTTCCCAGCAGTTAGGCCTTTGTTACAGCACTACGTGGAAAATTTTGCGGAAGGATTTGGGCGTAAATCCTTTTAAGATACAGCTGGTGCAAGAACTAAAGCCAGCCGACCTACCACAACGCCGAATTTAATTTAATTAATTAATTTAACAGTTAATTTCACGTTTCGGGCCGGTCAATTGGCCGCCTAGATCGTGCGATTTGACACCATTAGATTATTTTTTGTGGGGGTATGTCAAGGCTTATGTCTATAGGGACAAGCCCGCTTCGATTGACGCACTGGAAGCCAACATCCATGCATTCATTCGTGAGATACCGGCCGATATGTGTGAAAGAGTATGCCAAAATTGGACTCAGCGGATGGGCTACCTGAGACGCAGCCGCGGTCAACATTTGCATGAAATTATCTTTAAACATTAAATTGCAAGGTTCAAACTATCGATTCAAATAAATATTTCATTCATTTTTTCGAATTTTTTGTGTTTTTTTTTTAAAAAAAGTTCTCAACCTCTTAAAAAATCACCCTTTATAAGAAACAATAATTAAAGGAGCCCTACCCTGCAGTGTGAAACAGGAGCTTAGGAAGTAACTCGTGGATATGTATCATATTCCAGAAATAGCTTATTGTTTCTACTTGTGGACTGTTTCACCTAATATCATTATCCTCTTCTTAACATCGACACACTTCTTTCCGCTACACCTCTGAGAACTTCCTCATCGACGACCCCCACTCAGCAAAAAACCACTCAACGAGAAAATTTATATTTATCACTTGCCGCCTGAAGGTACCAGAACAAATAGAAAACGGTCTTGACTTTTACTTCAGATTTATAGCCGAACCCCGAGCAAATAAACAAAACGTCCAAACGATGTAATTGGGCACCGGGGTCCGGGACCAACCCAAAATTGAATCTATCGATACTCTGCCCGAACAATTAAGATGTTAATCGTTCGCCTTGGCGGCCAGCTTGCCATGCGATAGCAACAAGTGATCTATGGATGCATCCACATAGGTACTTCTTCTATAATAAACTTCACTACACCAGTACAGATTGTACTGATTGCGAAACTCAGCCCACAAGGCCTTGAGGTAAATTAAACCGTATTAAGTTGTAAAAGTGTGCAGACCATAGACCATATAGCACTGATGAAGAAGGTGCGGTGCGATTCGACTTCATCTAGATTTGAATTTACAAAGAAATTGTATCTTTTTTTTCGCCCTCTCTTTCGGTTAAGTATCTATACTATACAGTCCTTTCCTGATGGGAGTGTTGCTGCTGCAGATTGCATCTGTTTTTGTTTGTAATTCAACAAGTGATTACTGCAGATAGGAAGGGCATTCGCCTGATGATATCTTGGAGCAGAGTTGGAGTTGGAGTTCACCTAATCACACATGATGATGTGCAACTGTCATTGCTTCGATAGAAATCCAACGGAAATCTCCAGAAAGGCAATCAAATTACACGCGTTCCACAAGTGCGTATATTGCATTCATTCATCATCATCATCATCATCATGAAGAACAACCTCACTATCGCCATCATCACACTTCGCTTGTTTACCTACCAAGAGTGCGGGGATGAATTAAGTGAAAATAAACACACACGCACACAGTCAAAGTTCGATGACACCTGGAATGGCATTAGGATAAGATAGAACCTCTCGAAAGGTCTCTAAGCGGAGGTCAATAGCCCTTGAGAGGTTCCTTGTTATGGCGCAATCAATTGGATGTCATTACGTTGAGGCACACATACTCGTATCTATGGATATGTATTTGTCCAGGAAGATTAGAGCGGTTGATATTTAATATGACTTCCGTTCGTTAAGAGGAAATGGCTCTGATTGTGGACGCCACATTCGAACGCAGTTCATTTGCTGCTTAATGAGTCGGAATTGAGTGTAATTTCATCTTGGACTGAATCCAGAGACAAGTGAAATGAGCGTTAATGGATAATGAATAGGTGAAAACTATTAGATGTCTAATGACTTCATTATCAAATTTTTGCAATAACATCCAGATAGTGATGGATCTTTACAACTTATCTTGCCGGACAGCATTCGCAAATTAATGAGAATGATCCTATGAAATCGGTTGCGATTAGGGAACCTTATCTTCAATCAACAGTCAGTTCACAGACACGATCATCATCGAGATCATATAGAATGGCGATCGGCTTTTTGATTCAGATCAAAAACAATGATCAAACGTCATGAAAATTATTTCCCTAAAATCTCATAGCCTTTTAATTCGGGTATCAAGAACACATGTTCCATAGTTTAATCCTTATAGTCAGCAAAAGTTTTATCGATAGTTAACCAAAGGAGTCACTGGTGAGATCATATTATATCTAGCATAGGGTAAAGGCACTAGTGGTCGGCCACTTTAACCCTTTTCCTCATGTAATATAAATACCGGAATTTTCTTAATGTGAAGATGCAAATACAAGCAGATACATGTCCTACACATCTATCCTCAAATTTGATATTATATATATATTATATTATTACACAAATCTGCAGCTGGTAGATACACATAAGTCCATGCACATTTGCAAAAGTATAAAAATGTGGTGATTGCTTGTTTTTTTTTTTAGTTGTGCATATTTAGAAAAGTGTTAATTTATATTATAATTTGTTTGGAACAGCCTAATTCGACTCGAGAGTCAACCACAGGCGTCAATATTGGATCAATTTCGCAGCGAAATCGACTTATCTCATGTTTTTTCATTCCAAAGAAAGTAATTTCCTTTCAAATCAGAATACATTGCATCGCAGACTTCTGGTACTATGATTGATATTGTACAAGGTGCGATTCGAAACACTATTGAGAGATACTGTCGCCAGTAGCTAAAAATCTCAAAGTTACGGCCAAACGCCCAGATACGTAAATTGTCCTTCTCATGTTTTTGAAGTAGCGGTGTTACCATATGCAACAATTCATTGAGAGTAGTTTCATTCATCCGCAGAAAGTTTTAAAACAAATGTTTCTGATTGTCGATATCACGGAATTCCTTCAACAAACTGTTGTGTTCTGCACATAATATTGGTCGGTTTTTCAGCCATTCCAACATCCTGCCTTCTTTTCTGATTGCTGCTTATACACTGGTCTCTCGCTGTTCGCGACTTCTCTTTGCGCGGTTTCACTTTTGCACGAAATGCATTTGCCTGCCAAAATTCGATTTACTTACTTACTTAGTTGGCGCTACAGCTCGAGGTGAACCTGGGCTTGCTTCTCGCAACCATTTGTGTGTGCGTGTTATATTTTTGCACGAATGGAAGGGACCTACAATTTTTTGCCGACTCCGAACGGCGAGTTGAGAAGCTCAATCGTGACAAATGATACTCTTTGATGCTTGTCAGACATTCGAAAGAGGTGGGCACTGTGAAAAACTTTTAGGTGTTTGCGGCGGGATTCGAACTCAAGACCACTGTCTCAGTAGTCCGACGTACTAATCACTTGCGCTATGGTGCCCAAAATTCGATTTGCACGGCTGAAATATGTGCTTCATCTTTCAGGAACGCAACACCCTAACATGAAATTCATACTTCGCTTTGCGCAGACTCGCGATTTTGTATTGCACGAGACTTTTCATTCACCTAGCCCCCGTGCAAAACGAGTGACCAGTGTAGAAAACTGCAAACACGTTCAAATCAAACCAGCTGCTGTTTTTTTTTTACTCTTTGACGTCATTTTTTTAAGATAATCAAAGAAATAAATATATATTGTAAAATTAATAAATATAACCCTTTTTTTTAAATTGCGTCAATCGATATTTTTGTTGACGTTGATAAATTGACGCTTTTAAGTCAATCTTGTAAATGGGGGGAAACATCTTTTTACGCTTCTATCAAAACTACATCGATCGGGCGTAAATCTATTGACGCTAGATATTTATCTTTTGACGTACAATATTAAAAGTTTATTAATGAATTGCTCTGATTGCACCGTTAAGCACACAAATGTTTGAGAAATTTTAGTGCTCGGCCAGGTACTAAAGTTGCGAAGTTATAAATACGCTCCATGCAAACATTTTTGAGGTTCCTGGCCGACCACTAGTGCCTTTACCCTAACAGTTCTGGTCAGAAATGTACCAAATCAATTATCCCTGAGCGCAGAAAAGGAATACCCTTAAAAATAATGCCCACGCCGGTCATCAGTGGACACTAGACTTTTCAAGTCACTGACAACTAATACACGAAGCAAGATGCCACCCAACAAAATCAGAAATCATTATAAAGCCTTTTTTCGATCAGTACATTTGCGAATGGATCAACACTTTTACTGAGCGTCATGGACATGTATTCGTCATTCTTTTACTCCGTCACATGATTTCAATGCTTGGAAGCATCTACGCCTGCTGATTGGATGAGCTTCTTGCGAAGAAACTTGTCTTAATTGTTGACGCATAGAAAGAACCCATCCCCAAAAATATGAAAATATACCTTATGATTAAAATTCTAAATCGTCTTTAAGCTGGTCAATAGTTCTTAAGTCAACCAATTTCGAATGCCTCGGCTTCACTTCGAACGTAAGTATCTCATCTACTGATCGTAGGTTAGTTTACATAATAATTCCAACCAAGGTTTGGATTTCACTTGAGAATAGCAAAGCAAATCAAAACTGTTTGTTATACCCAAAAGGGGTATTCAGGAAGATCTTGAAGGTGTAGACTGATGATCCACATTTGTCCAGGTGATGAAATTCAATCACTGCTATAAAACGGATCCACCAAGTCATTTAAAAAGCAAACAGCGTTCAGCACCAAATTTTTTATAAGAAATGAGGATCATCGATCGCCGATCATGTAGGTATCATGATCTGTCCCATGAAACAACTCGAAGACCATGAAGACCACAACTGATCACTCAAATATGATGTGATAGAGATCGTCGTGATAATTATGATGACTGTTGCAAACACATTTAGGTGGCAGGCTGTAACCCTATGTTGCTTCGATATAATAAACCGTAGATTTATTTCTTTGTCATCCAGATCTGTTGTCCTCAGTTATATTTTAGGCGTTATTATATGCATCCTATAGTTGTAGGATTACGCTTAAGATCAGTACAATGAGATTTTGAGATAATTGTTTAAAATCTAGAAATCTTCCGTATTTGATCTCACAATCTAAGCCGAATCCCCCTCTAAGCCGACTGCATTGCCCACTCCTGTACAAGTCAGATACGTCTAGTAATATGTAACAAACATGCCGATGCTCATAAAAAACTCAACCGTCAACTGAAATACAAGATGACACGGCTACGATGTGTGGCGTCTCAGTCACAGCATCGCGGATCACATGGAGAACATCATTTAATCGTGCACCCCACCAGACCAAGGCGCACCGGCACAAGCACTAGTCTCCTCCAGCCAACCAAGATCGATCCACCGACCATGTTTATTGATCATTACCAAAGGGCGCGCACACACACGTACAGCTAATAATTGCCAGAACGTCATCACTGTGCGCAGTGCGCCCAGCCGGGGTCGTGTGCAACATTTAAGTTTACCCAACGCGATTGATCTTTTCGACAGCTTCACAGCACGAAATCATGATCGAGATTAATTTAACGATCACATAGAGTCGGTTGTCGGAGTACCGGATGAAAGGCGTGAGTGGAACTGATGCATGGAGCACAGCTAACTGGGTGGCTGTGAAGTTTTTCTTTTCGATTTGATTTCCATGGGAAAATCTATGAATGTGTTTGTTGCTCATTAAGTTGATCGGTGCAATAAGAATTAACAACTGGCAGAGGTGAACTTTATGTGCCTTAATAAGGTGATTGTTTAATTTATTGCTTTTAATCATTGGTTGTCAATGAAACATTAATAATAGGGAAGCAGGAGGGTTGAATCGAAGTATAGGAAGCTAAAAGTAACTTAACAACCTAAGGCTTCTGACAGAAGGACTTTTTATTTTTAATGCGAAACCCTTAAATCTTTAATGTCTGGTTAGACTGCCTTCTTCGGACTTTGAAGTAAGAGAAGAAGTGATAATCCTCACACCGTGAGCCACACAAATAAAAACAATTTGCAAAGGTCCCTTTTTACCCGACTACGCAGAGGAAGGGTTATGATTTTAACAGGCTGGGTTTGTTTGTATGTACATATGTATGTATGTAAGGATGTCACCTCGTACAGCCTAAACTATGGTACCGATTTCAACAAATGAGGCGTCGTTGGATTCTTCTTTATCCGGAGAGTGTCTTAGGCTATGTGACGTCACAAACAAATTCAATATGGCGGGCGCACCAAGAAAAATGACGGACTACGTCTTCTTTTTTTCGTTTTATTTTTTCTTGTTTATCGGACTAGTCTTTACAACCGCATTGGTAGTAGTATCAAATGAAAGGGCTTGGCGAGTAGAATAAAATACGGTATGATGTAATTATAAATTCAATATGGCGGACGCCCCCCAAGATGGTGGATTTCCGTTAATTTTACCAAATCCCTAATATGGGTATCAAATGAAAGGGTTTGACAAGTAGAATACGACATTGCTTACTTATACATAGACTACTTATTTTTTTAAACTAAAAAAGTGTAAATAAAAAATACAGTTTGAAAAACTAGAACCCTACTACGGGAAAAACCAACTAAAAAGTACGAAACAATTTCAGAGTATAGCCGTGGTCACATCTCTGTAACTAAAGTTATGTAAATAGTGCGATAACACATTGTAAATTATGAATGAAATAATATGACTAATCGCACTGATGCTGTGTTGTATTCTACATGTATTAAGAAAAACGTACTCTGAAAATTTTACCAAAATCGGTTGGGTAGTTTTCGAGTCTTTAACCCTTAAATGCATACGGTATCAAATCTGATACTATTCACATTGACCCTAGAATGCATAGGGGGTTTATTCTAGAGTTAATGTGAGTAGTGTTAGGTTTGATACCGTATGCATTAAGGGTTAAAAGACAAACGAACAAACAAACATACATACATTCATTTTTATATATGTACATAATAGATTTAAAGCCATTAAATTAACGAGTTTCATTTAGTAACCAAACGAAACTCAAACCATACACAGTGCCAATATTGCTGATCTCAATGAATTGGAGTTGGAGCGTTGATTGGGATTCATAAACGCTTATGAAGTATGTTACAATCAAATTAATTTTAGGTGATACGAATTCACCGGATCATCAATAGTTTAGTACTTAAATAAAAATATATCCTGCATAATTATATTGCGAAAGCGGAAGTATGTTTCTGTACATTCTTTTACTCCAGTAAATCATTAATCAAGTAAAGATTAAGATTTAACTCAAACTCATTGTGTAACATACGGGAAAGGGTTAAACAACGTCTGGGAGTTAAAATTAAACGCACGCGTTATTTCTACACAAAACCACATTGCAAGAGTAGCGTTTTACCTAATAAGTAACACGACTAGAGATGTGCTAAAGAGTGATTTTCAAATAGCAGTGATCACAGTAAGCAGTTAAGGGAAATAGCAGTTAAGAATAGCAGTGATTTAATCACTCTTAAAATCACAGTTTAGGAAAAATCATGTTTGCTCTCTGTGGTTCTTATATCGATTTTGATTGGGCAAAAAAGCACTTTTTTTATCTCAAGCAATTTTTAGCGCTCTAGTACAATTTTCATTTTCCAACCGACCAAAAAAGTACTTTTTTTTGGTCTAGATCAATTTTCGTGAATCTCGGATTCTACTTGAGATTCACATCTACTTGCACAACACCTAAACATTTTATACGAAATTAAAACGCAACACATCAAAATGTTATCAATCAACACAAATATTCTCAGAAAAAATTAGAAAATATAAATAAAGTGTATTTAAAATTGTGTTTATTATTATATACTTTTACGAACAATATGTCAAATGACACACTAATACTAGTGCAGAAAAACAGTTTAATCTCTTTAGTTTTCCATCCAGCATGAAAAATCTGAAACCTGAGAGCAAAATCTGAAAAGCCCGATCGAAAACGACATATCACTCGTTTTTTTCCTATCCATTTTCACTTTCAAACCACTTAAGAAATAAAAAAAAAAAACAACAATAGATCTTCCACTCACGCACTCCCACAATCTACTCACACTGACTGCTATGTGAACATGTTATTTTATTGAATATTGAATCATTGCTCTTTTCTACTCATGGCTAAACTGCTACTGATATTGTAAGTTGTTCAGTGCTATTCGAAAAGCAGAGCAACTTCCAATAGCAATCACATTCAGAAGAGCAATCACCTACAGAAGAGTGAAAGATACCTACTACATATTATCGATACCGCAAACAGTAGCACAAATGATGTTTCATTGGTATAGAGAAAGAGCGCTTTTGCCTTAATCATACACATACTGGATTCCTCCTTTTCTTGAAAGGGGTAAATGAGAAAACAAACAAAAAAAAAACAAGTAAAATAAATACAAATACAAATACAAATAATGGAAGCACTGTATAATTAAAAGACAACATAGCAGGCACTTTGAATAGCAGTGTTTTTTTTTAAATAGCAGCGTGATCAATAGCAGCTAAAGCAATCACAGTCTCACCTCTAAACACGACTGTTTTAGTACACGGGCGAAGCCGGGCGGGACAGCTAGTAAGTAATATTATTCACTATGAGAAATTGAATAAACATTAAGAACGCGACTGAGTGTGAAGCGCCTCTATTAGTCTTCTTTGCGCTGTACTACTGAGTTCAGAGGTCTAAGGTTCGATTCCTGGCAAAATCCGTATTTTAATTAATTTTTTTTTATATAGGTATGGCATCACAATTTCGGATAGCCTGTAATTTTCCCAAAATTATTGTTAATCGAATAGTGATCACTTCATTGAAATTGGTCCAGTAGTTAACGAGTTAATCGGTTAAGAAATTGAATTTTTCGACGTGAATTTCTTGAAAACTATACAAATAACGAGACTCGCTATATTTTTCTTTAAAAATAATAAGTTGATTTTTTCATATTTTTGACTTCAGTAGTTTCCGAGAAAAATGTGTGGTACTTTTGGGATGATATTTTTTTCACTTTTTTGGCAATAACTCCCAAAGTTTCTAGAGGAAAAAATTTATAAATCTGTATTTTTGGAATCTTTATTTTGAGCCCTTTCGAATGATGTCCCACATGATATCTTTTTCAGAACTTTTTTTTTTAAATTACATTTTACCCACCCTGTGTAATTGTTTCACAATAATTTTGAGTAATATGTTGTCCATGTATGTGGACTACCGTAATGTATAAGTGTGCCAAATTTCAAGTTTCTAGGAAGAACGGCTCTTGATGTTTTTATCGTGACAGACGTTTATGAGTTAGAGCGAACTTATAATGGTTCCGTATTACCATATGGGTACGGAACCCTAAAAACTAACGAATTTCCGCCTAACAAATGAGAACGTTCAACATTTGCGTTCTAAAAGATGTCTTGCAGGTTTTTTCACAATCTTCCTCTCGTTAAATCCGTAGTATGAGAGTACAGCAAAAATATATAATAACACGCCAGCAGACTCTGGCTTACCCTGAACTATAGCTCCACTTAAAGAAAGAAGAAGAAGATAACAGCAACAAAAGATGCAACTCAAAAGCTGAACAGCATCAACATAAACACACCCCAATGGTAAGGCCACGCATTCAAACCTTAGTTCGAGGTGCACTCAGGACATCTCTAATTTGATTCTATTAACTAGTCCTGATTACAAGGCAAGATAAGCGTTTCACTCGCAAAAAGTAAACTCAAAATTAGATGGAAAATGTTTGCACATATCTTTAAAATGTCCTACTCGCGCCTAAGGACCCAAAATATGAATTTATATCCACACGCAACAACCCTCGGGCGAACGTAATGAATAAATATAGCCCACGTGCTAATGAACCACAATCAAAGGCATGATGACACCATTCGAGAACACATGCTACGTAGCTAAAACTACGACCCTATTCAAGGTGTAGGTAACTACGATAATTTCCTATTCTTTTTTTTTTTTTGTGGCCTCAACCAGCACGGCGCGGCGCTCATAGGACATTCCAAATTGAAGGACACAGGTGGTTAAATGTCATTAGCATAAGCAAATACGCCAACAAGACCCAACAATAACAAAAGGAAAAAAAAACACTGAACACAAAATGGAACCGGGGAAATATTTACTTTCCCGAGACGTGGGGTGTACCCCTACATCGTACAAGGATGGTAGATGATGGGAAGACTACTAACATCCTTGCTGCGGCAGATATAAATAACTTTGCGTATGAAATGGCGGAGGTGCGTCCAAATCAAAAAGATGTGATGCTGGTGTTTTGATGATGATGATGATGCGGACGCGACATTCAATGCCGCAGTGGTGTGCTGGTGCGGACGAAGATGCTGATAGTGTAATTGCGAGACAGGCGCACATCTCTCCGCAGAAGCAGACGGTAATTGTGGCGTTGATGATGGCCAGCATTGTGCCACTCCTGGGCGTTGAGGGGGACGTTCACTTATTTTTTTTTTTTTAATCTTTTTTTTCATTTCTGCTTACTTACATAATTCTCTGTCGTTGCGCGTCCTGATTAAATTACCATAATGTGTTTTTAAGTGATGTCGCGCGAATTTGTTCACACTCTGATGGACCCGGCAATCTGTGTTGTGCTGCTGATGGGAAATTATTTGTATCTTTTTGATTTTTCATTTTATTTTTCCAAGTGTTGTTTTTTATTTTAAGAAAAAAAAAAGGTTGCGACAAGCGAGGCGTGGGAAAAAAAAACATTATCCTTTGGACTTTTATGTGAAGTTCAGAGTCTATTTGAATTTTAATCTGATTCTAGCACAGGGAAGTAGATGATTTTTTTTTAATCGTAGCTGTAGCAAAAATGTATTCTACTAAGGGATGTTTCAATGGCAACGCCTGAACAATGGCACCCAGCTGTGGTTATGTTTGAAATGACAGCGCCTGGAATTGTGTTGCGTTAGAAGTTTGCTGTTATCTAAATAAAAAAAGCCTCAACAGGGCATTAAAAATTGTGAAAATGTTAAACGAAATTTCGAAGAAACCCGTTCCGTTGCAGTTCTTGTCAATACAATTCCGTAGTAGCCTTTTCGAGACCTCAGCTTGGCAAAGTTTGTTGAACGATTTGATTGAAGATTTAAAGCTACTAAGACCGAGAAGTTCGCTGAAAAAATCATCTTCAGTGATGATGCACATATATGCCAATGGAAAGCTATCAAACTTCCTTGAAACCAAAGCTGGAGTCCTACAAGGATCAATAATGGACTCTCTACTATTTACTTTATTTAACAATGACCTTCATCCGTGTTAAAATATTGCAAGGTTCAAATGTACGCGGATGACGTTCAACTGTATCTAAGCTATCCTTTGGACCCAGTGTAGGATGTAACTGAGCGTTTTATTGAGGATTTGAAGTCAATAGCCTATGGCCATGAAAGAACAGACGGATATTTAACTCAAGCAAGAGTCAGGGAATTGCTATTAGCCGATCACCCATAAATACTCTATCTTTACCTCAACTTTTCATTGATGGGTCGCCACTTGGATATGTCTCCACCGTTAGAAACCTGGGAGTTATATTTAACTAAAGCCTTACTTGCGAAAAACATATTATTAACACTAGTACAGGGACTGGGGTAAAATGTTATCCCAACGCTATTTTGAAATCAGACAAAGTTATTTCTGCCAAGTTCCGAAATCTGGATTTTAGTGCTACTACTACAAATGTTGTTCTGAATCCATTTTTAATATATATATACTTTTACTTGTAGATGTCTAATCTACCCAGATTCAATCGCGATCGAACATTTGTCCATAAAATATTTTTTTTTTATATAATGTGATCTATAAAAGAATCACGCCTTATTTTATGTGAATAATCTTGAAACATTTGACCCCCATATTCCGTTTACTTACATTTTTTTATTCATGGGGTAAAATGTTACTCCAGGCTTTAAAACTTGTAAATGGACCTTGCCACTGTACTAGAGTTAATAAAGGCTCTAAGGTCTATGGATCTCTACGAACACAATATCAAGTTGGAAACTACCTCTTATGTAAGACAAAAGCGATGTTAGTAAGGTCACTGCTATAACCAATATTATTATATGCTCATCCAGTGTTCTGTGACCTAGAATCTAGATAGCAGAAGCTCGCGGAAGTTTAAAGTCGCTTTTAATAGTACTGTAAGGTATGCATACAATTTGAGTCGAAGAGCTCACATTTCCAGACGCGTTAGGGAATTTTTCGGAATGGACCTACAAAAATACCTGGGGATCTCAAAACACTGACTTTCCTGTTTAATCTTAAAGTAAATGAGACCCCCAGGTTATCTTTTCCAGAGACTACAATTTTCATCAGTTAGAAGTGGTGCATTTATTGCACCCACATACATACAATTATAACGTCACCAAAAAACAATTTTTTGTATACGCCATAAGACTGGGCTGGTCTCTGGTTGCGTTACTAGTGGATGTCTCTATCTCGGTAGCTAGCAGAGTAGGTACAAGTTTGTGTTTCAAACACCATAGTCCCAGTAAGATTCTTAAAGTATAGGCGCAGATAGATTTCACGGTAGTCGAGCACTGAGAAAAAGATCGGCCAAACCAACCAAATATTTGGTAGGAGTCATATATGTTTTCATTAAACAAATTTAAAAAAATTTTGCTTTTAGAAACTTCTATCTCCAAACCTTATTGTTGAATTACCAATTTCTGTATTTTCCAATCGCTGGAGGTTCATTTCAACTACTGTTAATCAAGTTAACTACATCCTCCTTCCCGACATCTATCTCATTTACATTGAAGCAGCATCATAGTAACAGATTCCGAGTACCTACTCAAATGCAATCATCTATCTCCATCTCTTTCCATTTCGCCCTGTCACGTTGACACATTCAACAGTTTCGAAATTACTTAAAGTGAAAACCTTTCACGGAAACGTGTACGAGTAGTTTCCACTTTCCCAAAAATAAGGTAGGTATTCGTTTATGTATGTACATACTTGTATGAGTATGTATCCTGCATTCTGCATCCTGAAAGCCATGGCTATGGTTACAAAGTAAGCGGATCTACAAGACTCAATCCCATCCAATTGAAGTGTACTCATTCGTCGTCTATCATTCAACGGCAATGGTGATTGTCATCCTCACCGGCGCGGCGGCAACAAGCACTCTGCCCCAATTAATCTCAAATATTCGAGAGGTACAATTTGATTTCCTTTACGGTAAATGACAATCATTCCTCTCGCTTCGTGCCCTAGTTCTCGGTTTTCCTTTAGCTATCGACTGGTTATCCTTTTTCCTTGGCGGATAGCGGCAGCAGGAAAGGATTTGTCGCGTTAACCTTCAAATTCGAATGCGAATAGATACGACGACAGAGTTGTTGCTGTAGGTGAGGTGGAGTCATTGAAAACGTGCAGATACATTTTATGGCTTTATCGGGTTCTAGAAGGAAAACCGTTTTTACTATTTCCTCAGTCAAGGATAGAAGTTTCCTGCTCCAAACAGCAGATGAGCAACGTTGTCGATGCTTATGGCTTGTGATTTGATATTTCCGCCGGAAGTACAGCTGTTGAGTGTGTCATAAATCTGGCTTTTTGTATGTAAGACGCAACATTGACAGTGGTTTTCAATAATAAAAACGGTGTTGAAATCTAATGGATTTTAAAGGAAGAAATTACTGAAAAAAATTTAAAGTAAGATTCGTTGATTTAGCAAATTGTTTTTCTCAGGGTATAATATTATCATTTTTATACTATTAATAGCACAACAGGCTGGGGTCAAAATGACCTTCAATAAGCAAAAATATTTTAAGCCTTTAATTTCGTATGGATTCTTGCCTGATTTTAATTTCTACTGTTCATGTCATTATGCATTGATAATAACTTCAACGTAGTCCTTCCGTCATATGAAATGGGTTGAAGATTCGGTGCAAGAGAGTGTACATACGTATGCAATGCACATACGTACAATCAAGCTTTAAAAATACATAAAGCCAAAAGAAAAAGAAAGAAATCAGTTCATTTACGAGAGGTCCATTCGCGTACTTCTTGCACCAAATATGGGGTGAACTGCTCTCAAAGATAGCAAAATTACGAAAAAGTAAACGAACGCGTTGAACAACAAAACATGAAACATATTTATGACTTCGTGAAACTCAACAACCTAGTCAATAGCATAAACTTCAATTTATTTCTGAACAATAACACCCCCACACCATACCGCACCGTAGTGCAAGTAGTTAGTGCGTCGAACTACTGAGCCAGCGGTCTTGGGTTCGAATCCCGCCGCAAACACCTAAAAAAAAGTTTTTTCACAGTGCCCACCACTTTCGAATGTCTGACAAGCATCAAAGAGTATCATTTGTCACGATTGAGCTTCTCAACTCGCCGTTCGGAGTCGGCAAAAAACTGTAGGTCCCTTTCATTCGTTCAAAACTATAACACACACACACAAATGGTTGCGAGAAGCAGGCCCAGGTTCACCTCGAGCTGTAGCGCCAACTAAGTAAGTAACACCCCATTGACATTGCTTTCGAATTCTTTTACACAGCAATTTCTGACTGTTTTCTCAGATCAGTCCCTTTTGTGCCTCGAAAAAACTGCTCGTCTTCCCCTCCCTGGTATAATAATGAACCGCGTACTCTTCGCAATGTCAGAAATAAACTATGGAAAACTTTCCTGAGATTCAGATCCAGATTATGCTTACTACCAGCAAGCTTACTCCCGTTTTTCCATGACTTGCGAATCCCTCTATCTCGAATATCTCGCTAGAATGCAATTAAGCCTAATCACAGTTCCAAGACGTTTCTACCAACTTATTAATGTCAAAATAAAGTGACATTGCTTCCCTTGCACTCTAAAATTTTTTAATATCTCATCTTTGGACCCTAAAGCTCTTTGCGACCTTCTTTAGACAATATTATAGTGACCACGTTCACGAACCGGACCTTGACTTTTTCAGATACCTCAACAGCTGCCCACAAACCTGCTGACCACCGCACCAACTATGGCCATTTCGAACCAATCTCGAGAATGTTACGTCTGGCCAACAACTCACAGAACACCCTTGACTTTTATTCCAGTATATCCTCCCTTAGAAATTCCCCCCAAGTGCTCTTCACCGCTTCCCTTAAATTTGTAAATGTTAGTTTTAAGTCTTAGTCTAAGTTTCGTAGTTTGTTTAAGTCTCAGTTTGTTTAAGTTTTTGCTTGCATTAAACTAAATGAATAAATATATTATGTTCGATGTAACAGTTTTCATATGTACATACATAATGTATATCTGCCCAAAGAAATTTCTTGTTCTAAAATTCGTAGCATGGGGAAATTTCTTACTCTCTCGTGAGAACTCTCTTTTACAAAAAACTACGAAATTTTTGCGTACGCGAACGGGTTTTCGTAACTTTTCGTAGATTTTCGGCGGACCCATTAACTGGCGGTGGCAAACACATCCATAGTTAGAAATCGGGTATATGCAAAAGTGAGATTGCTGCCAATGGCGATGTCTGCTATAAGAGGTGAAGGTGTTTTCGGGTAATGTATAAATTATTGTTTGCCAATTTACAGAAAGGGTCCAAAAGGGTCCTATTTTTTCTAAAAAAAATAAAATTTCGATGATTTTGAAAAAGGCGGGTCCTGGGGTCCGTGCCATCAAAAAGGTTCAATTTTAGTAGCTAACAGTCATGGGATGGGGTGACATCAAAAATCGTGTCATTGTTATCGGGTTACACCAGTGCAATATGGGAAGAGGTGATAATCTTACCAAACCACTGTTTTGGAAGACGTCGCGTCGTTAAGACTATAAGGTGAAAAATATTCGCGAACAAGCACCGGACATTCCAACATGATTCTGCCCGAACCCACAAGGCGAAAACCACTCAAGAGTTGCTAAAAAAAATGTACCCTACTTCAAATCACCCGCCGCAAACACCTAAAAGTTTTTCACAGGGCCCACCTCTTTCGAATGTCTGACAAGCATCAAAGAGTATCATTTGTCACGATTGAGCTTCTCAACTCGCCGTTCGGAGTCGGCAAAAAACTGTAGGTCCCTTCCATTCGTGCAAAAATATAACACGCATACACAAATGGTTGCGAGAAGCAGGCCCAGGTTCACCTCGAGCTGTAGCGCCAACTAAGTAAGTACTTCAAATCACCAGATGATTGGCCAGCTGGTAGTCTGGACCTCAACCCTTTGGATTACAAGTTATGGTCCGTTTTGGAGGGAATGGCCTGATGCTTTACTCATCACCGAAATATTGAGTCTTCGAAGCGAGCCCTTGTCACGCCGGCCGTCGACAACTTTGCAAGGAATGAGCTGCGTAATGAGATTGATGATTGGCCAGTGCGTCTCAGGTCGTGCTAAGTCGAATGAAGTCTTCCAAAACTTGTACCTAGTGATTTGACAAATAAAAAGTAAAAATTTGTTTTTGAAAATATCAGCGCGTTTTTATTTTGCATAAGTTTTTCTTTGTATCAGTATCTATGACTAGACTAGGTATATCTAAGTGTCTAGGCTCACCATCGAGAGCTGTGTGGAAGGTTTTTAAAGCAATCTCACCTAGGTGTAGTTTCATTACACGGGAAAGAGCTGGGCATAAACAAAGGAGATTAGCAGATACAAACATTCCAATTACAAAAAAAAAAATGTGTCCTTTGATTTCCATTCGGTGCTCTATCATATTCGGGCTGGCGGACATATGTCAGTCAATAAAGGTTTTTTAATAGTTTCTCTTGACATGTTTTCAAGTAATTTGCATTTTGTTGCATTTTATATGGAATTTATTGGCTGAATCTAAAATCTCCTACTTTAACTTCAGTTCATCGCAGTTAACATGAAAATATCACTTTAAAGAGACCTTTTCACTGTCACGTTCCGATAAAAATATAAAAAATCTAACATACATAGATTTTCATCAAATATAGGGACCCTTTATCCCCCCATAAAAAGGAACAACACATGGCGTGCATACAATTTTTTATAAAAAAAAAAAAACAATCCTTAACAAGAAAACCACATTTCCAGACACGAAGGTCAGTTACACTCAATTTTCAATGTTAGCCTTTTAATGGTCCTCCGGCGTTGTAGCTTTTATGTTCAATGTTTTGTTCTTTCCTGGAGAGTTGTGGTATGACTATGGACCAACACTGGTATATGTATGTGAGGCTCAGCCGCCATCCCCAAACCTAACCTTGCTTTCACTTCTTTTTTTTTTTTCTTTATCCTCCTGCTACCATAAGCTTGACAATACAATTTCGTTCGCATAAATAGGAAGAAATAAAATGTTTATTACCCTCTGCTGTGCGTATTTAAGGAATTTTGAACAGCCACAGATATGAGTATCTGAATGGATATCATTCTTTAGAAAATATATGTGTCTATATGTATACCCATGTACACAAAACGTGCGTATTGAATCCAAAAATCAGCTATCAAAAGTCCAACCCACCGACCCCACCCACCCTAAGGAAACCAAACGTCTAACGAAGACGAAAATAACACAGGTCATTATCTTCGAATTCATTTTATGATTCGTCTTTTTTTCTTGTTTCCTTTTGTGTTGACTCTTCGCTTCAAGAAGGATAAATGAAAAAAAAAAAGATCCTTTCCGCCATTTTTATAGCGCCGCGTGTAAACGACCAACGCAAGTGGAAAACTTCGAATTTTAATTATTTTATTTTTCTTTTCTTTTTTTGGGGATGGCTGCGTCACGATACAGTGACAGGGAAAATCGTGTAGATACAGTTTTTCTCTCGTTGAGGTTCAATTAACTTTCAGTTCAAAGCAAGAGCACTCGCAATTAGAATTCACCAATGTTTTGGATACTTGCAGTGGTAACCATCTATGTATCTGTGTGCTGTAACGGATGGACACGAAGCGATTAATTAACAAAAATTAATTAATTCACCTACGGAGTAAGTATTCTGAAAGGGAAAACAAAAGTATCTATGACCGGTGGGTGTATCCCTTTTAAACTCGTGAAAACTGCTAATTACACGAAATCAGCGAAAATGAATCTACACGATTTTTTCACCAATACGGGCGAGTGTAAGTTTCATTTGGTAGGTGGTAGCAACTGCCACTCTATTAATAGTCAGTTAGGTGATTTCTGATTTATGCGTCTTTAACTTGTGTCTAAAATTCAACAAGGTACTTGTTAACAAACTTATCATGTATCTGTTCAACAGAATACGAGTTTTTGCATTTTCTTCTTTTTTTCAGCATCTTCTTCAAACCGATGCGATGGGATTGGCTTTAATGTGATGATGGCCGTTGATATGATTTGGCATGTTGCGGGATCAATGATATCATATTATCAATTCCTCTAACGGATGGCCGCAGAGTAATTGACGTATTTATGGGTACTTAAGGTTAAAGATGGCCGAGGAAAAAAATGAATCATTGAGTGATTCAACGAACTCTTACATCACTCAATCATTTGTTATATCAGGGTTGTCTTCTCTTCAAGAGGTCGTATTAATTTGAGTGAAAAACAAAGTGCTGTGAGTCGTTTCTTGTTTTGTTTAACCTTCGGATGATGGTGTTAGCGTGAATAAACATCTCGAATGAAAACACATTATTTTGAAGCGCTTAAATTGAAGAAGTAGCAATTGCAAAACTTGAAGGTCTTGTTGAGAGCAATGTGTTTATCATTTGATAGATACACGTTGAAATTGCCAGTCTTCTTGAATTAAACAGAGGTTCATTATGTACATAGGTGTGGTGTAATAATAACATTTTCATTGTTTAAGCGGAAGGTAACCAATTTATGTCGCATTCATTGTCCACAATTAGCTTATAATTCCACCCAAAAAAGTTTCAAACCATAGAACCGAAAATTCTTTCTCTCTCTGCAGAATCTTAAGCAAGTTAGTCTGTTTCATTACATCTTATTCGGTTTAATTTAGTCGACGGGGATAAGGCTTCTTAAGCATAATTCAAACTGCAAATCCTCTTTGGTCGTCCTAGTTATGTAAGTCGAAAGTCAGTGCAAATAGTTGGTTGCATTATTAATATTAACATATGTACACACTACATTATCTTTATCTTTATACAGGGTGTTTTTCAAGTTAAATGTCAAGACTTCGGCAACTAATTCTTGGGTTTATTCTTAGAAAAAAATCCTTCTACACCAAGGGTCTATCTCCAATTTGGACATAATTTATCGAGAATTTAAGAAAACACCTACTTTGGTGTACCTTGACCCATACTAACTCAAATATCTCCGCTAATACTTACTACAGAACATTTTTTTAGGGCTTTAATTATTTGTTTATTTGAATTTTGTTTTCTAATCATTTATACCACTTTTCCTAGTTACATTTTCCAACTAGGCCTACATACTCAGTTAGGTTCTGGGTCTGAGATGTTAAGGTGAAAATTATATGGAAATTACGGTTTTGACGGGTATTCTAATAAATGAGCATACTTTAAAACCTTCTTTAAGTCATACTTTATTTAAAAAACAAATTGCAAAATTATAATTTAGTTAGAAAATCGCATTAATTGCTAACTGTGGTTAAAAAAAAATAGGTGAAAATCATTTATTCGCTTTTTCTCTGCTGCGGTTGCCAAGTATCATAAAATTTGTGAGTTTTTCAGCATACTTACTACAGATTTTTTTTGTTTACAATTGTTACGTTCACAAGAAAAAAATAATAAAACGGTATGTTTGTTACGCATTTTTTGTAGAAAAGCCACCTGAAAATCAAAAAAATGTATGGGCAAGATTTAGGATACTGACTTAAAAATAAAATATCTGGAAAGCAAAAAAAGGTATCCAATTTATTTAAACGCAGTTAAAAAGGGTGTTATTTCTTCTAAAATTAAAGCCCTAAAAGTAGTAAGTATTAGTGGAGATATTTGAGTAAGTATGGGTCAAGGTACACCAAAGTAGGTGTTTTCTTAAATTCTCGATAAATGATGTCCAAGTTGGAGATAGACCCTTGCTGTAGAACGATTTTTTTCTAAGAATAAACCCAGGAATCAGTTGCCAAAGTCTTGATATTTAACTTGGAAACACCCTGTACCTACATAAAAATAAGCTCTTCGTTTGATACCTTAAAACTCATAAACTAACCATCCGAATCAGTTGAAACTTACATTATATAATTTTTATGATGTTTGAAGTGTTCATTCATTAAAAATTTTCAAGTTTTCCGGTAGATGGCGCTGGAACTCAAAAATTTCAAAACTCACCGTACGATTAAGCTGAAACTTACACAATAGCCGGGTTTTATTACCACCCATGATCCGGATTGGATCATTGGTTTGTATGCATTACAATAACAATATGAGATCTTGCTCCTCATTTGGATCTATTTTCGTGATCTTAAAATTAGTTCGGCTATTTCTCAGTACGATGCACTTCCGCTTGTGAACTTTGCTTATCTGTATCCGTGACAGAAACCTGCTTAGAACCTACTAAATGTCTGTATCCGGCTAAAGGTTGTGTAATAAAATGGCAACTTCGCGCTTAAGGTCTGCATCTGAGCTAACAAGGTATGTGTCTGAGCTAAAAAGGTGTGTAATGTAATCCAGTTTGTTGTATTATGCCCGTGATCTGATCCGGATCAGATCAGCATAATAAAACGCGGCTAATATATGTACATATTTGTAATGAAGTGAGAAATGTTCGTAAATCAAAATTTTTCAAGTTTTTCGATAGATGCCGCTGGAACTCCAACATTTTAAAACCATCCGATTGAGCTGAAACTTACACAATATATTTGTAATGAAGTGAGATATGTTTGTAAATCAACAGATTTTAAGTTTTCCAATAGATGGCACTGAAAACAGCTAACAGCTAGCTTTTGATTTACATACATATGTACGTGCACTTCTCGCTTCATAACAAATATATTGCGTATGTTTCAGCTCAATCGGATGGTAAGTTTTTGAGCTTATAGCACTTAAACGAACAGGTTATTTTTATGATTGTTGGGCCAGTTCCTATGACTGAAAGTTCATATATCCTATATAGTATGAAATAAATTTGTTTTTTCTTTGAAATGGGTAAAAAATGAAATATAAGCATTTATTTACTGCAAGTAATGCACAGAACTTAAAAATTAATTATGAATTTCAAGATGTTTGAGTTAAACTCGGTCGAAAAAGTTGGATATTATTATTTGGGCAGTTTTCTTAAATCCAAATAGTGTTGCCGGCATTAAATCTCCACCAAAGTCATTACTATTTTTAATGTTAGGAAAATTGATTTAAAATTATATTTACATACCTACGTTATGTAAATATGTATGTACATCAAGCAGACGAAATTTAAATTTCTTCAAATTCATTTAGGTTACACATCCGATTCCAAGCACTTCTTGAACAACATTTGCGAATACAATTCGTGCTTCCAGATGACATCGTTCGGTGCACCAAGTCACTCGAAAAAATTTCATGAAATTTTTTGACATAAATACTGTTTTCAAGGGGTGTTGCGAAGCGCACCGGGTAAGCACTAGTATATGCATATTGTTATTAGAGAATTTAGAAGTTCTAGAACAGAAGAAAAATACTCAAATTAATTTCAGTTTGTGATTTATTTGGTTTGTGATTTTCTCTCCTTAGTTATTTTCCCACGTTCATCTGCCGCCAAGTCAAATCAAAAAAGAAAGCCGCATGGCGCATGGGCAAAACGTCAGCACGCAGACTTAAAGTTTAATGACATCTGTCATTTGCTGCGGCGTTGTCAAATCTGTCGGAACACATATAATATATTTTCTATTTGTAGTTAAAAATTTACATTATTTTGGTTGTGTAGGCATTTTTATAAGCTCTCTACTGTGTTATTAAGTAACCACTGAGCAATGATACCAATCCTTGCTCGGTGTTGTATTAAGCACTTCAGGACGCATATCTTATGCTTATAGAAAAGAGAATAAAAACAACGATTTGAGATGGTTCAGATGGCAGAAGCAATCTTCGGTATTTTATTATTTCAACAACGCCATCACATTCTTTTCGTCAAATTATGACAGTTGAGCTTGTTTGGGTAAACTTTGTTTCAATAACTTTTATCACTAAAAATACGGTAGATGGCATCCTTGTCTACAACAAAGGTAATAGTAACCAATATAGACAGATAACCTCCTGTCAAACCTACATAAACTGTCATCGAATTAAATACTAAATGTCACCCAACGAAAGAGAAATACAATTACACTTACAGACCTTTGGTTTATTTTTCTCTCTCTCACACATACTCATAGCCACATCAAGCGATTAAAGGTAATGGTAAATCAAAGTTAATGACGTTTCCATTAAGTGTTGTTTACATCAATAATTATCGATTCAACAACTTGTTGAATTGAAAATTCTAAAATGTAGAAGCCACAAAATATAAAAGAAAACTGACAGCAAAATTATTACCTAATGTTTTTTTTTTCTTTTTTATTGTGCTCACGGTAGGAAAAAAGGGAAACGGACGATAGGAGTAAATATAAAAAAAAAAAAACATTTCTACCCAAATCATAATCATCACCATCCATCCATCCATTGGACTGCTTGCCTGTGGGAATGTCAGGTGTTAAAAGGTTATCTAAACACAATTCGAACCATTTACAAGGGTCGTTAATGGATAATGGATAGACTGCCTCCTCGGTTAGGCGTATACGTATCTATACTTATATGTATGTACCTGTATAAAGAAAAGATATGAGTAAAGGAACCGAGAAAAGGCATTCAACCCGGCTATGTTTATTTATTTGTTTTGATTTTTTTAAGAAAAAAGAAAAAAAGATAAATAAAAAAACAATTTGAAAAACAAGGAACCAATTGTTAGGATTGGGTGGTTTTTCTGTTGTTGATTGTATGAAGTATGATTGCTTAAAAATTTCAACAAATAATGCATGATTGGAATGTGTCCTATCTTACACTAATGACCTGAGGAGTGAGGAGCGACCTCTTCACTTTGTACTCATATCAACGAAATTGGACATGTTAGTCCATTACGTTGACACTTGTTAATGTAGCGCAGTGATATCAACTGAAACTGTCACTTTTACCTAGTAAAAGCTTGGTTTTTGGATTGACTTTCACATCAACATTTTATCACTCAAACTCAGTGTCGTCGCTAGGGCCATGAGCGCCCCTAGCAAGATTTTGCACCCCCCAAGACTTATTTTTTATGAAGAGAAACAACACAATAACTTTGAAAGTGTAATTTAAATTATGTATACATTTAAGCATAAAATTAGTTCCTTCTTACTACTATGTGGGAATACAATACGAGTTCGTTCATTTAGGCCAAGGGTGTCCAACCTTTTTGATTCTCTGGGCCACATTGGAAGAAGACATCGTGTTTTGGGCCACAAGTACAGGGTGAGGCAAAAATAATGTCATAATGTGAATGTGCCATAAGGTCCATTTGCGTACTTTTTGCACTAAATATCTGTTTTCTATTAAACTTTGAAGAGTGGGGGTGAAATGATCTCAAAGATAGGAAAACTACACGTTGAAGAACAAAAAATGGAAAATATATGAAATAAAGAAATTTCTTCTGCTAAAATTCGTAGCATGGGGAAATTTCTTACTCTCTCGTGAGCACTCTCTTATACAAATTTTTACGTACGCGAACGGGTTATCGTGACTCATTCGTTAGTTCTCTCATTCCTAGTGCAAACAGATGATAGACCTTTGAAACGAGCAGATTCGTCCTTACTAGTCCTCAATATACAGTGAAATCTCCCATAACAGATAGCTCGCCTAGACGAAGTGATCGTTTAGATCAACGCTGTCCAAACCTATAATAAAAATTTTCGTAGATTTTCGTTGTTTTGGGAGCGTATGCGAACGGATCTATAATTTTGGCAAATAGTGTCAAATGTCACTGTGATTTGAGGTTTATGTTTAAGGCTAATAGAGAATTAGTTGACCATAAGCAATGGAACGATACACACCTGAAGAACGCGGAATTATTGTTACTGCTTGTATGGCCTTTTTCCGGTCTGTTGTTTTAACGAAGCGTGAATTTCATCGTCATTTTCCTTGTCGTTCTGCACCTTGTGCGCGAACAATTAAGCATTTGGCTAAGCGTCTCGTACAAACTGGGTCCATTAGAAATGTCGCAGGAAGTGGTCACCCCAGTATTAGTCGTTCGACCGAAAATATCACTGCTGTGGCCGAGGACGTCCGAGAGAGTCCACAAACATTGACGAGACATCGATGCACACAATTTGGCATCAGCAGACGTTCGTTTTTATGAAAAAACTGAAAAATGTTTCTTATCAAGTGCACCCATGCTCTGTTTAACTTGGTGCAAAAAGAGAATGATTTCGTATCCAATTAAAATTGGGTTTCTGCGGCAGGGGGGATCCACATAAAATGCACGAAGATCCATTCCATCCAATCGAAGTGACTGCTTGGTGTGGCATTTGCAGTAAAAAAGTGATTACTTACTTACTTACTTAGTACCCTACAGCTCGAGGTGAACCTGGGCCTACTTCTCGCAACCATTTGTGTGTGCGTGTTATATTTTTGCACGAATGGAAGGGACCTACAGTTTTTTGCCGATTCCGAACGGCGAGTTGAGAAGCTCAATCGTGACAAATGATACTCTTTGATGCTTGTCAGACATTCGAAACAGGTGGGCACTGTGAAAAACTTTTAGGTGTTTGCGGCGGTCGAGCCCAAGACTGCTGGCTCAGTAGTCCGACGCACTAATCACTTGCGCTACGGTGCCCAAAAAGTGATTAGATTAAAAAATTAAGGACGCCGAGCGTACCACCAAATAGTGAGCGCTACAGACAGATATTAAACGATTTTTTTTTTGCCGCAAGTTGTCGAATCGGGTCTCAAGCATTGTTGGTTACAGTAGGATGGAGCAGCAGCTCACACAACTCGGGCAACGATGACGATTTTGAATCACCAATTTCCGGGCCGTGTGATCTTCCGTTTTAACGATTTGAACAGCCGTAAGACGAGCACAAATGTGCATCAACTCAGGAGGTGGTCATTTGACCGATATCATTTTTTCAACTTAATGTCATCAATCTTACACCTTCTAATAAACTTTTGTTGAAAACAGAGCCCAATTTTTTTGAATTTTTTACAAAATGGGAGCCATGTCTTATGACATTAACTTTGCCCCACCCTGTCGTTTAGCTGTCGAACGAAAAAAAATAGTTTTCATGTTTAGGTAATTTAAAATTTATTAGAAACAGAACAGGAAACTCATTTTACATTGTTTTTTACAATTGATGTTATATAATTTTAAGAAAAATATCACTTAAATCACCAAGTGACAAACAACGGAACAGTGTACCTGAGTGAGCAATGTACACAGAAAGAGAATTGACTACAGAACGAAAGACATTTCTGGTTCTGTTCCTATTTCTGTTGTTTGTCAAATGGGCATGCTTCAGTAACTTTTAAATATTTTTGGGCCGCATTGATACTTGTCTTGGGCCGCGGGTTGGACAGCGTTGATTCTAGGCATTATAAAATCTCGTAGATTTGTCCAATTTGACCAATTTGTCAATAATATGGTCTTTCAATATCTTAACACAACTATGTAGTTGGCTTTCAAATCATCTTTGTATTTTAATGCTAGACCAGCAGTGTCTTCAGTGGAGGTTTCGTGTAACGAAAGTCCTCTTAGGAAACCAAAATCAGAAGCTACGGTGGCTAAACTTTGGAATCTCCGTCCCATTTGCTGAATAAGTGTGTCTAGTGCACAGTAAAGCTGAATTTTGAACTTTTGAAGTGGTGTCATTATGGCCGCATCATCCTTGGCCCTTTCGTTGAACATTTTTTTAAATTTCGTTCATGCTTTTTAGAAGACTACTACCTACTATCGACAGCACGTTTACTAGATTTTTTGCTGAATCATTTGATTTTTTCTGAAAAAATCCACAAGGCAAGTGATGATGAGGTCTATTCTCATATACCTGTCCAATACTGATAAAACGAAGTTCTACCAAAATCAGTCAAAACGAAGATTTTTCGTAGTTTGTCACAGAAGAGAGACCTAACAAGAGAGTGAGGAGCTTTAAGGAGTCTTTTGTTGAATAGCGCAAATAAATTTGGGTTCAATAGTGACAATAAACCGCAATTCAAATTTTACCAAGATAATGATCCTAAACATAAGGCGCATATGGTGAGGATTTGGCTTCTTTTTAATTGCAGCAAAGTATTTGAAACGCCTGCCCAGAGTCCAGCCTTAATATTTGTAGGGCTATTTGAAAAAAAAGTTACCAGAAGACACCCAAAAAGCCGAGCCGAGCTGAAAACTGCAATACACGAAGAATGGAATAAAATTCCAGACGACTATGATGTGCAGAATTTAATTTGTTCACTGAATTTCTTATCTTTTCTTATTTCTTGACCTTCACTTTAAAAAAAAAAAAAAATATATGTAAAAACACTTTCTTGACAGACTAATTTTGTATAGTTTTTGATTTTCTTGTTGTTTTTTGATATTGTTTTCAAAATGTACTATTTTTTCGATACTGTTTGTTAGAAGATACATAACTAAAATAAACGGAATTAAAAAATTTAAGTTAAAACACCAAAGAAGCTCTTTTTTTCATAAAGAAACTGTCCAAATTACCATTTTTTTCCTTTTCTTTCTTGACAAACTGTAGATGATAACAATGGTGTCTGCTTATCTCAGCAGCTTGACTGATTTCTTAAAGATAGTGCCTTTCGTATTTTCACTTGCCATTTCAGCATCAACTTGACAAAATATCGTACTTGGTTGAAAAAGTTCGAAGGAGGTAGGTACTCGAATAAAGAAAGCACCAGATTACGCTGCAATTCATAGTGGACTTGAATCCTAGATTGTCCTGTACAGTTTCGTAACTGGATCCAAACCTCATTCCAAATTACAAATTTTCATCGCATTACGCTTAGCATCCTAGGCTCTCACAAGAACTATCAAATCAGACATAATGAAAATTAATTTGCTCTTAATAAGCGCCATCTCTGAACGACCAAAAATATGTTATTGTTCTACCATGTTTACTGAATGGCTGTTCTTCTATTCTAGGGTATGATTATTTTATACGAGGACTTAGCTACGCGGAAAGGACATATTCAAATATTTTAAAAAGTAGGAAACACTCGCAAGTCAAAACCATCTTTTTTTCTATTCCTACTTCACGTGTCCATAAACCGAGCTAAAGGACTCTAAGCAATTAAATTGAAATTGGAAAAGTTTTTGAGCGTTATTCCACCTTCTGGTGGTCAGTTGGCGAGCTACTAGCTTATGTAGATTACTTTCAAAGATTAGAATTCAAAAAATTCATTGTTTTCGAAAAATGTTTCCATTCATTCCTCTGGAGCAAACGAGTGTGCGTCCTTATGACCAACTTTAAATTGCAGATGTTGCATTTTTTAACAGCGACCCTCTATCATCATGTGAATGCAAATTAATTATGTACTCGTACTCGTACAGCCATGAATACGTGAACGAGTTCAGTAAACAGGAAACTACTCAGTCTAACAACATCTGGAGCATCCTTTGGAAATCCGAGACGTGATCCATCTCCGTGAGACTCAACGAGGCGGCGCATATAAGATTCTATCGTTTTTACCCCGAAGAGATACCCGTAACCAAACTGCGGTTGGTCCTCGAACCTCAACGTCGTTGTGGGCCAACTTTTATTAACACTCATCTAGAAGGCAATGACTGTCATAATTCAGTAGATAAACAGGGACACTGTAATGGGATCTTTTTATAGCGATAACAACCACCGCAGCACCACTTGAGATGTGAATGTGACTTATTGGCTTGTTTTCGTCTTTATCGTCATCTTTTTGTCGTAAGTTTGTTGTTTTTATATATATGATTTCGATTTCGACCACCTGATGAGGTAGCCCCGAAGAAGCACCGAACCGAATAATAAGAATTAGAGAAGTTTGGAACGTCGAGGCTCGAGGGACATGCGAAAATTTGGTTACCTAATACCGGCATCGGGCGGGCGTCAGGTGAAGTTTTGTCATTTTAATGTCTTCTTTGGACGTAGAAAATGAGAACGAGAGTGAGAGTGAAAGTGTTCCATTTTATGGACACTAAAAGTTTTTATGTTAGACAATTAAAAGGGAGAACCGTTTAATCAGGTGATGACAATCAGAATGGTTTATAGCATCTAAGGAAGCAAATGGAAGTGGACGTGGACAGAAAGCATTAATTTGGATTTCGTTTGCAATGAGTGTCATACAAAATGTGGTACCTTTTGTATTGTGTGGTCCAAATGCTGTGCCATCTATCAGGTGGAACCTATACTTTTTGGACTTCATCATATTTGTTACTATCTGGTTGGATGAAATTAGTATTTCACATGGTTTGCATGGTAAGCAACAGATCAAAGCACTGGACCTAAAGGGTTGAAATTTGAACAGTACATTCCTATAATGACATAGACGTCTGCTAAGGGGACATAAAGAGGGGAAAAAATGATGGTGAAAGTTAGAGTAGTTTTTATTTAATCCATAATCAAATTTTAAAAAAACGTTCAGAATGACAAAGCAGTACCTGGAGGGCCTTTCTACCCAATGAGTCAGAAACAATTGCATTTAAATCGGTTCATAAGATTAGAAGCACCTAACAAATGAATGAAAAAAATAATGTTTTTTGGTTTCTTTTTATGAAAATTAATTTTTTATTTTAAATTCATACTCATCTGAAAGACAGATTAATAAAAGCAAAAAGTGCCATAGGTGCGACTTGGAAGAGATGTTTTGCAAATAATCTCATCGACCATCGTGTGAAGTACAAAGTCTTTCAAGCGGTAGCGGAGTCAATAATGATGTATGCAGTACAAGCTTGGGGATACAACCAGTACGAAACCGTGGAAAAACTGTTAAGGTATTTCATCAAAAGAATATTTAGTTTACCGAGTACAACGCCTAATTATATGATCAACTTAGAAACAGGATTGTCACCACTGTTCATCAATACCTTGAAACTGCACGCCGACTATATCATTAAAGTACTAGAGATGCCTGACGACAGACTTCCAAAAATCATTGTAATGTGGACAATTGAAAGGAGAACCCTGTGGTATAAGAAATTAGAGGACCTTGCAACGTATTGCGGAATCGAATTCAATTTTGTGGATGATATTGGAAGGTACTCCAAAGAAGTGCTCTATAATCTCATTGCACAAATTGACGAACGATTCAGAGCAGAGTATTTACAGATGGCTACTACATCAGTACACAGAGCTACATACAGCATTCTTAAGCACAATTTGTGTCAGAAGAATTACTTCATCAATAACAACAGCAAAGAAGTTATATCGGCTTTATTTAAAATGAGAGGAGAACTTGTACGGCTTAATTATATCCCACATCGTCCAGACTGCAGCCTTTGTAACCTTTCAGAAATGGAAGATGTAATCCATTTTATCGGTAGATGCCCTATCCTCAAAGAAATACGAAGACACTTCTTAGGTAGTGACACAAAATCAAAAGAAGAAGTTTTAACCCTCCTCAATTGCGAAAGGGATGTTAAAAAACTATTTTATTATTATCAGTCAGCAATAACGTATCGAAATAAAATCATTAGTGAAAACTTTTAGTATAGTATATTAAAAATCAAGCAAAGTAGGTACACTTAATTTGAAATGTTTAATCTATTGTCAATCAGGCAGACGGCAATGCCATGCTAAACGATTTTATGTAAAACACATTTGTAACATAAACATGAAATAAATTAATAAATTAACTATCTATCTATCTATCTATCTACTCCAGGTACAATTTTTAATAATGAATAGAATCACCTTTCTTGAAAATAACCTCAAAAACTCGGTCTTTGAGGTAGTTATACAATGAGGCTAAATAGTCGAGTGAAATCTCATTCCAGACAGGTTTAATGGCTTCGATAGCGCTTCTTTATCATCGTATTGCTTTCCACCGTCGCATCGTATACTTTTCGTATGAGCCAGCCCCAGACAATTTCTATAGTTTTATTAACGTCTGGGGAATATTGTGACCATAGAACAAGTTCAACATTTTAACCGGCAACAAACGATTTAAGAATGTGAGCTCTGTTTATAGGAGCGTTGTCGTGTTGAAATATCCACGAAAGTGGTCCTAAGAGATCATGGATCTTCGGAAAAAAAGATTTCATCATCACTGAGTAGCTATTTCCTGTCATTTTAGAGCTTTGAACCACCAAGTCGACGACGGTGCCATAATAAGATACTGTACCCCAGACTATTACGCCCTTTTCTCTGCTATGATGGCGGTTTAAAAAGAGCTTCTCTTTTATTAGATCGTGGAAGTAATTGTTATAGCCATCTAAATTAAATTTTATTCCGTCAGAAAATACCTCTTTTTTCTAGCTATTCGAACTTGCACCTTTTTGCACATCCCAGGTCATATGATCATTCGGGAACTGTAAGCTTTGGATTTTTCGCAAAGCATTAAGTGGTGGTTTTTTCTTCAGCTTAAGTCACTTGAGGTATTTGGCACTACGAATCACACGACGAACAGTAGATTTACTTGAGGTAACACCAGCTGCATCTCCGATCTTAGCTGTCGAAACCTCTGAATTGAAGGCTAATCGGATAATTTTTTATTTTTCCGCAGCTGTATGGGCTGTGTGACTGCCTCTAATCTTATGAACCAATTTAATTGCATGCGAATCTGACTGATTCGACTAGCATGTCTCACAAGTACAGTTAGCCTGTTTTCTTAATATTTTGGAATTCACCGTTGCGTTCAGCCCAAACCATCCTTTTTTTTGTTTTGGAACTGCCATATATCGGAAGATAGATCATTTTTATTTGCCAATATTGCCTGCTTCTAATCTAGTGAACCGCAGTATACATATGTATGTTAAGTATCTATGTTAAACTCCCTCTTTGCCGTTTGTTTTTTCGTGTTAGTGATTGGAGTAGGGCTAAAATTCGTATTCAAGTGTTAAGCGTTATATTTAACAATAATTCCTCAATTTGCATGAAAGCTGCCTGGTGTCATGTTTTAAAAACCACCACTCCAAATATGAAATACCCTTTGAATTAAATTTGCAATTTTGAAACCATCCTTTCCCACAAAAATTGCCAAAAACTATTTCAAAAAACCCTAATCAAACGCCATAACACAGACATCCATTTAATATTTTCTAACAGCAATACAAAAGTTAACCCCTCAGCGTCACCGATATCGATGTTATCCGTTAAATGGAGCCGCCCTTTTTGTGCTTAGAGTTTCCCTATTCTACTGAGAAGAATTAATCTTTTTTCTCCCCGAAAAGGAGTCACCCTCTACAAGATTAGCATCACATTCCGGGACATTGTGGAAGTGCTGTAGACAATACGTCGATACAAGTAGAATGAACGATGATTCACCCCCCCAACAAACACTCAAAACATTCATTCCATCATAAGCAACACAAAAACGTGTTATAATGTACTCGTATTTCGTATCTACACACACATGATAAGGAATCAAAAAAGAAGGGTGTGTAGATATTTGTAGCAGAAGTCACGTTTCCATATTGAAATAGCAATTTCTATGCAGGACAACAAGTGATTGCACAAAAGCTAATCAAAAAGGATACGCCTGGCCTATTCATTTTACTACATATCGTCCTAAAGCTATGAGTATTTTATTCGTATGTGTGGGATGCAGATGGTGTTAGAGAATTTTCGATTCGATTCAGATTGTTTGGAAAAAGTTGCAAATTAAATATCAAAAGTCCTGATCCTCAAAGCTATTTCTATTCCTCGGATATCCTAGTAATCCATTTAGAGCATCCGTAGAATTTTATTTCGAAGCTTTAAAAGTTCTGACGTAATATAAAAATAGATGAATTCGAATTTAATTTCCTTAGAAATTCCGAGATAAAATTGAAGGACGAGTATTCTCCTCGGGATGCTTCAAAATGTGTGGGTTGCTCTGATCGATAAAACAATAAAACCGAATTTTAAAGCAAACACTGGTTCATGTGTAGATACTTGTAACATTCGCTCATTCTTAAAAAAGCTTATTTCACTCAATCATGTTCCCAGGCAATAGCATAACAATATACCGTTAAATTCAGTGAGAAAAATGAATCTCAAATTTCGAATAAAGCAAAAATTCAATTAAATTGAAAAATGTAATTTTGAGATTTGAATTGGGTCTGTTATGTTTCACTACCCCAAAACGGGTGTAAGAAAATATTCTTTCGAGTTGATTGAGATGTATAGAAGTCTTTTTAAGTTTTATGGAATAGGAATATCAGCTCTGCGATTTGAAATATATTTCGTGGTATTCAACAGAACAGAGAAGTATCTTTTTTCTTTAGAATGCATTCCGAGTAAAATCCTGCAAACGAAAGTAAGAAATCAAAAAGTTTTACTATTCCTCTTCTGTAGGAATTCAAGGAATCTCTTCGTTCTTGAAGTAGGATAACATACAGTGCCGTTCGAAAAATGTTGCTCAAACCTTTTCTTACTCTTTCGGATGGGAGTTCTTGCAATTTATGAGAGCTACGATGTTTTTTGCACTGGGAAGTAAAATATCGTTCAATTAGTGAGCAAAAGTCGATGTAATTATGAATGAGAGGTGCGCTTAACTCGTGATAGCCCTCCAAAACGAACCAAAGTGATTAAAAATTGGAGTAATCAGTTTCGAGTGCAAATCTAATATTATGTATCTGTAACGTCTGAATTCGACAAACCGTCAAATTTCTGAGAGATCTAATGTTGTTCAATTAATTATAGCATGGAATTAAAGAACATTTATCTGAGTTTCAGCATGGATTTGTTTCCGGTCGTTCCACAACAACAAATCTGGCCCATTTCACATCTTTTGTCACTAATGCTATTGAAGGCGGGTGCCAAGTCGAAGCTGTTTATACAGAATTTAGTAAAGCATTTGATTCAGTGAATCATTTGATTTTATTGAAGAAATTGGAATTTTTTGGATTTCACTCTGCAATGCTTAGGTGGACTTCATCGTTTTTAGTCGGTAGAACCCACAAAGTTTGTCTAGATAACTACTGTTCTAGAATTATCGCCTGTACATCTGGTGTTCCGCAAGGTGGCCATTTAGGACCCCTGCTTTTCATTATTTTTATTGATGATATTATTCAACGCATAACTTTCTGCCAATGTTTAATGTATGCAGATGATCTCAAGGTTTTCCTTAAGGCACAAAGCTTAGAAGACTGTTCGAAGTTACAGATATACCTTAACTATTTATCTGATTGGTGTGTACTTAGCTTAAGCTTAATACTCAAAAATGCATGATTATCTCTTTTTTCAGATCACGTAAAAAAAGTTAGTCATATTAAGGATCTTGGTGTAATTATTGACTGTAGACTCACTTTCATTCCTCACATTGAATATATAGTCGCCAGAGCTAATTCACTGTAATGTAATAACCACTGAAATCTGTATAGCGAAGCTTGTAGATGAAGTAAATAAATAAATAAATTAAAAAAATATCGTGAGACCGTGACTACTACCAGCAGAGGGAAAGGTTCAACGAGCCCAAAAAAGACGACCCCAGTGGAAGGTCGTTTTTTGTACTCCAAAGCCGTCGGCATCGGTTCAAGACTTCAGTGGATATCTAAAATGCTCTATTTCGAGCTACACAAAAAATAGTTTAAGCACGCTCAGTGAGAAAGAGGCTCGAAAAGGTGGACTGAGAGTACTCAAGCCAGTACTAAAGACGGATTTTCCAATAAGAATCAGCGAAAACCGATTAATTTGGGCTGATAAACATCATAAATAGATTCGAGGCAGGTGAAACAATGTTATATTTTCTGTCGAAGCCGAGTTTAAGCTGCATGTTGGAGATGGAAGGATTCCTGCGTGAAGAGAACCAAAGGAAAGACTGACCTTTGAATGCCTCCTACGGATGCCCCCAGAACTGAAGGTGTGATGGTCTGGGGATGCTTCCCTGGAGATGAAAAAGGTAAATTGGCCTCTTCAGAATCCAAAGTCACTGCAGCAGTTTATTTAAGGGTCCTAGAATATGAATTAGAACCCTCCGCTTTAGAGCTTGTAGTGACACTTGCAGATTCATATTTCAACAGGATAATGCTTCTTGGCATACAGCCAAAATTGTAAGTATGAACTCGTTTTTGTTTTTTAAGTAAAGGATTAATTTCTAGCTTTAAAATAAGCTACAACTTTTATGACTAGAAACTATATAGTACTTTTTTTAATTTTTTAGGTTAAAAAGTACTTCGAAGAAAACCATATTGATGTCCAAAGCTGGCCTCTCTACAGTCCAGACCCCAATTCAATTGAGAATATCTGGTCAATCATGAAACTTAAGATTGTAAAAGAGCGTCCGGAGTCAATTGTAATGCTAAAAAATTTCCTAATCTGGACCTGGAACACCATACTTGTATTTACATGGGAAAACCTATCTGAGTCAATGAATCGAAAATGTGCAGCAGTAATAAAAGAAAGAGGAGGCTAAAGTACTAATGCAATAGACAATGTTTCTGCGGATCCCTCAAATTATAGGCCAATCAGTCTCCTGCCTAACATCGGGAAGGTATTCGAAGTAGTTATAACTAAATCAATTTTATTCACATGCGAACAAAAGGAGATTATACCGCGGAACCAATTTGGGTTCAAAAGACACCACTCGGCAGTGCATGCTATCACAAAACTGATATCAGATGTAAATTGGAACCAAAAGATGTACCGGCGCCTGCCTGGTGGATATCGAAAAAGCCTTCGACACGGTTTGGATCGACGGGTTAATTTATAAGCTAATACGATATGAATTTCCGCGTCACCTTATAAAGATGATTACCTCAATGGTATATGAGAAGAAATTCATTGTAACTGATAGAGAATACACAACAACTAAAGTTTTTAATATCACTAACGGATTACCACAGGGCACGGTCTCAGCACCAACATTATTCAATATTTATATTTCCGAAATGCTAGGGGCTATGAACGATTCGTTAGCATTTGCTGATGATGTCATCTTGTATGCTCATGGTCCAAAGATCGAAGGGATACAGAGGCAGCTCCAAGTCCAATTCGACAGACTGCAAACTTTTTGCCAAGAATGGAAACTAAAAATAAACCATTCCAAATGTGAAACCATATTGTTCCGCACCCCACTAAGACACGGTAATTCAGATTTGCGATGTAACTGGAAGAATTTGCAGGTAACAGATTTTAACGGACATCAAATCGAGGCAAAAACTATTGTGAAATATCTAGGCGTCCATCTAGATAAATTTTTTTTTTACTATAATGACCACATAAATACACAGTTAAAGAAGGCAAGGGCGGCATTTATGTCTCTTAAACGCCTTTTCTACTCTAACCATCTAAATTCTGACGTAAAAATTATATGTTACCAAGCATTCGTCCGTCCAATCTTGACTTATGCGCGTCCAATATGGTGGAACATAAGCCCTTCATATATGGAAAAAGTTCGTATGTTTGAGAGAAAATGTCTTCGGGCCTGTATGCAGATGTACAGAAGCGCTCATTCCGACTTTCGGCATTACGTTTCTAACAAGAGACTACTGGATGCTTCCGGAGTATCTAGAATTGATAACTTTATTCTAGATCTTGTGAGGAATCATTTTGCGCGATCGGCAAATGTTACAGAAAACGAACTTATTTCGGGAATATTTTATCCTAATCCTAGGTATTTTGGAAATTCATTAGAAACTGGACACATACCACCTGAGGCATTTTTGTATCTGGATGCACATGGCTATTTATCAAATTCGACGAACGTACCTATTATATATCATGTTGCTAGAAGGGCAACAGACAAGAGAATTCTGCATATACCTGTACAATCAGCGGATGGAAATGCTAATCTGAGATACTGCATTAGCATACCAGAAAAAGACATAGAAAATAAAAGTAGACTAAATAGAGATAAATTTTGGTGGCTCGACTGGGCTGCTGCAAACATTTAGGTTAGCATAGAATGGGCCCCGGCATGTGGTTTTTAATCTGCCAACAACTTGGTTGAGTGATTGAACTCTCTCAGTCACTTGGCCTGTGAGTTGGCGGAATAAAGACCATGTGTCGGGGCCTACCATTCTCTTAGGTTTAGTTTGAATTTTAGTTCTAGTTTTATTTTTATGGTAGTAATTTTAGGCTTAGCTTATATTAAGTTAGTTTTAGTTTTTATTTTTAGTGTAGTAATTTTAAGAAACAGAAAAAAGAGACACCCATTGTACAAGGTTTAGCCACATTTTCCCTTAACACAAAAACCGAGGAAATTGTTGAAAACCAAAAAAAATATACACAAAAAAATACACCGTAGACGTAAGTTAGCTTAAAATAAATAAAGTAAGTAATGAGAACCAATAAGGTCATTTACAAAAAAGCTTAGTATAATTATTGTTATTTTAAGTTTATTTAAACAAACAAAATCTGTTAGAGTTTAAGTGGAATAAAATAAACGTTTAAAAAAAAAAAAAAAAAAAAAAAAACAATGTTTCTTTGGACAAAGCCAATCTGCTTGCTGCACATTTTGCAGCTAGCTCAACGCTTCCAGATTGCGCTTTGCCTCCGCCTGTACTTGAGAGCGTTGAATACTCCATGGGACAAATCCACTTTCGCACTCGTACAGTTGCAAGAGTACTTAAAGATCTTAACATTCACAAATCCGCCGGTCCAGACGGTATATCCCCCATAGTTCTGAAGCGGTGTTCTTCCACGCTGGCAAAACCATTGCGTAAGCTTTTCTATCTTTCCTACTCCTCTGGGCTCTTTCCGAGTAGATGGAAACAGCATTTGTCCAGCCCGTCCCTAAAAAAGGCGAATCTTCTTCTCTCTCCAGTTACCGACCCATAGCACTTACGTCCCTCCTTTCCAAGGTCATGGAAACTCTGATAAACCGTCAGCTAATGAAATATCTTGAATCACGAAAGCTTCTCAATGACCGACAATACGGCTTTCGTAGCAAAAGATCCACTGGTGATCTGATGGCATATCTCACCGAAAAGTGGAACAAATCCCTTCATAACTCTGGTGAGTGTAAGATTGTTGTACTTGATATTTGAAAAGCATTTGACAGAGTTTGGCATCAAGCTCTTTTGTCGAAAATGCGTGCATATGGCTTCGATGAACATTTTCTTCAATGGATTAGAAACTACCTTTCGGGCCGTTCAATACAAGTTGTTTTGGACGGTTTCAAGTCTGCAATTCACCCTATAAATGCTGGTGTCCCCCAGGGCTCAGTTTTGTCTCCGACACTCTTTCTTATTTTCATAAATGATCTCTTGTCTGCCACATCTAATCCAATACATTCCTTCGCTGACGATAGCACCCTCAGCTTTACATATTCGTTTACAGATTCACGTCCCTGCTCTTCGGCTGTGGAACTGGAACAGTTGCGTATGTTAAGCTCATTAAATTCCGACCTTGACAGCATAACCAAATGGGGTATAAATAATAGAGTGGAATTTAATGCTTCAAAAACCCAATGCTGTCTTCTGTCGTTAAAGCGTAATCTTACCCAACAGCCATTATCCATGAATGGCTCTTGCATCGTTGAAACCGAAAAGCTTTCCATTCTCGGTATGTGTGTTAATGCCAACCTACGTTGGAATGACCACATATTCGAAGTCGCCAAAAATGCCGCGAAATGCCTAGGTTTCCTCCAACGATGTAAGAAATTCTTCACCCCTTCTGATCTAGCTACAATTTATAAGGCGTATATTCGCCCCAAGCTCGAGTACAATGCTCATATCTGGTCGGGTGCTCCAAAAACATCACTGCACCTGATCGATAGAATACAAAAGCGCGCGATAAAACTAATAGGGGATAGAAACATCACTGAGTCAATTGACTCTCTTGAACACCGTCGTAATGTTTCCTGTCTTTCCCTGTTTTATCGCTTTTTCCACAAACAGTGCTCCAGTGAAATAGCCAGCTGCATTCCTCCCCTTCAACAATTTTTCCGCAACACACGTCTCGCAAGGAATGCCCATCAGTTCACCCTTAAGCCCAACTTCGGACGTACAGTAAAATATAGAGATACTTTCTTTAACCGCTCAACACGAATGTGGAATGCTTTACCAAACACGATTTTTCCCTCCCGTTACGATCTACAGGCATTTAAGACCAATGCGCATCGGTATCTCCTCTTTCATCCTCCCTAAATTTCCCTTGGCCCGCGCTGTGCAAGACATTTTAAGGGTATTCATAAAAAAAAAAGCAATATAAAAAATAAGAAACCTGCAATAATTAAGCATTTGTCATTGATTTCTAAAAATGAGCCAAGTACCCAAAAAACCCCATTTTTCGGTTTAAGACCATTCATTTGGCCCCCTTGACTGCAGGTAAAAAATTATAACACTCCAAAAGTGTAATGAAACCTTTGAAAATACCTGATTAAACAAAATCTCATTAAAAAATATGTAGTTATTGCAACCAATTCGGCAAAATTTGAAAAAAATAGTTCGAGCAAAATTTTTCTAACGGCACTGTATATCAAATTATTTGTCTTGAAACTGAGAGCATTATCAAGTTGGATTTCAAGAGGGTCACGATTAATTCTGCTGGGGGTGATGATAAATGAAATTAAAATAACCAAGGGAACTTGAATTTTAAAATGGGAATCAACCGATGAATTTACAGGACTTGAGAAGGAATTTAGATGATCTGAAAGATAAGCGTGGCATTTCAATTTCGCTGGGTCCACTTAAGAGACAATATCGACCACTTTGCATTTGTTTTCTGAACGATGCTAGTCAGGGTAAAAATTTAACCACCACGATGGCCTGTAACGGTTTTTAAATTAACACATTTTCCAATTATTTACTTCCACAAATATTCCTTTAAATTTTTTTGGTTCTAAGTACACGTATCTTTCACCTCATACACGATGGTAATAAATTATTTCATAAAAAATAAAGATTGCACTAGCTGAGAGGCCGTAACTTGAACCGGCTATTAGCCCACACTCGGACTACACCCACTTTTCGCAATGATTCATTTGTCTGGTTGCGGCATAGCAAACGAGTATCTATCGTCCTTCGGAGTGTTTCAAGTAAAGAATAGATTACTGCAGCCGGGAGATTTTCATCTTAATTACAGGCACTCTTAATGGAAATTGTACTGCCTATTTTAATATAAAGTCATAAATCAGACGATGAAAAAGTTGCAGAAGTACCAATACTCATTTGGTTTGGCTTATACGCCTTGAAGAGGTTACAATGGCAACCGTTTTAATTGACTCTTTTGTCGGGTAATTAAGTAAGTGGACTAACGTATAAGAGCCATTTCCAGTTACAGAACAGTCTTCGACGCCTTTCCAGATTGTCCCTTTCTGATGAGTGAGAGAATCATTTTGAAAATATCTGTTAAAGATTGGCATTTGTTTTTTTAATGGGTTTTCAATTAAGCAAATGGTCATTGATGTTCTTTTGTGTAACCTAAAGAGATCATTTCGTTTCATTTTTTTCATTTCATTTGTTTAATTTAAAATGTTTGTACATTAAGATAATAATCTTTTTTAGTACTTAGTACTTTTATTTCAAAAATATAATTTCAATTAGTACTCAAAACTAAAACACAAAAAAAGTATTGTGGGTGATGAAGATGAAGACAAAAGGTTTAGTGTTGGTTCGAGGAAAAGTGTAGGAGAATTGCACTTTTGAAATTGGAGTGATTCGATATATATAGCTCTTATATGCGTAGATAACGAGTTCCATATAATCTCACAGTGTGGATGAAAAACAAACGCGACGGGTTAAGAAAATATTAGCGGTAAGGTATGATGTTTGTGGTTCTTGAGGAGCGGGTGAAATTAAGTCTGTCATACAAATAAGACGGACATTGATTATTTATAATTTTATGTAAAAATATACAGTTCCTGGCATTGGTATACTGCTTCAGATCACAACCCAATACACACACCCCTAGAGTACGCAGAAATGTGCTCATACCTACGAATCCCATATATGTAACGCACTGCATCATTGAAGGCTACTTGTAGTTTTCGCTGAGATAGAGAGTCAAGATTACAATATACTCCTACAACCTCAGCATATGTAATGATAGGTAGGATAAGCGTAATTACCAGCTTACGTCGTGTTTCAAGCAGAGTAAAATATGCACTAAGCCACAGCTTGCGCAGACATCCGTAGATGCGACCGGTGACCAAGTTGGTGTGATTGTAGCCGGACAGACTTCGATTTATTGTAAGACCAAGACTCGTGGTTGACTCAATAATCTTAATTTTCTGATTATTCAGATATAGATCTGGTATAAGATTTAATTTGAATTTTCTTTTTGAAATCGGAATTACCTGAGACTTTATCCCATTTGCAACTGACCAAGTATAGATGCTCTTCTAGTGGAGATCTAGTGGAGTTAGATTACCGAATCTAGGCCACCAATAGATGTCTCAGACCATTTCGCACTCAATGTGGGTCGTGAAATCGTTCGTATTTTGTTGGAAGGTTCGCCCATCCAGCCACATAGTGCCACAAATAATAATTACTCATCGAAAGCACATCCACGTTCGACATCTTGATGATAGGTCGGAGATTAGCCCGTCGCACACAGCCGGATTTTCCAAAAAAAAAAACATAACCATAACTATAAAAAACAAAAATGCAATTTGTTGGTTTTTTTTCATGCCAACTTGTTAACATATTACTTAAGCATATTATCTGATTGATCCCGCTTAATACATTGCAACCCTTGCGTCAGTTGATGCTTCTAAAGTGGAAGCTTTTATGAAGCACGTGCAGTACCATATTTGGTGTTTGATAATTGGTTGATTTGCTTTGTTTTTTTTTTTTTATCTTTCTGTGTGAACTTATAAAATAAATTAGATTGGAGTCTGTTGATAGTGGTAAGTAGATTATTATAGATCCAAAGTTTTATAGAAATTTTAAGTTCAATGTAGATTTGAAAGGTCTCCAAAACAAGTCTTTTTGAGACTAAGATACACTTAAGTGTCATCTTCTTTCTCTTGAGTACATACAAAAGTATACTAAAAGGCACATTAGTGCATTCAACTTCCAAAAATTCCATGCAAAAAAATACTATGTCAACATAGTATACATGCTATTATTGGAAAATTTAGTGATAAAAATATTAAGAGCGCTTAGTATGATTTTGCTTGGAATAAGTGTTTACATAAGACATTATACTAAGTGCTATTATAGTTCCATTTTCAAGGTTTTTGGTTCGGTTCACACGAAAAAAAAAATTCAAAATAAAAGCCAGTGTGGGGATTCTTATGGTATACATAACCCACGACAATACTAAGTGCACTTAGTATCTTTTTGCATGATCTTGGAATGACAGGCAGCGTTCGACGAAAATCGCTTGACAGCAAAATCATTGCGCCACCGAAACGTCGTTCATAATTTCGTAAATCTTTCAACGTGCGATTCAGGGCTTCTAATGCGCATTTGTGAGCGATTGTGCACTTGTCCCAGATGATAATTTTACACTGCTGCAATACTTTTGCCAACGCAGATTTCTTTGAAATATTGCATGCAACTTCTTCATCCAACCAAAAAAATGTAATAACCAACGAAGAAATGGATTGAGTTTCATAATTACCTACATATTAAATTACATATGAGAATGGGAACCGCCGAAATCAATCACTAAATGAAATGGCCCATTGAGAAGGTTCTGGAACACAAACTAAAAAACGTTGAAATTAAATTGGATTCGTTTTACAAAAATCAATAAAATTTCCACTGACTCACAAATTACACAAATCCAATTGCACCGGAACGAAATCAAGAGCTCACTTTTCAAAATGCAATTTTTCGATAGAGAAATTAAATAAAATTCATGAAAATCACAATCAATCTCACAAAATTAATAATATTTTATTTTGTCTGCACGCAATAGCAAGTCCAACTCAATTGGAATGACGAAAAGAAAAGGACACCTGTCATAATGCGCAATGGCAAGTGGATCAACTCCGCCACCTGGCGGTTTTTCGAATCATCAACAAATGTCAAAGTCGATGTTCAGCGCCATCTGTTTTCGAACAAATGTACTTAAAACCGGATCTTCCCGGATTTACAAATTTCCCGTGCACACAAACAGTCGCGTCAGGCGTCACTCACTTTTGCAACCATTTGAACTATAATATTACGATCAAAATAAAAAAAATAATTCCTATACAAAATGTATGGAAAATCGATTTTTCTGAATTTTCCAATTTTCCCCAAAAATTTTCCAAGATTTGCCTCCATAGTGTCCTTCCTTCGGCAAATACGAATCCATCAAGCCCCAAATCGTGAAAATCGAACGATCCGTAGTCGAGTTATGCGTGCACACACGTACGTCATCAGCCTATTCATATGACCAGTTGACCACCGCGAGCACGTTTTCAGCGGCACGGTGATATGCGCAGCCTGGATAATGCCTGTATTTTCAAAACCTACACTCGTTTATTCTTAACCCCGCGCTGAGCAAAGCATTTTAAGGGTATTCGTAACCCTTTTAGCGAGCATAAAACTATAAAAAAAGCAAAGTTTGTAGAGATGTAACGGGTATCCGGTTAGTATCGGTTATCCGGCCCTTTTTTGATCTCCGGCACATCGCCGAATATTCTCTTGGTACCCAGCTAATTGCTGGATAGTCCTTGTACTGAAAGTTTACTAAAGCAAATTATTGTGGATAAAAACAAGTTTTTTTTTTTTGCATGGAAACGAATAAATGATAACGTTTCTTTTCGTAAACGGTGCCTGCTTCCACAAAGAGTCTCTAGGAAAAGTGTTCAGAATTTCCATTTCATTTCATTCATCTACTGCATGTCCAGCTAACGAGATGGCCGAGTCCTTTTTGTAGTGAACCTTCTTTACGCGCGTCATGCCTTTTCGATGACCGGAGTAAAACCGACTCAAGATCGTCATGAAAAACCGTCATCATTAGGTGGTGTTTGTATGTAAGGATGTCACAGCCTAAACTATGGAAACAATTTAAACAAATGGGCTGTCGTTGGACTCGTCTTTATCCGGAGAGTGTCCTAGGCTATGTGACGTCACAGAAAAATTCAATATGGCGGGCGCACCAAACAAAATGGCGGACTCTTCTTTTTTTTCTTTTTTATCCGACTTGTCTTTACAACCGCATTGATATTGGTATCAAATGAAAGGGCTTGGCGAGAAGAATACAATACGATATGACGTCATTCTAAATTCAATATGGAGGACGCCCCCCAAAATGGTGGATTTCCGTTATCTTTACTACATCCCTAATATGGGTATCAAATGAAAGGGTTTGACAAGTAGTACACGACATTGCTTACTTATACATACACTATATATATTTTGAAACTAAAAAGTTGTAAATAAAAGACGCCCAATGAATATATAGCTGTTAAAATGGAAATCAAACATTTTTTTGTTGGAATTCATATTATCAAAAGTTGGTTTGGGGCAAAATGGACACCGGAACACATATTCGAGAGTGGGGTTAGATAGACATCCAAACAATTTCGATCCATTCAAAAGCCAGGAAAATTTCTTAAATTTTTTCAATAATTTTTTGAATAGAAAATAACGGAGAATATTCTTTGAATATCCAATGAATTCGAAAATTGTATGAATGTCTCTCCCTTTTGTCTCAAATTCTTCTTCCTTTGTCCACAATTATATGTAGCAAAGAAGTTTCACTTCCGTCAATTTTTTTTTTATGTTTATTTGCGGGATAAGGTATGAATGTATGTGTCGCAATAAGCACTTCGTTTGGTCAGATATCCGGTTATCCGGCCTTATTACATGCCGAATATCAGGTATTTGATATCAGGCTGAATTACTATCCGTTACATCTCTAAAAGATTGCCTCCTAACGTTTCGAAGTGGATCGCAGCTTCTACCCCCATATTCTTTATGGATCTGTCAGTATAAATAGCTAGTTCTTTTTTTGAACTGTTGATTTAACTTGCTTTTTTATCGGGAACACTGATAGTGAAACTCCGCCAATCTTTGTCAGTTCATGTGCATTCATGTAAGGCCACAAAACTACAAGGCTACAAGGTGTTCGACAAGTAATAGGTCAGTGATGCCAATAATTTGAGGCGTGATTGATCAATTCAAAAGCTAGGTTTAAAAATCTTCCGAACCTCTCGAAACTGAAGAACTTTCAGTCAACCTTGTTATTCCTGTCTGTGTCAACTCATATTTTTACCATACATATCCCTCTTTTATAGCCCCAGTATAGTACCCAACCTCCATTTACTGTGCGAACTTTAACATAACAGATACTAACCGAATGTCAACTCTTTTCTTCAGAAATGTACTTCGTACTCGTTCATAGATATACATCTACAAAAGTTACCCATAAAACTTCCCATTAACACGTGAGTGTACTGTTTTCTTCTTTTTTTTTTTAATTATTCAAAGCACGACAAGAAAGTGATAAACACAATGCAATCAAAATCCTTTTACCACGATTATAATCGCACACCAGAATCGTTGAACATTTTCTCATAATGGTGTGTTGGCAGGCAAAACGTGTCATAAGCCCTATAGGACAACAGCATCGTCGTTATTTCCCCTTTTTCGTGCTCTGCTCCACTCTGCTTTGCATGTGTGTTCGTGTTAGCTTGTCTGTCGTCCTCCCACAAAGAAGATAACTCTTCAAAAACCTCAAAGAGGACATCTTCTATGCACGTTTTAATTTCACGCCAGCTGAGGACTATACATATATGTAGATACGTTTTCGTTTTATCATCTGCTGCCGCCTTTCGCCTGAACCTGAAGATATTTGTGTCTGTTACTTTATAAGGTCACGTCACGTGGTATGCGCTCCCATGAATATGCGATAAGGAGTGTGCGTGAAGTTCACTTACTTCCTGGTGAGTACTTTCGAATTGTAACAGTTGAAAGAGGAACTCCAGGTATAATCCACGGGTATCAGGGAATTTTTCAACCGCTTTGACAGATAAACGCCTGCAATTAAATAATTTGTCAGACTTTTTTTTATTTGACAGCTCCTTGGTTCATTAACCACGTATCGCTGTCATATAATCAATGGACAGATGGACATGTTCAAAGCTAAAAGCCATCAGCAAAAAAAGCAAATACAAACAGTAACTGTTCATGTTGGCTAAATTCTGATGATCTGCTGCACCGTTGCGTCGGTCGCTTCGTATGTCAATCGTTGTTTTTTGCTGGATGTCATGCGATAATTTCATTTTAATTGGCAGCCTCGAATTCGGTTATCCCTACTGTGTGTAGACGAGTGGGTTTAAGATTGGGTCGATGATCATGACATCGAAGTGAGAATGAAATTAATGAACTTGATGCACATGGTTTATTTGCCTCTCGCTGTTACGTCAAGGTAAACACATCAACTTCGATGTACGAGTAATTAGTGCGATTTGCTTTGTTACGAGTACAAACATACTTTTCAATTAAAAAAGTGTTGAATGTGTTTATAAATTGAATCAGAGTTACATAAGTGTAAGGGATTTATTAAATTGAGTTGAGAGAAATGAAACGTCATCGTGGAAACTTGGCAAATCAGCCATATATGACATCAGTGTTGCCAGCCACTTTAAGTGAAATTCTCCATCACAGACCTTAAAATTCCCCTTTTTCCCCTTTCTTTGTTGTGGCATTCCTCATGGATTCCCAACAATATATTTTCAAAAAGCGTTCGCTTCCTTTTTGCGCCAAATATTGAAAAAGGTATGTGATTTCAAAGATTTGACAGTTTTCATACATACATACATACTACCCAAAGAAATTCCTTGTGGTAAAATACGAAGCCTAAAATATATCCGCATATATATATGCGAACGGGTTTTCGTTGTTTTTCATAGTTTTTGGGGGCATTTAGGGGGGCAATCCCTTTAGAACTTTAAAAAAAAATCGATTTTTTTTTCATATTTCGAAAATATAATGTATTGAGATCATATTGACTCGAGGATAAATTAAAATATTAAATATTTACAGAGTTATCGCACATATAGTGGAGCGCATATATGTAGTATACTGCATATGGTAAAGTGAAACTTGAAACGCGATTATCTCGAATCCATATGTTCAAAAACTGCACGTGCTTTAACTTAAAAAGTTATTGATCGATTTGGTTGAAATTTTGTGAGGCTTTTCTCTATATCATTACTGGAAGGACAAACCTAAATTTTTAAAGATTTCATGCAAATAAACTACTTTACTTACTTAGTTGGCGCTACAGCTCGAGGTGAACCGGGGCCTGTTTCTCGCAACCATTTGTGTGTGCGTGTTATATTTTTTTACACGAATGGAAGGGACCTACAGTTTTTTGCCGATTCCGAACGGCGAGTTGAGAAGCTCAATCGTGACAAATGATACTCTTTGATGCTTGTCAGGCATTCGAAAGAGGTGGCACCGTGAAATAAACTACTTTGGAAGGATGAAAATAGTGAGAAACCATATGGTCTTATGTCTCAAATCTTTTGAATAGCGACATAAAGCTATACCCTGAAATATGGTCTTAAGTCGCTTTGTGAAAGCGTCATAATGCCATATTTTGTAATATGGCCTTATGTCGCATGGTCTTATGTCACGGCACCGCATAAGACTTGCTACCTGCGCACAAAGAAAGCATGCGTGTGAGTTATGTTTACGCATTGCTGTTAACACGTTATTCTGTTTTCTTATTGCTTTATTCTTTATTCTATTCCTCAATTAATAGTTATTGACATATATATATTTTTATTTTCCCCACATTTCGTTCTAGAAGGGAGTAGATTCCCCTTTTCATCAAATTTTGGACTAAAAACCCCACCGAAAGTGGGAATTCTCCACGAACTGGCAGCACTGTATGACATTCAATTTGTTTTCTATTTGCATTAATGACGGTTAGACATGACATTTCTGACAGGACTGCAGTTTATTGATAAAACGCAGGTAACACTTCATCAGAACTTACGAGTTCACTCATACGTCTTTTAAATGCTGTCATTTGCCGATGAATTACCATTTAAACGTCATGTCAACTTATGTTAAGATACAAAAAACCTCTTCAAATTGTTATGACAGTCAAAGCTAATCAAGTATAATCGTTTGGCGGTATAAATCGTATGTACTCCCCTTTAACCATTTATACGACGCGTTTCACATTTGGATTTCCGTTTATCGTGGCGCGTATTAAACTCGCCCGCATTGTGAATTTTATTGAGTACCTACGACACAGAGATAATAAATTTTATTTAATAAAATCACTTTTACTAGCAATTTCGTTGCATAAATTGATAGTTGTCGCGACAAACAACCGACGGTCGCCGCCATAAGCCCTCGCATGTGGAAAAATTTATTAGCGAATGGATCGGCAATTTGGTGTGGGATTCGACATGCGACCACGACTAGTGCTGGCACGAGTCAGCTTAAGGGGGCACACTCTGTGGGTATTGTTTTTATTTTGATTCTTGAATTTGAATTAATGTTGATCTGCAGATTGCGGTTGGTACATTTACTCCTAATAACTATTATCTATTACTTTTATTCCTTTCTTTATTTGCGGTACTTGAAGTTATATAGAAAGATACTTTCAGTAAATCGCTATATTTACTTTCACTTGGCAATTGCTTGCAGCTAATACGTTTGTACAGAAATATGGAAAAATATGGAGCAAGAAATCTTGCACGGCTGGTTAAAAAAGTCAGATTTTTATCTTCCAGTCCATTGTGTTTACTATTCCTTCCAGATATTCTTGAAGTAAAAACTATGGAATTGTGAATAGAAAACTCCCACCGATGTGCAGCACGTGTCCAAAAAATAACAACAACGGATCGGTCATGCTTTGTCGGGTCATGTAAAAGACAAAATGTGAAATGTTTTATCTTTACAGTCGGCTACAAATGCCAATTACATATATAGGTATTTCTCCTCTTGATACCTCTTTGTGTGAACGCCTGAAACCCTTTGTCAACAACCTGATTGGACCCTATCAGTGCAGTTTCAGGCCAGGAAAGTCCAGCATAGACCAAATGTTCGCACTTCGGCAGATCCCGGAAAAAAAACCCAGGAAGTCCAAATCGATACCCACCACCTGTTCATCGATTTCAAGGCCGGCTATGACAGCATATGGAGGGATGAACTGTATAGAGCCATGTCTAGTTTTGACATCCCTGCCAAACTCATCCGTCTGTGCAGGATGACGATGGAGAAAGCTCGCTGATACATCAACGTCGGTAATTACCTCACCGAGTTCTTTGATATTAAAAAAGCATTTAGACAAGCTGGCGATATGCGACTTCTTCAACATCATACTTGAAAGAATTGTTCGAAACTCACTAGCCAACACACGAGGAACGATCTTTCAAAAGTCCCTTCAACTACTTGCAAAAGCCGACGATATTGACATCATTAATAGAACACAGCGAGCTGTCGCGAGTATAGAAATGGAAGCGGCTAAAATGGGTTTGGCGGTAAACGAGGGCAAAACAAAATATATGCTATCAACAAAAAGGGACACCCAACATCCATGAATTGGACAGAACGTTACAATTGACAGTAACAACTTTGAGGTAGCAAGGTAGTGTCTACCTCGGCTCTGCTATAACGTCACAAAATGACATCTCGTCGGAAATCAAACGAAGGATTGCTCTTTTGCAAATCGCTGTTTCTTTGGGCTAAGAAGGCAATTGAGTAGTAAACACTCTCCCGATCAACTAAGGAGACTCTGTATAAAACGCTTATCATTCCAGTCCTGTTATATGGAACTGCTGAAGCATATGCATATATACCTGATCAGAATCGGATGAAGATATCCTTGGTCGCTTCGAGAGAAAAATTGTTTGCAAGATATTGGGTCCCGTTTGCGTTGACGGGTTTTGGAGGAAAAGATTCAACTACGGACTATACGAGTTGTATACAGTGACATCGATCTGCTCAAAAAACTGCGCATTGGGCGTTTAAGATGGCTCTACAAACAGAGCATATGGACATCAACACTCCGGCTCGGAGAATATTCGATTCTAACCCAGAGGGACCTCAACCACCCTGGAGTGCGCAACTGGAGGCGGTTAGCTAAGGACCGGGCTAACTGAAAGGGGTTGTTGGTTGAGGCCTTGGTCCACCCCGGACTGTAGCTCCAACTAAGTATGTAAGTAGATACCATTTGGATCTAAAAGTAGTAAGTGAAAAAGGGGGTATGTAAAACCGTTTAACAGATTTTGACGGTTTGCCATTCCACCAACAATTAAAATGTCAACGTTCTGCTTTTGTATCAAATGTAGCGTTTTATATCCCCTCTTTAGTATATATTCGAAGTAGAATGAATTACTATTTAAATAGAACTAAAAAGCTGGGCACAAAAGTCAAGCGGCCATTTAAAAGGATGTAGACACTTACTATTATTATGTAGGTAGGATGCACCGATACCTGAAAATCTATTGTGACCCCTACAAGTCCCAAATGAAGGAAGATCGCTCTCGTCATTATTCCTATTGAAACTGGTTAGAGAGAGCCTTGCTCACACTTAGCCCAGGTGAGAATTCCATTCATAGCACCTCATCTAGACCAATTTTTCTAAGAAATTGCAGTAGGATAATTGGTGTTGTTTGAGTGGTAGATCCTCTTCTGCAATTTGCTATTTGCCCAGGCACTTGAACCTTTTATGAGGTAATGCCCCACATTCCATCAGAATGTGTTCTAGAGTTTTACTGGACTCATTGCAGGATCTGCATGAGTCCTCATCCGATAGACCTAGTGTCCTGAGATGTCCCTTGAGTGTACAATGTTCGTCAGGATGTGAGCTATAGCTCTAGGATGGCAGGCGCACCTTCCTCAGCTAGCAAGTGAACTTCCTCTTCTGTTGAGTGTTCTAGGGAAAGGTGGATGGCTGTTCTATTGAGAACCTCCACATCCACGTCTTCGTCCAGAAGCGAGCTCTCCGCAGATGTTGACCTACTGTCCATTTCCTCTTCCACTACTAATTAGTCCATCTGTTCCACAGAAGGGACTGGTACTACTACCTGTAGTTCGAGACTTATTTAAGTAGTAGTTAAAGCTGTGAAACGTCAGTAGCGACACCTACCGGAATCAAAGGACGCAAATACAAAACAGGAATTAGCGACTAGATTAAAAGCGACTGCGAGAAAAGCTCCGCTCCGAACTCCGCTTATTCGCAAAAGTGACAAATAATTAAATAACTGTCACCAATTTTTGTGGTCATACCGGCTAATGGGAGAACGGTGTAAGATGTGACATTTTCTGTAAATCGGTTATATAAATTTTTCTTCTTATAGAGAGGGGTTGTCAAATTTAACATGTCAAAAGTTTGTTATTTTCTAAGAATTTGTTATCCTCGAGATTATTTTCCAAACGTCATCGATTAACCGCCTTGCTCAAAGCCAAACAAAACACTTTAGCCACAAATGAAATAATTCTCAGTAAAAGCATTTGCCAACAATCGTTAAATTGAAGCGCACATTAACATTAATGGACTCTCTAAACAGGCTACTCCGGGTCGAAGTTTAATCGGGGCGTAAGTGCAAACTTTCTTGCCATTAACACTTTTCTCGCCACATATCTTTGAACCGGCACGTTCGCATATAACTTAATTAACCATGATAAAGTTTTGTGTTAGTATATAAATCGCATTGTGCCGCACGTTTAACCACTAAAAGTTTTGATTGAAAAAAAAATAAATAGGAATCGAAGTATTGATTGCTGCCACATTACCCCTCTAATCTATTGGCAGAAGCTGAAGGATACGAACACTTTAAAGTTTCACAGTTACTCAAGTGCAGTTGGGAAAAATCTTTTTCCAAATCATTTCAACTGCAGTTCGTATTGATGGGGGAGGGTGGACATGTACGACCCCAAATGCATTAAAATACTCTTGCAACGAGAATGAATTTATTTAAGAAAAAAAAAAAGGATTATGGAGCAAAGCATACTCTGACAACCGGTCTCTTGCAGCCAACACAGAAGGCTGTCGAACTGCTTTCGATTTTCATCGTGACAGTGGAGAGCGATACAATACGCCACACCTTTGTGTCCGCTCTCTATGCAAGTTGGGTTATGCAAGAGTGCGGTTAACATAAAAGTGTGCTGTTTATAGATACGTAGATGGTTGTACGTATTCTATGGAATCGTTGTTGGCTGGCAGTAGGCACCTCCACCAGGCACCTCTACCATTTGAATCTCGGTGAGATGTACATTCACTTGGGAGCCTGTAAAATAGAATGTTTAGCCTTTTAAGCTGTACCCTGGGTTTGCGGTGGAATTGTATGTATGTATGTGTGGTTTGCACGACTTTCGAAACGGCTGGTTTGTTACAAATCTCAGATCGGACCCATTAAAACCCATCATGTGGCATGCAGTACATGCGGGCAATAACGGAAGCAACGACACCTTTTTGTTCGGGAATGGTAGTTGCTCGTGAGTCCGTATGTCAACGAGGATTACAAATTATTGGATTAATCTGCTAAGCGGAACAGCATTTTATTTCGCAATTTCATGGTGGCTATAAAGGTGGCTGAAATGTCAACATGACATTGTAATCGTCCTGCGCTAATCATTTCGATTGATTCTCGTTCTCAACATCGAAAGCTAGGGTTAAGCGAAATGCGGTTCCATTCTGTTTTTTGTACAGGATTCTAGAACATCAACGAAGGAATACCATCTTTCTGCATTGGGTGGTAATCAGATCAATCAAAATAACAACCACCACGGCGGCAATGGAGACCATGCGAAGACTTAAACTGCATACAGATAGGCTTCCATCTTGTTCCAATGTGAGGCAACAAACGAGCACATAGGAATTGACTACATATTCCCACGGCTAGTCTTTGACTGGAGCTTGTTAATCAGAATTCTTTCCAGAAATATCGGCTCAGAAGCTGGGATTCACTGCGAAAAATTAGAGGTTAGTCGTTTCTTAAATACTGCCATTAGTCATCCAATGAGTCTCTATTGGCCACTCGGCTGTCAATCCTCTAAAAATTGTCATTGACGAATGGAGATAAAAGATTCTCTCTGGTTAGGTTAGGTTATGTAAGCGGGCTGATGAAAATAATTGTATCCTCATCACACTTAGGTTCATGTGAATCCATTGCGGTACCCATTATGTGGTCCCACCTGTTATATCAGTGACTTGATTCCAACCATCCAGACGTCCTGGCAAACTTGCCCAGGGTTCTGTTGGTAAGTTGGTTGAAGTTTGGGCAGTGACAGAGGAAATGGGCCATATCCTTATAAGCCTCTTCATCACCGCATCCCCTGCATATGTCATCATCGTTAAGTCGTAATTTTTTCATGTGATATCTTAGCATGTTGTGGCCAGTTAACACTCCTATCAGTATTGACAGCGATTTTCTATCTTTTTGTAGAAGTTTCTTTGTTTTTTCCTTGTCGTATTCTGGCCACATTTTTCTTGATATTTCACAGTCAGCCAGTGATCTCCACCTGCTATTAGCTTAGGTTACAGAGTGGAGGTTTAACCGTTCCAGCTTGATCTCTGTCTAGGGCTGAGCCTTTTCTGGCCAATTCATCCGCGGCTTTATTGCCTAGTTTTCCACTGTGACCAGGCACTCAGCAGAGCTTTACGTTGTGCTGCATGCCAAGAAAATTGAGCTCTTCGCGGCAACATTTTGCAAGCTTAGATTTGCGTAGTAGTTATTGCTTTTATGGCCGCCTGGCTGTCAATGTGGCCGCCGTAGCCGTGGTGGTTAGTGCGTTGGACTACTACGCATGCTACTCGGGTTCAATCCCAGCCCGGGTATTCTCCTATTGTGCTCTGCTTGCCCACGAGAAGGATTTTTCGAAATCCAAGTATTAGACAGTGTAGTCTGAGTTGACGTTACCACTCAGATAGTTGCTAAGTATCTTGGTGTCCCCATATGCATTCGGTCTCCAGTATTTTGACTGGCTTATTTTTCCCGCCACAAAACACCTAAAAAGTTTTTCACAGTACCCACCTCTTCCGAATGCCTGACAAGCATTCAAGAGTATCATTTGTCATGTAAAGCTTCCCAACTCGCCGTTTGGAGACGGCAGAAAACTGTAGGTCCCTTCCATTCGTGTAAAAATATAACGCGCACACACAAATGGTTGCGGGAAGCTAGGCTTTGTTCTACCTAGGACTGCTGAAGCCAAATATTTATTTATTTTTTTTTATTTTGACAGTGCTCTTTGCATGTAGAGATCCAGAGGCAGAAGGTTGAGAATTGTTTCCAATCCCCCTGTTAGCGTTGTTCTCATCGCGCTGGTTGTTCCAGTGCATCCTATTCTCTGTACATAACCTTCAGGTTGCTGGTTCTGGCCGGCAGCATGCCACCAGACCAGTCCTCCGTATGTTAGTATGAGTCTAACTATCGCAGAGTTCATCCACAGTGTTATTCATGGTCTGGATCCCCAGTTTTTCCCGAAGAATCTACTGTAGGTATAGAAGGCAACTGATGCCCTTTTCACCCTTTCTTTAATATTCAGCTTCCAGTTAAACTTCCTGTCGAGTATTAGCTCTAAGTATTTTGCACTCCCTGATAGTTTAAGGGTTCTCTTGTTTGTAAACAGCACTAGTTCATCCAATCGTTTAAAGCTCTCTGTACTATGTAGTTCGCTGACAGTATTTAGGAATTCGCCCGTAGCAAGTAGCATTACATCATCCGCAAGTTGCTCTTATTCCACTGTATCTGAGTTTCACTCATTAATGACCATGATCCAAAGAAAGGGGGATATAACTCCTTCTTGCGTTCTCTCTGGTTTCTAGAATCAATTTAAGAACCCATTGAGTTCCTAGACCCTAGAGGTTCTCAAAATGGTTACGATACTACGCACTAAGAGCTCTACAAATTGTACCAGAAGAAGGGGTAAACGAAGCTGTCAAACTTATTTTATACTAAAATTTGCCGATATATCCGCGATGTACCTAAACTTTTGCGCACACTCTTTAGAGACCTTTGAAGTCTTTGAGCTCATCGCAGTTGTCCATTTCTCCACATATGGATTTAATCCTTTCTTTCCTGCATTTTCCTGCCATCTTCTTCTGACAAACGCCTTATCAACCACCAATTATCTTTACATTAGCCTTCCTGATTTCAGTTTAAAAGATGCGTGGGCTTGTGTCATCCAACATCTCGCATTAACCGTCTTGATGAGCGATAAAGTGGCTGACTTCCGCATACGGTGTCGTTCTCCTGTGTGCCCCTCGTAAATGGAACTTTACGATCTCTCATCGCTATGGTCCTCCTTCTCGAATGGCAGTTTCAATTATCGCCTGTCATAACGATCGTGTTAATCTTGCTTATGGCCCCCTTCGTCATCACCGTAATCGTATTCTTTGTTTTCCCTTCTCTTCCTTTCCTCGCATTAGCATTCTCACGCACAGTCTGTGCCTGTACTTGATAGCATCTTGCGTTTCTACGAGTATGTCTCCATCATCACGAAAAGACGCCGCGCCATGTCAGGCGCTTAACTCGTTTCCTATAGTTTTGATCTATTTATGTTATATGCCTGCGTAGGTCGGTTCCTCTTGAAGGAGGACGCAGAGGAGGTGGATTATAAATTTCACACCACGCAGCGTTTGGAACACGCCTGCTTATTTGCATATGCTGCTGCTGTTCTGCGGAGGAGCAATTTGCTATGACACTATAGCGGGAGTGGGTGGGTGACGTTTCATTTTTCTTCACCATCGGACAATAAATTTAAAGGCTTTTCAACGGAGCGCTACAACATCGGCAATTGCTGGAAGTCGTACCGCCATTATACCTAAGTATACGTACTCGTATATATACGCAGCAGGATTATTGCGTAATGTTTGTAAATAGTCTCGACCCCGGTGACCGCGGTGCGAGACTATCAGAGGAGTTCTTCGCGTGCAATTTCCTTCGTCGGGCGGCGCGGGTATTATTCTTATGCGAACTTTAAGAGGTCATAAAGCGGATAGGATATGGAGAACGATGACGGGCAAATAAATTACTTCCGTGAGAGACGGCAGTAATTTGATTATGTTTCGGTCTGTTGGTCGTTTAATGCGTTGACCATTTTGGATTATAACTACGATTTGGTATTGTTGTGGTGACGGATTCTGGAGCTGACTGGAATTTCTACGGTTTCGTGTGCACAATGCCAAATTCTCTAGGGAAATTCAAGCAAATAGAAGAATGGCTGTCATTTGGCATTTTGTTAAGTAACCTCGCACGAAACAAAGTGCTGTGAGTTATTTATAAGCTACCTGGATTTGCTTTTAGGTCAAAGTTGACATGAGCAATGGATGGGTAAGTGGTTCAAGGACGATGTGGCCTTATTTTGATCATAAAAAAAAATAATATAAAAAATTCTTTAGATTATTAATTCGCCTGCCAAATTTTATTTTTCCTTACTTTTCGAGCAAAACGAATTTGTGGAACGAATTGCCTCCTCATTCTGATCACTGGTCTACAGAAAATACTCGACTGTGTTCAATGAATGTATGTTAATTATACTACACTTAGGTCTGCATTGACTTTTTAATTCTGGAATGAAGCTTGATATGACTCTAGTGATCCATCAATACATACAGTTAATCACAAAAGTCAGCAACTATTATAGGCACTTTATATAAAAAGTAAAATTAACAAAAACACAAAACAGAGTAACAAAGATACATATTAAAATTAAACAAAATTCATAAAAAAACATATCACAAAAGTAAGTATACACCTCAAAGAAAAAACAAAAAAGACATGATATTGAAGTAAAAAATGAAATTTAATACCTAGCACGATATCCTTTAGAGTTAATAATTAATTATTCTGGACGGCATTAAATTGACGAGCTTTTGGGTCACGTCGGGGCCTATTTTGGTTTATTCTTCTTGAATAATGGTTTCAAGCTGATTTTTCGTTCGAATACCATGTTTTCGTATTTGGCGTTTGAGGTGATCCCACAAGAGCTTAATAGCATTCAAGTCTGGTGATTGGGTTGGTGTTTTAAGCTGGTTGCGTACATGGTATAGCAGCCATTCTCTAACTATTTGAGAACTATGCTTAGGGTCATTATCTTGATGAGAGACGAATGACCCTTCCAATGCCAATTTCTATGCACTCTGATAGAGATGGTTTTCGAGGATATTTAAATATTCGAAATGATTTATGTTTCCCAAATAACCCACGCCAGAGGCCGCCATACACCCCCAAACCATAACGGAATCACCACCATGTTATATTGTTCCAGCAATATTCTCTGGATTCAACTTTGTATTCGGTTTGCTCCTTACGTTGATGCGCCCATCCGATCTCTGTTTGTAGCCTTAGGGCACTTATTTTAGGATCATTCCTTACTTTTTGGACAATAATTCGCTTTTCTCCTTCAGTAAAAGTACTGCGGCGCCCACTTCTAGCCCGATTTTTGATTATCACCACATTTTTAAGGTCAATAGAGAGCTCTGTTCTGGTAGATGCATAGAAATTCGCTAACGAAATTATGTAAACTCAATGATTTCTACTCACCCTATATATGTTTTTCCAAAACAAATTCAATTGAAAAAGAGCAGACTTATAACAACAAGTGTTTACTGACCCGTGTTTTGTACTCAAATACCATGAATGTATACTTACTTTTGTGACGTTGTTTTGGTATTTCGTCAGACAAAAGTTATTCCCCTCTAGAACCTAGGCAAATTATACCGTTATTTCAGCAACTGTGCAAATGTCAAACAACAGACACGAGGTCAGGCGGATAATGGTTTTCTTAAGACTTTTGTTACACTCACATGAGTGTATACTTACTTTTGTGATTAACTGTACATATTTCGAACTGGACTAAAACTGCTAATAGAAGCTCAAATAAATTAAGGCATCTTAAACCGCGGATATCTTTATAACTTATAAACAAAAAAATTCTTCTTCATGCATCTGTTAGCAAGCACGCTAACTTTGGAATTATTCTCTTAAAAAATAAATTGCAAGGAAAATAATTTGACAAGTGTGTATAGTATCAATATCATGTTATTATTGGTAGAGATGTAACGAATATCCGGTAAGTATCCCTTTTTTGATATCCGCCACATCGCTGAATAGTCTCTTGGTATCTTGGTTGTTTGCCGGATAGACGATACAAGGAAAAAAAAGTTAAGAAAAAGAAGAAAAGAAGCATCCAAAAACATAGTTTGAAAGTTCTATTTTTCAGAATAAACAAGTAGGTTAGTAATCAAATTAAATTAAAACTAAAAGTAAATGGAAACAATTTGTTTGCATTGAAAGGTAAAAAACGATTACGTTTCTTTTCGTAAACGATGCCTGCTTCCGTCAATAGTCTCTTGCTGTATACGCTACTACACGGAGTTGAAAGATAAATATTGGAAAATATAGACAAAATTGAGTGTTGTTGGGTATAAACTGATCACCAATCCCAACGATCACTATTCCGATCAAGCAGAACTGTTTTAAAATAGAGATCTAGCTTCTTGGGTGTGCCACTTTTCTTTGAAAGTTCATTTTGATTATTTTCTTCCACCTCATCTAAAACAGTCCCAAAAACTATCATGAGTATTGCCTTCACTCATTTTATTTTTCTGTTAAGTGGAAAATCTCCTACTCCGATAACGTTCACTAAATATCCGCGGCTTCATTTTATCAGTAAATTTGTTCACTGCACATTTAATTTCGTTCATCAGGCTCACATACTGTTAACGTGATGGCCGAGTTATTTTTTTTTTTTAAGTTTATTTTGATCTTTTTTGCTGGACAAAACATGAATGTATGCGTCGTAGCTTGCTTTTCGTTTGCCCAGATATCCGGCCGCGGAATATCCGGCTATCCGGCCTTATTACATACCGAATATTCGATATCCGGCATCCGGCTAAATTACTATCCGTTACATCTCTATTAGTAAATTTTAAATGAAAAAAAAACAACAATTTTTTTGTAGGACTGATAGTATCTGTTCGATGTTATTGATTTACTGCACATGTTCAGGATTCATTACAGATAAAGGACTAGGAAGATGATTATGTCAAGTAATTTGTTAAAAACAACGCGCACCTTCTATCGATGATCTCTTTTGTTTTCATGAGCTCAGTCCTTCGTTTCATTTCGGATAAATGAAATCGTATCTCCAACTTACTTAGGTAAAAATCAACAAATCGCATGTATCAAGAGCTGGATATTTTAAAAACAATCCAATAAATACAAACTTCAAACGCCAGACTCTGTTTCGAAACAGCGAAAGAGCAGATAACTCCTTTTAAAGGGCAAATGCACAAACGAACTGACAGTTCTATTGCAATCCCAATACAGTTGACTGCCTTTGAAATTATGCATAAACTGACTTTTTCAGCAGCAAGAACCTTGCCTTTACTCTGTCTCCAAATATTGGCAATCCAGAACTCTATGAGTTCAAGCAATAGAAAATATAATGAATTTTCGTGTGAAAGAAAGATATAGAAGTGGCTTTTTGAAGATTGGTTCAATTGCAACACGGGTTACAGTGATATACCAGGTAACTGTGAAGCAGACGAACGAGCCAGAAAAGGTACAAAATTGGGATATTTTACCACAATAGAAACAATAAAACACAAAATCTCTACACCAGCACTGCAACAGGCTTATGAAAGATGGCATCATCTTGATATGTGTAGCCACGCCAGACAGACTTGGCCACAGCTAAACCAACGTGAAACTTGCAGCCTGCTAAAAATTAGCAGAGCACATATTGAAACACAAGTTGGCGTATTGACAGGTCATTGCGCAATAGGCATGCATGCCAGCAGGCTGGAAATCATCTCCAACTACTTCTGTCACAGCTGCATAGATGAGGAGGAGGAGGAATCCTACTATCACCTACTATGCAGTTGCCCAACACTCTCCTCCTTAGGAAAAAAGATGCTCGAAGAATTCCTCTTTATAGACCTTCAAGATATTTCCTCAACGGATATCAATAAAATATGGAAATTTATCCAACTCTCAAAATAGTTCCAAGAGTAGGCACCTACCAATAAGAATCAGCTCACGTGGCAGCATAATGGCCCTTCTTTGTTCTAAGTGAACCCTACCGAATGCGGAGAAAGCCACCTAACCTTACCTAGCCTAATGTTCTGTTAAAATATCCCATCGCCTGTCGATGTTCGAAATCTCTAATTTAGCATTTTAAACACACTGAGCTAGGTGTGTGTGCGTGATACAAAAAAATCCAATTTCCCAGATTTATTTTGGACGATTTTTTGACGGCACCGAAAAACTCACAATCATGAGAGCACTTGCGGTCAAGTGGCCACAAAGTAATAAACGGATTTTCCACCAAACCGTATGAGTATTGCCCATCATAGCACCACCACCAGCCCGTTTGGAAAACATTATCCAAGTCGAGATATGATTTTCATCGTGAAATACCAAAAAGTCGATTTTCCAAGCCACGACTGTATCGAACCCAACCAATTTCTGTACAAATCGAGAACAATCAACAGGCAAGCACACAGCATTGCGCAACAAAGTTTTTCTTGTATACCGTAGCAATATTTCTCGTATAAGAAAAAGTATCTAGAACGATATTCTGGAACCAATCACTTTCCAAGCATCTAACAATCCGCTCACTGGATAATGCTAAAATGTCGCCCCGTAAAATCCATACTACACCTGCAGAGGCAACTCTCTGTCTCTCTCTCTCTTTGGCTCTCATTTTCCAACTGGAATATAAGGCTCGTTGAAAAGTAACTTGCAAGGAAAATGATGTAACAAGTGTGTTCCATCCAAAAAACGAGCTTTTATGCAATGCCAAACCAATTTGGCTCCATCGTCAATATTGGAAGCGCTCACCATTCCAGTCTGCAAAGCGCGCACCACAACAAAAAACCACCACTGGAATGAATAAAATGTATATTAACTTGGCTGCGCTTGGGAAGGCGCTAAAACAACAACAAACGCAGCGAACTGGCTTTTTCTTGTGGTAAACATCGTGCCGTACGTAGCAGCTGCTAGCTCAGGTGAGGCGTTTGGTAGAGGAGCGGATAGAGTGTAGAGAGATACTTTAGCCAGCAACGACGATGGGGTGCCGAATCAATTGTACCCAGGCATGGACAACAGTTCATTTTTACGGCTCGTCATGTTCGGTTGTGAACGAGTAGCTCTGTTCGACGCGATACAATACCGATTCTAGCTTTCAAAAGAATATACCGCGAAACGACAAGATACAAGATACCAGATACGGCGTTTGGTTGTTTGGTGTTGCTGATGCAGTTGGCTCTCTTTGTCTGCACATATCCGTGGTAAATTTCATCAAAGATCCCGGGAAATAGATTAGGTACGAAGCGACGCGATGCTACAATGGGTCCTTCTAAGTGTTTTCTCACTCTCAAAACTGAAAGAATCCACTAAACAACAGCAACTGGTAAAATAGCAAAAATCCAACAGACTTGCGTGTGCCATATTTGGGCATCCAGCCAGAATCATCAGTGAGTTCTTGTTTTTCCCACAATCCAATGGGACAATAACAACACGGAGGATGAGGATTGCTTGATGGCTGCGCTGCGATACTGCAACTCCTACTGACTTCATGACGTTGATGAGGATGCTGTCTGCCGTCAGATATATGTTTGGCTACTGTTTTGCTATTTATCCTGTTGCTGTTGGTTATTGTTTTTTTTTTTTTTTATTCGTGTAGGCTTTTAAAACCCTGTCAACTGTGTAAAGACGCGCGTGTGGGTCGGGGTTTTTAGTTAAAAAAAAAAATAAAATAATAAATATGTTGTAACCAATAAAAAAAAAAGTAAACATGAATAAGTGTCAACGTCAAGTGAATTTAATAAGGAAATTTCGATTCCGAAGCAAAGTTGCTTAATTAAAAAATTTATTCATCGGCTAGAAAACTTGTTTTCCAGTTACTTGTAGTTTTCTTGTTGTTTTGTTTTGTGTGTCTTTCTTTCTCATTTTTCTTGTACTTCTTCTTGTGTTTGTTTTTTTTTTTTTCAGTTTATAATGTGAATGAGAATAAATCTCATTTAATAATGTATCTCCATCTGTAGATACTGTGTGTGTTGAAAAAAAAAAAAATATCTCCCATTGTGACACAAAAAAAAAAAATTGTAATCGCGGAAGGAAATCATTTTCTATCAACCAACCTGTAATAAAATTTAACGGTCCATTTGTGTATTTCAGCGACTTAAACTACAAAACAACTTGAACAACAAACAGCGTCTTCCTGTAATTCAATTTGATATTTATCCATAGTTTTGGAAAAAAAAAAAACAACAATTGACATTTTACCAGTAGAAAAAAATATTTGCAAAAAAAAAAAAAAACTGATCGAAGAGAAAGGAAAAGATCCGTGCATTAATAAAGTTGAATGCGTCTTCTGGTAAGAGGGTATCTTTAGTGTGGAGGTGCTCTTTACAAGTTCCAACTTCAAAGCCGCACATTTTGTTGAGTGCGGTAAGGAGATACACGTACTCATATAAAAAAATCAGATATAATTCTACTATCCAATGTGTGCACATAAATTTAACTAATGACAAGTAAAACAAGCAATGGAATAAAATTCATTGGTGATTCCCTTTCAATTGGAGCTGTGCAGTTTTTTCGTATCTTTTTTACATTCGGATACATGGAATGCGGAATAAAGTGAGTTTTTGTTTAACATTCATATGTATGTAGGTATATATTTTATTGAGATACCTTCAACAATGCAATGTTTCATGGTTTTTGTTTTGAAGGTACAGGGTACAGATCTGTAGGGTACAGATCCTAGGCCGTTACTATTCGATTTGTTTATGGTTGTGAATTGAAAAATCACACACTCTGTTTCTTTGCCTTAGATTTTTTTGTAAACATTTGTGTGGCTTGAAAATATAGGATTATATTTGTCCATGTTTTTTGTTTTTTCTTATAACAATGACCATTTAACCTTTAACTGGGTATGTGGGGTGCTGACAACACCCCAAGCTCTTAATTTTCAAAAATATTATACTTTGCGACTGACAACACCTGCTGTTTTCTATTATACAGATTTAGATGGTTTTAAAAAAGTTTGGTTGCACAAGTTAGCCGTGACAGACTCTTCAAGCTGCAAGGGTGTTGTTAACACCCCACCTACCCAGTTGTGTATTTTTTTTTACTGGGTGAATTTGTATAGGTAATTTGAAAATGTCATTTGAAAAAGATCAGGAACGCATTTAACTATTATTGACACTATATAAGTGAAGATTCAAGTGAAGGACTTAATTGATACGGATGATGGCGAATTTGTTAAAACAAAAAATTGTTTCAAAAAAATGAATACGGAAAGCACTATTTTGGAAAGAGGTCTTAAAGTTAATTCTCTTAACATTGTTCTACTCCAGAACGATATCATAATGACAATTCCACCATAGAACCATTTACCAGAGGAAAGGTAAGCATAATAAACTGAAATCATGATGGGGTGTTGTTAGCACCCCACTTACCTTCTTACGTTACTATTACTCACCTACCTACTTAAAGGTTAAAGTATTTAAATTTGTCAATCCATCTTTTTCTTACAAAAATAAACTCATCTAAAAAATTTAATCTTAGACTAAATACATATGTAACGTATATTTTTAACTTCACCAGGCTTTAAATCAGCCGACGTATTGAATGTTTTAAGTTTGAGACTAAGATAATCAGAAAGTACCCTTTATGGGAGCCAAGCGATTAAAGAAGCGTTCAGCTACTCCATCAATTTAAAGGTTTCGAAACTAGTTTTGGAAAAAGATTTCAACTTCGGAAAAATAGTAAACGTTCTCAGATATGAAAAGTCTGTAGACTGGAGCTCTCATCAATTTTTTAAATCTGGAGCCTTAGGCTTGATTGTATTGGTTCGGAATAAGGGTTTTGAATTTTTACTGGCTATATGGTTATTAAGTCACAGAGAATGGCAAATATTCCGAACACATTATTTTCAGAAGATAATTGAAAGGAAAGGAAAATGGGATGCCTTATGTAGTAAGTCTTTATGGCTTTTTGTTTTCACACGACACACAAATGGCTACTTTAAACATTGGACTTAATATCCGTAGAAGCTACAGAGATGAGGATGGCGGCGAATCGATCCAACATCTAGTCTGCTACTGCCCCGCCATCCAAGAACGATGCCTTCATACTTTAGGTAATAGATTCTTGGCAGACATAACAGAACTCGGAAATTTAAAGATATCGGATCTTCTAAGATTCATCAAGAGCATAAACTGGCTTACGAGTTGGTAAAAAAGAGGGTTTACTCCCAAACTATGAGGGGATACACAATAGACCTTCGGGTCTCTGAGTGGAAATGATTGCTCGTTCAATCACACACCCTTCCTAACCTAACCTAACCTTATCTAAGTTTTGTTGATAGCTCTATGTCCTTAATTGAGAGCGCTCTGCCATGACTTGGTATCTAACTCATGACTTACTACGATTATTTAAAACTGTTTTGTTCACTGCAGTGTTTTTTTTTTTTATTGTTTCCTCTTTTTATATTCTACATTCGGTTTATTAATGGTAAGGGATACCCTTAAAGTGCTGCAAAGTGAGCGGAAAGGACGGATGTATATAAGTTCGTCAAAATAAAGGAGAGATACTGATGAACTTCAGTTTTGTTTAGTTGTATTTATACACCGATTCGTAGATTGTGGTGAAGGGAAACCATTTAGTGCGATAAAGCATTTCATATTAATTTGTGAAGCTGTCATAAGCAGTATGACAGAATATTCCATTGTATTCCAAAAATAAGATTAAGGGTATGTTAACTGACAATGACGAATATTAATTTCATCGTGAGGCGTTGGGTACAGAAATAGATTGTTTAAGATGCGGTGTGAAACAGACAATATTATATTTCTTTCGATTGTTGGTTTTGAAAGTAACGATAAACCAGCGAGATAACCGCAATCATATCCAAGGGCGAGTTTTTGTTAGGTTTGTAGCCCTATATTTGCTTTCGATGGGGTAGAAATGTGTGGTTTTACATTCAACAGAGAAAACCTTTAGAATCCTATAGCCTGATGGAATTCAAATCGAACGCATATCTTCACCTTACTCATATTTTTTCTCGATATTTAAATCATGCCCGTCTTCACTTTGGTCGTGAAAAGGGCGCCCTTCATAACGATCTATGGCGAGTTAGAGGAAGCTCTGCGTGAAATGTTTTTTTTTTATTTTTGCAAAGCTTTGATAGAAAAGAGAAGGTAGAGCTCTGGCTTTGACATATATATTTGAGCCAATTTGTGGATATATTGGACAATCGTTCTGTATTTCACTGCACTGTTGCATTTACAGATTCCTAAAAATGCAGGATTCATGCGTAATGGTTGCTCTTAGAAAACGTCCTCATTATCGCTTACAGTAGGTAGGTATATAATCTCGGTTGTATCTAGAAAAAATCACAGGATTTCCACCACCCCAAACAAGACTCTGTTGAAAACACTAGGTACATATGTATACGTAGGTTGTATCTGGGAAAAGACACAGGCTATCCACCACCACCAGGCTAAACAAGACTCTTGCAAAAAAAAAATCTAAGGCTTTTTGAGTTTCTTTCAGTTTGGCTTCCGATGTAGAATTTTATTCACATCAGATTTAAATACAATCCGATGAAAGACTAAGTCATTGAAGCTTTGGTTCGGCACTGTCTATTGAGCCAATTGTACTTACTGTAAGATTATATTTTATGCTGCATATGATGTTTTGGTAAACCTAGACACAAATAGATGGAAGAGACTTATTACCTAAGACCTCAGCCTAAAATTCATTGGTATACGTTCATGAGTACCTCACTTATAGACGATAGTATGCCAGTATAGCTTCGGTAAGACCATCTTCACTATTAAGCAGTTTTGTTTAAACATAACTGCTGACCAAAACTATCGTATCACTTTTCCTGTTTGTGATTTTCAGCTCTTATATTTTTTTTACCATTTGTTATTCTACAGATCATGGAATTTGTTTATGTAAGTGCAGCTGAAAAGTCAGTGAATAACAATACACTTCCACAACTTTACTTTTGTTCGACGCTACACATTAAAAAAAAAAAAAAAAACAAACAAACTGATCAATTTCATTGGAAATGCAAAACAAAAACAAACAGCAAACTGACCACGATTATATGTAGATTAAAAAAAGAATGACAAATAAACAAACAAAACTTCAGCGTAACTTTTGAAAAGTTGTCAAAGTTAAAATTCAAGTTTACAAGCTCAAAACAAAAATGTTAAAACTTTCAAAAGGCCTGGAATGTCATGTCTCGTGTGTAAACAAAAAAAATCGATAAAACTGCAATTAACGTCAGTCGCATTTTCTGTATACACCCTGGACAGGTATCAGGTGTATTCAAAATTAAATCAATACAGCAATTAGAGGTGGTCGTATACCTTTTTTTTTTTATTAAATTTCAACCTGTAGCTAGTAACTCAGTTTAGTTACAATAGTTTAGGACTTTAATGAACGACTTTACTTGCGGAAAAGAACAGAAAATACGTTAAGTAAAATGAAAATAAATAAAAATTAGAGTTTATTGATGTATGTAATTATGGTTCAATTACGCAAGTATGAAAAAATGGGAAAACCTTATTTTCTATGATTCTCATATTTTGGGTTGAGCTTACTCCTATTGTATGTAAAAAAAATCAATTTAAAGGATATACAGTCAAACTTCTTTATAACGAACCTCCAAGGGACCATTAAGTTTGTTCGTTATAAAGAAGTTTAACCCTAGTACAGGGACTGGGGTAAAATGTTACCCCAACGCTATTTTGAAATCATACAAAATTTTTTCTGCCAAGTTTTGAAATCTGGATTTTTGTACTACTACTACAAATTTTGTCCTGAGTCCATTTTGAACATTTCCAACGATCTGGGAGCACTCCATATATTTTTTTCATAATTTTTTTCAAACGTCTTCGAGTTATTTTCAATCTATTTTCATTTTTTTTATTTTATTTTGATCTGCCTGGGCATTGTTTTCTATGCCATTTTTGTTGACAACTGTTTCATGAAAGCAGTCCATTTCGTGCTAAATCATACTTGTTTGGCCTATAAAAGAATCACGCTTAATTTTATGTAAATAGTCTTTACCGCTTACTTATGTTTTTTTATTCGTGGGGTAAAATTTTACCACAGGCTTTAAAACTTGTAAATGGACCTTGCCCCTGTACTAGGGTTCAGACATATTTCACTATTGAGGAACTTTTACGTCTGGCAGTGATTTTTTCCCATTTTTGTGTCAAGATTGAAGAATTTAATGAATTGAATATCAATTATCGTTTTCACATTTACAGTTTTATTCTTTACTTTGTTGTAAAAATCTTCTAATTTATGAAAGTGGGCATAGGCTTCATCTCGTGTTTCTTCTGTCGCCTCAATGAAGCTTTGTAAGGTATTAAATGCATTCCTTATATTGGCACTTTTCACAGACAGCAATTCTTAATACGGGATGATATGTCGCACGCACTACGAACAAATGCACAATGACACGATTGACCGGTTGGCCCAAACTCAAAATTCTATCTACTTACTAACATAGTTTACTTTCCAATAAACCAGCAACGGATTTTCGCATAGTAAAAAACAGGGGAATTACCCAATTACTCGTATATGTACAATGTACATACGTTTCCAGCAAGCTGCCAAAAGAAGGTTTTATTTTTACTTATTTATTTATTTTACTTCTAACTTAGCTAAGTACAAAGTGGTTGTGTTCGATTGTTTGTTCGGAGCGCGCAATCTCACAGTGCGTATATTGTTAATAGAAATTCGTTATAAGGAAACAATTAAGCCGTTATATAGAGAACCATGTATGTATATTATAGGATTTTTTTTAAGGGGAAGGGACACCAACAAATTTCGCAATATGGAGAATTTCGTAACAAGGAAGTTCGTAATAAAGAAGTTTGACTGTATAACGTTTTTCCATAGTTTTCAGCTTTTTATTGTAACATTGCTCTAACGAATTTCGATTCAGAACAAAACAAAAAAATCTTAATACGCATGGAGTATGTTGTTTATCTTGCAATAAAAAAAGTTGACTAGCAGTGGGTATGTTTCAGTATCTAGATACATATATTGTTCCTTTTCTCTATGGTACCTTTGGCTATTTTTTAACGCGATCGGCTATAGACAGTAAAACAGGAGAATATGGGACCAACAAGCCTACTTATATAATTCTTTCGCAGGGCAGCGGAGGATAAGGTACATATGTATGTCTCACATATATATACTATTCGAGAGTGGTTCAGAACTCCGAGGCAAAAATATTATTATTTGTCATGAGAGGCTCTCAAGTCCCAAAACCCTTCATTCGGAGTCTTCACAAAACGGTTAGTCTTTCCACTCGTGCGATAAATATTCCATGGACACACTAATGGTTGTGAGAAGTTTGGGTCAGGTCCACCCCAATGCTTAATTAGACTTAAGATAAATTTGACTTTAGATACTGGAATAGATATTATTTGGCTTCAGTTAGTGTTTGATAAGTGGGAAAATAACCTCTTTCGAAATTCTGCCACGATTATTCTCTGCTACTCAACCGGAAGTCTATTCCTCAGTCGAATTGCTGTTACAAAGAAAGATCGCTCAGCAGTAGTGTGTGTAAATCGGGACAAGATTAGATGTACCGGATTGGACAAATCGTAGAATTTCGTTCAGATACACAGGACACTGGTTATATATAATCGCATGAAGTTTCAATTCAACCGGGTATGGAAGTCATAGTAATCCTTATGACGAAACTATGAAGCAATTGCTATGTGCTTCTTACTCAGCTAAGAAAAAACTTCGATTAAACAAGATTGGTGAGCATACTTATACAGTGCCGTACAGATTGAAGTTAATAGGCACCCACAAAATGGATGCAAACAACAAAGTGAATCCTAGTTTTTTGATATAAAAAAAACTGTATGCCAATAACTTTAGGTACCGAGAAAACTTGGAAAAGGGGATTTGCCTTGAAATCTTTCTTCAAGTAAGGTGTCCGAATTAAAAGTTTTCGGTGTTCCATTAGGCTACGATTTACGCTTTATTTTTCTGTTTTGTAATTAGAAATCCCACCCTCTTAACAACAAAATATGTTACCACACACAAAAGTTGAAACCTTAAACTTTTAACATTTAATTCGCAACTTTTATTATTCATAGATCAAATTTCCATTCTCAACTCTTCGCTCGGCACACATTTTCCCATGAGCTCATTTAGTGGGTGCTCAACTGAAAAAGTTCCAAGCAAATCCCCAACATCACTCAGATAAAGCTGCGCTAAATACGACTAATTACTTAAAATGAAAATAAAACGGAAAATTCCATTTTTCATTAAAAAAAAAAAATGGGGATTTAAAGCTTTGGCGGTTTCTCTCGTGTTTTTAGGATATTTGCCGAGATATGTGAGCGAGATATGTAATTTTGTGAAAATAGTTTCAAGAGGAGTACGAGGAGTGTGTGTGTATTTGCAATATGCAAACAAAACAAAAAACGCTCCTGGAAAATAACATGTTTGTGTGGTTTTTCAAATGAAATTGAATGAATGTTTGTAGAATTTTAAAAATTTGTTTTCAGATAAAATGTATGAGTACATTCTCGAAAATATAAAATGTTAGGGATTCCAACGAAGTAAAACTTTATTTTCGAAACAATACAAATATGTACTCACATCTGCATTTCATATATTAAATATGAATCGAAAGGATGACGTTTTGTAGTGGAAGCGCCACTGCGAATTATTTAAAGGCTTTCCTTCAGGTTTTCCTGTGAACCGTTATGGAAATATTTGTCTGAAAATCACTATTAACTTAGATTCTGAGGAAAACTTAAGCTTAAGATGGAAAAGATCTAAGCTAAGTCTTAGTTTCTTGAAAAAAATAAGCTGAAATGATTAAGATAGGCTGACCAGACGTACTCTTTTTTAGGACAAAATACATTTTCCTTTACATGGATTTACTAATTCTCTCTTTACCTAAATTACTGTTAAATATACTCTTTTACTCTTTGTCTAAAAATTAATAAAATTGTAAAACACAATCTTTCTTTTTCTCTTTGTCTGTTTGTATGCCCAAAAAACAATAGGTGATGTAAATTAAAACAAGAACTGTACATATGTATATAACATATGTGGAATTGAGGCTCACCCTGTATTCTATGTTCTAAACTCTTAGTTCAGAGAAAATAATGAGAAATGACAGTTTAGGAATGTCATTTCAAAAATGATAATGTGGGAAGTTTTGTTTTTAGGGTTCCGTACCCATATGGAAATACGGAATTATTATAAATTTGCTCTAACTCTAAAAGTCTGTCACAATAAAAACTTCAAGAACCGTTCTTCCTAGAAACTTGAAATTTGGCATAGCTATCCACACGTTACGTTAGTGGCCCACATATTTGTGACTACTCATCCCTCAAAAATATAGTGAAACAACTATACATGGTGGCGAAATGTTAACTCGAAAAAGTGCTCATATCTACTACACAATATCTTACAGACAAAAAAAAAACAGCTTGTTATTTTGTTCTTTTATCAGAAATAAATACAAATCGGCTTGTAGGTACTGATATTAACTGTGTACATATTATTATTAGTTAAAAAAATGCAACTGAAAATTTACAGATACCGTCAACTTGGCAAATATTGACCGAATCTCAGCTTCGAATGCATGTGATATCTTTTTATATTATGTATAACCGCATTTATTAATTCTATATTAGGGGCTCCATTTAGTACTATAGTATTCATAAATTTATTTTAACCAAAATTAATTTTTTTAACTAGTTTTTGACTAAAAACTGAGTGGTCAATGTTTCACTACCCTTAGTCTAACTTTGACCGTACCTTAAATTTTGAAATTAAACATAATTTTTCTACTGTAGGTTAATTTATTTAATTTTTTTTTTTAAAGTAAGTTAATTAAAAATAAAAAGATTTTATTAAAAATTTTGAAAATTGAAAATTTGAAATTCAGACAGGGCGGAAATCGTGCGGTTTCAAACCGCTGCGGTTCCTATTTACATTTCAGTCCTTATATTCGTTCACACACAACCGGGCGGTTTGGCAAACCGCACGATTTCCGCCCTGTCTGAACGGGGCCTTAGGGTTTCATAAAACGGCCGGAAAAAAGTGTTGTCCGCATTAGAAAATCCATATGTCTAACTTTGACCAGGCAGGCGTTGAGTATTAAAATTATTAACTTTTTCTTTAATTGCTCTTAAAAGCAGTAAAAAGCGTAGAACACTTGATAAAAAAAAGACTAGTCCTAAAGGAAATAGATTGAACAAATCACCTGTCTAAAAGCAATTTTGAAATTTCTTCCGTTAACATTAAAAAAAACTAGATGTTTGGACCACACAAAAAAGTGTAATAAAAGGTACTAATAGAAAAAATTGCACTAGTAGTATTAAAAATCATTTAATCTCTTAAAAAAAATGTCTCCCATCTCTGAACCAATAAGGCATTCATATTAAACCATAATAGCAGATCTACTTATTAAAAGAAGTCGGAAGTATCAATTTAAAGAATTTTTTTGTTTTTCGGTCAAAGTTACACCACCGTTCAAAGTTAGACCAGTTGACGGTACTCTTTTAGTTTCAGGAATATCTGGTCACCCTAATTAAGACCCTCTTGTAGTCTTAGGATACAGCTGAAGGAACTGCACGGTTGATTTTGCAATGATTTAGTACTTTTTTTTTTGTTGGAAAAACCAGGGTTTGTAAATTGTATTTCTATATAACGTCAAAGGTACCTACAATCTATGCGGTCAGTATAAATGGACTAACCAACAGTTTTAAAACTGTCTATTTGACGCTTCATGACTGAATGCTCGATAAATATTAAGAGCACATGACAGCTTGGTACTACAAGTATATTATAAATTAATAAGAGTGATCTGTATGGTTAATCGGGTACGATCTGAGCGTATTGGACTTGTAAACGCTCTATTTATTACTCTATTAAATAAACGAAGAAGAAAAAAATAACCTAACCTATATTCATTTCATTCTTAAAGGGCAATCCGTGCCACCTATCAGCTCCTTTTTGCAGATCAGAGACTGCATATAATTTATACATGCCAAAAATTGACAGATGAATAGATATACAAACATTCACTCCTTTGATTTTTAGTTTTGCCACGTGCGTCGTCGTCCCACTGAGCAAAAAGTGGTAGCACTAAATTTTTGTTCAACTCCAACTCCAATTAATTTTGTAATTGAATTAAAATTTAATTCAGCTGATATTTGCTGTCACTAACCCGCTTACCCTTTTCTACAACTTTTAATGGGCCAATTAATAATGTTGCTATTTTTAATAAAATAAATAAATATTAAAACTACATCGATTATAACAAACAAAAATCGTTTTAATCTGACAACAAAAAGTTCGTTCAGTTACTGAAAAACGAATACGGTGATAGATAGATAGATTTGATTTATTGTCTTCTTCTATATATGTATGTTACAAAATTTCATTACAAAAAATCACTAAGCATGGCTGTGCCGTCTGCCCGATTGACATTTTATAAAAGAATTAATTAATTGATATATGTATGTACATGGACTATATTCAGAAAGTGAAAAAAAATAATTTTGTTCTTAAAAGGTTTCATTAATAATTTGTTTTCGATAAGTTATTGCCGTTTTGTAATAATTGAAAAGCATCTTATCATCATTTTTGCAGTTAAGAAGTGCTAAAACATCCGTTTCCGATTTAACGTCGCTGCCTAGAAAGTGTCTACGTATTTCCTTTAGGATAGGACATTTTCCAATGAAATGGAGGACATTTTCTCTCTCCGACGTATTGCAAAGGCTGCAGTAAATAGGGACGTCTGTACGATGTGGGATGTAGCCTGTGCAGCCTCGTTAGTCCGGACCCATAAAAACAAGCGGGGTTTCGGATTGACGGGGTGTCCCGATTAGACAATGTGAGAGAAAAATGCTGATTTATTAATCAAAATGAAACGCCAATTTAAAGACACCACGTTGTAACATTTCAATCACTTCTAGTTTATTTTTAGTTCCGTACCCATATGGTAATACGGAACCATTATAAGTTCACTCTAACTCAAAAATGTCTGTCACGATAAAAACATCAAGAACTGTTCTTCCTAAAAACTTGAAATTTGGCACACTTATACATTATGGTCGTCCACATACATGAACAAAATATTACTCAAAAATATTGTGAAACAACTATACAAACTTTGGGAGTTATTGCCAAAAATGTGTGAAAAATATCATACAAAAAGCACCAGAGCTTTTTCTCAGAAACTACTTAAGTCAAAAATATGAAAAAATCATAGTTCGTAGGTGATTAACCATATTTTTGAAGAAAAATATAACGAGTCTCGTAAGTTGTATAGTTTTTGAGAAATTCACGTCGAAAAATTCAATTTTATGTCGAAAAATTCAATTTCTCAACCGATTAATTCGTAAACTACTAGACCAATATCAATGAAACTATCACTACTCGATTAACAATAATTTTGTGAAAATTAAAGACTATCTAAATTGTGCTGCCATATAAAAAAAAATAAAAAAAAAATAAATGAAAATACGGATTTTGCCAGGAAACGAACCTGAGACCCCTGAACTCAGCTAGACACTCAGCCGCGTTCTTAATGTTTATCCAATTTCTCATAGTGAATAATATTACTGATTATAAGTTTGTAAAGTAAATATAGTGGTGGGTCGTTTTCGTTTTTTGTGTTAACGAAACGAAACAGTTATTTAAACAAAATATATGTGTGTAACTAACTAGTCTTAAAACTACGGAACCCTTTGAGCGCGAGTCTGACTCGCACTTGGTCGGTTTTTTTTTTATGGTCAATATTGTATGTTTACGTGATATGGCAGCATTTTGCCAATAAAAAACTTTGTCTTTTCACGATAGTAGGTATTACAATACGCAGCGTAGTTAGCTTATTTCTTTACGGGTTAAACGGATATGTTTAATTGTAAACATACAGAATACAGTGGAAAAGTACTTGGGACGTTATGAATGTCTGTCCGTACTATACTTGTACTACCGGGACTCCACTGTAATGCATTTCTAAAAAAATTAATTTAAAATTTATATCTCGCATTTTCCATTAAAATCTTCTGATGCTGGTCTTGTACTTCGAAAGAGGGTAGCCATTCTCAGATTTGGGGAGCCAATAAGTCTGTTGCATGTAATAAAAGCCATTTTATCATCTTTGAAAGAGAACATCATGATAATGAACGCAAAGATTCCATTAGACTGGAAGACTATGTTGTAAGGTGGAACTATAGTCAACCTTCGTATAACGCGGTACTTTCACAACGCGAATTTGCTATAACGCGATTTCGTTTTTTTCTAACGCGAAAAATGTACATACATATGTACCTATAGCATTCCCATGTTGCGGGGAATTCCCTTTTAACACATTCTCATGTTCCGTAGGTTGTTCAGTATGACATTTGAAAATTCCCTTCAAAGTTGGTTTAAAAGATGACGAAAGATGGTATTCAGTGGATTAAACCGCATCGGCAAAAAAACTAACAACAACAAACATTCACCAAGGATTGGATTTGGTGGCTAGCTTTACAGATATTGATCCCTCTATGGAACGCTCCAACAATTTTAAAAGGGATTTGCCATCGTTCTCTAGCTCTATATTTTGAGGACCGAAAGGAGTTGCAGAGAAATGGTCAGCAAGCTTATATAACGGATTTCTTTAAAAATTAAAACGCATATCCAATCTGCAATAAAGTCTAGATATATTCTTCTCTTTTTTTAATTTTTAACATAATTGTTTTTATCATTGGTGTAGTGAGGCTAAGCCGCCACTGCATAACCTAACCTAACCATCTTTGGTGTAACCTTTTGGTATTACAACAATAGCACAGATAGTTGTCTGGAAACAGTGTAACAAATTTAGATAGGTAATTTTTTTTGTGGAGAACGTAACCCCAGCATTAGTATGTAACCCGAGTATCGTATCACGCGATTTTGTATGATGCGCTGTTTCTTGAGAAGCTCACTACCGCGTTATACGAGGGTTGACTGCATGTTCTTTTTAAAAATAACTTTTCACAAATTCAATTAAATCGAAAAGTTAACCACTTAGAGTCAGTAAAAAAAATACCGCTAAAGGTAACTTTTGAAAGAATGCAATACCGGCAGCGCTGTCATTGGTAAGAATTGCCACATCTTGGAACAAATGAACATTATCCAATGTTTTTATGAATCATTTGAGCATTTCAACAAGTAAAGGTGTGAGTTTTTATCGATTTCGCTAAAACTGTGCAATAAAATAGACACTAACCTTCACTCAATTTAACATTTTACTTATTGTTTTTTTTTATTGCTTCAATGCTTTTTTATTTCAACTGCCTTGCCTACATAATTTTAGATTACAGCATTCAGGTAATTAAAAATTCATGAAAATCTATTCCCCTTTAACATTTAAAAATAAAATAGAAATAAAATGTTCTTAAATGAATAACCATTTACATGCAACCTTCTACATTCGCAAGTCAAATCAGCTCTAAGGTTTAAACATACATGAGTTTCGAATTGCCTCAAAAATCAATATTTAAATAAATTACGAATATTATATAGATTTTCTGAATCAATAGAAAAATATACAAAAAAGGTAATCTACACATCCTACAAAGATAAGCGAATTAAATATTTAATTTTTGATCAACTCATATGCAAATTCTGAGGAATAAAAAAGAGCTAAAAGAACTGGAGTAGGTACGAGTACATTAAATGATTGTTGTTATTATAAAATATTCAATTTTGTGTTCTAATTTATGCACATATATTGTCTGTTCTCTATGTGGAATGGGGGGAAAGGTACTTCATTAACATGGGATTATAACATATAACAAACAACCCATAAACAAAAATTAGAAACTTAATTTTTTTTGGCTTATTTTTATTTCCCTGTATTTTGCTAATTTAAAATAAAAAAACAAAAAGAAATAAAAATAATAAAACTCTTGGGAATATCACATTTATAGCCATTGTGTAGATTTAATGTGTTTTGGAAATGATTTCACCTCTGCATTGTGGAGGAGTCGCAGTTAGGTTGTTAATATTAAGTGACCAATCAGCGGAGAGATTGCGAGCTTTATTTTGATTTATTCGATTTTTCCTTTCATGATAATGCAACCTTTATTTAGTTCACGTTAGATTTGCGGAACATCTCCTTCGGTTCCATAATCTGTGGGGTTTTTAAACCAATTTGTGGTTTCTGAACAAAATAATTTCACAGGATGCAAAATCTAAGTGGACAATAGCGTTGCCAGCTAAACTCAATTTAGAGCATATTTTCCTAACGTAGTGAATGAAGTATCATAATATATTATTTCTGTAGTATACATACATATGTAGGTACCATTTGCGGCTCTCACACTCAACCAATCTTAACAAATGAGGTGTCAAAAGAAAGAGAATTTCCTGGAGCAGTGACGAATTCCACTTTCACTTTGTGAATTTAAACAAATTAATAAACCGATCAAAACAAATATTCTACCCAAAATGAACTCCTAAAAGAATAAACACTTCCCGTATGATTTCCATCTGTCAACTGATGGAAATTAACTAATTTTGGTTGACATATTGGCTATATGGAAGTCATATGAAAAGTATTTGTTGTTTTAAGAGTTTATTCTTGAACTTTGGTTGATATATTTGCTATTTGTGAATCTTATAGATAGATAGATATATTTTTATTTCGTTATAAAATTACAAAGGCAAGTCACCACACAATTTACAATACAGGGATATGATATGATATGTACCTATATCTTTCAACTGAAATATTCTTACAAAAAAAAAAAAATTGACATTTATACTTTACAATGGATTTTTTTTTTTGAAGGGAAACAACGAGAAAACCCCTCAATTCAAGAGAAAAAAAAAAATAAAAAAAAAAAAAAAAATTAAAATAAAAATTTAATTAAGCAAAATAAAGCCAATATAGCATATATTACAAATAAATTAACAAATAAATAAATAAATAAATAAATAAATAAATATATAAAGCAATAAATAAATAAATAAATAAAAAATAAATAAATAAATACTTAAAATTAATATCACATATGGAGAAATAAACATATAAATTAATTAACAAATAAATAGATTAACAAAAAGGTAATATACCAAATACATAAATAAAGAAATAAATAAACAAATAAATAAATAAATAAATTATGGGAAGTATTTGTTGGAAATATTTTGGATGGGAAGTTGGAATTTTGGGGATTTTTTCTTGCGAGAGTTCTTGCACGGGCACTCTAGTTTCCATATAAAGTGCAGCATTTCTGTTCAAAATTGTTAACCAATTGAAAGATGTAACTAGAGAGACGTTGCAAGATTACGTCATATGAAAAACTGATGGTACCGAGAGTACGAATTTTTTTCTTATCTGATGGCAAATCAAGTGAAATGTGATGCCTTGTTCTTACAACGAATGTTCTAGATCTGAAAATTTACATCTGAGGGGTATAATTTCAAAACTCTTCTATTCCACTTTTTTTTTCAAAAATGAGTTAAGTATGAGAAAGTGTTCTTTAGATAGGCCTTCATCTGAGGCTAAAATAAAATCTATCAAAACTTGTTATTTCCTATACTTTTGAGTACTTAAAAAGCGAAGTTGTTTTCAAAACTACGTTATTCGACTCATTCGTTTAATTCAAAATTCATTTATTCCCATACAAACCAAGTTCTGCGCCAAAACTCTTCTTTTCCTATGCGAATCAAAGTAGCCGCTTTCAAGACTCGTGTATTCCAATGACATTGAAAAAGGCGGGAATCTTTGTTTTTTTGAGAGTATTCATGGATTAAACTATAGGTCTGTTCCTATAGGAGTGGGGGTAAAAATCTGTCAGAGAGAGGGAAAAGTGTGCAAAAGTACAGGAACGCATTAACATCAAAACACGAGAACTGTATGACGTTTGACAGATTTGACGGCAGCATGGGGAAATTCCTTTTTCTCTCGTTAGCGCTATTTTCTGTGGAAAACAACGAAAAAGACCTATTAGTGTTGCAATATTCTTGTGAAGAAAACATATTTGGCAAGTTCGCAGATGAAATAATATTTTAAAAGTTAATTTTTATTTAAATAATTAAATTAAATATAAATATCCCGCCGCAAACACCTAAACATTTTTCACAGTGCCCACCTCTTTCGAATGTCTGACAAGCATCAAAGAGTATCATTTGTCACGATTGAGCTTCTCAACTCGCCGTTCGGAGTCGGCAAAAAACTGTAGGTCCCTTCCATTCGTGCAAAAATATAACACGCACACACAAATGGTTGCGAGAAGCAGGCCCAGGTTCACCTCGAGCTGTAGCGCCAACTAAGTAAGTAAGTAAATTAAATATACAAACCTATGTTATTAATACATAATGTGGGTGGCCGTGGCGTAGTGGTAGTCGTCGTCGCTTGTCATGCGAAAGGTTCACGGTTCGAATCCAGATGTCTTCGAAGCATTTATTTCTCACGAACTAAAAATAAGTTGATCAGTTTCGGAAGTTAATATCGAAACCTTCTGCGAAGGCATAACACTGGCAGTAGGATGTTGGATATGGCTGAAGAAATTGATCGCACAAACTATAATAAGAAACATCTGGAAAAAACTCCTGTGAATCATAAGCAAGTACAAAAATTATACACAACTCACCAGTTATCCTGGACACCACCCATAGAGTTAGTTGAAATTGAAACCTATCATCTGAGTTTCCTACCACTACGTCGATCTGTCTGTCTCTCGTTCTCGTCCTTCATGTGCTCGCGCTGTGTGTAAACATTAAAAGGGTTATCATATCCCCTTTAGCGTGTGTAGATTATAAAAAAAAAAAAAAAAATAATGGAGCCATCTGAATTTGTGAACGAAGTTGCATTGGGAAAAGGCGAAAAAAAGTTCGCATTTTCTCAGCCAAAAAAACTGAAGACAGGAATAAAAAGTAAGAAATGATTGCTTGCGTTACATTTCTTCAAATCAGTATTAATACCCCTAATTATTTTTATAGGTATTTATTAGGTATTTAAAAATAAAACAAAATTAATTAAATCGAGAAAAAAAATATTTTCTTTTCAAAACTCCTCTATTCCTTAATAGGTTGAATCAAAAGTCAACTATTCCAATCGTAATTTTCAAAACTCTTCCTTTCCAAATTAAATTGTTTTTTTTTTTATAATTTTTAGGTTTACCCTATAGGTTCGAAACCATAACAAATGGATAAAGATCATTCCAAACTTACAATTTAACTTTTAAATCAATCTTTAATATAATTTTAGAAGCTTTAAACAGTTTTTTTCGTTTTACTCAAAATTCTCAAAAGTGGATAAGAAGAGTTTTGAAATTATACCTCTTTCTTCAGACTGTTATCGAATTGAACACAGTGCGACAGCTTAGAGTTAAACCCGACAAAAGTATTTCGTTTGGGTTTCTGAATATCTTAGAGAAGATGATTGTAAGATGTCCAAAACCAAAACTAAACTTACAGACATGAATACGAATTCAAAATATCATTGATGTCTGCAAAGCAAAAAATTTATTTGTAGCCTAAATCAGTTAGCAAGCTCAATCGGTGCCGTAGACTATGTTTGAGGAGTGATAAGAGTTTTCTGCATTTTTTTTTATAAAAACTAGTTGTCGAGCACTTTAGCGGTTTTCTGACATCATCGGGAATAAATAACGATAAAAACGCATGTTAAGTGTGCTTTTCACTTGTTTACTTAGATAGCACCACAGTGCAGTGTAAAAAGCGTAAAGAGTCGGCCTTATGGTCGACCAGGATACTGGATGTGACAAACCCTAATGGCCAGATTATCTACTAAGACTGAGCCTTAAACAATGTATTTGGATAGCAAGCAAAAAGTATAACACCAAAAACGGCTAAACTAAAAACGAGGCAGGCCCAAAACTAGGTTTAACCCTTAATTCACTAGGTGAAGAAAAGTCGCTTAAATATGAGTCCCAGGAACTCACGTTTTTTTAATACTTAGAGGTAAAACTTTTCAAAAAATCAAGTTTTGTTCTTAGAACCTTAACTATCTGTTAAATAAATTAAACAATGGCATTTTTAAAAAGTAACAATATCTTATATTTATTCAAGAAACTTTCAAAGTCTATTAAATTGTTTGTGTGGCTAGAAAAATACTACGTGATCAGGAAGTGTGTGTTCAAAAGATTACTTATCTCATTTTTTTTGTAGACATATCGAAAATGTTATTTCCGTTGAAATTGCTTTGTTCATAATAACTGTTCAGAATTACAGATACGTTTTTTTTTGACAGTGGAACGTATTTCGCGAAAAGACTAAACCAACTTTAATAACAAACAGTCTTAGGTACCTTAGCCCTGTTGGATACCACTACAAGACAATCAGACTATATACAACTGTCAGGCAATGTAAAATGCCCTGAAACCTCATCTGTCACTGTCCAGGAAGATGCGTCATTTTTGCAGCATTTGATGGCATTGTCTACTCGTAATAACAAAGGAAACAGAATTTTTTTTCAACAAACAGTCTGCGCTGCACACGTATTTTCATTTCATCAAAAAGTTAAAAGTTAATTATATGCATCTAGTATAAACTTTGTTTTGTTATTGAGGACAATTTTTTCCTCAACCGTCCATTATCTCAGTTCTCAGCTAATCACCATACACTGCTAGACGAACGTCCGTCCTATTCAAAACAAAACAAAATAAAAAAAAAACAACCTCTTAAACGCTTGACTACCTAACCAAATGTTCTGTTGTCTTAGAACCTCATCTGGTGTTCATTCACAACAAAGACTCTCCAGAACGGAGCAGAATAGAATACACTTTGTAGCTATACGAGTCGACTTTACGTACGTATAGCTATTGGCTATTGTGACTAGTGGCTACCCCATTCCAACTGATGATCACTCGATTCTGGGTAAATTATGTTGGTCTCATTGTTGCCAATGGTTTCGCCTCATGGTGTGTTCACTCTACCGGAACATAATTATGCTAACTTTGTAGGTTTTTTGTTATTTGCTTATACAAAAACAACAAATTTAAAGGGAATGTATTGGTGTTCTGCTTGTCTCCGAACAGTTCAACTGATTGCCTTCAAATATTATGTCTGTCAGTTCAGATGTCGAAGCGAAGAGGATGTTTCTATAGGGGAAATGTTGAACCTGTCAAATGTCACTGTCAAATGCACTTTACATGATTTCATGTTTGAAAAATGCTGACTTTATGTAACATCCAATAAACCACTTAAAGAAAAATACTTAACGCTGGGAAACAGTTCTCGTAGAAATCGAGCAAACTATCGAATAAAAGAATTTCTTATATGTGCTGGAACTGAAAGCAGTCATCTTTGCGATTTATGGAAAACAATTATGCACAGTAAGCTATAATACCAGCTGTCAAATATAGAAACCTCTCAATATCAATATTTACTACCTAGCTGGTATGAGAGATACATAATATGTAGCCTGACGAAATTTCTTTTCGGAACATTAACAGACAGCTCTTCAAAAGTGACAAGTCACAACACTGAGGCAATTGTTTATAATTGACGTTTGATTCGTCTAAACTTCTAGAGGAACAAGTGCAATTAAACAATTTTTGTGTTCTAACTCAACACAAGAGTGTCAAGTAATTTTTTCCACGACTGCCGCCTTGTTGACAGTTTAATTTAACATAGTGTTAGCTGCGTTATTATTATTTGTAACAGTAGAATCCCGATCATCCGAATATCCGATTATCCGGACTTATTCGTCACGGCTCTAATTGCCGGTTTAAAAATGTTTTTACGGCGCAACGAGACATGTTACGAAGAGATTATTCCCGCCTCCGACCGTGTACTCTCGCTATCATTTTCTTGCGCGATAGTGTTTGCTATTGCTCCAATTTCTTTGATAGCGTTCAACTGATGGGTTGTCTTTTATTTTTGTTAACGTTTTGCATTGGATATCTAAAATGCCCAAGCGAAAAAGAGTAGTGTTGTCTCTTCAAGATAAAGTGAAGATAATTGAGAGTATAAAAATCCGTGAAATCCGTGAAATCTCGGAAGAGAAAATGCAAGCCCCAAAATCCGAACTTCCCATATGATTTCCATCTGTCAACGCATGGAAACTCCATGGAAACCATATTTGTTTTGATCGAGTTTGTTATTTGTTATAATTTATAAAGTGAAAGTGCAATTCGTCACTGCTCCAGGAAATTCTCTTTCTTTTGACACCTCATTTGTTAAGATTGGTTAAGTATGAAAGCCGCAAATGGTACCTATACTACAGAAATAGTATATATGATGGTGAATCTGGCAGTAAGTTGGCGCAAATATATGGTGTAGGAACTTCTACGATATCAGATATTAAAAAGAATTCTGAGAAAGAAGATGCCAGCTCGCAACGTAAAGTCATGAAAAAATCTCAAAATGAAATTCTAGAGAACGCAGTTTTTACTAGTTTCTTACAAAAAAGAGCAAGCGGTCAGTCCATATCTGGACCTCTTTTATGTGAAAAAGTATTAAATTTTAATCAAAAGCTTGGTGGTGATACTTTCTCCAAGGCGAGCTGTGGATGGTTAGCAAGATTCAAATCTAGGCATGGATTTCGAGAACTGGAGATTCAAGGAGAAAACCTGTCTGATAACATTGCTTCAGCCGACTCTTTTGTAGACCGTGTCCGGTTATGGGAGAAAAATTTAAATTGTTTTGTCTAAATCCAGCTTTTCTAAAACAGTTTTGTATCGTTGCGGCACTTATAATACTTGATTCCATGTTTCTTCAATAAAATAAATAGGGCATCTAATAGACTTATCGGTTTTGACAAATTTTGCCATACGTAGTTGTGTTTTGTCCATTTAAGAGAGAGTGATATTCTATTGCGGTTACGAAAATTGGTGTTCGTATCCGGTTATGAGAGAATGGGAGAATTTCTTATATAAAAAATCGTGTAGTTTTTCCATTCTTTGAAATATGTCCGGTTATAAAAGGTGTCCTGTTATGAGATGTGTCCGTTAGGAGAGAGTACACTGTACACTGTACACACCTTTGACAGCTGATGACACGATACAAAGTGAATGATTCGTCAAAATATGTATATACAAAGTGATGCCAAGTTTCGGCTGTCTTTTTCCAAGTTGTTCATACAAATATGAGCGATAAGCTGCAACCCATTCGTGCACTTAATATTATTTCTTCAACTGTACGTGTACCCCAACCAAATAAATAAAAAAAAATGTATCTTTATTTTCTGTCCAAACACGAAACTCAAACATAATTTCACGTTTTCGTTTACTTCCTCTTTTCGATTGTTAGTGCCTCTGCGCTTTTGTGGATATGTTTTGTTATTGTTTTCCTTTCTTTCATTCATCGCATTAATATCAGTTTTTTTTTTGTTCTCCTTCTTCGCTACCGGCAAAGTGGTGAAATGGTGTGTACTGGTGGGTGCCATATATACCGCAGCCGATACTATCCGTACCAATATCCAATCTCAAACCATTCCAGTTTGGCGGCTATTTCGGACTGCGCCTTTGATGGACGTGTTCGTCTTTGTGTTCTTTTTATTCCAAATATGAGTTCAGTTAAGTGCCTACTCTGTCCGTGTATGACTTTATTAGGAGTGTTTTGCATATCGACATCGGCTTCCAACAGCAACAGAAACGTCACAGACATGGGTTCACATCCATTCCATAAACGTAAGTGTATACCCGTAGTCGTGAAATGAGACAGTGCTACCATGCGTAGTTTTTTTTTTCCTTAGTGGGTGTCTTGTCTTTAGACCAAGTTAGAGGTTGAGAGGTCTACTTTTGTTTATGTGACTTGCAACTTGCTTCCCTATTACCTTTTTTATTATCATTTCACTCGGTATTCGTCTGCCGGACGGAGGAGCTAGGGAGAAGGCAGCCGCAGTACTCCACTGTAAGGATGTTAAAGGGCTTCTGCGGTTTTGCATTAATTTATTGCAACCCAACGATGACGAGGTAGATTTAGGTATTGGGAGTCCGTAGGCCAACAAGATGTTCACCATACCACCACTGGAAACAGATAATCGTGTGCAGTGGTTTGTTAACCTGGGTTTACTATGCTGTGCTGCTGACGGTAGAAAAAAACCTTCGCCTGCGGTATAGCTAAAGGAACACATTATCTCGGTGTATCTTTGTTTCCCTGTTTGAATTCGAGTACTATCTTCCTGCGGAGCGATTGGTAACGACGATTGGATTCAACTCTTGTGGTTTTGTGATGTTTGCAAATTTATTTAACGAGCCAAAACCATGCAACACAAAGAGGGTGAAGGTGGTTGTGGACAGCTCAATATGTTCAATTTACAACCAATGCAAGCCAGTCGGACTGGAATTGAAGAGGAGTTTTGCATTTAATGAGAATCCATTGACGGTATCCTGATTTGCATGATGTGCCACAAAGGAAGTCGGGTTCAATGATGCGGGAGGAAAAACAGAGGAGAAATGATTGAATGGATTTCGCTTTGAAAGTACAATTAACTGTTGAATGGAAATTGTAAAATGGAGTTTTTATCAATCGGCAATCGAATTGGCTATTTGCAATTTCAAATAGCCTTAGATTCAGTCAGTATTTTGGAGATTTTCTTTTATACCTTTCAAAAAATACTTTTTGGATTTTGGCTTTAAATGCACTGAAGTAACGTGGTTCAGCAAAAATGAAACCAAGTCCTTAGATTTTGAGAATGCACTATACTTACTTACTTACTATGTACTTACATGTTTAATTTAGTTTAGTTTATTCCATCTACCGAAACTTAATTCTAACAAATTTCAGATAATGTGCATGTATGTTGTATCTATATATATCTATATATAAAGTTTTCACTCAATTTGAAGAAATTATATAACATTAAAGTAATTTTAATTTTGACCTTTCATAACATAAATCAATTTCAGTACAGACCGAATTAAATAATCGGATACATTTTGTTATGCGCTCATTAAGGCCATAATAATAATTATGCCTAAGATTTAAAAAAAACTAGTGTGCCCAACCCCCAATATCCAAACATCCCATATGATCTGTCAAGTCATGGAAATCCCATGGAAATCATACGGGAAGTGTTTATTCTTTTGGGAGTTCATTTAAGTTAGAATATTTGTTCTGCTGGGATTTTTAATTCGTTCAAATTTATAAAATGAAAAAGTGATTCGTCACTGCTGCAGGAAATTATCTTTCTTTTGACATCTCATTTGTTAAGATGGGTTAAGTGTGAGAGCCGCAAATGGTACCTATACTACAGAAATAATATATATGATGATTCTTGAGTATGCATTATTTTTACCGGTGCGTACAATTCGAATATTTTAAGTATATCAAAACAAATAATACGATTAGAAAAGACATCATGGACAAACAATATACAGTGAACATTTCTTCTTTTGACATTAATATGTCTAACCGCTTGATGTTTGTAGTGAAAAATGTGCGCTTAAAAAGTATTACCAGAGAAATGTATACCAAATTGGATACTCATGTTTTAAAATGGTCGGTAGGTCAGTGTAGGTATGTCGGCTTCTCGTCTCAGAGGTTCCCGGTTTTTTTTTGTTCTAAAGGGTGATTTTTTAGCTGGTTTGGTTTTGGCAACACTGGTTTTGACAGCTGACGTGTGTTTAGTACCTTGTGTCACTGTCAAACAGCTTCAGTTTGGTTTGCAATTTAACCATGGATCGTCTTACAAATGAACAACGCTTGCAAATTATTGAATTTTACTATCAAAGTTCGTGCTCGGTTCGAAATGTTCATCGCGCGCTGCTTCCATTTTATGATCGGCATTCTCGACCTTCTGAGCAGTCTATTCGGAAGATTGTGACCAAATTTCGCACCAAATTTACTTTGTTGGACATTAAACCACCAACACGTTTACGTACTGTGCGTAGTGAAGAAAATATTGCGGCCGTATCAGCTAGTGTGACAGAAGACCGCGAAATGTCGATTCGGCGCCGTTCCCAGCAGTTAGGCCTTTGTTATAGCACTTTTTTTTGCCCGAAATGGAAGTTCTTGACTTGCATGATATGTGGTTTCAACAAGACGGTGCCACATGCCACACAGCACGCGAAACAATGGCGCAATTGCGAGGCGAGTTTGGTGAACAGTTAATTTCACGTTTCGGGCCGGTCAATTGGCCGCCTAGATCGTGCGATTTGACACCATTAGATTATTTTTTGTGGGGGTATGTCAAGGCTAATGTCTATAGGGACAAGCCCGCTTCGATTGACGCACTGGAAGCCAACATCCATGCATTCATTCGTGAGATACCTGCCGATATGTGTGAAAGAGTATGCCAAAATTGGACTCAGCGGATGGGCTACCTGAGACGCAGCCGCGGTCAACATTTGCATGAAATTATCTTTAAACATTAAATTGCAAGGTTCAAACTATCGATTCAAATAAATATTTCATTCATTTTTTCGAATTTTTTGTGTTTTTTTTTTTAAAAAAAGTTCTCAACCTCTTAAAAAATCACCCTTTATTTTGAATCGTGATGATAGATAAGAAAGTTGTTTCCTTTGGTTTTGTTGTTGTTTTTTGTTCCTTTTCTATTTTTATCCGGCTATGGCAAAGCCAATAAAACCCTGCACGGGAAGAGTGGACGAATAATAGTAACTCGGCATACAGACACTGCAGTCTTCGCGGACGGATCTAAAACTGTTAAAGAAACGGGGACTGGTATATTTTGCATGAACACAGGGCTAAAAGTATTCTTAAGAATCCCGGATGCCTTCAGCTTCTTTCAGGCAGAAGTTCTAGCCATACTTAGGACTCCAGTGGTCCTGATAATGCAACGAATAGTCAGGAACTGCCAAATAAAGCTAAGGGCATTATGCAGAACCAGGTAAGACTATGTTGGGTGCCTGGTCAGTTTGTTGTAGAAAGCAACGAGTTTGCCGATGAGTTGACCAGGAAAGTAGGGAAACTGCCGACTATGGCCAAAACTAATTGAAAAGAACGACACAATAGTAGCCCAATTTTTCTGAAAAGCTTTTACGATTATTTTAATAAAGGATTTTAAAAAAACAACTACAATGACATATTAATGTTCCTTATGCACTTCCGTGCACCGGAGGTCTTTGTCTTTTTTCCATGGTATCTAGTCCTATTAGTACACATCTCGTGGTGTAAGAGGACCGATTATCAAGATTCCATTTCAACAACAAATCTAATAAACTTTTTTTGTACTCTTTCTAAACGTACAGTAGAGTTACAATAAATTGGACACCAAACTATAGAACAATAAAAGGAATGGACGAAAAATTAATGACACTTATTTATGTTAAGAGATAAGCGATTTCGCTGACACCAGTCTACTACTACACTTAATTCATGTTGCAGATAGTCACAATCATAAACGTTTTTGATACGAGAAAAGATCCTTAAGTCATCGACATACATCAGACAGTTCGCACGATGAAGGAACTTAGGGATGTCATTAATAAAAATATTGAAGAGCAGTGGACCTAAATGGACCGATAAGACTTTAATAAGCCTAGATTGAAAACAACCAATCTTAACATATTGTCTCAATTTTGCAAGTAACTGGAAATCCACTTAAGTAATACCGAATGGATTCCAAAAGACTGTATTTTTTTTATAAGAATGGCATGGCACACTGTGTCAAATGCCTTTACTGTAATCGTAAATCGGTAAAAACCACGTCAACTTAATAGCCTGATTCCACTGAGCCAAAAAGATAATTTGTGAACAGAGTTGGGTTCGTTAAGGTTGATCTACCTGAAACCAATCCATGTTGATCCAGGGATATTTGTTCTTTAAATCTAAAATAGAGTTTTTTTTGGTGACTATTAACTCGAAGAGTTTAGTGATGGATGGCAGAAAGTTTTCAACTTATAAATTAAACTTTCCACTCATCTAAGAAAGTACCGGTAGACAAAGATAAGTTGAATAAAATATTCAAAGGTAAAGAGAGAGAAAAATTGCACTGTTAAAGAAGGTCAAAAGGAATTGAATCAGGACTAGAACTATGACCAGATTTTATTAATTTAATGCCTTGAAGAACATCATATATCGATAGATGCAGTGACCATATAGATGTATTTGAGATAGAATTGCTATCAACAAAGGATACATTTTGATTTGAGTGGTCATAAATAGATTCAAAGAACCTCGCAAACAGCTCTCATGTTGAATCTTTATTACAAGTAAGGATTGCAATCCCGGGAACTTTTTTCAATCACAGGATTTCGGGATTTAAAAATGTCAATCCTGGGATCCCGGGATAATCCCGGAATTTCATAAAAATTAAATAATAATCTTAAGCTTATTTATTTATAAATTTTATTTAATGCATAAAAAAAGATAATATGATGGGGGCGTCTAAGCAAAATTTGCTTATCGATGATATTGTTTTTAAACATAAAATTATCTCTTTTTATCATAAACAATCATTTCATTTATTTCAAATACAATAAATATTCATTTTACTTTAAGCTTGAGTGATTTTTAAGGCAATGGTCTCAGAAACCTTAGAATACATTTTTAAAACAAAACAAAGATTTGAAGATTCTCCAACGTAATACAAAAATCTTGTTCATTACATAAAACAAAAACAAAACAAAAAAAAAAAATTGCAATCAGTTGTTAAATGCTTAAAGATGGATTGAAAACTTTGGCATGTTGGATTATTTTGATGAGAATTTACTAGTTTAACACGATCTTTTTTTTAAAGTTGATATATTGATATTCTTTGACTCGAGTTTGTAGAGTCAGCTTTAGCTTATTGATCTGCCAGCTAATTGTCTCCCTATCGCGATGTGTCCTGGAATCCAAATAAATTTCAAATTCTTATCTCGTTTATAATCTTTTCGCGAATTTGATTAATGACGGGTGGGAGGTTTTTTTTATGTTTTTGCTGCTGTTAGTGTTGAAAGACTGTCCGATTATGGATTATGGTTTTCCCAGCACTTTTCGTAGCTCTTTCTGTAGGTCTAAATATCGCTATTGCTTTGGCAGAGAATATTGAAAAATAAGGTTAAATCTTTTCCGCGGTTACCAGAAATCCATCAGAATTTACTATTGCAAAACTTGTGCCTTTCTCGTTTTTGGAGCCGTCTGTATGAAGAATTTCACAGCGGTAATTGGAGTAGGTGTTCAGCAGCTTGTGAAAAAGTTGAATATAAATTGCATTTGCGGTTGTCTCTTCTCTGTACTTGAAGAGATTAAACGTTGGTGCTTATCGAAGGGAACTTCCTTCGCAACAGGATCGAGTCCAATGTTATTATCGAAATTCAAGGCATTGTAAAGAGCTGACGATATGTGCATTGTTTTGTTCCTTTTTAGGATTTTCACTGTGTCAGCTAGAAAAGGAGATCTGAACGATACACAGACTAATATCAAAATAAACTTACTTTTTATTCATCATAAGCACAACTATTGAAAACATTCGTAGTCGTTCGACAAAACAATGCCCCTACTCAACCATCCTGCAGACTTATTGCTTACACTAATTGGATATTATTTGCTGCTGTAAGAAATTAAAACCGCACGCAGAAAACAATTGATTTCGATGTGAATATTTTAGTTAACAATCCCGAAAATACCGGGATTTGGACATTATAATCCTGGGATTTTCGGGACCAGAAAACGACCGGGATCCCGGGATTGCAATCTCTAATTACTAGAGACTGCATCTTCACATTTCATATTAACTTGAATACCGTGTAGCTTCTTTTTACCATTTAAAAATGTTCAACAACCCTTGGGATTTCTTGAAATTTGTGACTCAATGTTCATTATATATTCTCTACTATTTGTATTAAAATTTGTATTGAGGACAAAACTGTCTTTATCATTAATTCATACATTCCTCCTAATAGTGATACATCATTGTATTCTAAGCTGTCGCTTATCTTAGAACACATTCATGACTTATCCTGCTCGGAAAATAACATTTTATTGCTCGGCGACTTCAACTTGCCACAAACAATCTGGGTTCCATCGGAGGATGGATCCTATCTCACAGCATCGTTTAATTCCGCTCAGCAGGAGCTTATTAAACTGGACTCCATTACGTCTTTTGACTTACAGCAAATCAGCTGTATTAAAAACTACAATAATCGAACTCTCGATTTGGTATTTTCCTCTGACCCTGTTAGTACTGTTGTTCAAGAATCTTGTTCAAGCATAACTAACATAGATAGACATCATCCACCCTTGGATGTATTTTTTTGACTTGAGCTGTCATATATATGATAATAGTGACCCTAATGATGGCTCGTATATCTTTGACTTTCGACGAGCTAATTATCAGCAACTGTCTGAAAGAATAAGGTGCTCCAATTTACAAAACATTAATATTTCACCTAATATTGAGGATGCAGTAAAATGCTTTTATAGTATCCTAAATGACTGTATAAGTAGTTGCATACCAACAAAATTATCGAAAAATGCAATATCAAACCATCCTTGGTACACTAAGGATCTGAAAACTCTACGAAATAAAAGAAATAGAGCATGGAAAAATTATATTAAAAGTCTCAGCCCAAAGGACTTTAATATTTACATTGCATTTTTCGATGAATTCAAACTGCTTTCAAGCAGCTTATACAATGACTATATAAGCACAATGGAAACCTCACTTAGGAATAACCCGAAACAATTTTGGAGCTTGGTTAATTCCAAGAAAAGGTCCAGCAGAGTTTTCTTATAATAACAGCGTTTTTAATGACCCTGTTGATATTTGCAACTCTTTCGCGGATAATTTTCGTAAATCTTTTAACGATGTGCCGCTTAGTATTGATGATGATTACTTTGAGCATCTCAAAGATGTTCCTCAAGTTGGCTTTACCAACATTGCCTTAGACTTGCAGACTATTTCGAAATTTATTTCATTTCTGAAAGATGATTACTCTTCAGGTCCTGACGGCGTACCTCCAATAGTCCTGAAAAAATGCAGTGATGTCCTTGCTCTGCCGTTGAAGTCTCTTTTTGAGATCTCCATATCAACTGGCGATTTCCCTAGCTTCTGGAAGCAATCGTTTATTACGCCCGTCTTTAAGAAAGGCGATAGAAATATTATTACGAACTACAGACCGATTTCAAAGTTGTCATGCATACCAAAATTATTTGAGCATGTTGTGTGTGAAAGCCTTACTTTTCTTTGTCGGGGTGTTATTTGTACAGAACAACATGGATTCGTTAGAAACAGGTCTACTGTCACAAACCTATTAACATTCTCCCATAACTGTTCCAATGCCTTAGAAAGTGGTCATGAGGTGGACTGTGTGTACACTGACTTCTCCAAAGCTTTCGATCAGCTTTCTCATGATATTATTATCTACAAACTCGAGGCGTTAGGTTTTTCCCCAATATTTATTTCGTGGGTTGGCTCTTACCTCAAGCAGAGGTCATATCAGGTTAAATTTAGAGGTTGTCTTTCAGACTCCTTCTTAGCAGGATCCGGCGTCCCTCAAGGGAGCCACCTAGGTCCACTTTTATTTATTCTTGCTATCAATGATGTTCCATCAATCATAAAACATAGCAACCTTCTTATATTTGCCGACGATATGAAGATCAGTAAAGCAATTACAACCATAAATGATTGTAGACTTCTGCAATCAGATATTGATAGTTTCAGTACCTGGTGCTCTAAAAATGGTTTAGTCTTTAACCCACTCAAGTGTCAGTCCATGACTTTCTCTAGGAAACTGGTACCGACTATATTCAACTACTTGATATCGAATCACTCTCTCAGTCGGGTCTATAGTTTTAAGGACCTGGGTGTTTACTTTAGCCCTGAACTTGATTTTAAAGAGCATATAAACCACATTGTGAATAAATCAAATTCAATGTTAGGTTTCGTTAAAAGATGGTGTAAAGAATTTAAAAATCCTTATGTCACCCTCTCACTATTTAACAGTCTTGTCCGTCCTCACCTCGAATATGCTTCGCAAGTATGGACACCTTATCAGAAAAATCTCAATACTCGTATTGAAGCTGTCCAGCGAAGCTTCATTCGATTCGCATTGAAAGGTCTTCCCTGGGACGATCCTTTTAACCTCCCCCCATATTTGCATCGGATAAAACTGTTGCAAATGCAGCCTTTGGCTCAAAGAAGGGTCAATAATGATATAATTTTTATGCATCAACTGATCTCAGGTCTGATTGATGCACCTGACTTATTATCCTGTTTAGGATTAAACTTTCGTGGGGGATCGCATCACCTGCGTAGTATAGAGTTACTGCATGTTCCTCATCACAGAACAAATTACGGGATGCATGAGCCTATTAGCCGCATGAGTAAAATCTATAACTTAAATGTAAACATTCTTGACTTTAATCTTAACAAAATTACACTTAAAAATGTCTTGCGTAATGTAGTTCCTCGAACATAAACTCTAATTATGTATATTTGTTCTTATATTTGTTTATTTATTGCCAGTGGTAGTGTTGAAATGTAGCGTAGCCTAACCACTAACACCAGCACTAAATGATGAGCCTGTTGATGCATATTTTGCCCTGGCAAATTTCTGCTTATGGCTGTTGCTTGTATTAAGCACAACATGACACAGATCTGATAGTGTTAAAAAAAAAAAAAAAAAAAAATACTCACGAGCACGACGCAATTGGCAAAACTGATTTTTGTCAAGTTCCGAATTAGATTTTTTAAATAACTTAAACGCTTTATTTTTAGCGTTCCTTACATTTGACAGTCTTTTGTTACACCACGGTAGTTTCATAGAACTTGTTTTCTTTATATAAGGAACGAACCCATAGTTCAAAATTCTTAGGAACTCGCTATGGACTACATTAGGCTGCAATCTGGAAACAATACTGGACCAAACAATAGAATTAAAATAATTGTTTCTTGTAAACCTGATTCCACATTGCATCTTTAATTGTCGAACTAATTCGTAAGTATTGTTTCTTTATACAAAACACAGCTCATAAAAAATGTCCCATTTCTAATCAGAATAGCTTTACATCAAGTCTCAAGTATCCGTTATCATATCGTAGTCATTTACTTTGTATTTAAACTGCAGTGGCAGTGCCCCTATCCGCATATACTCATACCGTGATGTCGGTCTCATTCAAAACTAGTCTCATATTTCCGGCACAGTCATTTCCCGTATTTCTGGTTCGATATTCATGTTCCCCTACTCAACGATTTTCCCACTGATTGTATGCCCATTACATGAGCGTCATCAAGATATAACCACAACGCACCCGACACACCGGTCGCTCCCAGCATATGGTTGTGGTTTTGTGGTCAACTCTATAATTTACATTAGCGGCAAATGATTCGACATTTACGGCCCACAAAACAAAAAAAAAAACAATTCTGAACCATGCAGCCTCACCATTAAAAGCTGCTGCTACGTTACGGTGCACGTAATAGCCATCATGACTGCTCAATCGTTCAACTAGTATTCAACTTGCGTAGTTTTCACTTTGACCCATTTTTAACCATTTGCTGTGCATTAGAGAGAAGTTGCGTCGTCCAAACGAAGATCCACCAGCGTCCACGAAAAGGAACACATTAAAGTGCCAATGTACCAAGTGGCGTCTAATTACGAACGGAATACGAGTAGATGCAATTACGTTCTCTATCCCATTAATCGGATTATACCATTTGAATAGCGATACGGAAACGGTATGGAAACCTCACAGATACTTCATTCCATTGTACGGGTATTTCGTTTGACAAAAGTTGAAGCTCCAATTTGATGGAATAATTAATTTTTCGACATTTTGTCAATGCACGGTTAGACATAGAGATGTCGTCCATTATATAATACCTCTTACGTAACGCAACAGTAGCTAACGCCAGAATGCGTATATGTTTGCTTGTCTTAAAGATGATCTGCTCGATTTGATGAGGAATCTGTATCCACTCAGGGACAGAGTTAATTTTAATTTCAAAATGAACCGGAATTCGCAAATCGATTTGATAGAGCCCCGTTCAAATGTGCGTACATAAGTGAATTACTTAATAGTCTTCGGCTTCAGGTTTTATTAATGACGCAGAAGCCGATTAAATTGTTTGGTCAAATAAGAAAAAAAAAACGAGAAAGAAAAAAAGAAGGAATAAACAAAATCAAGCAAAGCATAATAATGAAGACTGCTGCGTATAAAAGTTTTGAGAAGCCTACTTTTACAGGTATTCGTATACGTATACGGTATACCGTATGAGTGCGAGACCGATTAAATGCGGCTGAGGTATCGATGATTAATTGTTTGAGTATACTTTTTCATTGCTGTCTATTCGTCTTCGAATTTGGCTTTGGCTTCGGGAAATTCCCATTTTCCAATTATGGACGAGTTTATGGTGTAATGTGGCCTCTAAAACCGAAACGCAGACATTGACCCCTACTTTGAATGTTTCCCATAGAAGGTTGCTGAATTGTGACAGCTGCAGTGTGTCTATTGCGGAATATAGGGCGAGGTTGCTGTAAACTTGCTGAATAATAGCAGTTCGGCAGCCACTAACAGCCGAATCTGAAGCTGAGTTCTCATCAGGCTTCTAAATTGTGACAGAAAAGTCATAGCGCAGACTTAGGTGGAACAGTCTTCAAGACTTTAAATAATGAAATGAAATGAATCTGCAGCGGACAGTTTCTTAAAATCTTCTGAATTTTGACAGCTGCACTGGATTTGGGGCAAGCGTAGTCAGAGTAATTAGCAAGTTACTATATTTTGCGCTGTCTTGTCGGGGAGAGTCGCTCTTAAGCTACTGAATTAAAACAACACTACTGTGCCCGTGCGAGAACTCTCGCAAGAGAAAATCTAACCCCAAAGTCCAAACTTCCTATATGATTTCCATCTGTCAACTCATGGAAATCCCTTGGAAATCATACGGGAAGTGTTTATTCTTTTGGGAGTTCATTTTGGGTAGAATATTATTGTTTTGATCGATATTTTATTTTGTAAAAATTTATAAAGTAAAAGTACATTTCGACAGTGCTCCAGGAAAATCTCTTTCTTTTGACACCGCATTTGTTAAGATTGGTTAAGTGTGAGAGCCGCAAATGGTACCTATACTATAGAAATAATAAATACTAAGGTCTCGGAGCGAGAACTCTCGCAAGAGAACATCCAACCCCAACATCCAAACTTCCCATATGATTTCCATCTGTCAACTGTATGAAATCCCGTGGAAATCATACGGGAAGTGTTAATTCAGTTTATTTTGGATAGAGTATTTATTTTGATCGGTTTTTTTAATTTGTTAAAATTAATAAACTGAAAGTTCAATTCGCCAGTGCTACAGGAAATTTTCTTTCTTTTGACACCGCATTTGTTAAGATTGGTTAAGTGTGAGAGCCGCAAATGGTACCTATACTACAGAAATAATATATGTATATGATTATCAAAGGGTGATTTTTGTAGCGCCATCTATAGAGAAAACTAACAAGTATGGTTTTCTGTGTCGGTTTTAACATCAGCAATGTCAATGAAAATGTATAGATACGAATATTAGTAAAGTTTTCGACTGAAAGTGGAAACGAATGTTCCTCCCCCATTTGGAATGGAACATTATTTCCTTTGCCGCACATAAATGTGATAATTACGTGTGTTTTATTTTATCCTATTTCAGAGCAAAAAGTAAAAAAAAAAAATACCGTAAATGCCAACAGCAACATGAAAATTAAAATAAATTCACCAAACGTGTTCAACATTGAAACCATAAAAATGTAATTTACCGACACCAGCTTCACGTGTGTGTGGTACTTCAACAGGTGTACAAATATATGCGAATATCTGTGTAGGTAGACGTGTTTGTATGTAATTTTCTTCTGTGTCCTTTCATTGTTTGCTCAAATTACCACCACTACAGAGCGTAAAGCGTGACCATTACCAGGGATCAACTGAAAGGTGTGATTTTAAAACAAAAGTCCAATTACAACAGGGCGCAGGAACGGGATTACAGTGAATAAGTAGAAGCAAATGTATTCGGATGTAACTAAAACATTTAATCACGTTGTGATGACAAAGGAAATAAGAAAATCATTTTTTTTTTTAACATAAATTCCAAGAAGATAGCTGCAATTGCATTTTATCCCCCCTAACCTACATCTCCAGTTCTGACTTCTGAGTGTTTGACTCGCAGAAATGCATGTAGATTCTATGTATTAGCAAAAACAGACACACGAACACATTAAGAAAACAACAATGCTGGCAAATAACAATAGCAACATATCTTTTGTGTAATATGGAGCCTGGGAAAATATTATATTTATAGTATATGCAGGAGCAGAGCATTGTGTTTTATCTCCATAATAATACAGTGGAGGTAGAGAGTCATGAACTTTCTTTGATTTCAACCTCAAATTTTTACATAATTCAAACTGTTAAGGTTCAGTGAATATGAAGTCAGAGGTTTGTGGTCGGTATATATGACGAGCAAGAAAATATTGGAAAAAGCTGAAAAGATGCATATATTCATCTTTATTTCTATAGATACAAATATTTTATTTATTAGCACTATAATAACCGCACACGATAGCCTCAGTGACATCTCCCTATTTGTGCATAGTCTTATATTGTATTTTAATGACAGTTAAACTGACAGTGATTTGACTTTCTCTTAACATAACCTTGTCCTGGATCTGAAAGTGGCGTACGACTATTTATCGATATCGATAGAACTTTAAAACTTGTTTTGCTCTCAACCACGTTTACTTTTGGATGTCAGTCTTTTATTAGATTTGAAGATGATGACTTGTGGCATATACAGCGGACAATATTTGACATTGATTTAGAATGTTCTCTTACCTGGATTCAGGAAATACGTTGAATGGTTTCAACAGGGTGAAACTGCAATGCATTTTTTCAAAGAACAATAGAAAGTTAGTCACTGAGATAATCAGGTTTACAGGACTGGGCTCTTACGGATAAATAACACTAGGCTACAATATTTTGTAACAAGGATAAGACACATTATTTCTTGTAGATTATTTGACGCTGAATCTAAATGTGGCAACAGAATTGCGCTAGGAGTTCAGAATTTTGAGATATACCAAGCTCAAAGTGCTAAAAACACGGTTTTTTGGCGATATTTGAAGTAATTCTTTGAGAACAACAAATTTTTATAGTCATTTTTAACTAAAGCATCCTTTAGTACTACTCTTTCCCTTTCAATACCATTTTAGTTTGTTTCGCTACGAGGTTTTTTTCTCAAGATATAAATGTTTAGCTACGGTACTTCGATATTACCTTTATTATATTTTGCATTTTGGTACTAACGAGCTGCATAAAAATAAAATGGTATATCTTGAGAAAAAAACGTCGTAGCGAAACAAACTAAAATGGTGTTGAAAGGGAAAGAGTAGCACTAAAGGTAGTAATAAAGGATGCTTTAGTTAAAAGTGATTATACAAATTCGCTGTTCTCGAAAAATTACTTCAAATATCGCCAAAAACCGTGTTTTTAGCACTTTGAGATTGGTATAGTATTTCAAAATTCTGACCTCCTAGAGCAATTCTGTTGCCAGATTTAGATTCAGAGTCAAATAATCTACCAGAAATTATGTGTCTCATTCTTGTTACAAAAAAAAAAAAATTATTATTATTATTATTATTATTTATTATTATTATACTTTACATAAATGTAGTAGCATAATACTATATATAACAGCTCTAGCTACCAGGGCTTACGGCTGAAGGCATAAAACATAATGATAAAAATATGGTTGCGAACTGTGCCCAGTCGCGGGGGGCGGCCGGAAGAGTAACGAACAATAGTTCATACCTCCACCGGCCGCCCCCCGTAACTGAGTTAAGCAAAAGAGTTCTTATATTCTATTTTCTAGTTTTAATTTCCTTAAAATTTTAGCAACGTTTTTTATGTTTTGTTCTGAAGGAACTAATAGCAAATTATAGAGGTCTTTGTTGAATAATTCATTACAAATTTTTTTAACATAGATACAATCACATGTAAAGTGCTTTATAGATAGAAGCATGTTAGGATGGCAGAACTGGCATATCGGGGGTGTGTCCTTGTTGAGCAGTTGGCTGTGTGTTAGCTGGGAGTGTCCAAGTGTTAGCCTTATGAAGTTCCGGTTCATGGTGGGTGATGTGTTTGTAGGGTAGAAGACAGGAACAGACTCTGGATTGATGGAGGAGTAGTGATGGAAGTATTGTCTCCAGTCGGCTTCTTGCTTTTGTTTCCAGTATGAGTACACGAGTTTGAGGTAATCTTTTTTTTCGGGTTGATAATTTGAGATACTAAGGCTGCAGTTTGAGGAGGCAGCTTTAGCTTCATGATCTGCCATCTCGTTACCCTGAACGCCAATATGTCCGAGTACCCAAACAAGCTTTAGGTTCGTCCCTGATTTGATGATACAGTCTCGAATTTTACTAATTGTGGGTGAGCGGTTTTTTATGTTTCGAATAGCTGAAAGTGTAGAAAGGCTGTCCGTGCATATTACTGTTTTCTTATTGACTTTGCACGCCTTTTGAGTGGCTTTCAGTACCGCTATCGCTTCCGCAGAGAAGATAGAGAAGTACGGGGGGATCTTTTCGGCAGAGACTAAGGTTCCATTTGAGTTGACTATTGCAAAACCTGTGCCTTCATCGTTTTTGGAGCCGTCAGTAAAAAGGATTTCCCAGCTGTTTTCCAAGTAGGGGTTCATCATTTCGTGGAAAAGTTGAATGTATTTTTCATTTGGGGTGGAGTCTTTTTTGAACTTGGATAGGTTCGTGTTTATTGCTTCAAGTGGTAAAAGCCAAGGAGGATGCTGCTCGAGGGCTGAGTTGGGCAAAACCGGGACAAGACCTAGGTCTTTAGCGAACGTCAAAGCGTTGTAAAGGGCAGACGGTATTTTTGGAGTTTTCCTCCTTTTTAATATTTTTGCGGCGTCGGCGTGTATCGGGGATCTGAACGTTTGGCAAATTTTTGGTACAAGTCGGGATGTAAGATGATCTTTTCTGTCTTCGATGGATAGAAAACCACCTTCGGCGAGCAAGTTCTTGATTGGACTGGTTCTAAAGGCTTTAAGACTACTTCTTATCGCTGCGTGGTATGCTGGATGAAGAGTATTGAGGGTTGTTTTGGCACATTTCCCGTATATGACAAGTCCGTAGTCGATTTTCGATAGAATGATGGCTTAAGTTATATTGACTAGAGTGTTTACATGAATAGCTCTATTCTTAGAGGCTAAATACTTAATGATGTTAAGCCTGGTAGCTAGTTTCATTTTTAAATATATACAGTGTTCCTTAAAGTTAAACTTATGGTCAATTATAATTCCGAGAATACTTAAATTATTAACAGTTGGAATTTGGGTATTACCAAGTACAAAAGTGGGTTTTGAACATTTTATTTTTCTACAAATATGTAGACTAGTGTAATTAGTATAGTCGGCAAAACTTCACAAAATATATTTGTGCTAATAGTAAGTAAGTAAGTTATTCATTTATTTAGATTTTAATATAAACATAGAGTAAATATGAATTTAAGAATAAAAAAATATATATAAAATAAATAATTAGGCCTGGAAATTGAATGAACAACTAATAAGAAACACCTCAAATAAAAACCGGCCAAGTGCGAGTCAGACTCGCGGTCTGAGGGCTCCGTAGTTTTAAAACTAGTTATGTTTTGTTTAAATAACTGTTTCATTTCGTTAACACAAAAAACGAAGACCCACCTCTATATTTACTTAACCAACTTGTAATAAGAGAAAATTGGATAAACATTAAGAGCGTGGCTGAGTGTGTAGCGCGCCCATTATCCTTTTTTGCACTGTACTACTGAGTTCAAGGGTCTCAGGCTCGTTTCCTGGCAAAATCCGTATTTTTATTTATTTTTGTTTTTATTTTTGTATGGCAGATAGCCTTTAAATTTCCCAAAATTATTGTTAATCGATAAGTGCTATTTTTTTAAAAAATTGATCCAGTAATTAACGAGTTAATCGTGAGAAATTTAATGTTTCGACATAAAATTGAATTTTTCAAAAACTATACAACTTACGAGATCCATTATATTTCTATTCAAAAACATAGTTAATCACCTACAAACTGTGATTTTTTCATATTTTTGACTTCAGTAGTTTCCGAGAAAACAATAGGGGGCTTTTTGTATATGATATTTTTCACACATTTTTGGCAATAACTTCCAAACTTTCTAACAGAAAAAATGAAGAAAAACAATCTTTGTTTCGAGCCCTTTCGAATGATATTCCACATGATGTGTTTATCAGAATTTTTTTTTTTTATATATTACATCTTATATAATATAGTTATTTCACAATATTTTTAAGTAATACGTTGTCCATGTATAGTACATATATGGACCACCGTAGTGTATAAGTGTGCGAAATTTAAAGTTTCTAGGAAGAACGGCTATTGATGTTTTTATCGTGACAGACATTTTTGAGCTATAGCGAACTTATAATGGTTCCGTATTACCATATGAATACGGAACCCTTAAAATGGTTATAATTTTATGACGGGTGGTTGGAAGACATTTTAAGTTTATACTGCGTGGTGAAATCCTTTGCCGCCGAATAACTTCCTTGCATTTTCGTTTGTAGACAAAGAAAAGAACAATGCACTGAGCAGACAACTTTGTGTCACAGCAGTATTTGTTCCAAACCATTCAGAATACTTACTTACTTCCGACATTACGATGTGATTAAAAAATAATTTGTTAAGGGTTTGAACAGCTCTAGAGCTAGGTCTGATTATTACACACTTCTATTTATGGGCCACCCTGTATATTAAAAATTATTAATAGCTTCTAAGACTTTAAAGCAAAGCGTACTGACACGTACAATGGTTTTATCCAATTCCAGAATAATGTGATTGGAGTTGACAGTTTTCTTTTAAGGTTTTTTTTGTTTACTATTTTTGGTCACAAAATGAGCGATTTTAGGATATTTAAAAAAAGTATAACAAAACATAAAATTTTCTCAGAATATTCTGATTGACAATTTCTTAGAAATAAAAACTTGCTTTTTGTCGATTGTTGCTCAAGTTAATTGCAATTTACTTGTACGTAATATCTTTTCTTTGAAAATCTCTTTTTATTTACAATAAGCTTCCCACGCTTTCTGGACCAATTTTCCGCTGCCCACAAGCGATTACTTTTCACAGAACTGACAATATTTATAGTAATCAAAGACATTAACAGATAAACAACATATTTAAATTAACTCAAGAGCTTAAGAAGTATCCTTTTTATTTCCTCCCTCCTCCCCGTTTTCACCCTGTTTACATATACACAAAGAGTAAGTAGCTTTCAATTTACTTTTAATTTAATTTCTGTCCGTCGGCGTTGGCGTCGGCGTCGGCTATTCATGCTCTGAATTTCCATTTGTCCCTAAATAAATAAATGGTTTTGTTTTCATTTCTTTAACCTCGTCTGTACCCGTTTATCGTAACGTCGAGCTCTCATAACAAAAAGAGGGAAAATACGGGAAAAGTGCCACTTCACCTTGTACGGTACTGCGAACCTAGAATTGCTGCCGCGCAAAGGCTTCAGAATTTTTTATTTTTTTTTTGATCAGGGTGCGGGTTAAGTGTACAGTACACGTAAAGGGGCGCTAGATTATGAATTTAATTGTCAGTAGCAGCAGCACAGTTAACACTAAAGCACCTGTTCACACAAATTGATATCTTGGGTTAATTTACTTTGACTTGGTAGCGGGGTATATGAGAATACGAGAATGAACGCAGTAAAAATGGAATTTTAAAGTTTTCTGTTTGCACAACCAGACCATGGAGGGCAATGTAGTGATGTGTAGAAGGTAGGAACCTCCTACAGATGATATCCCTGACATCCCAACTGGAATAATAAGTCCAAGGGCATTGCATTTCCTTCCCTCTGTAGGCTATGTATCTCATATCTCATTCTTGGCGCCCACGGTTGGACGCGGTGGATGCCGAAGGGTAATAAATCTTCATGCGCTTTATTGGCATGACAGATCAACAGAAAGTGAGAACGAGATAAAGATACAGAAAGAGAGAGAACGCGGTAAATGCAGTAACAAGATGTTTTGACAGTCGGCGGCGGAGATACCTGTGGCTACTATCTGACGGGCTGTCATCAAAGACGCCAATTCGTGTCACTTACACATGCTGGTCAGAGTGAGTTCAATATTTGTATTTTTATGTTAACATTTGCTATGGTCTATCGAAATCGGCTAAAAGAGATCAATGACAGAAAGTAGGCGTGAACGTGTTAAAAATGTTAGCTTGTCAATTACAGCTGAGTAGTATGGCAGATGATGTATGTATGTATGTATGTATGTATTTATTTTGAAATTATGGAGAAGTCCCAGTTTTAAGTTAGGAAACAACGGTGGGAGGAACGTGGAAGCCTTATCCTCGATATATCGGGATTCTTCTAGAATTTGATGTGGAGCGTTGTAAAGGTATTCATAAAGAAAGACGCTCTTGCATTAGCCTAGCATCAGATCATTTGCTGGAAAAATCAGAGATCTCTGCTGGGATGTTTATCCCAAGCGTAACAAAAAAAAAGCAAAAACCACTCTCAAAAATTCCATAAAATGGTGTAAAAATTTCAAATTCGTTTCATTTCAAGGATTTGTCCAACTTTTCAAGACAAGTGTGCCTGTGCGCGAACTCTTGCAAGAGAAAATTCAACCCCCAACATCCAAACTTCCCATATGATTTCCATCTGTCAACTGATTGAAATCCCATGGAAATAATACGGGAAGTGATTATTCTTTTGGGAGTTAATTTTGTGTAGAATATTGTTCGGTTTTTTAATTTGTTAAAATTTATAAAATGAAAGTACAATTCGTCACTGCTGCAGGAAATTCTCTTTCTTTTGACACCTCATTTTTTAGGATTGGTTAAGTGTGAGAACCGCAAATGGTACCTATACTACAGAAATAATATATATATGTACATCTTTATATATAAAAATGAGCTGTTCGTTTGATACCTCAAAACTCATAAACTAACCATTCGATTGAGCTGAAACTTACACTGTAATACTTTTTCTGATGTTTGAAGTGTTCGTACATTAAAAAATTTCAAGTTTTCCGGTAGATGGCGCTGGAACCCAAAATTCAACTTACACAATATATTTATAATGAAGTGAGAAATGTTTGTAAATCAAAAGATTTTAAGTTTTCCGATAGATGGCCATGAAAACCAACATCTCAAAACTATTACTACAGCAATGCACGGTGACAGCTAATAGCTAACTTTTGATTTACGTGCACTTCTCGCTTCATAACAAATATTTTGTCTTAGTTCCAGCTGAATCGGGCGGTAGGTTTTTGAGTTCTTGGAATATTATTATTTGGACAATTTTCGTAAATCGAAATAGAGTTGTCGGCATTTAATTCTTCACCAGATTCATTACTACAGTAGACTCTCGATAACGTGAACAATTAAAAACCAAGCCAGTTCACGTTTGCGAGAGAGTTCATGTGTGCGAAGGCTGAGTTCTAACAAAAGAATAGGACAATCCCACAGAAGAAATTCATTTAAAAACTTTTTTATTTATGTACACTTTTATTTTATTTGTTACATAAGTGTATTTTTAATAGATTTTTAAGAAAAAGTTATGGCAAAGGAACGTAAATACAAAGTTTTGGATATAACGTTATAGAATTTAGTAGAAAAAGTCAGTCATCTGTTTACTTGTCTTCTTTTTGTCCAAAAGCTTTCCTACCTCCCTTTTTTAAGGCTATATATCTGTGGTCACAAGGAAAAACCGCTAAAGTCTGTTTTACTCATTTTTCAGGAGAGTAGTTTAAAGTTTTTGACAAACGCGTGAAATTACAAATGACTCTATTGGGCGATTGGAAACTCCGATCGCATTGAAGCAAAAAGTAAAATAAAGATAATTTTACTCTTTCTTAGTTGAAACTTACTTTTTTGAAAAAAATAACTGTAAACGATTTTATTTTATTTTACTAATACTTAAGTCGTTAGGCCTTTTAGGTTTTCATCATAAAAAATCCTATCTGGAGTTTAGTTGTTTTTCCATTATAAAGAATCACAATTTAATTTTGGAATAAGCGCTAAGCTGCAGATAGGAAAATCTTTTTATCTATTCTTCCTATAAAACAAATGAACAAAACAAAAAATATTAACACGGAAAAACAGCTAAACTCAAGTTTAGCCATTTTTCCTCGACAAAAAATGTAATAATTGTGTAAATTTAATGTGGAAAAACGGCTAAAGTCAAGTTCAGTGTTTATTCCCTATTGTTAATCTTAAAAAAATTATCTTAAGTCAACTTTAGACAGTAAATTTAGTTTTTTTTTGTTGAGTTTGGTTGTTTTTCCTTAATCTCAACTAAAAAAAAGACTTTAGCTGTAATATTTATTTGAAATTGTGGTCACATTTTTAAAGATAAGAAGCTGAAAAAAATTTACAAAATAAATTCTAGTACGCTGATGGCATCAAAATCTCTAAAGTCGACTTTAGCGGTTATGGCTTGTGGCCACAGATATATTTAAGTCATTTTGGCTAACAAGCTCTTCTTCAGCCTATTCCAAAGCTTTGTTGAAGATTTAAATGGCTTCACTAGGCTTAGTTTTTTCTTTTGGCAATTCAAGCACATCTCCATCATTGGTCTCTTTTAAATAAAAATTTGTTCACGTTATCCAGTGTTCACATTAATCAGTCTACTGTATTCACAAAAAGTCACTCGAAAAAATGTCATTACTATTTTCAATGGGTGTAGCGAAGCGCACCGGGTAACCACAAGTATAAAATATTTTCGAAAGAATTTGGGTGACTGCCAGGTTTTAACAATACTTCTTAGTCCAAATTCAATTTCTTAGCCATCTCGAGCAATCCACTGTTTTTGATTTGTTTTCTCTCGTTGACCTTACATATGACCATATACCATTGGATTGATATCGTTTCTTAAAAGTAGATTAGTCTAACCCCTTCAATCAGTAAGTTTCTCATAAGATCAAACTCCCTCCTAGCAGAACCATCTAGCCATCTGGTTACTGTAAATGTGATTCCCGAATACCTTTCCGCTTCCTATTAGCTTTCCGCCGGTGTGGTCTTTGGACAAAGTATTCACGGTATTTTTCCCCGTCAAGGTAGATGGGCAAATTGTTTATTTCTTTTCTTCAAAATTCAAAACCACAGCTGTTCTGTATGCGGGGCGTTCAAAACGACAACACACTCACAGATATACACACAAATCATAAACAATTCACCGAGCGAACATGATAACTCAGCAGAGCGTACCTGAATTTCAAGCCCTCACTCGCAGACTCTGTATAATAACACTAATTCTGAACGCAGCAGTAGCTACACACCTTTCTTTGGTTAACACGCTTCTGCCTTGCTTGACTGCGCATGTGCTCGCTACTAGTTCGCTTGATGTCGTTCGGTATGTCAGGTGAATTACCTTCAAGTTACACCTGATGTTGCACTAGTTTCTGTTTTTCTGTCATTTTAATTGAAATTCCACCATCTGCCGCATTTTTGTATCTATGTCTCGCATGAGTTATGCTCGGGTGTATAGCGCTTGTTATGCCACCTTTGTGTGTGACTCCGTATAAATCTGTCGACTGTGCTCTTCAGTTTTAATCTGCATCGTAGATCTTCGACATATGTACGAAACGTAAACATACTCGTATGTCACACCGGGGGCACAGGAGAGAAGAGTATCTGAGAATAACTGTTCGCTACTGTCGTCATTCGTAACATATGTATGAATGTAGGCACATACTCGTACATACATAAATAAACATACCACGCTCACCTGGTTCCCAGGCCCCATTGTCTTAGCTGCCCCAGTAGCGAAGCTATACACAATACACACTCGCATATGGCAGGTGAAACAAATGTGATTCTTTGGCAAAGATATGGCTCCAATGTTATGCAAGCACAAAAGATTTGTGTATCCCAACCGAAGTTAAGGGCAATAATTTTTCCAGTGATGCCAGTAAAGAAAAATGTACAGTGTCGACTAGAAGTTGTGGGCGAGATAAAAATAATATGAAATTTTTGAGATTAATATCGTCAAATTAAATCTTAGAAAGTACACCTTTTTGGTCGACAATATTTGGCTGTGAAATTAGAATAGAAATTTTATATTTTTGCCATAAAACCGCGTCTCCACGTGCTATTGCAAATGGCGGGATTGTATGGCAAATGGGAAGCTATAAAAAAGAGAAAACTGTCAAATTTGTGTGTGGGCATATATATAATCGGCTGAACATTTCATTTACAATGTCGACGTCGCGTCGTATAGCAGAGAGCTTTACAAACATTGATATTGGCGGTAATTTTTTAATCAAATTTAAAATTTCTTCCTGTGTCATCTTCCAATTAGCCATAATTATTTTTTTTAAAGAATATACAACGAATACAACCAATCTTGGTTATATTTTCACTTAAATGTCAAAAAATAGCACGCCATCGATGGCTTGCAAAAAATCCTGCTATAAATAGCGTGCCATTGGCATTAGCTCGCCATATGGCGTCTCCACCAGCCATTTTGATGGCGTGCTAAGAATCCTGCCATATGAAATGTCTCTTGGAGACGCGGTGTAATGGATGCCAGACCGAGTTTCGTCAAGCTTTTAATCACTGCGTTCGTTTTTAATGTTCTAAATTTTAAGTTTTGGATAGTGAGACCTTATTTTTTTTGTTATATTTAAATACGAATACAATTTGAATAAAATGGAACAGAATGTGTTTAAGAAAGCTCCCGAAAGCATAGCTAAAGATTTTGTACTTCTTAATTTTGGAGAGGTTACCGAATAAGAGCATAATCGAAGCTATGTTACTTATGGTTAACTTAAATAACAATAACTACTAAAATAAATAACATAAATACTTTCAGTTGACTTACTTTTGAACAAAAGTTTTCGCGTTCATCCAGAAATATCTGCTAGTTTCAAAACCAAAGCCAACAAAGCATTTTTATATGTGTTAAATGCACTGCCGTCGAGCATGCTATGATTTTTTCTCATTTTGGAAGCTCTTTTACTATGTACGTTTTTATTAGGTCGCTTTGTTGTGTGTCCTAATGTTCGGTACAAATTTTGCAATTGGTTTTACAATAACTTCCCGATGAGCTAGACACTTGAAACTTTAAACATATGTAGCTCTTAACTGGAGCTCTGTACGGAGCTTCAAACACTTTATAAAACCTGTAGATATGCAACGTTTTCTGGTGTTTTTTATTTCTGTGGTTACACTTAAAATTTTGCATTGCATACTTTTAAGCTATAACTACAAAGCGGCCGTTTTTCAAAACATCATTTGATCGTCAATTTGGTTGTCAAATCAAAAACGATCAAGATTTGCAGCACTTAAGGGTAACGTTTCTTGCAGCTTGCATTTTGAGAAATGTAATTTCATGCAGATGACGTTTTCGAAAACGGCCAGTTACCGTAACTAATGGTAATTTTTTGGATTTTGTATTTTAATATGTGAGTTCTAATGAGACAGGAGTGAATAAGATGCAAATTATATGAACTGTTGTGTGAACAACGGTAGCTGCTCTACACTCCTTACTATTATATTGCGCCCCACGTTGTTCATTTTAGCCCTCTAACACACGTAAGTGTGTGAGTGTCTCAAGACACTTATCATATTACAGTACAAACTCGATTTAAGCAACTAATAGAAATCAAGCCAGTTGCAATAAGCGAGGTTGTTGCACTTACCGGGTTACATTTTTTTTAAATAAAGAATGATAGTTAAAATGGCTATGTTTCATTAGAGATAATGACAATGTGATGAAAAAAACATTTTTGAAACAAAAACAAATCGTTACAACATTGAACACGTTTTTTTTTAAATCAGAATACGAAGAGTTAAAACAAAAATCCAAAAATACAAAAATTAATACAAAGCAGTAAAAATTTGATGGGGTTTTTTTTAACGAAATACGATATTTTAGACAAAGTTTTTTTGGATTCCTTATTTTTCAAAACTGCCAACTCTTTTATTTTTTGTGGAGTTAAAATGTCTTCTACTTGAATAATATTCTCTACGGCCCATTGTAAACGTATGTTGAAGGATCGAACTGCAAGTTCTGTTTAAACTTTCGACAAAGGGGCGTACAGCTACACCTTCACTTTGCTTTCACATTTGTGGTCTCAATATCTGACGGGTCCTCATTATTTGCAGAGGTTTTAAAGTTTTCGTCGAGTCAATTACAATCATTGATTTCTTCATTCGAAATGCTAATGCTGGGAAAAATCTCATCAAGCAAATTGCAAACGAATGAAATCAATTATTTTTCCCTTAAGATATTTTGTACATATATGTATTTACCAAAAAATTTGCCCAGATCCAAACAAAACTACATAATTGTGAAATACCGGCAGAAATAACGAACTAAAAGTAGAACAGATGAATTAACACAAGAAGTTGCACTAATCGAGGTTACTTTTTTGAAAAGTTGCGCTTATAGAGTCAAGACGTGCGACGACTTTAATGTTACCAAAATCGAGGAGTTGTGCGAATCGAGGGTTGCGTAAACCGAGTTCGTACTGTATTTTTACTAACGAAAAAAGTAATAACTTTTTTAACATTGCAAAAGCCATGTGTTTTTTCGGGCAAAAAAATTGATTTACGTGTACGTTGTTATTTTTGTAGCAGTTGTCGCAGTGAAGTAGTGATAAAATGCCTTGAGACATTTTCACACCTTACAGGTAAACGAGAACTTCTATACCCATTCTGCATTCATTTTTGAATTCAGGAGCCCCAATTTACCCAAGAAAAAATTATCTGATTTATTTTCTACCATTATTTTCAAAAGTAGTCGAGGGTTAAATCTTATAACTATTTTTACAGGTATTCAAAATTCACAATCACAAATGTTCAGGACTGTTCGTAAGTTAGGAATCTTTATGGAGCCAGGAAAAATTATTTCATACTTTTAAGTTAATTTTAAAAACTGTATTTAACATTTATTTTTACTTGAATAATTTTCTATTAAGTGTCTTTATTGGTTATTGTTATTGGCAATGTTCATTTCCTCATTGAGTGAGACATATTGACTTTTTCTCAAGGAGTTTCTCGAGAAAAATAGCCTCATGAACAGCAAAAAGTCACAGATGCCTATATTGTAAATTTTGTGAAATTCCTTTACCCACCCGCTAAAGGCTTTCTCCTCTTTAGCGAACAGTTGAGAAGAAATTAAGATCATTATGGAGGAATTGAAATATGCCCTAGTAGTTACATAGTCCCTACATATTACAAGAAATTCACTATAACAGATTTTCTCTATGGCTACCCATAAGAATGTACTCAATTTATCATAATAAAGCTGACTTGCTTTGAAAGTATCCACAGGCTATACAAAGTATCTAATACGATTTTCAACCTCATTTTTTTTTCTCAAAATCTTTCGGTTATGTTCTCAATAAAGTTTCAGTTCTCATGTAGTCAAAGTTCATGTACTCGTTCCCTATTCAAATCTCAATCTACATTCAATCATATTTATTCCTTTCTGAACTTATCCGTTATACATTCTATAGATTCTTGTGAACTTCGAAATGAAAAGAATATATAAACTCATATAATATGACGGGAGAGTGTTAAGTGGGTGCCTAGTTCATCGAAAGGGGCAGAAGCATAATTCAACACAAAACATAAAGTGTAGATCGTTTGAATTGTAACTCCTTCTACAAGTTGGTACGGAGTATCTATGTGTGTTGAGAATCACGATTTTGTACTTTCTAATTGTATTCAAACTATACACAGTGTTGCTTATTGTTAGACAAGGGGGGAGAGGAGAACACAAAGATTACCACCAACACCGCCACCGCCACTGCCACCACTAAAAAAAAAAACAGCCATGCAACGATCTGACCCAATTTCATGATCTGGCAAAACCTCCTCGCCTCACAGCAATTGAGATACTCTCGTAACTTTTCCAAGGAAAAAAAGGCAACCAATAGCCCATTGTGCCATTGTGTGTTGTAGTCATTGTGCGGTGTTGTGCCCTGACATTTGGAAGTGTATCTAGATACTTAATTGTTGTACGTATTAACCTGCGCAGTTGAATGTAAAAAAAAGAAGGAATACGAGTATTTGAAATCTAATAAATCAAAGTAATATTCCACAAAAAAATACTAGCAATACTGAAAATCGATTAAAGGGAACGTTGGATAATCCTTTTAAGATAAAATTTTTCACAGAAGCTTCATTGCATCTGATAGTTCACATGAAAGTCAAATTTTTGGACCTTATTGGACCTGGCATGTACTTGGAACATGGCTTATAATATCTTGGACATTATATTTTAGCTAATGTGGATTATTGCTGTACATATTGTACTTTCTATAAAGGTCACACCAAAGAGGGCTGGGGATGAAAATTAAATCGCAAAACCTTGAAGGCCAATTCACTTCGACAAAAATAAAGAGAAATTAATCCTCGATCTTAAAACAATTTTTTTTGTTATTGTTGATTCAACTTCTTCTTCCGAAAAATAAAACACTTACCTAGTTATTTAAAAAATATTTGGCACTAGCCACCAATTTTGTGACTCGTGAAGTTGTTAAACTACTTGCAGGGCGAACAATTGCAAAATGAGCCTGAGTAATGTTATATGATTGAGTCCAGAACTAATTAATGTGCTTCTCATTCAACTAAGATTATCAAAATATTCCTCTGAATTGACAGTTAACAGTGATTCTATTGATAACTTTTGAACAAAGTGATGCGTTTAGCTGTTTTTTTCCACGAGCTATACATGTTAGCAGTAGTAAAGGTTTCGGACTTTTTCAAGAGCTGTGAACAATTTTTTCAGGCCTGTCGAAATGTAAACACTTCACTAAAAATTTTAAATTGACTTTTTTCAGCAATTCAATCATAATTTCTTTATAAGAGATAGAAAGTTACCTCATCTGTTTGAAACTTTAAACGATCTAGTCTCAGTTTCGGGAAGCATTCAATTGGAGAGTACATGCGACACTTAAAATGTTGCCGCAAAATGGAATTGTTACATGGGGTCAATTCGTGCAAAGTCCAATAATATGCATGCTTTGTGCCTGCAAATTGAAAAAATATTTCGTCTTCACGCAGAAGACAAGCAGGCTGTTGTCGTTTTATTACAAGGTGTTCATAATCATCATGGCAGCGAGGAGAGTTTTAGATATTATTCTGAGAGAATTATGCCGAAAAGAAAGTGGAAATGTACCTTCATAGTTCCTGATACTAATAATAAATATTTGTAAGCTTAATGTTTATAGCCGCTCACTGCCTAAAATCATGAATGTAATGATCACCATAGAAAAATATCCTGGATGATATTAGCCGCGTTTTATTATCCCCGTGATCTGATCCGGATCAGATCAACTCATAAGTTTGTGTGCACTATGATACACTTTCGTTTGTGAATGATGCTGTATTATCGACAATTGTCAAGGGTAAATGTTGCCAGATTAGAATATAAAAATATTATTGGCAATCCAAATATCATTAATGTTATTTTGTTCGAATAAATTAATTTTTCTGCTCACAATGATATTTAAGCGATGTGAAACTGAAATTATACCTACAAAATATTATTCTCATTCGGTATCTGTTAATCAAAATTAACAATTTTCTCCTAAAAAAATAAAACAAGCGCATTAAATTTTCATTTAAAAGAAAATATTCATTCGCATGGCAACTTCGCACTTAATGTCAACATGAATTTAGCTTGTACAATCACCACAACACAGAACTTTGATTTAGTTTGTTTTATTATTCTGATCTGATCCGGATCAGATCACGGGGATAATAAAACACGGCTAATATTTCAAAGCCAGTTCAGAATAACAAAGTCGACATTTAAGGTAATTTTACATTTCATAAATGTACGATAAATAAACATCAATAAAATTTGTCAACAGTTTATAGAGAATGAAATTATATATGTATGTATGTGTGGCAAAAGAAAAGAACAAGACGACTTAGTTGGAGTTATACTTAACGCTATGGAAGTTAGCCAACAGATTGACATTTCAAACGATATTGAATCTCTTTAATATTGCCAAAGGAACAGCGTTTAAGTAGGTACATATTTTTTTAATAGTCGTCAAGCAAGCTACTTTATCGATTAAAGAACAAATTCATAACATATAGTGACCTTCAAATGAAAACGAGCGCAAAAGACAAATGGACGGTTTCATGAATTTGCATCAAAATCTTAACCATTTATACCCGGAAGTCATATTCCTATCACGCCTTCAACAAATTTTCGAAGTTTTTTTTTATTTCATTCCTTTCAATTGAAAAACGTGTATTTATTACTTTTATCTCCAATAAAACATTTCTCCATAAAATTTGTCGTTTGTTTTTTTCTTGCCGAAAACTCCCCTTCCATGGCTAATCTTGTTGCAATTAAAAATTTAGTGTCCTGGAAATTTCACTTTTTATCATCCTCCCTAATAGAAATGTACATTTATTAATTGAATTACGATAATTTAATATTTTAAATCACATTACATACATTAATTCGTACCTAAAAATAATTTGCCTGCTTTTATGCAGATGTTTTTATTTTGTCTGCGATATCTACCCGATGCGACGCCAACTTGTATACTGCATATTTTGGACGTTTATGAACGTACTATATACTTGTGTACATATCTTCTGCCTGCGTAAGTTCGATTTGTATTTTGCTTTGTGAACGCAAGTAATGCAAATCTTTGTTAGTCAGACGTTTACGAACTCGCCCATACATATGTACGTGCATACACTCCCATGCACTTGAATAGGGACAAGATTTTTTGTTTAACGGGCCGGGCCGACTATTTATATAGATACGATGCCACTCGCTATTCCATGGCATGCAATTCCGAGGAAAAGCCTCCTTACGAGCCGTGGTAAGAGTGGGTTTTTGTTTCAATTTTAATCTTTTCAGATGTTAGGCTCTTCGTACTACTCGTCTTGCCGTTTCAACACTTGCAGTAATTCCCAATTTTGACCAGATTTGTGAGGTAGAACGGCGAGAACTCGAGGCTTCTCTGAAAATTCGTCCGTCTTCAGTAGATGTATTCGCCGAAATAAAGCCAATTTGGCCTCATTTCATTTTCACTTATGCTCAAAAACAAAAGATTTAAAGATTCCATTTAAAATTTGATAGGTATTCATCAGGTAACATCGGTCGCAAAGTTTTGTGCATAAACAGTGAAATATGTATGGGGGGGCATACTGACCCCCTGCTACCCCTGAAATCGGTTTTGTAATGGAAATAGAGCCAATTTGGCATTATTTCCACTTCAAAAGCGAAATAAGGCCAAATTTCAAATTTGGTCTTATGTCGTTGGGCCTTATTTCACGTCAACGAGGGTTTAATGTAATATGTATATACAAATGCATTTTATGTCAAATTAGACTTGCCTTTTATAAAAGTACCGATAACGATAATCATTATTCTGTAGCGTACAGCTTGCAAATATCAACCCAACATTTTGCTTCAAGCCTTATATATTTTTATATATTTTTTTTTTATTTAAATAGGAACCGTCAGGAATTGCACTTCCTGTATATCCAGAAAAAGCCGCTGTATGTATGCCCCAAATCGCCACCCACTTAACAGAGGAAACTGTGAATTAATGCTGACCCTTGGTATGATATAAAAGCCATGGCAAAAACGAGCCCAGCCTCTTTCTCTCTTTTTCGTTGGCGGTGAAAATCAGGATCAGAAAAAAAAAATATAAATATCCCTGTGTGTGCGGTGTGCTAGAACAAACAGTCATTTTTTTTGCCTGAAAATACGGAAAATAGATTTTCCGCAAATAAAATTAACAATTGATTTCAGTGCATTTGTGCGATTACCAAAAAGTATATATATATTGTGTTTAATCGGTGCGTGTGAGTTATAAAACTTAGCCGAAGGATAGAGCGGCTTAAACGCTGCATTATAATATCAAGGGTAAAATTAATATAGGATGTGGTAACCTTCTGATTAGCACGCTAAATTTTCACAGCCGACCCCTCATCCATCGACGACTTCCTCTTCCACGTGGATCGCAAGACACGATACCACACGCCATAACCAGTGCGGTACGATATTTTTCCCGGCAGCATCATACACTACATACGTATAGTGAAAAGTTCGCGTCCGCACAGGCCCTAAATGCTCTACAACAAATTATAATTTGCTCTCGACGAAACACACAAATCAATCGATTTATGTACATAGTTGGAGAACCCTGCTGACACTTGAATGCGCCACCGCCACCGCCAACTTGAATCATTAATTTGTCCCTTGCCGATCAAACCAGACTTACGAAGCCCGCTACCCCCCGTCACCATCAACACCAACATCAGATGACGGAGAGTTCGAATCAGACACCAATCGATCTGCTCAGTAATTAGCTGACGAGCAGTGCAATTACATAGGCGGTAAAGCGCACTTGCCTACCGGATTGTCTCACCAGTGTCAACTTTAGTTTTAAGATTTTGAGAATTGTTAGAGGTTAAGTTTTCTTTTTTTGTCTAAGGGTAAGAGGTAGACAATATCATTTTGTTTGGTTCCATTCAGGTAACGCCTAAAGAATCTATAAAATATTTTCTAATAACTAAATCAACAATTTTCCTAACAGTGAGAATAAATCCACATCGAAACATACATCACATCGTACTGTGCGCACAAGACGAAGGAGTATGCCGTTCCCGTAATAACTCAGATAAGAAAAAAAAAAAAAAAAACAACAAAGACAAAAACTGTAAGTGATTTTTTTATTTTATATATTCTTTTGGGCAACAAGCTAGGGCAATTTTACACACTTTTTTAATATTTGCTAATTGTTTCTGCTATGGTGGAAATAGAAAAAAAAAAGTCTCAGTTTATTTTAGCAGTTCGGTTACCTACCTACAACCATTATGGTACCCTTAAATTCGAAATCCGTACCCTCATTTGATTAATTCGTGAACCATAATAATTCAATAATTTCGTAATATTACTATTATCTTTACTATACCTATATATATATCTCTACTTTTTTTAAAATTTGAACAAAGAATTAAATTTGGCCCTATCTTTAAACATTTAAAATCATTTTTTTTTCTTACTATATATGAAATTTATATCTTATAAAGTACTTACCCTATGAAAGTTTTGAGAATAAACAGAAAACAAAGTTCGGTGATCATGAATAGAAACATGTTTTGAATTTACTATTTTTTTTCTTGGCGATTAATGGCGTGATCTGTGTGAAATGAGAAAATAGGGCGTAAGCGGGAACCATTTGGGGCTACCATACACGTATTGGCACACGGTAGCCATGGAGCTTTTGACATCGGTCAATAGTTTAGGGTGGGTTTCGCCGCAAAGATGACATTATAGGTACTTCTTACCATAATTAGTCATCCCATGTCTGAACATCTGACATGTTTTATTTTATGTATCCCTTGGTTGTCGTCAGATACCTTTTTACCTTCCCCACCTATTTTATATGCATCCTAAATATGTATCTACTTCCTGTTCGTCAGATTCACCAAAACTATTATGGGAAAACAAAACCTAACTAATCAGTAAATTCCATGATTTCTTTTGGCACGAAAATTTATTTAGCAGACAAAGTGATAAGCAGAAAAGAACGCCACCCCTCCGACGAGCTACTTGCCGCGAGCCACCGCAAGCGTGCCAACCCTCTGCTTAGGAAGGGAAATTTCTTGCGAAATTTCCACAATTTTCCTCCGGTCCCCTGCAATTCAATACGCAATCTGTTGAAACAATTGCTGATTGAGCTCTTTTTTTCTGGCACCAAGGTCACTAAGCTAGCGCCCACCTGTGACATTTAATTTTGTTGCGACGCAATTCCCTTTCCATTGTGTCAATCCGTACCAAATGAAAACAAAGAAACTCGAATGACTTATTTACATGTTTGACCGGCACGCCAGTAACTCCCACATACACTTTCCAGTCTTACATAAAAAATTCAACTCTACAGAAAGTAGGTATCAAATGAAATTTGTTCACCCGCACTACTACATACATATGGTGCCGCGATGTCAGACGTTAGAGTATATCTCATCCGAAGGTCACAGATATCAAATCCCAATCCATTTATCGCCGAGCCTCTGTTGTAGTCCCACATGTGCTTTGAAATCTGAGAACTTAAAAGTCACAAAAGCATTGTATCTAGATACATGTCATCATGACATCCACATTCAGTCATCGCAACTCACTCACTCACAACTCACAAACCAAAAGCGAACAAATGAAAAAAAAAAAAAAAACGGTGTCTATTGCCAACTGATGTGCACGCTAAATGCAATCGTCGTGTAAATCTTTTTATGGGCTACGCGAACAACGGTCAGAGGCTGAAATACGGGTGCACTAGTGCACTATAACTACGAGTTTGTACGTGTATGCAGTCAATCCAACCTCATCGCGCCATTAGTGTACCTTGGTGGACCGCTCCATAATTTCAGGCCAGTTTTTTTTCTTTGTTCCGCAAGTCAGTGTATGTGATGTTTTATCTGTGTATGTGGTGGCTGGCCATGGGCGAAACTATGTCTCATGGTGGCCATAATAGCGGGAGCTTCTTACAGCAACAGCTCCCAGTTCCAGTACTGCAGCATCTCCTACATAGATACCAGAGATGATGTTGTGGAGATCCCGTATTGTGAGTATCTGTTTACTGGCCAGCGAACGGTAATGTTTGCTTTATGACGCTAGGTGGCTAATACTTCTTTGCCAACCTACATACAGACAGACAAACAGTGTTTGGCTAAAAGTTAAAATAAATTCTACCGCTGCTGCTGAGGGAGCGGGTAACTGCAGAGGGTGTACGAGTAGGTCTACGACGTCTACTGCCATTTATAGCATCAGGTTTGGAAAACATGAACGCAAGTCAAGAGTTGTGGTTCCCATTACCGCACTCTCCCGCTGACTGGCCTGGCCATAGTGGCAGATATAACAGTTCAAATGCACCGATGGGGTATTCGCATTCGTATTAGTGGGCCCCAAAGCAACACGCGGGTATTGGTCATTAGCGGAGCAATCGCGGTGCGGCGGTGTCATTCGAATTTTTTTTTTTTTCTTTAATTTTTAATTTTCTTTTAGCTCATTTGTTGGTGCGCTTAATCTGTGCCAGCTGTGTTGAGTGCCCAGTTACCTAGCAGTGCCACCTATGGGAGCATTTCACACCGCACATCGATCGCATAACGGGAGCTGTGCTTAGTTGTTTTTTCTGTTTACATTGTATGTACTCATATGTGTATGTTGCCATTTTTTTCTTCGACTTTTTTGTTTTGCTCTACAACTTTACTTGCTTTGGGTATAGACGCCGAGGTGTTTGGTTATGTAATTCGGGAATTAGTTATGTCTGGGGCTTGTAAAATTGTATTGAGTGCGGCGATTTATTTTTCTTACGTAATGACTAAGCGTTGTATTCTTAGGAGGGGTTTCGAGAAGATGATTTAAATTAAAATTTATGGGATTCGTGGACAGTTACATCGCTTGATTGAGACAAACAATTCGAATGCCTAGGTCTATCAATCTCTGAGCTAGGACATGAATATATTGAATAAGAATGAGATAGATAACCTCAGTACTTGAATAAGAACGCGAAGTCCCGGGTATTTTTTTTATGCAGATGAAAACATACTGCTTTTAATTAACTGTCAAGAAAACCTTTGTGGCTTTATGAACTTAACTGTTTGCTGGTATTCGAAAGTGTAAGTTTAGCAATCCATCCGTAATAACTACAAACAAACAAAACAACAATATACACTATCGCTATCGTTACAGCGCCGGTGAGTGCGAGCCTTAAAGGTCCAAAATTAGTAGCTGAACAAAGACAAATTACCTCTTATGAAGGTTACTTACTAAGGTGGACGTACCACACGAGCTGGACTAATGCATCAACCAACAACCCTTTCCAATTAGCCCGGTGCTTAGCTAACTGCCTCCAGTTGTGCACTCCGAGTTGGTTGAGGTCCTTTTGCACTTATGCGCGCCACCTCTGCTGCGCTGACTATCCGGGTTGAAGTTGAATACTCTGTGAGCCGAAGGGTTAATGTCCATTCGCTCTACATTTCCTAGCCATCTTAAACATCCAGTATGCAGTTTTCTGACCACGTCGATGTCGCTGTATAGCTCGTGTAGTTCGACTCTTCTCCAAAATCCGTCAACGCAAATTGGACCGAATATCTAACGAAGGATTTTTCTCTCGAAGCGACCAAGGATATCTTCATCCGCTTTCGATAAGGTCCATTCTTCAGCTCCATATAGTAAGACTGGGATAATAAGGGTCTTATATGGAGTATCCTTAGTCGATCGAGAAATGGTTTTACTACTCAACTGTCTTCTTAGCCCAAAGAAACAGCGGTTGGCAAGAGTAATCCTTTGTTTGATTTCCGACGAGATGTCAGTTTTTGAAGTTATGGCAGAGCCGAGGTAGACACTACCTTGCTACTCCAAAGTTGTAACTGTCGATTGTGACGTTCTGTCTAATTCGTCGATGTTGAGTGTCTCTTATCGTTGACAACATATACTTTGTTTTGCTCTAATTTACCGCTAAACTCATTTTAGCCGCTTCCATTTTTAGTGTTCCGTCCGTACCAAAACGGAACACTAATGGAATCAGTTCGGTGTCTGTCTGTCTGTCTGTCTGTCTGTCTGTCACAGGCCTTTTTCTCAGAGACTACTTAACCTAGGCTATTGAAATTTGGAACAGTTGTAGCAATTAGTGGCCTAAACACAGACCAGAACTTAAAAAGCTGAATTTCGACTTTGGGGGGGTAGTTTCTTAACAAATTTTCACAAAACGTTACAACTTGCTGTCCCGAGCATTTTCTCCGAAAATATCGCTCAGAAAAATCTGAATAAAATCACAAACATTGAGAATAAAGTGTAGATGGAAACATAATTCTCACGACTGCCCTACTTCAACCGTTTTTTTTTAATTAATTTTTTAATTTCAACTACCCTACTGTTTACATACCCAGAAAAATATCACAACGCCTAAAAGTAGATACGAGAGTAAAAATTGAATAATTGATGGCAAAAGTGTTATACCCGCAGCGAATTTTCGTGGTATATTCCTACCGGATAACTATTGACCTAAGACTTAAACCAATGATACATAATATAACACATAAAGGAAGCTTGATGGTTTCCTATTATAATGTAGGTGTCTCTACTTTTACTATATTGGAAAAAATTGAATTTGTGTATATACAGCCACAGAGAGGGAGACAAATCGCAAAATACGCAGTTAATGCAATTGAACGAATAACGAGACGAAAAATTAAATCTGATGCACAAGTGTACATTTCTTGTAAATACATATCCATATGAACATATTATGTAGGTATATATGTATGTATGTATATACATGCTTTATTTGTTGTTTTTTTTTTCTTTTACTTTGTGTGTGTGTATAACTATTTTTCTGAGCAGATGAGAAAGGACATCAGAGACATATGTACATACATACATGCATATGTAGGTAATTTGTTCAACTTACTTGTTGGTATACATTTATGTAGGTACAAATTTGAATTTATTTTTCGCAAATTGTGCTCAATTTATTTGTATTGAAATGTGCTGTGCACCATAAAACTATGTATGTAGGTACACATGTACTTTCTTGTGTCTGCAGATATGCAAGTGCATATGTACATATATGTACCTATATATGTTTTTATGTTTGTACATATATGTGAGTATCGAACAAAGTATCATTGTATCTTTAGTAGAAATCGTATCGTAAAGAAAGGGTTCATATAGATCTATCAACATAAATCTATGACATACATATGTATGTAGTTAAAATAACTGATACAGTACGGAACACTTATTGCGCAAGTATAACTTGCACTTGACCGGATTTTTTAACTCGCAAACGCACCGGTGACAGCTCACTGTGTTCTTCTGTGTTATTGAGCGGAGTTTCGAATAAATCCTTTCAAGTATGATGTTGAAGAAGTCGCAGGACAACGCGTTACCTTGTCTGAATCCTGTTTTGACATCGAAGGTCTCGGTAAGGTCATTACCGACCTTGATGGAGCAGCGAGCTTTCTCCATCGTTATCCTGCACAGACAGAGATGTCAAAACTGGACGTGTATCTATATAGTTCATCTCTCCAGATGCTGCCATAGGCGGCCTTGAAATCGATGAACAGGTGGTGGGTATCGATTTGGGCTTCTTGGGTTTTTTTTCTCCAGGATTTGCCCAAGTGTGAAAATTTGGCCTACCGTGGACTTTCCTGGCCTAAAACCGCTCTGATATGGGCCAATCAGGTTGTTGACGAAAGGTTTCAGGCGTTCACACAATATAGCAGATAAGATATTCTACGTGATATTGAGGAGGCCGATGCCTCTGTAATAAGAGCATTTCAGGGGGTCTCCTTTCTTGTGGATCAGGCAAACGATGTTGCAATTCCATTCATCAGGCATACTTTCAAATTCCTCTAAGAGCCCCCGCACACTACAGACTTTCTATCGGCCGATAGTTTGGTCGGGTTGGTTTGGTTAGTGCGCACACTGGGCCGATTAAATAGTCGGGTTGGTAGTGAGTGCGCACACTAGACAAACAATCGGCCGACTGTTCTCGAACGATTTGGTTTTGCTAGTCTTTAAACACATTTTGCAAAGAATAGTCGCTTAATGGTAGTTAGTAAAAAATGTTCCAGAGAGGTAATCATTGCTCTACGCCCAAATATGTCCATAATTCTACATATAAATACAACGAAATATCCAGAACTTAAAGAAAATTAATTTAAAATTCAGAGCAAACTGAGCTATCGAAAAAAATCGGCCGACTTTATAGTCTGTAGTGTGCGCACGTAGAAGAGCGCCGTACTGATTAAGTAGTCGGCCGCTCTAAAGGGTTTTTTTTGTGCGATTTTCGTTCGTTTTGAGTGTCATAATTTTACTTAAATATTTGTAGACGCTAGATCTAGAAAATGTCAATAGCCGTGTTTTTTTTTTTTTAAGTGAGTACATACTCACTTTCGGAATCACAAAAAAAAAACGGGAACACTCACTTCTATACTCACTTTTTGTACAACTGTTTTATGATTTTCATTCCTTTTCCTTAAATTCTTGACATATGCATATCAAATTAAATTGTTAATCTTAGTTTTCCAACGTTTTTGATGGTCAATAGTTCGAAAATATAGATGCATTATATGTATTTAATTAATTTATTAATATCAATTATTCAAATATTTAATATATGAGTTTCAAATATTTACATTTTTGACTTTTGTTTCATATTTTTTGCTTGATATCTAAGGAGGCTACGTTCATAAGCACACACCTTTTTGTTTTTTGTCTTATAATTCACTAACGATAAATTGGTTAAAGGGATTTATGACTAAAACGACTACGGAGAACTATTCATTGGTCCATGTTATAAAAAAAACATATGGGAGGGTGAGTCAATATCCAACACTCACGGAGCTATGCACATGGGGTTTAGAAAAGTTCATTCAGAGAAGTAGGTAGGTACCAATAATTGTTCAATATTAAATTCTGGTGTATGTAACTCAGAGCAACCAAACTGCGATAGACAGTTGATCAATGTTTATCACAGCTGCCCATGGCCGTTACCATTCCAGCTTTCATTTTCGATTCTTTGGTCTTCAAACACAATTTTTTTAAAAAAAAAATTTAATCAATTTAAGTGAAAATCGCATTTTTCTCGGGAAAGTGCGCTAATAATTTTAATTGTTTTCTTATTTTGGTGTGCTAGAATGTTACCTACAAATTCACCATACAAACGGCTTATAGTTTTGCATGTATAAAGATATTATTACAATTTTTTTTTAGGCTTTTCAATTCAAAAAAGATAAAAAAAAATATTTTGTATTAAATGCTATGAATCTGACCATTATTTCCTAACAAAATTAGTTCATATTTATAAAATAAATGTATTTTAAAAGCACTGCATTTATTGCAATTATAACTTCATTAAAAACAGAAAACTTACAGACACATCCAATAACAAATGCCAAAAACAAATTTTCGTCCAACCTTTAACCGATTTCCGCGTCATTGGTATTCAGACTCTGAAACTGATGTACTTGGAGAATTTCACCCAGTATTATAGCAAGTGAATTTGTTTTTGTAGTGCAGGTAAATTGAAAAGTGAGTATGTACTCACTTTATAAAAAACACAGCTATTTAAACATTCAAATTCTAAACAGTTCAACTTGGCTTGCAGTTCTTAGTTTTAAAATATTAGAAAAGCTTCAATTTTGTGCTTCAATTTTGCGTCTTAATAACGCATTAAGTTTTAGCAAAAATATCACATTTGCGCATTCCCAAAAGAATAGCGATGGTTCTTATGTTGTTTTTATATTTGTTTGTTTATTCTACTTGTTGTTTGAACTGTTTTTAATTTTTTACCATTCAAAATGAAGTACCTTCTTTGTTCATAATTCAAAAAATAATTATACTCATCACATCATACATCGTTTTCTATTTCCTTTTTAAAACAATAACGTGTTATGTAGTAGTGGCAGTTAATGATTCCTAAGACCTTTTTTTTTTGCAACAATTGATTGCATGAACAACTAATGTTTAGATTAATTAATTTGCATTTCGTTAACAATTAAACAATTAAACCATCCATTGACCTAGTTTTTATCTCTCAACATGGTTTCTGCCTCATTTTCACTTCAACGTAATAACAGCTCTTAGGATGCACGAACATGTGGCCAGGGCTACTCAATATTTAAATACAACTCGATGGTTATTAATAATATTAATAATTACCCGATAATGACATTAAAAACAAAGAATTTAACCTCTGAAAATGTTCGACAATACAAACTGACATGACATCGTCCATTTGACGTTAACGAGGAACGAGAAGAGAAAAGTAAACAATTCCATAAAAAAAAAGCGATGATGGAGGACAATGGCATATTGACGTTTGGTATTTTTTTTCTCTCTCTTCTTTTTTGCTACAAATAATTACGATGAATTTAAAGCATTTAATGAGATATATAACTTTCATTTCGCTTTTTAACAATTGAAGCAATAACCATTGTACATTTTAATTCGCGTGTGCAAACGATAATGTCTCGAGGTCTCACTTTGTGTAACGTGATGTTTTTGATTCGATTTTTGATAGTTTCACATTCATTATTGTGTACAAATGACGATTGTTTTGATTGGAAGATTACTATAATAGAGGGTGATGAAAAAAAATTCGGTTTCACTTGAAGAGATGGATAGTTTTTTGTTTCTTTCTGTCAGGAGAAATCTGTAATCGATATTTGACAGTCCTTTAAATATGATCACTTGAAATGATAGTACAGTAGAACCCCTCTAATCCGTCACCTTTGGGACTGGGGGTGTGGTCGGAAGCAGAAAAGGTCGGATTATAAGAATAAATCCGGTCAGGTGCAAGTAGTGTTTCGTACTATCAGCATTGTATATAAAACCCAATGCTATCAGTTATTTTTACATACACATACGTAATACATTTATGAGTATATTGATAGATTTATGGACACACATGTAAGCAACATGATTAAATTACCTATCTGATGCCCTTTCTCATCTGCTCAGACGAATAATTATACATCCACACAAAAAAAAAAAATAAAGAATACGCATTTGCATCATTAAATGTGTGCAATTTCGGAAGTCGTCTCTGTTTCTGTGGCTCTACGCAAATCAAATTTTTGCCAAGGAAGTAAAAGGAGAGACACCTATTATAAGTATAAGAGACCATCAAGATTCCTTTATGTGGATTAAAATCAATTATGAGTTCAATGCTAATTTTTGAGGCATATTTCTACGATCAACCATTAATGTTTACTCTTACACATCCAAATTTCAGTAGAAAATCCCTCAATGGTTCCCCGAAGCGAATTTTTGTGTCATATTTCTAGGATCAAGCATTCAATTTCAAAATTTCCTACACATATCTGCTCTTAGGCAATTGTGATAGCGTTGCAGCATTAATGGATATGTAAACAGTTGGGTAGTTGAAATTAAAAAAAAAATAATTAAATAAAAACTATTGAACGTAGGGCAGTCCTGATATTTTTTTTCCCATCTACATCTTATTATCAATGTTTGTGATTTTATTCAGATTTTTCTGAGCGATATTTTCGGAGATAAAGACTGGGACAGTAATTTGAATAAATGACAAAAGACAACCCCCAAATTCAGCTTTTTAAGTTCTGGTCTATGTTTGGGCCACTAATTTTTGATTAGCAGATGAAATTCTAGACCTAGCTGCAGTGTTCCTTCATTTCTTGATCTGCTTGATGTACTGAAGGGCAATATCAAAAGCTTTCTTGGCGTCGCGTCGGTATGTATGTATATGTATTATTTTCTAAAACAGCGGCAATAATCTGGTCGTCATTGAGCTCTTCACTTGTTTCACATTCTTTTTCACATTGTGTTATCCACTCCTCAACTTCACTGGCAGGGACATTCACTTTTTTTTAATGTTCTGCACCACTTAAGACTTTGTCCTTTAAGGTTATAAAACCCAGTGATAGAGTAAGGGGAAAGGGTATGGGGAAATTTAGAGATTAGAAGTGACGGGAAAAAGAGTGAGGTGACGATGCGCGTCAGTTTTGAACCTCTGCAAATTATAGCTTTCAGGAAACATTGAGGACGACAAGTTATTCCATATACGTGTGGAGTGGTTAAAAAATGATCTCCTATATTTAACTGTTCGGCCGAAAGCCGGCTTTAAAACATATGGGTGTGCAGCTGAAGCGGCTCGTGTACTTCGATTAAACAGACGGACTGGCGGGACACAACTATATATTTCTTCCGAACACTTGTGGTGAAAGTACCGATATAGGAGCGTTAAGCATCCAAGGTTAGGTTGAGGTTAGGTTGAGAGGGGTGTGTGATTGAGCGAGCATCCAACATTCCGGCAGTGTTCAAGGGAAGGAATTTGGCTTCAGATATACTGATCTCCGATCAATCTACAGGCCTTACGCTGAACACTATCGAGCAACCTCAAGCATGTTGCGGGAGCACCTGTCCAAACAATATAACTCTATGTTCGAATTTCAAACGAATGTAAGCCTTATAGGTCGTGGCCAAGTCTGATGGAGTGATGAAAAATTTGCATCTTTTGAGGAATCCAAGGCATCTAGCACCACCTTTTGCAGCATCAGTAATCTGCTGATTCCATTGTAGGTCTGGGCTCACATGCATTCCGAGCATTGACAAACCGTTAGATTCTGCAAGATCAACTCCTTTCATTAAAGGGACATTCACTTTGTTGTACAGTTTGTAAATCTTTAACGATTTCCTGCGTGTCGTTGTTTTGCTCATCTTTGATCTGGCCACTTTCGGTCATAACTTCCGGCCAAAGCTTACGCCAAGATTTTCGCATCGTGTCAGGTTTCAGTTCCTCCCATGACTCAGCAATCGTATAGATAGCATATTTGATGTTGAGGGATTTCATAGCTTCAATCATGTTGAACCCTTCTTCGGACCACGGTCAGATTAACTGGAGCGACGGAGTAGCCGAGGACGGTTCCACTGTACTTGATTTTTAACAGTTGTAGTTGCGTCCTATCCAATTTAATTCCTCTACCTTATTGATTTTCTTAATTTTTTAAGAAAAAAACTCTCCTTATCTCCTTATCTACCACCCTGTTTAAACATATGGTTGACAATGGTACTGCTTTGCTCGTGTCTTTCTTGCAGGTGTCACTTCAATTACGAGAGTGAAAATATAATGTGAGTTTTCGCCTTCACCAAGGTAACCAACATGCGTGTAAAATGTACACAGTAACCGTATGTTCATATGTACGAGCGCATATAGTATAAAAATATTGTTTTAAATTAATGCTTTGTGACAGTAATTAGGTTTTATTTGTGCGTTATATGTCGACCGGATTTGGTGTCGGCTTTCATTAAAAAAAAAAATTATAATAACACTCGTAACGCACAACAATCGTATTCTATCCATGACAGAGGACATTCAACTGTGAAATTAGCAAAAAAAAAAAACAAATCAGTCTCAATTATGCGTGCTCACTCAGATGGAAGGCGAAACGTGAAAGGACAAATTTACTAGACGTGATAATGGTTTTACATTTGGATGCAGAGATTCAAAGTCGACAGTCGAATAACCACCACCATTAAAGTGAAACCATTATTAACCACTTCCATTTGGGGAATTTCTGCGTTTTACGTCATAACACGATTGAATAACTTTAAACCAGTTCCCTGAACGTAAATAGATGAACCCAATCGGGCAATCACGATTTGTTTGAACATTTTTTTTGTCTACTCTATTGCAACACCACTTTAAATGGTTGTAGAGACTTTTTTGCAAATCAATTCGATTTGGGAATAGAAACTATTTATTGCGAAAAAGTTCATTTGGAATTTGTGTTATAGCGGTGTTTTCGACAATGTTTGATTATGGCTTAGTTTTGATTTTTTTGGTACTACTTTACCATCACAATGGGACCAATAAAGGCTTAAGTGAAGAGTGATGAGTTTAACAACTTGAAACTAGGTCTTTAAATAGAGAAATGACTCTTGAGGATGAGGTTAAGTATAGGAATACATGGAATCTTTCAAGCTTGCGACAAAGCTAATGTCTTGGAGCTTAACAAAGAAGACTTAAGGATTCTAATGGGTAGCTCTTTTTATCGCAATGAAAAGATACAAAGGGACACTGGCAGAAAGTAGAGTACTCTATCTACTCGAAGGAAGCATGGAACTTAAGACCTAGCACTTGGGTAATGAAATGACCAAGTCAAATAGGCGTAGAACATCGTATCCTTACGTATTCATAGGGTAAAATTATTTATTTATAACAGGGTTACGTTGGAACGAAAAAACCACATAATTGGTGTCTGTTTTGTTTCGTTTTTATGGCGGTTTTAAAAACATGGCCCAAAATTCATAGTTAGATAAAGCCAACATTAAAAGAATTTATTCACCTACATAACTTAAAACAGACTTCTTGCTATTCAAAGTCACCTTATAGTCGACTTTAAACTTATAGCCGACTCGAAATTTAAATTGAGCCAAACGCCACTTTATATAATTGGAGTCGGCTTTAAGTGACTTAAATTTCTCATATAATATTTTGACGCTTGGGTTCAAATCACTTAACAATAACATTTCAAAGTCGATACTAACTATAAACAGGCAAAAATGTATTTATGAATAACGAAAAGTTATAGCTGGCTTTTTTATTTAGTGCCGGCTGTAACTAAAATCGGCTCGAGGCACTATTCATGGGCTGACTATAAATTTGCGCCATGGTTTCTATCGATGTGATATTTTTAGAAATAACAAGAATAAAGCGATATGAGAAATATGGACATTTTTCCATTGTGATCGTTGAATAACGGCTGCGATAGCTTGAATAAAATACATACACTAGCCTGCGAAAAAAAAGCCGCACTCAAGTAAAACATAAAATTCTGACTTTGATCTGCTCTGTTTCCTGTTTTTCTTTACTAATCGGGAAAAACCCTTTCATTATCCAGGAGTTAGCATTCCTAGTAGTTATTTTAGTCTGGGATTTTCTTGTTTTTGATGTTGCCCTGATTTTTAGATCATCTTTGTAAAGTGAAGTGAAAAGTACATAATGAGCAGGAGGCAGTTAATGAAATTTGAAAAAGGTCAAATACTTGCCTTTAAGGAAGAAGGTGAATCGATGAGAGAAATGTATCGTGGATTAGGATTCAATGAGTCGACAATAAGAAGGTTTTTGAAAAAATACCGTGATAGTGGTGTTTTACAGCGGAAAAGTGGAAGCGGTCGAAAAAGATGCACTACTCTAAGAATCGACCACAAATAAAGAGAGATATTGTGGAAACCACCGGCATAAACATCTCTGTGACAACAGTTCACAGTTCGGCTTATCGAAGCCGGTTTGTTTGCCTACCGGACGGCAAAAAAACCGCTTCTTACATCAAGAATTAAGAAAGGCCGTCTAGAATGGGCAGAATTGGACCCGAGATGTCTGGCAATAGGTCATCTTCTCATATGAGTCCAAATTCAACCTGGAATTTTCGGATGGAAAGACCACAGTTCGACGTAACCCTGGAGAACGGTTGAAAGAAGAATGCGTTGCAGCTCGTCCGAAGAGGTCTAAGGGTGTCATGGTTTAGGGCATCATAACTGCCGGTGAAGTTGGAACTCTTTTGATATTGGATGGATCCATAAATGCTTTAAAGTACAAAGAGATTATACAAAATGGAGTGGTTCCCACTATAGAGAAAGTGAGCCAGTACCACAGAGGTGTCGTGTTTCAGGACGATTCCGCACCTTGCCATCGTGCTAAGACCGTAAGTAAGCAATGAAATGTCCACTGTTATTTTGGTTATTTTATCAATCTTAATGGTATTTTTAAACGATTTTAACTAATTCTTTTCCCAGGTTCAAAGTTACATAGAAGAGCTGGGGATAAATTCACTCCATTGGCCCGGAAACAGTCCTGATATGAATCCCGGGACTTCTTTCGGGGATTTTGGATTTTCGGGATTTTGGATTTCGGGATTGTGACTCAAAACCTCTCTCATAATTCCCTCCTTAATGACATCTCAGAAATGGGATGGATTTAAGTATTTCTTCCTTCACACATACTAGTATGTAATTAAGGATACTTGAGCTGTGGTATCAAAAAGGTGTACAGGCTTTTACTTTGTATGGCGAGCTCTGTCACACAGCCACTTCAACTTACTTACCTACAGAAATTATTTTTCAAATAAAACTCTCACTCACAAAAGTGTACACGGACCTTAAAATACTCTGCTTTGTATATCCATTTTAATACTTTTAAACACTGGAATTGATAAAATTATCAATTAGAATATTTTTGGCTATTTTATTAATAGATACCTGTTTGGCTTTAAAATGTTTCTTTTTTGTTTTGGGTAGCTAATAATGCGTAGCGGCTGTCAAAATATTATTGAAAGATCTTCCGAAACACGTTTCGCTTCAAATTAATTTAAAAAATATCCGAACCGAAACCTTCTCTCTAATTAATTGGTACCGTTTTATCACAGAGCTTAAAGTTGAAAATGGCACTCCTCCATCAGCATCATCATCAATTTTAATTATCATATTGTTCGTCCGATGAACTCGGAGTGAATTATAAATTTATGAATAATTTATAAACCGATTAGGAACTTATTACCGAAGATGATGTTATTGCCAATGTTGCTCTGACAACCCTCAAATACTTCCTATTCTACTCGTTTACTTCCTATCGACATTTTGAAAAGAAAACCGCCTTCACCCCTCAAGCAAATAAACAGGCATAACATCGCCAAAGAATAGATAATATAATAAAAAAATGGAAATACTCGGAAATCTATAGACCCTGGGGTGTTCTCAAATTAATCTGCATAAGGCAATCGCAGGGTTGTATTTGCTGTGATTTATTATCGTCATGGACTTTAAAGTGATTCACGCCGCCGCCCGCCCGTTTCCTTATCTGCCGGTGTGTTAGAGTGCTCCAAAGGCTAACTAAACCCATCAGAAAAATGAAAATCCAAAGAGTCCCTACGGGTGGGGTATTGTAATACAACATCCCCAAATTGATGACAATCGTCGAGGGTTTGGTTTTTAGTGCACAAATATACACTTCCGACTTCTTATCATCACGTGTAGTGGTGGAAACTCTTTTTTTTTGTTAAATACTTGTTTATTTTTTCAGATAAGCAACAGATTTGAAATATTACTTTTCATAAAAATATGATGGGCCGTAAAAAAAATACAAAATGACGAACTTTGAAAGGACACACTCAGTTCTCACTTCCCACCCCCACCCAGTTCAAAGGTTATTTTGAATTTGAAAAGCCGATGGAAGTGGAAAAAAAAGTGAAAGGTGGTTCCGCTGTCGACGACGATGATGAGATTCTTTATCGGCGGCAAAACAGAAAACCAAAAAGCAAAAACAAAATTCAATTGATTTTCAATGGCGTTTCGTTTTATCAAAATCCAGATAAAGGAGGCAGATTTGCCATGTGAATTTCTTCGAAAACACATGTTGGTGGCGGTGAAATGGATGACTGAAACACTAAAAATGGCGGGAGTACACAACTGGCAGGTGAATTTAGATTAAATGAGTCAATGAACAGGAAGATAAAGCCATGTTTCGATTGATTGATTGCTGAAATCAGTTAGGCGAATATCGGCAATACACCTATTTGCTTTCGAATGAATGAAAGGCGGCGAGAAACAGAGACCGGAACAGGAGTATAGGGAGATGGAGTGGGATGGGAGTGGAAGAGTCAAAGGTTTTGATTGATTCTAAAAGTTTTCTAAAAGTACTTAAGTGTTGGTTTCAATTCGACGTCAAAGACTGTAATTCCCTCCGAGTATATTTTTATAAAAATAAGCTCGCATTCACAGCGCACCGAGAACGGTTTTTTTATTTTTGCATTTAAAGACATTCTTTGCCGATGTACAATAGGACTAGGATCCTGCAGGTTCTCCAAGTATTATTGTGATTTTAATTTGAGAGTTGGTGAGTCAAAAAAAAATTCGAATGTCGGCGATGATTAAGATTTAAAAGATTTACCTTTTTTTCATTTGTTAACTTTACATCTTTTTAAGCACTACCAGATCTGTGTCGTTGTGTGATTAATACAAGCAATGGTAAGGGTAATTTCATCAACAAGCTCATCATTTAGTACTAGTGCTAGTTGCTAGGCTACAATACAATACTGAAAAAAACACTAAACAAACAAATAATCACAAAAAATATACATTATCATCATCATCATCATTATATAAATAGGCGGAGGCAAAACAGTTCAACCCCTTTTTGAGTGCTTTAAGCTCAACATATTTGCTTGATTTTTTTTCGTTAGAAAGGTTTTGAAGAGGGGCAGTGGAGTATGTAATTTTTTTTCCAACATGCTGCGTCTAAGCCAGGTAAAAGAAACAGGTGCGTTTCTCTAGCACAATTGGTCGAATTTCGACCACAGGCCATACTAGTACTCGTAAGTACTTATATGCGACGGACAAATACATTTCTTATTGTTATCTTGTTAAAGTTTACATTAAAATTATAGAGTTTACTGATGCAGTCTATTGGCTCTCGCATCCCGTGATTTGTTCTATGAAGAGGAACATGCAGTAACTCTATTCTACGCAGATAATGCGATCCCGAACAAATAAGTCAGCTCTGAGATCAGTTTATGATTAAAAATTATATCATTACTAGCCGTAACCCGGTGCGCTCTTTTCAAAATTTGCCCGCGCACATATGTAGTTATTCGGGTATGATCGAAAGGAAGTACATAGAAGGAAGCACTGCTGTACTATTTTTCAACTTCAATTTAATAATTTTTTTCTATCTGTCTGTCTGTCTGTCTGTTTGTCTGTCTGTCTGTCTGTCTGTCTGTCTGTCTATCTGTCTGTCTGTCTATCTGTCTATCTTTTTGTCTGTCTGTCTGTCTGTCTGTCTGTCTGTCGGTTTGTCTGTCTATCTATCTATCTATCTATCTGTCTGTCGGTCTGTCTGTCTGTCTGTCTGTCTATCTAATCTGTCTGTCTGTCTGTAAATATGAGCCTTTTAAGTCCACATATGTATATTGAAATTAGTAATAACTTGACTCCAGTGCCACCTATCGGGTCCAGATTTTATAATTTACTCTTTTGGCACCTAACCAACATGTGTATTGTGAATGTGGTCCACAAATATAGAAGTTCTTAATTGTTTGACTCCAGCGCCACCTAGCGGGATGAAATATACTTTACGACCTATTCTCATACCTACCAAAGATACACAAAAAATTTCATAAAAGTCGGTAGAGCCGTTTCGGAGGAGTGCGCCCACAAAAACCGTGACACGAGATTTGTATATATTAGATTGAGTCGTCTTGGAGCCAAGGATTTCATTTGCTAGAGCCTTATCCGATGTTAATATAGAGGAAGGCTAAAAGGATTATCCCAGTGAAACACTTTTACGAATACGGCTTCGCTGTAGGTCTTCAATATACGAGTATTGAGATTTTATAATAAAGTGTCCGTCCATACTTGCGAGGCATATTCGAGGTGAGTTTCCAAGACCAGCTTCTGTCATGGTTTTAACTTTAGGCCCCTGAATGTTACATTGCACTCCAGTGTACTAGGGTTCAGTGGTAGGCCTTTTTTTTGAAAATTCATCCTACCTCGGCGCATCCGTTCAAGTGGCAGATTTGCTGACTGTTAAAAATCTAAGATCCTCACCACTAAAGCGACTATTCTTCTCTTTTTAAATTAAGAAAATAAATACATTTAAATAAGATGAATTTTGAAAGTGAGTATAATGGGCCACTCTCTGAATTTTAGTCTTAGCTTTGTCTATTAACGCAAAGGTGGTTATGTCAAACAATCAATTTTATTTCGTTTTCTCGATGTTTCAAAAAAAAACGTCAACAAATTGACAGAATTATTGTTTTGCCATTTTACTACATGTCAACGTACCTTCTGAGTTCTGAGTCACAGAATTCACGATGGCACATCGGAAAATCTTTTTTATTTCTGCAAAATGAATTCATGAATATATTTGCTCTCCGATTTCAATTCGCAAAATTTTAAAAAATCAACCAACAGCCAACAAAAAGATAGGCTCCCTCAAGTCTCAACTTCGTTAAGTTTATTAAAAAACATCGCTCATCTGATATTATTTCTCAACGACCTTATTATTTTGGCCTAGATACATGAAATCTCTCAAAAATTGGTTAATAATAATCGCCATCAATCTCTGCGCGACATCTTACCAGAGTAACTGTCAGTTACACTCCATAACCAGATGCATATATTATATTCCGTAACGTAACTGAAAAAAAAAAAAAAACCGAAACGTTTAAAATTTGAATATTTCATATCAAGGAGAAGATGGACAGATACAAAAATATCAGTGCGCGACCACACAGTTGAATGGATGGAAATCTGCAAAATACCTTAAAATTTATTCGAATCAGCTGGTGTGGTGGGTGTATGCTAATTTCGAGTTGTGACAACCGACGACGAGTCAGGTTTATTGTTTCCCAAAATGAATTCAATATCTTCAAGAGGAGACCGTTTACAAGTAGCGTGCAACACACTTTTTCAGGTGGCTGTTGGAGGTTTTGTTTTCTTTGTTTCTATTTCAACAAAAAAAAAAAGAAACAACAAAAATGCAAATGTCAACTGGTTTACTTAAGCTCGAACCAGATTATGTATGCGTGTATATCATTTTGGCAGATGTGAATTGATCAAGAGAAAGTCAAATGAGCCAGAGAGGTGTTCTAAGTCGTTCCACTATAATGAACTTCATTGTGACTTAACTTGGAAGTCGCTTAACTTAACAAGTCTTCTTGTTTTATTACAGTGGTTAGCATTGGCAATTCACTCTTTGAATACTGATTGGGAAGTGGCCAAGGTATTTCAAATATCAGTATTCAATGTGAGCTTGAATACACCCACTTCGAGGAGAAAAATTGGGTACTTATTTAAATATGATAACGGTGACATATCGTACCCAATTGCATACATTTGTATACCCTTTTAAATGTGTATAAACAGGAAGAAGATGTAGGATTTTATATGGAATTAGAAAGGATGTTAAACACTGGCAGTACGGATTTAACTTAAAACTTGGCTTTAAATTTCAGTAATAAATATTAAAGGAAATGTGATTTTTTTTAAATGGAATCTCTCGCAAAATTTAAGAAGACATTCTTGTTTTTACTATTCCAAGTCATTTCGACATTTTATGGTAGAGATTGTGAAGTCTTCACGAGCGGGTCAAAAACTGCAAGCGGCACGGGGTTTGGCATCTACTGTGCGGAACGAGATCTAAAGGTATCTTTAAGTCTCCCGGATACCTGCAGCGTTTTTTAGGCAGAAGTTCTGGCCATACTAAGAGCTGCGGAGCTTCTGAGCTTGAAACGTATATCCGGTAATGATATTGACATTTACATCGACAGACAGGCGCTTGAATCGTGCACTATTAAATCGGCATTAGTCAGGAGCTGCCGCGCAATGCTCAGGGCATTATGCACGTGGAACCGGGTAAGACCTTGTAGGGTGCCTGGTCACTCCGGGATAGAAGGCAACGAGTTTGCCGATTAAGGGACACTACCCGAGTCGGTGGAAGTAGCTCCATCACTATGCTGCATTAAATCAAAGGTTCGACTACGAAAAGGGGTGACCATAGATGGTCTAACATTATAGGACATAGGGTTTTCAAGGCACAGGATACAGCCGGTGCTGTACCGTTAAATGCCCGGTGAAATCCTTAGACTTAGCAGGACACAAATGAGAATACCTATAGGAATATTATCCAGGCATTGCCTTCCGGGCAACCATGCCAAGAGGCTCGGACTCATAGGCACGAATATTTGCACATATTCTGTGTGAACGTCAGGGCATAGCACGCAGTCGCAGGAACATTTAAGGCTCCTACTTCTTTAGTAACCTGGAGGAAGTACGCCTAATCAACCATAGACTCGTTCTAAAATTTAGCAGGGTAATAAAATCCTTTGATGAAATTGTGTCGGCTTAGGTCCCATCATGGGATTTATTCTTGGGGGATCGCGATGGGCCCACTCTGGTGCCTAGTATTTTGGGATGGCCTCTTAACCACTCAACTTCACCTAACCTAGTGGAGATAATTTATTAAACTTCTACGTAGCAGATATCACAACCATCTAAGACAAAGAATTGTCCATGAATATTGCGCATGTAGGCACCAATCAGATAAGCAGCTAGTTTTGTACTCACAATACGCTAAATTTTCTGCGCTCTTTTGTGTGTTGTTCCGGTACAGCTGAGTGTGATCAGAAGATGATCTTTGGTCGAGTGTTATGGATTTCTTTAAGTGGCTATTGAAAACATGATAAAATTTTTCTTCATAAGCAGGCGAGGTTGAATTTCAAAATGCACTTATTCCTATAGCTAAACTTGACAGAAAGTCTTGAAACTTTGAAACTTCACATAATGACCACAATCTGATGTTAGGTTAGGCTCATATTTTAAAACTTGTAGTATTGCAATTTTTGTTTTTTTTTACGATTACAAGATAACTATAAGGGTTACTGACCCCGTTTTGCGCTTAAATGCAAGGTAATTATATCTGCTAAAACTTTATTTATAACAATTTTTCTCTAAGCATGAGCATTTAGGCCGATATTCGGATGAAAAGATAAGCAAAACTCAATATTACAATATTAAAAAAAAAAAAATACTTTTTGAAACCTCATATCTCAAAAACTTTTAAACATACGGAGTTGTGGTTTGGCTTAAATTGTCTCAAATTCAACCATCGCAAAATGATGGTGGCAACTAATGTCAAGAAACCCAAATTTTTTGAATAAAACTGCAAAAACTGAATAATGTCCAAAAATTTTGCAGTTTTTCACGTATTGCGCAGGTAGTACAACTTTTTTTGCTTGCAAAACGTTGTTTTACACCCCCCTAAGGGGCCCAAATAACATACCAAAAATGCGGCTTTACATCGCTTTTTGCGTTTTGTTGTCTTTTTTTTTTTTGTAAATTTTTACTGGCCTACATGTAGACGATATACAATTTTAAAAAAATCGTCAACATCACGATAAGTGTAAACCCGCCTGACAAATGGTCCAATAACCTGAGCAGTTAATAATCACTTTGATTGCTTATTTCTTGTAGCCCACATACGATATCCCAAACGTCACAGATTCAACGAAGTTGTGTGCGAATATTTTAAGCCTAAGGTCTGTTATCGCCAATTCAGTATATAACGTTTCAGACATTTTAAAGCACTGTTGAAAATCATAAGATCCACTCGTAAGCCCTATAAGCAGAAGAAGTTAGAAAATAGACTTTTTGAAATTAAGAAAAATGATTTCAGAACGGCTCCCAAAAGAAAGGAAACTAGTTCATCATCTACGTGAAAAAAAGCTTGCATCGCAATACATCGAGCATGAAGCTTCTAAGTCAGGCCGTAGAAAATCGTGGTATTCTTTCCCAAAACCTATTGCTGGAGCTACTCATGATAATAAGATATCCTTTTATTTCATCTTTAGCAAAGATTACCAACAATTGAAAAACGAACATCATACTACGTCCAAGACTTAACGGATTTTAAAATCGTTTATCCTAAGAGTGGCGGGTTGATAGCCAGACATATATAATCTCCTTCAAGAAATAAGGATTAGGATGCTCAGTATTGTTGCTCCCAACTACTGCCTATCCAATTGTTGCATTCCTAATCATCATAGAGAGTGAAAGTTAATCTTTAAAGAAAAGGAAAACGCTAACACTCTGCTTCTGTCCAGACAAATAAATGACGCAGGAATATTCGCTTTTCCCCGCACCCACTGTTGATGAAGAAAAACAAATGATTACCAAAGGAATTAATTTCTTATCCAAGGATAATTATCACAAGCAAAAGCGAACACTCATCTATGAGTAATTTGGGTGTTAATGGCAAAAACTAATATGAATTCCGAGGAAAGGAAGCAAATTGGATTCACTTGCGTATGTCTTGGTTAATAACATTCACGGTGGTACGGGCACTCAATGCTTATGAGTTATGAATATTTGAATTAATTTAATCATTTCCAAATGAAATCAAAGGAGATGACGAAGATGAATAAGAACTGAAAATGGACAAAGTTTTTGAAATCAGATTTCGGAAGAAGAGAACATTTCATTATGAAATGTTAGATAACTTATCTTTGGTCAGGACATTAATTAGTTATGATTATGAGACTTAAAGCAAGAACATTAGAACTGGAAATCGAACGGAATTAAAATAATTACATCTAAGTATTTGCTAGAACATTATATTGCTAAACCATCGAGGATTTATTATCAATTTTTGTTTCAAACAAAAAGGTACACTGGTTTATAAGACACTCAGAAATAAACTAACAGGGAATAGCTGCCCAAAACATCCTTCAAGTCAAACATCATCTTAGCTGACCTCCTAAATTTATTTGCTCTCTTGATTTATGATTTTACCGCTGCCATCGATGTAAGCCTACCCATAATCGGATTTACTCGTAAGAGGATTACGAAAATGTAGATACTATCGCCATAAAGTGCACACTCTTAAGGGCTTAGGGATGTACACGATTTTTGCCACAAAACTACGCATCAAATCATAAGCAACTGTGAAAATTAAGTTGTCCCCATTTGTCTCTTAGAAAGTATTTGTTTAATGGTAAAATGTAAGAACGTAAACGGTGGTTCAAGAGACTTATAATACATTTCTCCCTAATACATGAATATCGCAGATAATAAACAAACAGATGAACTCGCAACGGCACTTCTGGCATCATTTCTATGCACTGCTAGATAGTGTTCTGAGGTTTGCTCCAACAATTACTGCAGATAATTTAATGAAAAAGATTTTTTATTACCGAGGGTAGATGAAAATCTTCCATAGACACTATGAGAATAGCAAGCGCAAAAACACCACCCTTCGATATAAATTTGTTAAATACTGCAACTAAGTTATGCTTATCAAGCAATTTTTCTATCACGAAATATAAACGTTTGGCAGGTTACTTTCCAATGAAAGATCCCGCATGTTCCGCAATTTAGATGCAGTTAATCCTTATCTCGCCAAGTCGAAAGGTTTTGTCCTTTGTAGTCGGCGGAATAAATTGCTCTCATCCAAAATTAGTAGGACAGTATTGTTAACATGTCCAATTAGTCGGTTTCTATGCTTTGGCTCGAGGCTTCTAGTTCCAGCTTCGATTGTCGGAATGCCGAGATCCCTATGGACATCGTCGTTTCTAGTATACCACGGTGCTCGGACAATTTCTCTAAGCACTTTATTTTGAAAGGTCTGTAAAATATTGGCAATTGAGTGTCATTCCCAGGTATTTGGCTTCATTTGCAAAGGGTATTCGGGCCAAATTTATAAAAATCGGCAAGTCATTAATGTTCCTATAAGTGAAATTTACGTGAACAGATTTAGTTCCGTTAAGGGCGATCCGCCAGTCCCTCGTCCATTCATTTACTTTATTCAATGCGTTTTAGCGGTTTCATCGGCAAACGTAGCAAGGATAGTGCCATCTTCTTTCGGTATATCACGAGTATATAACAGATAGAGAAGCGGCCCAAGAACGCTTCCTTGCGGTACACCGGCCGAAATTTCTTTTAGCTCCGAGTATTCATTTCCATTTCTAACACGGAAGAGTCTATTCCCGAGATATGAATCCAAAATCTCGTATACGGGGAGTACTTGTCGTAATTTGCATTTCAAGCCATCGTGCCACACCTTATCAAAGGCTTGCGAGACGTCAGGAAATACAGTTGAGCATATCTTTTTTTCTTCTAGTGCTTTTTCGATTACGTTAGTAAATCTATGCACATGATCAATCGTGGAATGCTTACTTCTGAACCCAAACTGGTGGTCAGGGATTAGATTATTTTCTTCTATAACCGGTTGGAGTCGCCTTAGTAATATCCTCTCGAAAATTTTGGATACGACTGGAAGAAGCGAGATTGGTCTGTATGATTTTACTTCATATGACGGTTTTCCTGGTTTTAAAACCATAATGACTTCCGCAACTTTCCATTGGCTCGGCACGTGTTTTAATCTGTTTTATAACATGGAGAAGCTTAATTAATGCTTTTCTAGGTAAAGCTTTGAGAATTTCTCCGGCGATCAAATCATAACCAGGAGCTTTCTTGGGTTTTAGTTTCTTAATCTCACGTTTGAGTTCTCTAAGCATCGCAGATGTGAGCGTTAAATCGTCAGATGGTAGTTCTACCCTCGTGATGTTGTCGTGAACCACTTGACCATCGTTCGGTTTAAAGGTTTCTTCCAAATGGGCGGCAAAAATATCCTCTTTTTTTATCTTCCCTTGCCCATTCATTTTGATTTATTTTAATTTGAGGCGCGGGGATTTTGGGCCTTTTGGTGCCTTTTACAGCTTTCCAAAGAGAATAATTGGAATCTTTTTTCGCTGTTAGACTTTCAAGGTAAGAGCCTTTCGCACGACTCTCAAAATCCTTAATGCTATTCTTCAACAAATTGCAAAGACGATTCAGATATGCTTTATGCTGTGGAGCACGACTCATGACATGAAAAGATGAGCTTCTCTCTGTTTCATCGTTCTTTCTTCTTTCCTTAGGTGGCGTAACAGTTTGTGGTGAACCAGGGCCTGCTTCTCGCAACCATTTGTGCACGTGCGTGCGTGTTATATGTTTGCATGAATAGAAGGGACCTACATTTTGCCGACCTCAAACGACGAATTGAGAAGATCATCGTAACATATGATACTCTTGAATGTTTGTCAGACGTCGCTGTCATGAAAAAACTGTTGGGTGTTTGCTGGGATTGAACCCGCGCAGCATGCGTAGATAGTAGTCCAAAGTAGTACAAGGCTATGGTGGTCTGGATTCCTAGAAACTACATTAACCTGTTTGTTTTCCTCCCTTAATTACTTATACCTACTATCTTCTTCACAAAATTCTTTGAAAAATAAATAAACTTTTCTGTTGCAAACACTCTGGCGTATGAGTAACTTTTTCGAGAGTAAATTTGAAAAAAATATGAAAGTGCTCAAATTCTTGAAGCTTCGTTAGTCATTGATTTTATTTTCCCTGCTAAAGTTTAGACTCGTTATCCTTTATCAATTGGAACTGATTATTCATTCCACCGCAAATAACAAATTTAAAGACTGCTTTGAAGTCCCAAACAAATTTATATTTATAGAATAAATATTGAGATTCCATTATTTGAAAAATTTTTCAACCAAACACAATAAAAATTGTAACAGTTATTTCTATCCTTAATTTTGGACGAAATCCATGGAATATGATTCATGATATGTATGTACTCATATAGTAAAAAGAAGCAGTTTAAAGATAACAAAAACCCAAAATTTAAGGTTCTCAATCTCTTAGGAACCCAAAATGGTTACAGAATTTTATATACCTACCTAAACCGCAAACTCTGTTGTAAAATCAAATTATAGAGGATTATTCCTTCATGGTATTACTGGTGGTTTGTCTTAAGGTTAAAGCAGAGAAGTTGAATGGTTAACCGCAGCAGTGTGTTGGATAAGTATGACACTCTAACGACTCAATTAGTCAGGATAAAGACTGAATTTTAAACCATCTAAGTTATCCTGTATCTACATATGTATAACAAAAAGTCTAATTTTCTGAATACAAGCGGTAAATATTTTACACAATAGGGCTCACTGCAGCGAAACAAGATGGTTAAGAATGTGAAGATAAGTATTTATTTATATTTCAAACATATAAGTACTTCCGAATCTCCTGTTTAATCCTAAAGCCACTTATATGTACATAATATTGTACATTGTGAGCAAGTTTGTTTCGAAGAAATCTTAATAACGTTAATAACGTGACGTGATCAAAGGCCCTCCTCTAAATCAAATAACTAGGCGGGCCTATTTTTAAGTTCTGTAATTAGAATACTGAGATGTTTTTGACAATCTGCCGATAAACTAGTTAATTCTTCAATGGGAGCATATCGGAATCCCGCATTTGAAAATCCCGTTTTTTAAGAATCTCAAAAAAAAAGTTTTAAAATACCGTCTTCTAAAATCCCGTTTTTTTAAAGACCGAGTCATAAAATCCCGCTTTTTAGAATCCCGTTTAATCCCGCTCTGCCCGTTTCTCAGCATCCCAATTTTGTATTTCAACAAATTCATCTTTTAAAATTTAATAGGTATTGCTTGCTCCATTTTCTAGGAAAGAAATAAGAAAAGTTTCTTTACACGAAAAAATAAACGGAAAATTATGAAAAATATGCCCAAATCCGGTTTTATGCGTCGTATCGTCCACAATATACAATTCAAATAATTACATAAAAAAATTGGTTGTTCCATTAATATTTCAGTGTATGTAAATATTTAATATACAACTTCTGAGTTTTATTTTATATAGTTTGTTATATTTAGATTAATATTATTAATTTATTCGCATATTGGTTTTCGCGCGAAATTTGTTTAACATGCAATTGATTGCAAGGCTTTTTTTAAAATAAAACAAAAGCGAGATTATTAAAACGGGATTATAAGAAGCAGGATTATAAAAAAGCGGGATTATAAAAAGCGGGTTTTTAAAGTCGGGATTTTAAAAAAAACGGGATTATAAAAAGCGGGATATTGTACCCAACCCTTCTTCAATTATATCGTCATTGGAGAATTGTCCTAAGGGTTCAGGCAAGCCAAATTCTTAATGAAGCCAAACACCTATCAGAAGGAACTTCTCATCATCAGTACTTTTATAAAAGGCAAGTTCAAAAAAAGTATGTATGTAACATATGTGCCGCAAAAATAAAAAATAAAAAACTACTGAACGGATTTAAACGTGGTTTTTTGCAATCGAATTTGGTTAGATTAAATCTATAAAATTGATGAAAAAAAATTTAATATTTTTCAATAAAAAACCTTTATATGAGAAAAAGAAAAGTTTAAATTCGACTTTTGGGCATTTATCTCACTCTATCTTAGTTCCTAAATAACGTATTAAAATAAAATTTACATATTTTGTTTAGATTATTTCACAACAAAGATTTTGAAATATTTATACATATGTATCTTCTTTGTACATTTTTGTGAGAAAAGTAAAAACAAAGAAATATTGTTTGTGTGCTTTTGCGACAACGATCAGTGGAGACTATTGCCACCGTCAATGCATCAGCGTATATCCGTGTATGCGGTACATGTGTATAGTATACGTGATTGGGATTGTTTCGTGCTAACACATATGTTTTGTAATTGTTCGATCATCCCTAATTCAATAACTGGATAAATTTGGGTGCAATTGTTTTAATGATAAGTAGATGGCGGGCTTGAAACAGATACAGATACAGATATGTATGTATGACTGTATTATGTTTTGACGTTTAGGCGGTAAGAACATGCTGTATATTTAAGATAGCGGAAAAGTTAGATTGGAAGAAATTGCTAACCCATCTGAGCCACATTTTTCTTTTATATCTATGGAAAACCCTTTATCCAATCAGTTCATACGATCCTATGATAATTCTTTTCAGATGCCTTCATTTTGACTCTTACCGTGCATCTTATTTTTCCCACAAATAGAAGGGACCTACAGTTTTTTGCCGACTCCAAGCGGCGAGTTGAGAAGCTTCTCATGACAAATGTTACTCTTTGATTGCTTGTCAGACATTCAAAAGAGGTGGCAACCGTGAAAAACTCTTTTAGGTATTGGACCCGGGCTGGGATTGAACCCGTGGCACATGCATAGTAGTTAAACGCACTAACCACCACGACCAGGGTGACCACAACACACATATCTACATACAAAGAGAATATTTTTGTTTCCGCTACCAAGCGGGTACATCAGCTAGTTTTTAATAAATTAGGAATCTATTAGGTTTATTATGTGGTTAAGTACGCAAAACTCAACTACCTGAGAGCCCATTTGCCACCAGCTTAGGTTATATTTAAATCTGATGATAATTTATGATTTGATATGCTTTAAGGAATACAACAACAGGTTATGTAGATTACCTACAACTACTGTCATCCCTCAAAAGTATGTTACGTTAAAAGAAGGCCAGGCTTATACTCTGTCCTCACATACCCTTGTGACATCACTCCGACGACTTATTAGCATATCTGTTCGACGGGTGTAATCTTTCAAAAATACGTATGTATGAATTTTGCTGTCTCCCACTTTTTGTATAGTTAATTGCTAAGCCATGATAATCTTTAACTTTTATTCCAACCTTTGTTTACATTTTTCTTCTTTCAACAACACCGTTATTAATTTTTTTTTGTTTTTTTCTTTGCAGATCGGAAATGGATTAATTTTTTTCCATCTTTTTGAAGAAGGTACGTTAATGGATTTTTTTTTTTTGCCTTTTCTTTTTTTTGTCTAGATTAAGGTAAGCAGAACGAAGTGCTTAGCTCATTATTCTTTTCATCTATACACACTCGAAACATAAGAAGATGATAGTATCAGGACTCGTTAACCTACTTTAATAGATTAGAGATGGTTGAATATTTGTTTGCCCATTAAAAAGGGCAGGGAGGTATTTTAATGGTCAGCATTGGATAGGATGAAATAAGAATGGAAAGAGGGAGCTTTATTTATTTTTAAATAAATCTATGAAGAAATCTTTTAGTTAATTGGTTTTGATTTTATTTTTATTTTTATTTTTATCAAACGATTGAGTAAAGAAAATATAATATATATGAATATAAAAATATTGTTAGTCTCACTGGCAGAAGAAGTGAATAGATGTGGAGTAATGACCTTTTGGGTCTTAAAAAGTGTTAAAAATTATAAAATGAACAAAGATCAAAAGGCCGTAACTATGGTGATCGTTGGCTTATTTCGAATCACTGGAACTTCTTTCTCAATAAGAAACTAGCTATAGCTTGTGCTAGTAGGAGTAGTAGTAGTGGATTTGAATCGAACGATCTTAAGAGCAGAAAATTCGGTTCCCCGTAAAAATTATATAACAATAAAGTGCGGTTGCTAGGATATTTAACAGTCTTCATACCTTTTTTTAAGACTCCTTTTATATGTATGAAAAATCTCTAAGCACATTCTTTTGACCACTGCGTTCACAGATGCTTCTTTTTGTGCATAGTGCGTCTGCAATCGAATCAAAACATCTGCAGGATAAAGTGTCGATCTTCATTTACTGTACCTAACCTATGAGTCAATGTAAGGCTTATGGTTAATTTTTTTAAACAAAACTTAAAATAATAAGAATACTTTAAAACTTCATGCACTTCATACATATCTTAGGCACTCCAAAATAATATGAAGCAATACGAAATAGTACTAAATACTACTTAATTCTAAAACTTTTTTAATACATTGTATAGTTAGCATCCACTTCTTGTTAGACTTTAAGTTAAACAGTCAATAAATTGTGCAATTTCCGCCGTATATGACTGCAAGATTTAAACAAAGGGTTTTCTTTGTTACGTCCGGGTCCGGCACGATTCTAAAGGCTGGACCTATAATGGGTTAGTACGTACGAAACTATGCGAACATAAGGAATTTGTATTGTACGACCAGACCATAATAGATTTTCGCTTCGAATCGTTAAGTTTTCGTTCACTTTCGCTCACTTACGAAAGGAGCGAATCCATTCGCGCTCATTCGCACAGAGGACTACAATTTTCTTTTCCAAGTGTTCAGTAAAATGAAATGTTATGCGAAAACAAGGATCATTTTATTTTATTATTTATTTTTTTTTTAATTCACTAATTTAGCAAAACAGCACACAAATGACAGAAAAAGTGACTTGACTCTGCCAATCGGCACTGACAATCGTTTCCGTTCATATACTTCTATTATGGGCAACTTGAGCAATTGACATTTCGGAAGAAAACTTAACGTTGTATTTTGACAGTAGCTTTCAATTGCTTTCGATTATTATAGTTCGGCCTTAAGGGTTCGACCAACACTTGGCCTTTCGCTCCAGAAAACCATCAGTCTTAGCGTTTCAACCAATGCTTGGCCTTTCGCTTAAGACCACGATATCTGTATAGGAGGGGCTCGTACGACTACTGACACCGAGTAAACCCCCCCCCCCCCCCCCCAATAGCTTCTAATTGAAAGAAACTTCATAAATTGTAGATAAAACAAGACCTCTTCTCACACTGTAAGAACTTTTTGATGTAAAATATCGTTAAGAGTTATTCCAGTTTCCCAATTTTCAAAAACCAAAGAAAGGTTAATGAATGCATAAGGGTTTTTAGATCTGACAAATATTCGTAGCACCTCAAAAAAGAGTTTCATGTCTAAAAAACATATGGCTGCCGCATACGAGAAGGCTTAATATTAATGACGGTTTGAAAAAAATACACAATTTGCTTTTCAAGCCCTTGCCCTATCTTAAGAAATAGTTGAAACATAAAATACTTTATAATATATTTCCCAACTTTTAGATTTCAACCGATTTCAATAGAGTAAATGGTTGCCGAATCAAAATGTCGCAAAATGCAAACCCTTCATCTCTAATTGAATCAGCGGCGTGAAGCTCGTCTCACAATCAGTTTAAGAAGACTTAACTACTGGATTGCCTTCTTAACTTAAAAATATAGCTAGAATTCGCGATATTGATTTTCGCATTTCTTTTCAGTGCTGAAGGAGCTCAAAATGTCGTTGTCATAGCCTCAGATACAACACAGATTCACAGTGTTGTCAGGGCATGACCAGGGAATATTCCAATGTTTAAAAAAAAATGATACGAAAGGCAAAAAACGTATGCTTATAAGGTAGAAGTGTGCTTAAATATTTTAGTACTTCAGTACGACAAAAGTCCGTATTTTAGTGCTAGAAATTCATAGATAGCGAGCAATTCAAAGATTCATCTTTTGAAACCAGACAGGACACGTTTTAGTTCCAGTTCCAACAAACAGGTGGTAGGTATCAACTTGGTATTCGTGAATTTCCATCAGAATAAGTCGCTTTTTGGTCCTTAGTGACTTACCACCTCTTTGTCAAAAGTTTTTGTGTTTCTTAAGATCTCACTTTTTATGGACCGGTAATTCTCTCATCCGTTCACACTATAAAGCTGAGCTGTTGCATACTCTCATCTTCTTCCAGACTGTCTGGCTTTCACAAGATGATGCATCGTCATATCAAAGTCATGTCCTAACCATCGCGATGGTAAGGACTTTTTTCCTTAAACCAAATCTTCTATAATGACTAACAAATGGGAAGCAATATTTCTTCGTTGCTGTACTACAAAAGAGCCAATAAATTCCCATACAAGATGTCCTTTGCCTTGTATGGTTGGAGATATAAGTTTCCGTCAACGTCGACGTCTTCCTCTTCAAAGAAATTTTGTATGTACTTTAGGAACGTATGTACTAAGCACCATAAAATGACTACAATATTTCACTTGACGTCATTTTCTAGGCTTTCAATTGTGACACATATACCGACATCAACAAAAAAGTCCTCCCACCAGGTCCTTGACTAGGTTACATATGTACTGGGTATGTATGTATATCTTACTGGTACTCTGAAGGACGATAGCGAACATGAAATTTGATGAATATGCATGAACAACGTGAGAACTTAAAACTGAGAGGAGGTAAAGTCGAGTAAATATCCTTAAAGAAGTGAAATTTCTATACAAACCAGAAAAGTTGACTGATGTACACACTTTTGTATGTACTCGTGTATCCTTTAAGCCGACACGTCTCTTTTAGTTTTTATTGTTCGTATCTTCTTTTGTATACGAACGAGTATCTACATATACATATATATACATGATGAGGATACAATTTTAGCTGAGTGGTATTTAAATGATATAAGCGAGTAAAGATGGCGGAAAATAGTCGTCTTAAGGAGCTACAAGTTCTACATATCTTAAGACTGAAAAAAAAAACAAGTTTCAAGTTTCTTGTTCATTTTGATGAACTGCAAAAGGGTATTTGAGAGCAGTAGGTATGTATGTGCCTTTAGAAGGCACAAACAATTACATATTGGTAAAAAAAAGGATCTTTCTAATAGCCGTCTCAAGCTTCATCAGTCTATGGATTACTGAAACAAACCTTGCCCCAAAAAAATATACCTTCATATAAGAAACGAGTCAATTATATCGGTTAAGATGACATTGCAGGTTATATAACATTTCCTCAATATCAAATAAGACGATCCAAGAACAGGCGATTCGAAATTCAAATTAGTCTAGAAACCATCTTGATAAAATCAGATATTCTCTACAATCTAGATGCTGGTCGGTGTACTGGGCTGGGCACAAGCTCTGATGGTATTGTCTGCAGCATTATTGACAAAGAACGACCAACTTATCAAGCTTTAGGGGATGTTAAAGCCTTGCATTGACTTAGCTCCAATGAACCATTCAATCTAGATGATGATAGCCAAGAATCCCATCCACCTGATCAAAATGAAGTGAGGATAACAATATCAAAGATTAAGACCAACAAGGCTGCTGAACCTGACGGTCTACCCGCAGAGCTATTTAAAGCAGCTGGAGTCGGATTGGTAGTGAGCATAAACCAACTCATCTCTAAGACTTGGTCAGATGCAAGTATGCCAGATGAATGGAATCTCAGCATCGTTCGCCCAATCCACAAGAAAGGAGACCCCCTAAACTGCTCCAACAACATCGCCTTAAGCCTTCGTCAATAACCTGATTGGCCTCTATCAGTACGGTTTCAGGCCAGGAAAGTCCATAGACCAAATTTTCACACTCAGGCAGATCCTGGAAAAAACCCAAGAAGTCCAAGTCGATAACCACAACCTGTTCATCGATTTCAAGGCCGCCTATGACAGCATATGGAGGGATGAACTGTATAGAGACATGTCTAGTTTTGACATCCCTGCCAAACTTATTCGTCTGTGCAGGATGACGATGGAGAAAGCTCGCTGCTCCATCAAGGTCGGTAATGACCTCACCGAGACCTTCGATGTCAAAAAAGGATTCAGACAAGGTGACGCGCTGTCATGCGACTTCTTCAACATCATTCTTTAAAGAATTGTTCGAAACTCACAAGCCAACACACGAGGAATGATCTTTCAAAAGTCCATTCAACTACTTGCATATGCCGACGATATTGACATCATTGGTAGAACACAGCGAGCTGTCACCGGTGCGTTCGCGAGTATAGAAATGGAAGCGACCAAAATGGGTTTAGCGGTAAACGAGGGCAAAACTAAGTATATGCTGTCAACAAAAAGGGACACCCAACATCGACGAATTGGACAGAACGTTACAATAGACAGCTACAACTTTGAGGTAGTAAAGGACTTTGTCTACCTCGGCTCTGCCATAACATCAAAAAATGACATCTCGTCGGAAATCAAACGAAGGTTACTCTTGCCGACTGCTGTTTCTTTGGGCTAAGAAGGCAATTGAGTAGTAAATTCCTTTCTCGATCGACTAAGGAGACTCTATATCAGACGCTTATCATCCCAGTTCTGCTTCATGGACCTTATCGAAAGCGGATGGAGATATCCTTTGTCACTTCGGGAGAAAAATCCTTCATACGATATTCGGTCTCGTTTGTGTTGACGGGCTTTGGAGGAGAAGATTCAACCTCGAACTATACGAGCTGTGCGGCGACATCGACCTGGTCAGAAAACTGCGCATGGGGCGTTTAAGATGGCTAGGATATGTAGAGCGAATAGACATCAACGCTCCGGCTCGCAGAGTATTCGGCTCCAACCCAAATAGTCAGCGTAGCAGAGGACGAGCTCGCCTAAGGTGGCGCGCATTAGTGGAAGAGGACCTCAACCAACTCGGAGTGCGCAACTGGAGGTAGTTAGCTAAGGACCGGGCTAACTGGAAGAGGTTGTTGGTTGAGGCCTTGATCCACCCCGGACTGTAGTGCCACCTAAGTAAGTAAGTAGATAGTATTGACTTAGTTCAATACTTCATTATGCTGGACATACTATAAATGCGCTTTCGTCTTCAAGTGGATTAGATGGGTTCCAGTTCAGCTCTGATGAACGCTGCACTTGGTGTGCAGGAAGAAGTATAAAAAAATGCTACATTGAGCAGGAATATACGTTGACAGTTTTTCTAGGACTGCTTACGTAAATGGCTAGATTTGCTTTCACCCGAGCATTCCCCAACGCTATATACCTTATGTTCACTCATACTTTCATTTAAACAAATCCATTGAGAGCAAGCATAGAAGGTTAATAAGTTGACACTTGTGTCTATTTTTATTTCTCATTTACACGCTCAAGTAATATAACCTTGTCAATGTACCTCATTTCATCATCTATTTATAAACCTGTCGAGATGTACATACATATATGTATGTCTTTGAAAATTGGCTCCCTTCGGAAAAGTACCGAAGACTCAAAAAACGCAGATACTTTTGACACTTCTTGCAATTGAGATGATTGCGTGATTTGTGAACCATGCAACTCAACGGCAGCACAAAGTAACATCGGCGTTAGCTACCCAAAAACCACGTTAATATTGTACCTAATGAGAACGTTGGATTGTCGACATTCCTCTCAAGTTTGGAAGTTCACATCAAAAAAAAAAACTCGTACCCATTCAACAGGAAATCTCCTTCCTTTCAACACTTCTTCTTTTGAATGTCCTTGCCTTTTTTTTCCAAACAAAAACCAGAGGAAGTTCTCTTCGCGACATTAAATATTATTATTAGTCGCATTTTGTTTTAATGCCTGACCGCAAAGCACGGCTGCCCGCTTTTTGCCCCACCAGCAGCTGGGCAATTAGCCTTGAAACCTCATTCAACGGCAATAAAATCCGTATGCAAAAAGAACTTCACCAACCGAATAACCTGTCAAATAGAGTGGGTGTCAAACAAAAACAAAACAAAAACAAAAAGTATCAACACAGAACCTATAAATCGGATTCGGATGGCGTTCCGTTCGCATGGATACGTTTGGCTAATAATTCAAAGCAAATTGTATGTATTTAGTTCAGGTTCGTTGTTGTTGCCGTCGAAGCCTATTGATTTTTTTTATCCACACAGCCCCAAGGTCCTTTCGCATTGAAAAGTGAATTGTGCTAGGGTTTCAGATTCGTTTTTGTATTCGAATTTTGATTCTTGGAACTTTACGTTCGACGCCATCATATAGTTAATAGGATTATTTGTGCGCTCCATAAAGCTGCTACAACCTATTGCTGGTATGTGTGTGGGTGTGTGGGTGTATGGCATACTACCCCCGAATACGGACTACACATATCACACATACTCGTCGGTCGTCGTATAGAATCAACTTTATGCTGATGGTTAACAAAACTACTCTTACTCGTATAATTTTATGAGCGTTAGCTTGTACATGCACACATGTTGGGCCGTTCTCCCTTATGTGGCGTAATTTTCAGGGCCGCATAAATAGCAAATCTGGTTGCCTTTTTTTGCTTCCATTTGACCGCCTTTTGGTACGTACTAACATGCACCAATGTGGTAGTCGTAATTAGTAAATAAAAACACTGCTGTGATTTTGTGGTACCGCTGTTGGGTTCATTGAAATGATAATCCATGGGAGATGGCTTAATTTGAATCTTGATTTGGGAAGCCACCAAGTCAAGTGAATTCGAGAGTGCACTCGTAAAATCGGATGCTGGTAGGTGCTCGTATTTTTCACAAATGTAGGTGCGGTCCATTGAGAGATCAAATTGAATTATAATATCTTGTGCTTACTGAACTGGCAAAATTAGTGTGATATGGAGATTTATGTAAGTATATTGTATGGATGAATTATGGATGCCTTGTTGGACAGGGAAATATACAAATTGATGTCCGAAACCCACACACAAATATGTTTTTATCAAATACAAAGCTTTTTGAAAATCGGTTTAGTGGATTTCGAGTTCTAGTGAATCAAAGAAACGAATAAAAGAGAACACACATAATGTGTACATCTCTATGTGGAATTCTGAATTTTTGGAATCTGAAATTATACTATTTTTGAATTAATTTATTTGTCTGAACCCCCAACAGTTTCGAATTTTTCGATCCGATAAATTTGCATGTTTCTTAACGAATGTGAAACTGAAAAGTTTCTGTTCTCGAAAACAGATTCGTGCGCACTTTGTATTTTTACAAGCTTTATATTAATTTCACTTTCTGTGAGGGTCAAATCTGGGAATCCACTTTACACCCACTTGCAGATAGCAGATCATCCTGAAATTTCGCACACGTGACAATACAATATAGTATATTTCATGACGTTATAAATCTAATACGGCGGACGCCGTTATCTTCACTACCTCCTTAATATGGGTATCAGATTAAAGGGGTTGACAAGCAGAATTAGATAAGCTAAGTGACGTCATTCCAAATTCAATAGGGTGAATACGCCAAGATGGTGGATCATCTTTTCTTTATGACCCCTATGGGTGTCGCGTTAATCGGTGAGTAGAATCTCAAACATTCTGAGTAAACGCACCCAAGCCAATATATATTCCGAATAGTCAGGATGTGCAAGGTGTGCATTGCACACCCTCATCGTATGTACGTATCAAAAACATACTTCACTCAACCTTTAAAAATATTTTTTAATGTTATCTCCGCAACACCTCCGACAAAATATACACAGACACATACATACATAGTATTTACATCATAACTTTGGTGTATGATTGATTCTATTCGTTGAATGAGATCAAACCAAAAACAACCCTTGCTATACACAATAAGTTCATCCAAAAATTTCGCACCTGATTTTCTGGTGCCGATCTTCACTAGCACGACATAAACTTTAAAAAAAATTGAACGTAAGCTTGTGCGAAACTGAACTGTGCACTTCATAGGCGTGTTTTTGTTTTCTACCTATATAGACTTCGAAAAAGCTTTCAAAGTAAAAATAAGACTCGATAATTATCCAGGCTAAGGTTTTGTTGTATTTTACCTAGCCTGTTTAGCCTACACAGGTTACAAAAAAAAAAAACACGCCTCATGTGTTGCAACAGTCCCGATACACAAAAAGCTCATAAGAAAAAGTTCGTACTTGATTGGTTGGTTGGTTGGTTGGTTGGTTGGTTTATGAGGGTGAGGATTGCTCCTCTTCACGTAGGCCACAAGTCGGGCCCGTTGTGCTCCCCTCTGTAACGGTGCTGAGAAAGACGGGTTGGGGAGTGTGTTAGTGAGAGGGGTAGTGTAGTGGAATGGAAAGGTTGGAAGAAATAAGTAATTTCAAGAAAAACGTTCTGTGTGTCGTGTAAACTCCAGTGTTTTCGAGAAATCGATAGATCTGATTGATGTCAGCCCGGGCAGGATATGTCTTCCCAGGTATTTTTGCCTTAATGAACATAGAGCAGGACAATCGCAGAGGAAGTGTTTGATACTTTCTTCTTCTTCTTCGCAACCCGGGCAGGTGCTGTGCTGCACTAGTCCCAGTCGGTTGGCATGTTTATTTAGGTTGATGTGTCCCGTATATAAGCCAATCAACATTTTTATTTGAACTCTGCTTGAACTCGTACTTGGTTTCTTTAGGCCTGTTCTTTTTCCAAAATCTATATAGGCTAAACATGTTTCCGCAACATGTTTTCAATGTAAAATACAACAAAACCTTACCCTGGATAATAATCCAGTCTTATTTTTACTTGGAGAGCTTTTTCGAAGTCTATATATAGGCGTGTTTTTTTTTGTAACCTATATAGGCTTAACATGTTTCAGCAGCATGTTTACCCATGTAAAATACAACAAAACCTTAGCCTGGAGAGTTATCGAGTCTTATTTTTACTTTGAAAGTTTTTTCGAAGTCTATATATGTACATAGGTTACAAAAAAAACACGCCTTATGTAGATTTAAAAATAAAACGCGTTTCTTGTTCTGATTTTCACTCGCACAATATAAACATTGAAAAATTTTGAACGTAAGCTAATGCGAAACTTAACTATGCACTTCATGTGCTGTATTCGTCCAATATACAAAAAGTTAATTGTTTGCATCGTTTTGTTCATTAACTTGTTTTTTATGCTGAGAAAAATAAATAAATGGGAATTAATGTTTTATTTAAGCACAGAGAAAAGAAACATATTTCTCTTGTTTCTGATTTGAGTTACATCGATCGAATTTGCTAAATATTCCACGCGACGCCACTGATACTATCGGCGTATATTTGTAAAAAAAATGCAGTTACTAATAAGTAAATAAATACAAATATAGATAGTATTTTTTTCTTAAAAAAACCAGCTTTAATAAACTAAAAAGTAAAAAAATTATTTTTTCTGAGTCAGAAATATGTGACCATTAATTAAAGCTTGGGGCGCTCAGGCACTAGCAAAAGATCTTCTAATTCACATAATGTTTCTTTTTTATAATAAAATAAATGTTATTCCTCCTAAGTTTATTCAAAATTGCTGCTCATTACATAAAAAGTTCAATAAAATCGGTTCAGTGGCTTTCGAGCTATATAACGACACAAACAAAAGAGGGTGGTTTGTGAATACAATTATACATTCTGGCAGCTCTACTTTTCAATTTTAAATGAAATCAACCATTAAACAAGCCTCTTCCCTAGGCGTTATTATAACAAACAGGGAAATCCAAATTTACACCTCCCCAGAAGATAGAGACATGAAATGGATTTTAATTTGCCGGCTTGGGGAATCCTTCTCAGATTAATATCTTTTAACTTTGAAGGGATAATTCCCTCTAAAGATTTCTATAAGTCAGGCGAATTATCCAATTCATATCTCTTTTGCTGCCACATACCGAGTATCTAATCCACTCATAGAAAAATAAGCACAAGTCGTCTGCCTTCGTTAGCAATGTAATCGCATATAAGTGGGTAGGGGTTGGTAGGTAGATCTGCTTCCGACCATAGAATATCACAATCCAATTATAAACAACTTGACGACTGCCTTGTGACACAAACAATGTTTATTGTTTCCTATCCTAGTATTGGTGGGGGTTGGAATTAAACCCACCGCCCGTATCTTAAGAAACCTAAAAGTCAGGGATAAGTGTTCACAAACAAGCGCATCCCTTGTGGTAGTAAGCTATACCTGCCATCGCTGCAGTACCTAGCATGTACCCCATACAGCCATGATTGTTGGAGCTTTTAACAAGATAACTATGTACATATATACAAAGGTACTTGTAGTCATAGAAAATGGTCGACGTTTAGTGAGGATGGGAGGATGTATTATGTTACGAAAATTTAACAAGAGGGATAGTTACTGTTCCGGGGCTACAGTGTTTACTCAGTGGCGTGTGCAACATGGCGGTAACTATAGCTACTTGTTAGTTTGCCAATTAACTGTGAACGAAAGCAAGCAATAGATATAACTAACTAATTTCAGGATTAAAATTTCAACAGCGTAATGTACGAACGAAGGATACCCTACGCTCTTGGCATCTGTTGCATGAAAGTTGGACTGTGTGTACAACGTGCCAAGCTCATATTCCCCCCAGCTAAAATGTTTCAAATGGACTTGAGAGTTTTGTTGATCTGTTGAGTGTACCTACTGTGTTCGTACATTAAATACAAAATGAACTGCGAATTTATTTGATAAGAGTTAATTACTTTTGGAATTGAAATAAATAAAAATAATGAAACAAAGCCCGTTGCAGCTGTCAGATAAATACAATTTCCTTGAGGCACTTTATTGGAATGAGCTGCGAATGATTGCAACGTAAAGCTAAGGCCTTGAGTTCCACAGAAATCGCAAGAGATATGACTGGTTCTCTATGATTTAACTGAAAATTGAAAATTGAAAAATTTAACATAGTAGCCTCTACATTTGGAAATGTGTGGCTGGCTTCTCGCTGCCCGCTGCTCGATGCGCAGTTGCTACATAATACTTGTGATGACTTCACCCGCTATATTACATGCTTCGATTGTCGTCAGCATGAATGTAATAAGTCCTCTCGTTGTCACTTGACCGCCAATTTCTCTTTCTATCATGTTTCTGACGGCTGTGTACCTCTGACATTCGGTCAAAATATGTTTCGCGTTCTGGGCTTCGCGTTCCCTGTTCCACTGTGGGCAGTATGGGTCATCCGCATGCTTGTATTTGCAGAGATACGGCATCCATGCCCCGATAGGAATTGAGACAGGTAGAAGTATACTTCTCCATGTTTTCTACTGGTCCACTCCTCTACGTTGGGTATTAGCGTATATGTCTATCTTCCTTTTCGTTGTCGAGGTCCACCTGTTGTACAATTCTGCTTGTATAGCCTCACAAATTTTTCTCCTGTCTTCCTGCTCGTTCTCGCTTATTGCCGCGGACTTTTTCATTTCCAGATCGATTGGCATTCGGCCGGAAATCACGCTGATCTCTTCCGCTGACAGCGTTATGAAAGAGCAGCACACTCTCAGCGATACAATACTATGCACCGAGTTAATCCATCTCATGTCGCTGATGCCCATATGGGGGACGCGTAGCTACATAAGGGTCGACTCTAACGTTGCCAGTAAGTTCCGGATTGGCTGCCTGGGTCCTGCAAAGTTTGGTATTAGTCTCGACAGCGCCGCTATTGCTTCGGAGGTTCTTTCTCTCACATATGTACATCAGTTGCTCTTTAAAGTTAAGTCTGTGGTCCAACAGCATTTTCAGGTACTTGATGTGTGGACTAGACTCGATGATTTGCTCACCGACCTGTGTAATGATGTGTTCCACCTTTGTCCTGCTGCTTATTAGCACTGCTTCCTTCTTATGGTCAACCAGTTATAGACCGGATGCTGGAATCCATGCCCAAATGGGATCGTGAAAAAAGGAGCTTGTGTGGCTTAGCCTAAATGTTCCTAAATTTTCTTTAAAAAGCTTTCACTTTTAGTCACAATTTTGAGTCACAATTATTTATATGCGCAGTTCGTTCAACTCTTCACATGAAGTGACAACGCCTTAATTCCATACCGTTCCCTAACCTACATCCTATGCAGGAAAACCAGCTTTATATGTTACCTATGTAAATATCTAATTTGATACAACACATTTCAGTTCCTCAGTAAACGGTCTTCGCACACATTTTTATTTTATAGCAAAGGTAAATGGATACAAATATACAACCGTTCGACAAGTTACGACCTACAAACGTTCCAATATTATCTGCAATCATTCTCAATCCACAGCTGTTTACGAATATTTCGCTTTAAATTTAAATTACAACTTGTTCACGTTATGTTACGGCATAAAAAATCAAACAAAAACAAATTCTCCACTTGTACAATTTTACTCGATTTTCGTTCATTTAAAAAAAAAACGACTCGAAGTAAAAACCAAACACAACGCCTAAGGGTCATAAACAAATTGCTCAACCGTCAACAAAACAAAAAAACAAATCCAAAAACGAGGGAAGGTTTTCTTGTATTTTATTTTTAGCCAGAGAGTCTGTGTCCCAAAAACAAACGCAAAAATACAAGCAGTTTCAATGTTATTTTTATGGCTCTGTAATTTGTTCAGCAGTAACAAGATGCTGCTACTGCTGCTGCTTGTCGCATATAACCAACAGACCAACGAGGAAACCAACCACCCTCTCATTTTACAAGGAAAAAAAAAATACTGTAAGAAAACACTATGTACACAGCAAGCAACACGGGAAAATAGCGGAAAATAATGTTTAAAAACATACCTATACGCCATATCAAACAGTTTTTGTAACCGAATAACATACATGTTCATGCATCAATATATGTATTTACTCTGCAGTATTATAGGGTATATTAGGTGTGTTTTTTTTTTTTGTAACCTATATAGGCTAAGAAAAAGTTCACATAAAAAAAACGATTATCGCGGCTTAAGTACACTTGGCACCACTGGGCATAGTGACACCTCAATTGTAGTATTTATTTGTCTTTGGATAATTAAAAACAAAAGTATATTTTGTATTCAGAAATTTTCAAATTAGCTCTTATTTTTGATTATTCATTTTTCTCATTTGAAGACACCCTTCTGGCCAATTTTTTTTCCGTTATTGGCATGACCTCTTGTCATTTTTGACATTTTGTGTAACACTTTTCGAGAAAAGTAATTTGGAAGCATAGGTTTTACCGCGGATCAATTCCTAGCAGGCCGTCTCTACGAGCTAAAATTTATAGCAAGATAATTAGCATGCTATGAAAATAGCTAATGGAGACGACAAATAGCAAGATAATTGAGATAGCAAGCTATCCATAGCAGGTTATTAAGGAAGCTAAATATATCTTGCTAATTTTTGACATTCGAGTAAAAATTGGTTACGATCGTTGCATTTGAATAAGAAACAAAAATAATTATGGCCGACTGAAAGATGTCACAAAAAGACATAATTAAATTAATAAACAATTTTCGGCAGTTTTCGTGTTTGTGAAATTATAGAAGTGCTAAGTACAAGCGGTTGGATCTAAAAAAAAATAATTAAATATCGAGCTTTAATTTGCCCACACACAAATTTGACAGTTCTCTTTTTTATAGCTTGCTATGAAATCCTGCTATCTGAAATACCACGTTGAGAAGCGGTGTAATACCCGATAGCTATCCAGGCTAAACGCATGCTATATAGATTAAGTTGTTATTGTATTTTACATTGAAAGCTTTTGTTCAGCCTATATATGTACATAGGTTACAAAAAAAAAACACGCCTATTGTAACGTTTTTCGATTGTTTTAAAGAAATGCTTATCCACCGAAATACTCAGATAGCGCTACCGGTTATTGATGAAGTTGGGCTTCAAAGTACATCCGATAAATGGCAGTATGAATATAGTAAGAGCTCAGCTTGGAGACCTAAAACAACCGGTGTCAAGGTGAAATTTAAAACGATTCAGGCAAATTTAAGGAGGCCTGTTAAAATTGAGTAACAGTCTTAGTCTATAAAACCGGTTTCATCAAAATGGTCCCCGTTACTTTTTAAAATGTAGTGAAGTGAATAATAGATCATCAACATTGACAGAATATTTTTCACTATTAAATGTATACATATGTATGTATGTATGTATCTACTTCATAGCAATGACGCACTTTAGGTTTAACACTTTATGCAAAAGCAGACTGATATTATCAGATATATAATTTAAAAGTATGTTTTAACTTGCCAATGCCATCAAGGTTAGGTTAGGTTGTAATGGGTTATGAGGCTGAGCCATCACAAAACACTAGGCAACATAATGGGTCCATTGCTATCCCCTGGGACCATTCTGTCAAAGCATTTAATTTCCCTGCAAAATTTTAAGATTTCATTGTGGCCAGCCTCTTCCAGTGTGTCAAAGAAGTATTTCCCTAAAAATTTCTTTCGAGAACGAGCAATAGCCTGCCAATCACAAAGAATATGCTCAATGCCCTCCGATATACCTACATGCATATGTCATTACAGTATCTGCATTCGTCCGTGCTTCAAAGTCCCATTCTTTTGACATGTTTCCTCAGGAGAGAATGCTCGGAGAGTATTCCTATTAGTGTTCTTAGCTTTACCCTATCCAGTCCAAGGATTACCTTTGCCCGGCCATAGAACCTTGAATACCCTATTCTTTACCTTCTGTGGTCTGCCATGCTTATGATTGTGTTGTTCAGTTTTGCCTTGATGCCACATGATGGCGGTGCTATGCCATCAAATACTAGTTCAAATCTATAACCGGAAATTAAGGTTTTCCTTTAGAAACATTTTAGAAAAAAACACGTTATTTTATAGCTTTTCGTAGAAAGTCTAAATTTTGTAAAGTAATTTGAAGATTTGAAGATACTGAGCCAGCGGTCTTGGGTTCGAATCCCGCCGCAAACACCTAAAAAGTTTTTCACAGTGCCCACCTCTTCCAAAATGCCTGACAAGCATTCAAGAGTATCATTTGTCATGTTAAGCTTCCCAACTCGCCGTTCGAAGACTGCAGAAAACTGTAGGTCCCTTCCATTCGTGCAAAAATATAACGCGCACACACAAATGGTTGCGGGAAGATAGGCTTGGTTCTACCTAGGACTGCGGAAGCCAAATATTTATTGTTTTTTAATTTGAAGTTTCCATGACTAATTTTCTCTTGCACTGACATATTCCAGTCATTAGTACAGAACCTTAACGGCATGTATAGGGTGTTTTTTTAGATGCATATAACTTTTTTTTAAAAATAAAACACAACAAATTCAATGGACTGACCAAAATTTTGGCTTTACTGGCTCACAAATGACATGGCATTTAATGTTTAAAAATAATTTCTGGCATATGGCCTCCGCGACTGCGCCTTATGAATGACATCTTGTCGGTCCAATTTTGCACCACTTTTTCGAGCATTACCGGTCTTATTTCGTTAATAGTGCGTCGAATGTAGGCTGCTAAATGATCAATAGTTGCTGGTTTATCAGCATAGAGCAGAGATTTGACGTGCCCCCACAAAAAGTAGTCCAAATCTGTCAAATCACGCGAATGAGGTGGCCAATTCATAGGTCCATTTCTTGAGATGATTCGGTCACCAAACGTTTGGCTTAGCAATGTTATAGTTCCACGTGCTGTAGGGCATGCTGCGCCGTCTTGTTAGAACCATTTCTCCTCCAAATAATTTCCAATGGCATGAGGAATAAAAAAATTCACGAATCATTTGCCTGTAGCGTTCGCCATTCACGGTAATGTTGGCACCGGATTCGGATTTAAAGACAAATGGGACACTGTCGCCATCCGCATGTAAACCGCACCAAACAGTAATTTTTTCTGAATATAATGGAGTCTCATGAGGATTGTGCTCACTCCAAAAATAACAATTCTGCTTGCTTACATACCCGTTAAGCCAGAAATGAGCCTCATCGCTGAAGATGATTTGACGATAAAAATCTGGTTCAACTTCCAGTTGATTCAGCGAACAGAGCATGAATTTTGGAAATAAATTTCCACAATTTGTAAACGTTGTTATGTAGCCTATTTCATCAACTACAAATTACAACCACAATTTTGTACTTGTTAATTAGAACTACAAGTTAGTACTTTTTGTTCTGTTTAGCATGGTATAAATGCTTGGTGGAACAACATTAACCAAATATTTTACAAATTTTTTTAAAAAGCAATTGTAAACACAAATTTGTATGTTGGTGAAATAGGCCACTGGTGATTTGCCAAAGTATGTATACTGAAAAAAATGTCAAACACACTTCATTAGTATGACAACTAGTTTGACAGTTACCCCTATCGGAAGTTCTATTCCTCTAAAAAAAAACACCCGTTATAATACACACTTAAAATCTTTCGTCAAATTTATGTTCACATATGCTAACGTTTTTTTTTCACCCTGACGTTCATAGTTATGAGTTATGACATTTCGAGAGTAGAAGACATAAGATATCCATTTTCACAGCACAAATGAAAGAAAACACAATACAAATAGCAGGTTAGTTAGATTGACAGAAGCAATTTCTGTAAGCACTTTCTGATTTTGACATCACATGATATGTAAGGGACATTTGAAATGATTGTCCCTTAAGCCTGAAGTCAGCTGCCAGTTTGGCAATTATAAATTCTGACAAAGTAACCACCAACGTGCAGTAACTCCACCTCAGTGGCCTTTAAATCGAAAACTTGGTGGTTTGATCTATCAAATTTTTCATTCAACTGCAAAGTCCCCAACTACCCTTCCATCAAATAGGGTAAAAGGAAAACCAATTGTAGTCCTCCCGAAAATTTTTCCTAAAATTTTCCCAACCCAATGAGGACCAATATAAGCGATTTTCCATGCTCTCGTGCATCTCACTCTCGCTCCTTACTCAAAGGACATGCTGAACACGAGTGGTATGTACGAGTGCCATGCTTTTGGTAGTAAAACGATGTGAGAAAAACACGGCGAGTATAGTAGACATCCCCCTGCTATACACCCACTGAATGAAATATTTACAAATCACAAAATACAGCTACGTAAAAACACTCAACGAAGCAGAACACAGCAGAGTTAGACTAAGAGAACGAGTGCAGTACATCGACTAACAGTACAGAAGCGTGTATGCTGTGCTGCTTTGAAAACGATGGAAGTGGGAGTATGTGTGTGTGTGCAAGTGTACGTATGTTTTAAGGGTTTGTAGCGATGAAGGTTGCTTGACTTTGGCCTTGTCTTGACCCAATACGTTTACCTCAGATCAGGCATAAATAAAAGGGTCTATTTAATATTTACGCATGATTTCATGTGTGTGCACGGGTATACGAAGCAGAAGTCCTTTTGTTTATGCGAAGCATGTTTCGAGAATCAGACTCAGACTCTGCACCCACTCACCAACTACTACTGGTGTTAATCAGATGGAAGTCGATTTTTGGTCCAAAAAGGTGTTGCTTGAGGTAGAACAATGCGGTAGTTGGGGGAGGTCTGGGCTGAAAGTTTTACCAACCGTGTAATTTCCCCCTGCATACGTCAATGGGTGGAAAACTTTATCTTGAAGTTCCATGAAACTTAAAACGATATAACCGGGCCTTTTCCGTAAACTGACGAGGTGTTCACTCAAACGGGAACTCGTGCTCTTGCGTGTGTGGTGTGTTTCAGCAGGTAACCATAATTTTTTTTCAGCTGCCCTTTATGACATCTAATTTAAAAGTTATACGCTTAACTCGCACATCACTTGTTGTTGTTTTCTGTTTTCCTGGGGAAATTCCTTAAAGAACCAGAAATTTCTCAGGAATGTTCGTTCTTTGGTGGATATTACGTGGTAGACTTGGGAGTGATGAAAATTCCCCAGAGGGATGAAGAATTTTTAACAGCTCTGTCAAAATTTCAAAAGCACGTACGTGTTTGGATGTTTTTTTTTTTGGGACAGAGGAGAGATATTCTTAGAGAAAAAAAAACTACAACAAAATTCTTTTAAAATAGTGGAAAAGAGTAGAGTGGAACATATAGCAAATGCTTTAAGGATAAAATATTTGCTGTCAAAATGTCAATGACTGGTGTTTTTTTCCCAGAGGCTTCCTAACTGTTCATTTAACAAAAAAAAAATATTTCTGTCAGATGTCGATAGAATTTCGATTTTAAGTCTATCATCTTGTACCCGATGAAAAGGTTACTTTTTTTATGATTTGTAGCCTCGACTACTTTAATTTGTTGGTGACAAGTCTTAGTGAATGTATTCCTGTTCTAAAAAATATCCTTTTAATGGTGACGGGTGCTTACTTAACCTTCCGAATGCAACACAATTCAAATACCTTTAAAGGGCAACAGGGGTGATGCATCAAGTAGGGATCTAAGCAAAATCACACTTTTAACGATACAAAAAAAATATTTAAACCAAACACTTTTTGGACTTTTAAGAAAACAAAAAGAAAACAGGAAAGATTTTTTTTATGACTTACTGTAAGACACAGCTTACAGCTAAAAAAAAATTGCGTGGGGTGATGTATAACCCCGGTACGCACAGACGAGAATGTGGCTGCTGTAGCCGAGAGTGTGAGGCTCAATCCACGAATATCAACTCGCCATCGATCTCAACTACAGCTCAACATTTCACGCACTAGCCTGAGGAGAATTTATTTATACATATATACAATTTGCGCAATCATCTAGGACATTTAATCTTATTATTGCTGCCTCTAAATATTTAAATAGTTCGCGTCTGCTTTTTGTCCACGTTGCCAGACTTTGGAATTCACTTACCACGCATGTGAAACAGATATCTGGAACAAAGCCATTCAAGACAGAAATTTTAAAATACTTCAGTCAACCTTAATAAATATGTAATGATCTACATCTTCATACAAACATTTTCATTGTCCCCCTCTTTTATTTCCTTATCCACAATTTTCCTTTTAATTCATATAATAAAAATATGTACATATCTCCCTTTTTCTGTCTATTAGTTATAAGTAAGTTATAATTATAATTGTAAATAATAAATGTCAATACTGAACTACTGAATGTACTGAATGTACTATAAAAGACTTGAATCTTACTTGTACTTCCGAATAGTAATAATAAATTGAATTGAATTTAATTCTGCACAAAGATCTGGGATTACAAGGTCCAATTGACTCAGCAATTGAAGGCGCACGACCATCCGCTTCGTTATCGCTTCGCAGTTTGGCCCTCAGAGCAGCTTGAATTGGACAACGATTTTGGGCGAAAAATAATCTTTTCTGACGAGGCACATTTTCATCTCGGCGGCCACGTTAACAAACAAAATTGCCGCATCTCTGGTTCGGAAAACCCGCACATTATTGTCGAGAAGCCAATGCATCCACAGAGAGTGACAGTTTGGTGCAGATTCTGGAGTGGTGGCATCGAAAATGAGGTGAGTAAAATGAGAAATGTACACACGGCGCCTTTTCGGTTGCGAGCGCTCGTGTGTACAGTTCTATTGGTTTTCTATATACTCCTGGTGCGCGATCAAATGGGAGCGCGGAAAAAAACGCACGTGTGGCATTAGCCTAAGTGTGCTTTTTTATGCTGACTGCAAATCCTGCCAAAACTAACCATCCTTCTATTCCAGCGAACCTAGCATAATGTATGTATAAATATTACACGAGCTTAACTTATTTTTACAAGAGCATACGTTTTTATTTTGGTATCTGAACTTTTCAAAAAACAATGAGCTGTTAAAAATTCACAAAAAATGTCGGTACCGTGTTTTCGATGTGTATTTTGATTTGAATCTGTTACCAGCATTTAAATCCAAATATAAAATTTAAACACTTTCCTATTAATTTTCAATAAGTAAACATAATAGCTTATGTACCTATATGAAATAATTAAAGCTATTCAATGATTTACAGACTTCAAACACTGCTTTTCGACATTCAATTGGTAAACCACCATCGCTGGCATTATTAAACCCAACATATTCTAATATTTAATTAAAATATAGATTATCCATCTATTGTGGTTACAAAATGTACACAATCGAATCCGCGCTATAAAAAAATAAGAATGGAGTTGTTACATTGCTATTGCCACCGCCTGGTCCCCCACATGCGCTCTAAATCCTGGTGACATAAATTCGCCCCAAATCCTTTGGCTTGCCTGTATACAAGTATTACCTGCGATTTCATTTAAAATTGATTCACCAAAGCAAAAAAAAATCCCATTAATTTTACTTAAACTGAATTCAAGCGTTCTGTCATCATAAAAGTCACCAGAATCAGACCGACTACATGGAGGCGAAGGACGGAAAAAAGGACTAATAATTTATATCAATTTCAGTCGATGTTTACATATGTGGAGTCGCAAATCCTTTTTTTTTCCTGCTTACATATTCATTATATACGAATGAAGGTTATACCGACCCCCATCAATCAATCTGCAGGAATATTAACAGCATTACACTGTTTTGTCACACTCAGACGCAATTAAATATGCATTGAGTCAAAAAGATACAACAACAACAAAATGAAGATATAATAACGAATGAATGTCTGTCTGTCAACAGAGATGTCGGGATGTCAAACTTTTCTCAGACTGATTTCACTTATTTACTGATCCTTTAATATACGAAATTAAGTGGTAATACCAGACTCAAAGTACGGTCCTTTTTAAAGTGATTTTAATTTTGTTTGTTGTGAAGTTGCTATAAAATTTTGTAGCCGATATTATCAACGTATAATCCTCCTTTTTTTTTTTTTTTTTGTCCTTATGCAATTTTCATCAGACAAGCATTTCGTTCATCTATGACCTACATTGATGGTGATTCCCATTCAAATCCGTGAGCAGTGGCGGATTTAGGTATAAATGGCGCCCTGAATTCAATACTTTGCCGAGTCTTTGTTATTTTGTTTATTTGTTTTAGTGTAAAAAATTAGCGTTGCCCAGAACCATATTGCTAGAAATAAAACAAATAAAACCAAGACTATGGCAGCATATAAAAAGGCATAACTTTTATACCTTTTAATTGTTTAACTCTTAACAAATAAAATGTTTGAAAAAGGTCTAATAAAGGCCGTAATTATGTCAAACAAAAGGGTGAAATTCAGAAATAACAATTTTGTGTGCAGCTGATACTAATTAGCGCTGCCACTTTACTACGATCGTAGCAAAACTGCCACGCGATTCTAAAATGTTAAATTTGCTACGCTGCTACGTACTCTGCCTAAATACCCCAATTCTGCTACGCTTTATTGAAACGTGAACTATCAAGAAGAATTTGGAATTTTTAAACGTCCCACAATCACAGTTACAAAAAAAAAATGCAACAAACATATTTTCAAACTATTCACTTCAACGACACCAACTTATGTAACTGTTCTATCGTACCCTACTACCCAGGCAGTATACATTTCTTCGGATGTGTTTGAATTTGACTGGAATCGGACTGGAATTGCGATGGTCCGATACAAGTCCTTCCAAAGCTGTTTATTTTTAATAAAGAACTAAGCGGTTTTTGGTTTGTAGATGATGAAAAACGCAAATTTGCTTCGGGAATTTTTTCGTTAGTGGCAGCACTGATAATAATTCGATGCTGCTTGAGTATTTTTTAGACGTCATAAAACAAACATATCCCAGTAGTAAATTACTGCTTACCAAGTCGTTTCTGTAAGTGCTGATTGGTAGCTATCAGCACTTACTTTCCTTACAACAGAATCGATTACATTTACATGGGTATGTCCTAGGGTGGCAAGCACTTACCAACTGCCTTACAAGTAATCACTTATTTCCGCTGTGAATGATAATAGCTGAAACTTTAGTTACTACATCCTGGCGTGTTAGCACTTAGTATTAGACTTACAGAGAATCAGTTAATTCAGCAGTGGAATGTAGTTACTGAAAGCATTAGTTACTGCATACTGGCGTTTAAGCGTTTACTGATCTTCTTAAATTATTGTTTTTATGTATTATTAATTATACTGAAAAGTACTGGAACCGCTCAATCACAAAGTTCAAATGATGCAAAATCGACAAAAATTCCTGACAGAGTTGGTCATGATTGTATTTGTCTGAGTCGAATAACTGTATTTTCATTCCAAGAATGCTTTTAAGAGAAAAATATTTTACAAATGTGATGCCTGGTAAGCGATTAAGTAATGGCATCGATGTAAAATTTCAATAATATTTAAAATAAGATTTTCGATGCGCTACACCTTCGCTTACTTGGCGCGTTACTTCGGTAAGATCTTACATTTTCAATATTCTTTGTAAAGAAATATGCCCTTACCATGGAAGCAGTTACAACTTTTCCCACTGGGTAATATCCTTGACATAAAGTTTGGTATGGTATGTCTGCAATTTAAACTCCCATCTATTGAGGGAACTACCCTTAAGATCTCTGACAGTGCCAGATACCTAGGGCTAGTGCTAGATAGAAAACTAAACTGGGGACTTAATGTTAAAGAACGGGCAAGAAAGGCGCAAATAGCCTTTTATACTTACAACAGAATATTTGGGAAAACCTGGGGACCCAGCCCTAAAATTATCCTCTGGCTATATACAGCGGTGGTTAGACCCATTCTTACCTATGGTAGTTTGGTCTGGTGGCATGCCGCCTGTAAGGCCACGAATCTAAAGTTAATGACGAAAGTACAAAGAATTGTCTGCATTGGTTCAACAGGAGCGATACGCACCTCACCAACAGCGGGATTAGAAACCATTCTGTATCTTCTTCCCTTAGACCTATTCGTGCAGGAGTCCGCAGCAAAAAGTGCCCTGAGACTACCACAGTCACAAAGTTGGAAATCCGACCAAACAGGCCATGCGCAGATTTTAAATAAATACATGAGTAAAGTAGAAAACACAGATTACCTGACACCTTATCTAGACTTTGATAAACCATTCTCCTGTTATTTTCCTAGTAGAGAAGAATGGAAAGCAGATCAGGTGCTCAAAGATAAAACCATCTCCGTCTACACGGATGGCTCTAAAATGGACATAGGGGTAGGAACGGGTATCTTTTCGGAGACGCTCAAATTATCCATATCAATCAGACTTCCAAACTTTGGCAGTGTTTTCCAAGCGGAGGTTCTGGCAGTAACAATAGCCGCTCGTGAAACCGCATTGAAGGTGATACCGCGAGACGATATCACATTTTTCATTGACAGCCAAGCGGCAATAAAAGCAATTTCTGCCACTGAAATAAAATCGAAGCTTGTACGTTGCTGTCGCGAAGAGCTACGGGTTCTTGGCGCACAGCACAAAGTAAAACTATGCTGGGTTCCTGGACACCATGGTGTACCGGGTAATGAAAAAGCTGATGCACTTGATAGGGCGGGATCGGCTTTAGGCATAGACCAAGCCGACCCTTCAATTCACATCTCACTATGCGCCATCAAGCAAAAAATAGAGAGTAGAACGCTTATCAGAGCAAACGACAGGTGGAAAACCCTCAACTCTAGTATAAACACAAGAAAGATGTGGCCAATTTACGACAAAAACAAAACGGATAAGATATTAATGAAGGACAGAAACTCTCTGTCCAAGCTGGTAGGCATAACAACCAGGCACAACATGCTTCGGCACCATGCCAGTAAACTAGGTCTTAATGTCAGTGATCTCTGTAGAGGATGCGGTGACGAGGAAGTCCACGAGGATACACCCCACTTCCTCTGTCATTGCCCAAGTCTCTACCACATAAGGCATAAAACTCTAGGTAGACATTTCTTCCAGGACATAGAAGAACTCTCCGGATTCCCGGTAAAGGACCTCTGCAGCTTTATTAAAGCTACGGGTTGGTTTGACAATCCTTAATCGCCGTCATCCAAACGAATAAGGAAACAACACTTATGGGCATCACAATGGATCTGTATTGATCTAAGTGTGGCGCCAGATGGGCATCCCTCGGCGTCAACCCACTAACCTAACCTAACCTATGGTATGTCTGCCAATATGTAGATTATCATTAGCAATTACTATATCCAAATGCGTCTGTTTTTTATGACAGAGTGAAAAATATATAAATTCCAGACTTTTTGAAATGTAAAAATGCACTGGACTTCTCTCTTGTACGGCCTTGACATCCTTAATATAATAATTTAAGGACATTGAGTATTTACTAATCTACAGTTTGACAACTTCTCCGCAATCCCTTTACCTTGCGTGACAAAAATATTTGACATATTTAACAATGAAGTGTTGTTCCAATAACTAGCCACATCAAAAATGGAACGCGTCGACTTTTAAAAGTTACTACATATTTATAAAAAAAAATTTAATTTAAGTTAAACAAAGAAAAATACAAGTACTATAATGAAAATTTGGTTTTTAAAAAAAGAAATACAAAAAATATTAAAAGTGCTTTAAGCGCTCTTCTTTTCAAAATTCAATAACGACCGTTTGGCATCGCCTCTCAAAAAACTTTCAGTCAGTGTCACACGTCAGCTCTCGTTGGGTATGTTCGATCGTTCCATTTCGTCGGTGACAGTGTAGGTTCGTTTCTTTATTTTTTAGCTGAAATTGTGTAATGAGGGGAAATCTTGACAATAATGGACAAGTGGTGTATCAATACCCAGTATAATTCATACAAAAAAAAACACAACAATTAACATTTGAGATTAATTGCCAAAATACAACACATCTTAACGGACTGTTTGTTGCTCGAAATGGCAAATAATTGAGCAGATACACAGTGATATTCTTATTTCAATTGATACATACACATTTTGCAATTGTACTAGATTACATAATAACTGCAATGGCATAAACATTTTGTCATGTCTGAACATTTTGTGACCGGCCCTGAGCTATAACGTAAATCCACCCCTGTTCGCACGTTCGTGTCAATCTCAACTGTATTATGTATCTCCCTCCTGTCATACGAGGGTACAAAGAATCAATTTCATTATTTCTGATTCTGAAATACTAAAAAATATGTATGTATGTACTTTACCTATGTATGCATATCACTGAATAGTTTTCAACTGCAAAGGAATCTCTCTTATATTCATCGGGAAGTTCCTAAAAGACATTCCAATTCCACTCACTACCTCAAACACATATACTCGAACATTTTCTTCTTTCGAATGAATTGAAAGAATTTATTATTGTATTCAAATTAAATCGCACCCTCCTTCGCTTTTCGTCCCTTCTTTTTGCTTCTTTCGATGTCCTCTGAAAGCATTATTATTGCTATTCCTATTGTCAATTGAGTAAAAGTTTTTCAATAAAATCTGCAGGCTAAGGCGCATAAAATTCTTTTCAAAAAAAGAAAAAAAAAAAACTTGTTAATGAAAAAATCTGCTTCTTCTTTGTAACTTCGCTTTTTTTACGACGGCAGTCTGACAGAAAAAGTTTTCTTATTTTATTTCACTACACACAACGTACTTAACTAATACTTCTTCAGAGGGGTAGGGTATTCTTAATAAAAAAAAATAAACCGTTAAGCAAACGTTAAGCAAAACTTTTTTCCTTTTTCGAAATGTGAGTATGAGTAAATAAACAGTCACAATGAAAAGGTATTGCACGAGTATCTGCAATCAAAATAAACGATTTTAATCTGGTTTAAAGGTTTTTTTTAGTTTAAATTTATTTACTTGTTTTATAGTCAGAAACAAACACTGCTAGAAGCATTTTTGAAAGCTGGAGAAAAAGTCACTGACAACGTACTAATTTAAACGACTTTTAAAAGCTCTTTGTATTTTAGCCGAGGAACTGCTTTCCCAGTTATTTTAAAACCTATTTATATAAGCTTGTAGATTCAGATTCGAATGCACATGTACATTTGTTGTTATTTTATATTGGAGATCTACACGGATGGATCCAAGTCAGGGGATGGTATAGGAGCGGGTATCTTTTATCATTCGATTGATGCCAAAGTCAAAATAGGTATTCAAATACAGTTTGGCTTAGTCTCTCCTTTTTTAGTGTTTGTCGGTTTAACGTTAAGAAAAATCATGAAATGATGATACATATAAGTTTGTGCTTTAATCAGTAATAAAAGTTCATCATAACATGTATCATGTACATCGTATCACGTATATATGTACATATGTATATGTATGTAGGCTTTCCGTATAACATTTTGAAGGCACTCATACCTGCTTGCTTCTAAGCTTCTTCCTCGCCAGCTTATAACTATAAAGGTGCGTGTCCACTTGAGAGCACTTTCGCTAGCAAACTCTCGAGAGTTACTCTCAAGAAGCTTTTCATTTGAGAGTGAAATTTTTGAGATTTACTATCGAGAGTTGTTTGCGAGATATCTGAGAGTAAATAGGATAGTACTCTTATACCACTGTCAACTTCACTTTAGTTATCGGTTAAGAGCAGTCAGCATGATGTCATATAAACGAAAAGTTGCAGCAGCGGTTGTTATTGATATTGCTAAAAAAAAAGGGCGAAATAAGTTTATAAAAAAGCAAACATTTACCAAATATTTACTTATTTATATATCCAGAAAAAAAATTATCAAATTCAAAATTATATAGTTTTTCTTTGACAATTTACTTAAGCACAATTCATTTACTCACATCTAGCTGCTCTCGGAATACGAACTCTGTTTGAATAGTGCGAGTTGATCTCCGAGAGTAGCACAATGTGTGTGTCCTGTCCACTTACAAACAACTCTCAAAAAGTCGGAAAGTTGAGAGTAGCAAATCAACTCTCTGCGAGTTACTCTCGTGACCGTGTCCACTTACGAAACTGCTCTCGAGAGTGGCATGAGAGCTACTCGCAGTAGTTTTACTCTCATCTCAAGTGGGCACGCACCTTAAAGTTAATCTCTTTCAAATATACAAGTTCTAGTACATTCTTACAGATTATGGATATTCCAAGAACTCCCCGTTATATAAATGTTTTCTAGATTTCCTGCATTCCAAATGAATCCTCGACGTTTGATCCTTCTTACTACCTACTTGGTAAGTTTTATAGCTCCAAATCATCCACTGTTCCCTAACTTCCACCACCGACTATTATCACTTTCAGAAGGAAGAGAAGCTCTGAACTCATACACATACTCGTAGTATTATGTTTGCAAAGTATGTATCCTCGAAGACGAGGATACCCCTTGCTTATTGTTTTTTTTTCCCCAATAATCTTTACGAATTGTTGGTACGTTATTCTTGTATCTTATTATTCTTAGCTGAGGGGGAATCACTCGTTTGTTCCTTCTCAACTTCACCAGACAGTGTGGGATCTGATGAGTATGTTTTCTCATGTTTTTTTCTTTTCCAAAGTACGAGTATTATGTAAATTTTTGTTATTTGTTCCCATCCCACTCGCAGACATTGTAGCGCGTTTGCAAACTTTCTACTCTTGTAAAGATATTCAGTGTTAGTAAACCTTTTAAGACGATTCTTGTATACTGTATCTCATTTTAATTCATTCAGCAAATATTTACCCGCATTATTATGCTTTTCAATGGATTTGATTGAGTTAAATGGTTTGATTTAGGGACAAGTTAACGGGGGTTCTGGGTGTGTTCCAGGAAAAGTTTACTGGGTACAAAATGTTCAAGCTTCAACGTTAAGTGTGAAGGTAACACTGAATTAAAGTTGGTCATATTTAATCAAGCAGTACGGGACTTTTAGTTCCTTCTATGGATAAAGCAAGTCTTCAATCAAAATTCATATAAGATTGGTAGATAGATAGATAGTTTTCTATAAAAACATAGTATTTGTGTTAATTCAAAATTAATTAATCAATTGACAATAACTTGAAGTTGCCTGTCAGGTTAAACACTGTTTTTCGGTTTTAATGGATTGGGCTAAGAGGGGATTGTATATTTAAGAGAACTCATTAAGTAATAAATTGCGATACTTGAGTGCGGGTTTCAGGAACATAGTTCTTTGTAATCCTGTCCGTTTAAAAAACTTAGAAACTGTGCGCGGTTGAGCTCATCACTTCCAAGAAATTTTCTCCTGTATGATTTGAATATGGGACATCACATACACCAACGAAGTGAAAAGTATTTTCGGTAGAATCGAGATTGCAGATCGTACAGAGACCAACTGTGTCATTTCTTAAAGCTCTGGCGTTCAGATTGAGTAGACCGCATCTATAGACTTCAGAACCAAGCTGATCATATCCCTTGGATTGGAGTCTTCGAAGTAATTGGGTACATTAACATACGATAAGTTACAATATTTATCATGGAACTGAGATTGAAAATGCCTTTCTGGTAAATTCTGTCCAGTGGTTTTGCTTTAGTTTAGTGAGAAGTATATTGGGCGATTCATTCCATTCCGACTTCATCGTCCAGTTGAACACCAACCGCTCGCTGAATGCATCGAAAATGGAGTTTCAATGTCGTGAGGAAGGCTTTCGCGAGGCCCGTTTCGATGTTAAGAACATAGTTCGGTGTGTTTTTGGGAGTCGGAAACACCTTTTTATAAAGAAGCGCTGGAGTTTCTCGGCTTGAATGCGTTCAGAATACCCAGAATACAATCAAAATTCATATAGTAGGTAGTGACAAGAATACGAATTCAGCTCTTGGATGAATAAAGCTTCTGTCCAATGCTGCCTTTAAAATCACTTTAAACAGACTATGTAACATTATTAGAATACGAATTCGAAGGAATAAAAATGTACCTATTTAAGTTCCAGCAAAAGGTGGCTGTTTTCATTGAACTTTCGCAAGCGTTCTTTGGGTTACATTGGTTAAACTATTGGTTTATTATTTATAGCTAACTCGAAACCATTATAGCATAAATTACTACATTACTATTCGACAATGGGAATTGTCAACTTGCACTAATATCTCGGCCATCTGTCCGGGTTTTCTCGGACATGTACTCTTTTTCGCCTATGCGGGGAACGTCCAGGATAGTTTTTCTAAATTGTCCGGGTTTGTCCGCGTTTTCCATTATTCATCAATCAAATTAATTGCCTCATATTTATAATTTATTGCCCATAGAAAAAATCTATTAAGTGCACTTAATGTGTGTCCCAAAATTTACGAAATTTGATTTGATGCGCGCTAAATTGTTTTCAACAAAAAAAAACCGGCCAAGTGCGAGTCAGACTCGCGCTCAAAGGGTTCCGTAGTTTCTATGAGAGTCTATGAGATACAGTAGATTCCGCTTAACCCTCACACGTTCTTTATTAACCGGGGTTAATATGGGCACTTTCATTATATCAAATCTTGGATACTTTTGAACTAAATGTCTTTTCATTCAGACTCAGTGACTAAATGTTTGATATTTTTCGAAAAATATAGAAAAAAATAAATTTTGACAGTTTTTCGACTGATTTTTCGTCAAACTGTAGCAAACGTACCTTATTAACCCAGGTTAATATTTTAACTTTTGTATGAAAAAATTCTAAATTTGTCCTATAGTTCTACTTTTTTTTAGGAAAACATAGCTACATACATACATACATACATGCCTACGAGTTTGTATGTATATATATAAACATATAGATATATATGCACATATGTATATACCGATGTTTTTACATATGAGTATGCTGCACATACAGTTTCAGTTGGGTGGTATCTGCAAGCTACATCTTTGAATTTGTGAACGAAAGAAACCAATTTGTTGTTTATTACATTTCAGTATCTCTATGAACATGCATAGGTAAGGTACTATGTACAGTACATTGTACATATTACATTTATAGATTAGTAGTTTCGAACTTCGTCATTGTCAAACTACGCACTTAGGCTTCCTTCACTGTATGCAACTCTTTCGTGTTGCTCTTTTCGATTATTATTTTTTTTTTTTTGCTGATAACATAATATGAAGCAAGAACCTCTAATTTTTTGGCCACCTGAAGATTCTTCCTGAGAAGCATCATCAGGCAAAAATGGCTAGAAGGTCTTGGTATTGTGTTCAATTTGATCAATTGGAATACCTAAAATGCGATTTTTAGTGTTACTTTGCCCACATTTCGAGGAATTCGAGCTCTTCTAGTTATTGTAGGCGTACAAAAATGCTTCCTCAACTCTTCAAGAAACTCTCTGCGTTGACTCGACTGTCTTAGACAATCGTATTATTGGACCAAAAGATTAAGTCAGCTACATATGAATATGTGTGCATGTCAATGATGTTGTAAAATAGAGCCAGTGGTTTGTTTTCATCTTAGTTGTGTTTTGACCAAGCATTTGATTAATCACATCCACACCTCCTTTTGTTAAAGACTGTATGCTATCTTCTTCATCATCAGAATGAAGTGTATAAAGAATCGATTTCAAGTACTGTTGTTGTACTTCGTGTGCCAATCTAGAAGAAAAATCATATCATGTATCAAATTGCACACCCTAAATCTACCTATCTAATTGTATGTGATGTGTTAATACTTTACATGGATAATGCCCACACTTGAAAGAAATTTAAATTTTATTTTAATCCATTTTCACACAAATGAAATTCACAAGTGTACTGATTGAATATGATAGTTAAACAAATTTGATAAGGAAATTCGCTCAATTCACATAAAATTTAATTTTCCAATGTAAATCGTACTAATGGGGGATTTCCCTTGTTATTTTTCAGGTGCGCAAAAAATATAATTTGCAAAGTTTATTCAAAAAACAACAAAAAACAATTAAAAGGAAGGCAGGAAAAGAATAGAGCCCATAAAAAGGGAAAGGGAATAAAAATATTAACCTGGGTTAGTAAGGTACTGATTAAGGGGCAATAATTGTCGCCCGTGGAGGGTTAATTGGGACGGCGGATAATCGGGACAGCCGCTTAACTGGGACAAATTTTTTTTTTTTTTTTTTTTTCCCCCGAGGGTAGGTGAAAATCTTCCATAGACACTATGAGAATAGCAAGCGCGTGCTCATAGTAGTGTCAGATTCTTACTGACCAAAAACACCTCCCTTCGATACAAATTTGTTAGATACTGCAACTAAGTTATACTACTTATCAAGCAATTTTTCTATCACGAAATATAAACGTTTGGCAGGTTACTTTCCAATGAAAGATCCTGCATGTTCCGCAATTTAGACGCGGTTAATCCTTATCTCGCCAAGTCGAAAGGTTTTGTCCTTTGTAGTCGGCGCAATAAATTGCTCTCATCCAAAATAAGTGGGACTGTATTATTAACATGTCCGATTAGTCGGTTTCTATGTTTTCGCGCGAAGCTTCTAGTTTCAGCTTCGATTGTCGGAATTCCGAGATCCCTGTGGTATCGTCGCTTGGACAATTTCTCTAAGCACTTTATTTTGAAAGGTCTGTAAAATATTGGCATTTGTTTTCTTGGTACAACCCCAAAGTTGTATACCGTAGGACCACACCGGCTTTAGCACTTGCTTGTATAAAAGCAATTTGTTCTCGGTACTGAGGTGGGAATGTTTCCCGATCAGCCAGTACATTTCTCTATATTTGATTTCTAATTCTTTACGTTTCATTTTCACGTGCGAATTCCACTTCAGCTTTGCGTCAAGTGTCATTCCCAGGTATTTGGCTTCATTTGCAATAGGAATTCGGGCCAAATTTATAAAAATTGGCAAGTCATTAATTTTTCTATAAGTGAAATTCACGTGAACAGATTTAGTTCCGTTAAGGGCGATCCGCCAGTCCCTCGTCCATTCATTTACTTTATTCAATGCGTTTTGCAGTTTGGCAGTCGTTTCCTCGATTGTTTTACCTACTGCTAGGATAGCGGTGTCGTCGGCAAACGTAGCAAGCATAGTGCCATCTTCTTTCGGTATATCACGAGTATATAACAGATAAAGAAGCGGCCCCAGAACGCTTCCTTGCGGTACGCCGGCCAAAATTTTTTTGAGCTCTGAGTATTCGTTTCCATTTCTAACACGGAAGAGTCTATTTCCGAGATATGAATCCAAAATCTCGTAACTGGGACAAATGATCACGAGCAGAACAGAACAGATTGGTTTTTTACTTTATTGTCACATCGCATTATTAGGAGAGCTGCTTAATTGGGACAAAATCGGTCTGGACGGAAGTGTCCCAAATAAGCGGAATCCACTGTATTGGATAAACATTAAGAACGGCTGAGTGTATAGCGTGTCCATTAACATTTTTTTGCGCTGGTCTCAGGTTCGTTTTCTGGCAAAATCCATATGTTTATTTATTTTTTTTATATGGTTGCACAATTTAGCCTTCAATTTTCCCAAAATTATTATTAATCGAATAGTGGTAATTTCTTTAAAATTGGTCCAGTAGTTTACGAGTTAATCATTTGAGAAATTTATTTTTTCGATATAGAATTTTTCGACATGAATTTCTCAAAAACAATACAACTTACGAGATTCGTTATATTTTTCTTTAAAAATATAGTTAATCACCTACAAACTATGATTTTTTCATATTTTTGACTTCAGTAATATATATATACTTCAGTAGTTTTAGAGAAAACACTATGGTCCTTTTTGTATGATATTTTTTTTTTTTTTTTTATAATCTACACACGCTAAAGGGGATATGAATACCCTTTTAATGTTTACACACAGCGCGACCACATGAAGGACGAGAACGAGAGACAGACATTTTTGGCAATAACTCCCAAAGTTTCTAACGGAAAAAACTAAGCAAAATATTTTTGAAATCTTTGTTTCAAGCTTTTTCGAATGATGCCCCACATATTTTTCAGAATTTTTTTATTTTTTTTTTTGTTTTGAGATTGCATTTTACCCACTCTGTATAGTTGTTTCACAATATTTTTGAATAATATGTTGTCCATGTATGTGGACCACCGTAATGGAGAAGTGTGCCAAATTTCAAGTTTCAAGAACGGCTCGTGATGTTTTTATCGTGACAGCGAACTTATAATGGTTCCGTATTACCATATTGGTACGGAACCCTAAAAAACGACAGGATAACAGCTGACAGGGTTTTTGGAGTACTACATAAAAGAACAACAGATTTTCATTGTTAAGCAATATTTTAAAAATAATGAAGTTTTGGCAACTATAGTTCGCAATTATCGTTCAAATATTCAAAAATTCTCCTCAACAACTCGTTCAATACAAAACATCAAAGCATTTTGTGAGGGCGTTGCTGAGAACCCAGGAACATTAATTTAGCAACGTGACTAAGAATTTGACATTTCGAGAAACTCTCTGCAGCGTATTCTCACGAAAGATTTGCATCTTCATGCATACAAAATGCCTGTTGACCACGCACAGCAAAGAGAGTTCGTTGAATAGATTATGAAACAACAACAGAGGGATGCTGACTTTTCCAAAAAAGTATGCCATGTAGAACGTAAAATGTATGTACCTTTGAGAGGAATTTAATGCCAAAAATCGAAGCAGTCGATGAACGGGCCGAGCCAATATAAGAAAGAAGTTTTAGAAGCCTCTTCGTAAACTGGTGGCATCTAGTTCTCATATGCGAATCCTCATAATTTTAAATTCAATTCGTTGATCAAAACTTTATTTTAAATTTAAATTTCCTTCAGCATCATCTAAGTTCGTGATCCGTGATATCCTAGCCTATGAACGTGATCGAATTTTTTTATTTTTCTTTTCCCCTATCACTGTATCTTATACTAATTGAACATTTTTCCACGGCATCGAACACAAATAACTGTGGAATGGATTACACTACAAATATGCAGAATGCGTCTCTATAAAGAATGTCATTAATAATTCCATTTGAACAAGGATATCGTGCTCGAAAGAGGAAAGGACCCGAAAATCATAAGGAAGGAATTTCTTTTTTTGCAGATGTCTTCTTCCATGTGGTGTTGCAAAGCGAAAGTATATAAAAATGTTTCACACTTAATCCAACCGCCACATACGGTGATCCTTTTATTTTTGAAAAACGATGCGTAGCAAGGAGCAAAGTGTTTACAAAATAAAGAGACAAATGGACTCATACAACAGGCGCCATAGGGTGTATGTAGCACGAAAGAAAAATAATACACAATTTCTTTAAATATTTAAGTGAAATACATTTAAAAATAAAATAAATGCAAGCCTTTGAAGTTACCTCCTCCACTGCTGGATGGAGACTTGGTGCAAATGAATGAGTAGGCTTAATGAATGGTTTCAGAATGCATTTGAATGCTTTTAGAATTTTAGATACCTTCAATAAGAATTTTAGAACCACCAGATACTTGGGTAGTTGCAATTTTCCCCAGCAGCTTTCACATAACTAAAGAATGAGAAGACTCGTGCATTATGGACGAGTATAACATTCCATTTATCCATGGCCAGTACTGGGTTTTATACATTTTTGTTTTCTCCATTTGTAAAACTGTACGGAAGGATATTAAAAAAAAAAGGATGAAATATAGCCCACAGTTCATTTATAGCCGCAATTTTTTGCTGAAGTACGAAGACCAACACATTCAATGATCATTATGAAGATAATTAAAGGTTGAAGGATACGATACGACTTCTCATATACGAATCGTTGCATTGGTCTTTAAATGGGTAGCTGCTGGAAATGAGGGCGTTGGGAAATGATTACTTTAATTGAAAAATAAATGAAAGCATAAAACTATTTGATGAACTGGAAATTAATAACAAAACAATGTGTAGTTACTTGCCAGTAAGCATTCGTTTGGAAAGCCTACATACATAAAATAGTTGGTTTAGTTATTTCTTCTTGAAATGCAATACGCTCAGATTCTAATATATTTTGAACAAGTTACGTTCTACTGTTCCGTTTCGTTACATTAGAAACTAAAGGCGTTCGTTACTAAATCCACATAAGTCAAATTATTTGGGGAATTCGTTGAAAAAAAAACAGTAAACGTAGATTGTGATCCATCAACAACTTACAATACTATAGAGCCAATCTTCTTTTTTGGAAAGTTGTTGCCTGCATTACGTTGTATAACGTAACTAATTCGTAAGCTAGGTAATTAATGTTTTTTGAATACACTAACGAAGAATTCCGACCCACGCTCATACACATAGCACGTTCACATAATGTTTTCATTGCAATGTTTCACCCCAAGCTGTTCTGAACTAGCTGTTCACCTCTTGTAGCCCCTGTATTGTTGCCAGACATAAGAAATATAATAAACCAGTCATATTCTACATTAAAAACGCAAAACGCGATTTAAATCTGCTTTTTTGGTATGTTATTTGGACCCCTTAGGGTCCACCACGTTTCGCAAGCAAAAACAAAGGTGTGCTACCTGCATAATACGGGAAAAAGTGCAACTGGCATCAGGCTGTAGAAAAATGGAAGCCACCTCAAGCAGCCGCGGATGTTTTTGGAGGACAAGTAACATTTTCATCTTTTCATGCCCGAAAAGGGCAGAAGTAGTATCACAATCTGAGAAGACGTGCACAAATAATACAAATCTAGGAGGTAAAGATTAATCTCCGTGATTGAAACTGCAGAGAGCCAGATTCACCCCTACCACTTTTCTGGGAAACACATTATTGGATCCCAATACATTTTGGGAGAACTAAGAGGTCCACATCTTCTCCAACTATTATTACTTTTTCATTTGAACTACTTTTGTCAAGTTCTGTTCTCACTATAGTGTAGTCTGCGTCCTCTGTAGATTGCTTTGTTTGAATCCCCTCGTTTTCCAATCCTGAGCAAAAGAAGTCGTTCATGTGCCGTTTGTTGTTATCGTTTGATATCAGTTTCTCCTGGGGCACCTTAAATGAATGAATGAAGTCTTTATTGGACTATAAAAATAGTACAGTCGCATGCACCAAATGTTAACACTTTAGTACCTTGTCGCATTCGTAAAAATATACTTTTAATTTTTTTTGTATTGGCAACTGAACTGAATTGAACGAAGGTTCTAAAGTGCTTACATATTGGTGCACGCGACTGTAAATAATGATTAATGTACCTTGATTTATGTAAAATATTCAATTATTTAATTCAATTTTGTGTAAATGTATGTCAATAAATGTCAGTAGACCTAACATACTTAACAACATATTCGGCTGAAAGCATAAACTCAAGCTTACTTGCTTACAATATTTTTGAAAAAGAAAACACTTTTTGAAACCTCATATCTCAAAAACTATTAAGCATACGTAGCTGGTGGTGGACTTAAATTGTCTCAAATTTAACCATCTCAAAATGATGGTGTCAACTATTGTCAAAAAAACCCATAGTTTTTGAATTAAACTGCAAAAACTGAAAAAGGTCCGAAAGTATTGCAGTTTTTCACCTGTTGCGCAGGTAGCACAACTTTGTTTTGCTTGCAAAATGTAGTTTCAGACCTTCCTAAGGGGTCCAAATAGCATACCAAAAATGCAGCTTTACATCACGTTTTGCGATTCTAATGTAGAATTTGACTGGCCTATTAGGCTCATTTTTTAAAACTTGTAGTATTGCAATTTTTGTTTTTTACGATTACAAGAGAACTATAAGGGTTACTGACCCCGTTTTGCCCTTAAATTCAAAGTAATTATATCTGCTAAAACTTAGTTTCTCACAATTTTTCTCTAAGCATGAGCGGTTATGCCAATATTCGGCTGAAAACGTAAGAAAAACTCAATATTACAATATTTTTGAAAAATACCCTCATATCTTAAAAGCTTTTAAATATACTGAGCTTTGGGTGGGCTTAAATTGTCTCAAATTTAATATTATTCAAAATGATAGTAACATCTAATGTCAAGAAACCCATAGTTTTTGCACTGAACTGCAAAAACTGAGAAAAGTCGAAAAATGTCTCTTTTTTTTTGTATTAGTAAGTTCTATTTTTAAAATCTTCTTTTCTGAAAAAAAATATCTTTGGATAGATATGTTTGTTCCTTTGATTCTAAGGACTTCAATAAAAGTACTACTGCCATTTCTTCACTATCCAACAATTGCATGCCATCACCTCTCATAGAAAATATTACAGATTTCATCATTAGCAGAGTTCTGCTAAATAAACATACTAAACTAATGAGCACAACTGAGGTGGAAGCAGCGGGAGGCTTTTATTATGCACACCTTTCTCTAGGTCAATGTCGTTACGTCTAATAAATTTATAACTGTTCGAAATATTTGAATTGCTAATTCCATTTATAGATTGTGTAGGTATTGTTATGACAAACAAATCATGGCAGGTTGACAGTCACTGTGACAAAATACACATTCTGTGATTTTCAAGTCAATGACTCAACACCGATTTCTTATTCCACGCAGTGATTTTGAACAGATTTACATAAGTGGCATCAATTGCTTCATTTTGGCTATTGATACTTAAAATAGTCCGAATTTGTCTTCAACAAAAGTATGTGATTCGATTTATGAAGAATAAAATTGGGTCGGCAATATTTATATCCCATAAACGGCTGGCGTTGTATTCCAAAAACGTAGAATTTTCAAACGATTTCATGGCTGATTTATTGCTTTTTGACTACAGGTTATTTTCATAAATATATTTTACTAATTTGTCCCTAGAAAGGAGACCCTTCTTCACATGGATGACTTGGCCTAGAAGTGCCTCCAACACGTTATACCAAGGCCAGGAAAGTATAATAGTTTCCGCAGGAACTCTTCGATAAGGATAATAAAAACGCCTACTCATAGATTCTGTTAAAGTTAGAAATTGGAGAACTTTTTGGTAACAACCCATTGTATTTCCTTTCGACTGGTGTTGATACTCATTGTGTACCTTATTTATCGGGCTGTTACAGGATACTGCTCATTGAATATTTTTTTATTATAATCCACTATAGCAACTTTTTTGATTATTTTTATTCTTTCCATTTCGAAGAGTAAACATCTCATTCAATACGACTTTATATATCATTATTATTATTATAGAAAATAAATACCAGACACAGCCAACGAGTTTCTATTTCATTTTTGATTTGGATATTTTCCATTTTGTTATTTTCCACTGCTAAATTATTACGGGATATTTGATATTTACTTTGTAACGTCAAAGTTCGATTTCATTGCCGTGGTTTCGGTAACAAAAATCGATATCCTGACTGATATCTTTGGCAAATCTTGAAATAATAATAATAGCAAAACGAATACAGTGGACGTCCAGTACAACGAATACCCGATATAGCGATTTTTCGATATAACGAACGCTTTTCAGATTTACATTAGCATCTCTAAATAGCGAACGATGGTCACGATTTGCTATCCGAGACAGTGAACGTATAAATAATAAATAATGACTCTCTTCAAAGGAAATCCATCCGTAAAGTAGAGTTTTCAAACATGGAAAATCGTTTGTACAGATGGTTTCTTTGGCAAAGGGAAAAACACATTCCTGTAAGTGGTAGAGTAAAAAAACAGCTGGTGCCATTCATCGAAACCTGTAAGGTGATGACAGTAGTGGCTTCTGTGCTAGTGATGGGTGACTCACAAAGTTTAAGAAATGGTTCCGTGTTCGTATTCTCAAGGAATCCAGGGAGAAATTATCATCACGCACTGATTTAGTTGAGCCGTTCAAAAAAGATCAACAGGATCTCATCACAAGCAACGCACTCATAATGGAAATCATTTTTAATGCTTTTAATGCGGATGAGTCTCGGCTTTTCTGGAAATTGTTACCAGATTCTACTTATGTTCACGCCGGTGAAGCTTCAGCCCCAGGTCGAAAAACATCAAAAGAGCGCTTAACTGTTTAGCTTGTGCAGATGCATCAGGACAGCTGAAACTAAAGCCATTAGTTATTGGTAAGAGATAGAAGCCACGATCCTTTCTCAACAAAAGGTTATCGGTAGACTATGATTTTCAAAATCAGCTTGGATGACTGCCACCATTTTCAAAAAGTGGTTCATCCACAACGTTGTACCACAAGGCATTTTCCATTTAAAAATTTAAAAAAAATTAAAAATCAGCTAATAACTTACCAAAAAGGCTCTTTTGCTCGTAGATAATGCCTCAAGCCACCCATCGGCGGATGAACTTGTTAAAGAAACGGAATATGGTCGAATTTGGGTAATATTTATGCCACCCAACGTTACGCCGTTAATAGAACCGATGGACCAAAACTCCATCCGCCTAACAAAGCTACATAACCGCAATAGCTTTCTGAGTGGCATTATGTTTTCAAAGTGCAGATACCAGCACTGTGCTAAAAGAATTCATGCAATTATCCTCCTGGATCGAGCAGGGAATAAACGAGTTTAATGCTTCAAAAATGTTGGAGAAATATTTTGATTACTGACTTAGAAGGTTTCGATGAGGAGGATGAAATTCCACTGTCATTACTACGGCAAGATGACGAAGTTTTGGCAATGCAGAGTACCTACCTTAAGTCTTGTTAACTTAATTTTCCCGAACGTTTCGAAATGTTCGCATCTTTTTCGCTCAGCACCGTGCTACCATCACACCACAGACCTAGAAACTTGGAACAATACTGAAAGAACAAGCATACGATGATACCATTGAACTAAACTCTGAAAGTGAAGATAAGGTAGATGAAGGTATCAGTATTCTTGGAGCTTCAAATGATGTGACATGTGACATGTTGACGTTGAGACGGCTTCAAGAAAAAGATTTGTAGTTGAAATCTCAACTTGAAGAAAAACAAAGTTTTATCGGTTATTTTTTTTTTTTTTTAATAATTTACAAAACTTGTAAATTTAAATGGCAGGACCATCATCTCAATTTATCATTGAATACAAACGTCTATTTTTTTAATTTTTTAATGACTTCTTTTAAAAAGAAAGTAAAAAAATCGATCGATATAACGAACGCGCTCGATATAGTGAATGACCTCAAACATTATTTCATTCGTTATACTGGACGTCCACTGTAATAGAAAATGGACAGAAATCAAAATGAACTGCAAACCGAAAAGGTTTTGTAGTTATTCAGTTATGTAAATCTATCGGCCATTTTGTAAATTGTATATAGTGTCTATGAGAACTATCTCGATTGAAATAGTGATAAATAACTACAAACATAATAATATAAATAAAATGTTACTACAGGCGTAGACTATTGGGCTCATATGTATGTATGCTAGGTATACTTCAAAGTATAAAGAGTATATCTTATGTTTATACTATAGAATTTCAAATCTATCTGTAAAATCACATGGGTTAATGAAGCATTGGAAGGTATCTGAACTTCACTCCACCTACCCACGATTAAATTGCTGGTAATGTATAATATTGTAATTGACAACCGCGAATAATGTAGTAGGTCAGAGCGAGGATTACTAAAATAAAATCCATTGGAGTACACCAGTGTTGCCCAATTGCTATTTGATGGTTCGGTTTGCATTTAAGGGGCCACATAAACCTATTACTATATTTAAGGAACTTGAGTGAGAAACCAATCACCTACTTAGGATATTATTTTACAGAACTGTTCACCGCTTTAAATTTCCTCTACCTTTCCAAGAGCTTAGCAAATAGACGAGACTGAGGTCTTAGTAAGATGAACTTGGCCTGCGTGATATTTCTGATTTGAGCATTGCCTGCAAATTCTCGGATGAAGTATTCAGACTTTTCATCATCGCACTGGCATATTTCGCAAAGGCCTGAGCTTCTGAACTTATTTGTGTTCAGATGATCGTTTGAAAGGATAAACCCTCCTGTGACAAAGTTCTGTGACGGTTTCAATGTCCCTTCTTCTTAGAAGCAATATAGCAACCTGGTTCTATTAATCCTGAAACTCGCATTAGTTTATTTTGAATCCAAAATTTTACTTCGAACATTTGGCTCAATTTGCCACTTCCAATTTATTATATTTTTTTTATTAAGCAACGCTTTTGCTGTTTTAGACCTACATTCTTGTAGCTAAACGCAAGATAAATTGTTGTTACATTGAATCACTGTGCAGAAGCTCAATCAGTTGACATCTGTCAAAGCTGCTGGACACCATAAAACAGGACCAGTAAACGTATTCATTTTCTTTCTCACTCAAATTTATCGATATGCATAGCTGCGTTTATATATGTATTGTATATATATATATCGACAAACTAGATAGTACCAGAAATACAAAAATATTTCAATTTGAGCAGAGCTGACGATGCGGTGACAGATCGAAATTTCTCGGCGTAGGCTCTGGAGCATTTAACCGAATTTTCGCAACTTTGTTGGTTATTTTTAGGCTTGTACTTTTTAGTTCAGTTCAGAGAGCGCTCAATTTAGTTCAAATCAATTTAGTGAACTAGTTCGTTGATCTAGTTCATTTAGTTCAAAGCCCAGAAAATTGGTCTTGTGGGATATTTGCATCGAATTTGCATCCCTTGCGAACTAGATAGTTCATATAGGTCATTTAGTTCACGGCTCCCTTGCGGTTGCGAACTAGATAGTTCAATAGTTCGTTTAGTTAATTTAGTTCAAAATATGTATTTAGTTCGATAGTTTGATGTGGATGGCACGAAGGCGCAACCGCGTCGCATATGTATTTTTGGCGAAACATTTGTAATACGAAAAAGGGTTGGTTTATTCAATAAACACACATCTCTTGTCTTTTGCATGGTTGGGTTGAAATTGGAATTTAGTTCGATTGAAAAATTAACTAAAGAGCGACGGAGCTTGAAACTTTTGAACTAGTTCATTTAGTTCGCATCTCGGAGCGCTCTTTTGAACTAGTTCGTCCGTGAACTGCACAAGACTATTATATATATAACTTAATTGTTTCTTATGGTGCCTCTTTAGGTACTGCTAGTTTTAAAGGCAACAATTGATTATGCTTAAATTAACACACTATATAACTTATATGTACATATATGTATGTATATGGTCGTTACAAAAAGATGCCAAAAAAAAACATATCCTTAAATGGAAATTCAACGAAAACGATTTGTTTTATTGTATCGACATTCGAAAATGAAAAAACACAACAAATAAATTGAAATAAAAAAAATACCCAAACCGAATGATACAAAGAAACAAGGAAAAACAGGCCCCCATATTCAATCGTGTTTGTCGAACGTGCTGCAATAAAAATTTAAATCAAATAACAATAAAATTTACGAGAACAGTGTATCGATACTCGTGCCCATTACTTCCACACCGCTGGTATATACGTACGAGCATCCGATGAATTTGATGATAAGACGCTCATAATACTCGTATGAACAGGATACTCGTATTTATTAAATGGAGCGCATCCTGCCGCTACTTTTTTTTTGGCACCAGTGCATCCCTGTAAGGTTGTTTATGTCGTTCTCCTGTTCTCGTGGGGAGGAGTCTACACCCACCACCCAGGCGAAGAAATAAGAGGCACAAGCACTTGCAATTTCATCAGCCATCACTCATCCGACCACCACATTTGAGTGTAAGGATACTCTCCTATGGCTGTGTAGGCAAAACCATTAGAAAACAATTTCCAAGGTTATCTTGAATGTCGATTTAAGAATCTCTTGCTGATTGCTTTGAGTTATGTTGACAGGATGAAATTTATTCCCATTAAACCGTGTGGGTTAATAATAAGTCATTGTGCGGTTGGCCGTAGATCATTGTTCACGGGAGCGTGTTGTTTTCATGCGGCCACAGGATTATCTATTAGCCAATGATTGTTGTTGCAGTTCGCAGGCTATGCACCGCCTTTGGGTGAGGAATTGCAGTTGCCTGTCGCATTCTTCCCCATAACGATGCGGTATCATCGTTGTAGAGCACACACACACAGTAAGGCACTACTTGTGCTGGTACACTCGTTGGTAGCACTGGCGGTGGAGATGGAGAAGTTTAGAAATACTTTTTGTTGGCAGTGGGAATAGTGGGGCTGGCTATGTTGACATTAATTTATCTTTCTTTCTAACAATAAGCGGCTATAAATCCATCTAATCTTTTCTCTATCCCCATGTATGGCAGGTAGGTTATGTCAGGGCAGGTGAATGCTCTTTGCTAGATCCAAAGGCTGTTTTTTTAGGTTTGAAAAGTAATTATTTGAGTGTTGGAAGACTACAATCATACTGAAGAACTGCTACCCTTATAGCAACTATCTTTCAAAAGCAGCTCGTAGGTACAGTCACTGCAATAGCGCTTATTTTCCATAGAATCGTCAACTAGATTGATCTAATGTGGATTCCAGCATTTGGAATTTATTAAACTTATTAAAAATTACGAAAACAAAAAGTTGGAACAGGTCATTTCATAACTACAGTCGACTCTCCCTAAATTTTCACGGGATACCAAGATTTGTTCGAGTTAGAGAGAGTTTTAGAAAAATTCGAGTAATAGAGAGAAACATTTATTTTTGGTTTAAAACATTTGTTTAAAAAAAAGGTTAATGTACTTACAAAAAAGTTAACAAAAAAATATAGCTTCTTGCTTAGTTAAAAAAATCTAGTTACGAACATGCACAAAAGACTGCATCAGCTCTGTTGAACTGCCTAGAATCAACTTATTTTTTATTAATCTTACAAAAACAAGTTCTTTTTACATATATACATACGCAGATAGATCCATTGAAAACCCTGTTTTGATTGCAACCAACAACACTAAAAACAATGTTTTTTTTTTGTTTGTGCATTGCAACTTTTTAAAAACTCTATCCTTTTATGGAGGTACCAAGAATATATGTATTGGAGTGTGTAGGTACTTGATGGTTAGTAGTTCTATACTCAAATACGAATTTCGAATGGGTAATGTATTTTTTTTTTGTGCTAGACAAAATTTCACTTAAGGGGTAAAAGAAAGATGCCAATAATCGAAAAAATGTGTTCGAGTTAGAGAGAGTTTCGACTTCGATATGGAGTTCGACTTAGTGAATGGTTTTTGTATGGAAAATTCAAAGGAATGATAAAATATGGCGACAAAATTCGAGTGAGAGAGAAATTTGATTTAGAGAGAGTTCGACTTAGGGAGAGCCGACTGTATATGCGATAAGGTGCAGAAAAACCAAAATTTAAACGGAAATACGGTTAGCCTCACTATTATAAATAATGAAATTCTCTTGCTTTTGAGATATCTTAGTAATGTCAATTTTTATGGTTGTTAGTGGTTTTTAGTGGTGTGCTTTCCTTGGTTAGAAATAACTTGAAAAACTAGGTTATTCATAGAACTGACCAGTTTGTTCAATGTTCCGCATGAAATTTAATCCCAGACTTTCCTAATTTTTTCTTTTAACTCAGGACTCGTTTGAAACTGTCTGCCATTGTGGTAAACAAACTTTCCGGGCTATATTTTACATGGAGTTGAAGTCGGGACTGCATGCTGGTCACTGAAGTAATTCTATATAATTCTATATAAGCCACTCCCTTGTTACGTTTGCTGAATATATGGCAGCATTACTTACTTAGTTGGCGCTTCAGCTCGAGGTGAACCTGGGCCTGCTTCTCGCAACCATTTGTGTGTGCGTGTTATATTTTTGCACGAATGGAAGGGACCTACAGTTTTTTGCCGACTCCGAACGGCGAGTTGAGAAGCTTAATCGTGACAAATGATACTCTTTGATGCTTGTCAGACATTCGAAAGAGGTGGGCACTGTAAAAAACTTTTTTAGGTGTTTGCGGCGGGATTCGAACTCAAGACCTGGCTGGCTCAGTAGTCCGACGCGCTAACCACTTGCGCTACGGTGCCCATATGGCAGCATTGCCATGTTGATAAGTGAAGTTCTTCCCTGGTAGACTAGTTTAGACTAGATTTGACTAGTCTCCAGCAAACTTATGTAATTTTCCGAGTTCATTCGGGGGGTAATCTAAGCTTACGACAGTTTTCCCTTAACCCTACGAAGGCAAGACATATTTTTCATAAAAAGCAGGCGTGACGTGCGACCCCTACAATGTCTGTAAGATACAAATCAAGATTTACCGCAGCATGCTGTGATCCTTGTCTAAAAGTGAAGCTATCAATGTGAGAAGATAGAAAAGAAAAGTGAGAACATACGACGAGATATATGTATGTGAAATGGGTAGATTTTTTTTCCAGTGGTGTGATGTGTCACCCCACTTCCCTTCGAAGGGTTAAAGGAGAAAGCACCCCATATCATGACTCTTCCGCCTCCGAAATTGCATCTTAGTCTGGTTTCCGGTTCTTTTCTCAATTCATGCCAATAACTTTGAAAACCATCCGATCCATCCAGATTGAACTTCTTCTTCTAAAAATGACACTTTGCCCTTCATGAGCCCACGCCAGTGGAACTAAAAAAAATATCCATAAATAAAAATAACAAATCCACACAAATATTTGTTGTAACTTTCCTGATTAATTTTTGGTCAATTAATAAATAAAAATTGTTATGAGGCTAACCAAATTTCCTTCACTGTATGTACATAGTTTTCTTACCGACGACGATTAAACATTTTAATTTGTAGATCTTCTTTTTCATTTTTAAAGAAAAATCCATATTTCCGCTTCGGTTTCCATTTTTATTCGTCTGCCAAATATGTAGTAACAAAAAATGTCCTTTCATTAAAATTACGATTTATATGTATCCTCTTCCCTTTGGATTCACGTATTTTCATTTACACCTGTAAAGATACATTCGTACCTATCTAGATAAATTTGCATTTTCTCATTTCGTGACCTTGGTTATCTGTTAAAATGTGAACTGTATGTCGTCATATATAAAACTTGCTGCTGCCCATTAAGATTCAATCCGCTACGAAGATACACTTAAAGCAAAGCAGTGGAAGCATCTATGTACATGTCTGCATGTGTAGATAGTTGCTACCAAGCAAACGTGTGCATCATTAATTTAATTTAGTTGTCCAACCGCTTTGGGTGCGAATGCTTGGCTAATTATCTAACTGTATCATCTCTTTATCGTTGTATACACACATTTTACAGTATGAGATCGCGACGACGCCGACGGTACACCTCTGGCAAGCTGTTGTTGGTTATGTAATCTCATTGGTATTAGGCTTGTATATCCGCATGCACATGATACCTTTGCTATTGCCCCCTGCCACTATACACCTGATGTTTGCGGGTTTTAATTGTAAAACTTCGACCTGTTCCATTCCATGTTCTGTATTGGGTGATTCTTGTCAGCGGTACTATAGATAAATATTTACTTGTTCTATGTATATGTTATAACAGAATGGAGTAACAGTAAGTGGAATTTATGCGGATGTAAGTGCAGAGATAAGGGAATGGCTTCTACTTGTTTTCTTACAACTTCTCGTATATGCCCTAGTTGGAAGTTATTGCGTTCTCCGAAGCTGGACAACATAAAATAATGCTGCTGGAACGGCGAAGAATTGGCTTTGTACCCTTATACTGATTAACACCGTCAGATGTACTAAGAAGGAAATGAAAATCACCTTTAACTGTTTTACGTTGCAGTATCAGAAGAGAAAAATAAATGTGACAAGAATCACTGGATCACTGTATTTTCCTAAGATACTGCCAAAACTAACATACTGTATTCAAGCTACCATTGAGTTTTTTTTTATGTTCAATTAATGGAATCAAATCACACCAAAAATGCATCGTGCTGCCGTGACTATGTTTTCCATATAACGTCGGTAGGTACTGAATTTTTCAAAAGGTGACATTCGGGATGCATATGCGTTGAATATTTTTGTCGGAATTCGAGTAAGTTTTCTATCATCTGTTAGGCGTGTTTACTTCAGTTACGCCTGGTATAAATTGGTCACATAAATTGGTACGCGCTTTATTCACATCCGAATCTTAAAAAAGCCAGAAAGGATGTGTTGCAAGACGATAGCTGAATTCAGTATTTGTGGAAATTATTTCCCCGACCCAAATACTTCAAAATTTTGTTTATTTTATTTTTAATAAGTCTGTCTAGCCGCAGTGTTTTTTTTTTTTTTTTTTATATAATCTACACACGCTAAAGGCTTCTGAAACTTGAATTAAAAATGTCAAACGCGGAATTGTTAAAACAATATTTGTGTACACACAAATATAGAGACATTTATTGCAAACTAGTTGGCCCGGTGGCAGACGTTGTCCTGCCCTTTCCTGTATGTTGCGAGATGAGTTACATATGTAGGTTTGTTGTGTATATGAGTCATTTTGGTCAATAATTATAGAATTTGCTAATAAGTTAACTACAGCGCCACCTATCGGGTTCAGATTTTGTGGTTTTCTCTCTTAGCACCAAACTAACATAAACTCTAAATATGAGTCCATTTGGTCAATAATTATAGAATTTGTTAATAACTTGACTTCAGCGCCACCTATCGAATTTTTGTTTCCTTTTAAACCTCGTTCGGACTATAACGAAATTCAATGAAAAAGAATATTTAAAAACTTTTTCGTAACATGACACGGAAAATATAGTTAATCAATCTGTGGCAATACTGACTTCACACAGTAGTTTGAAATTTATCCGTCGCGCTAAGAGAAAGTTAAGGACAGTTTGGACAATACTTGACATTTTGGAGAAACATATTGTAATTTTTGATTGTGTAATAGGAGTAACTATTTATTTGGTTACACAACCTTAAGTATTCTTGAATTATTGTCGCCTGACACAAAACGTTAACAACATCAGACATATTATGTAGATAATCTTTTATCATTACTATTATTTAAAGACGTAACTTCAAAAAACTTTGTGCCCGATGATCTCCGCAAATACTGCACCGATTAACGTGAAATAAATTTTATAATAATCGTTATTTTCGTTAAAACCAGTTAGGTTATGTTTTTTTTTTTGTTTAAACTTGTTCACGTCCTGCGACAGATAGTGCAGCGAAATTCTTATTACCAAGGACATTAATTCTGAAAGACTTGCATAGTAAAAACACTTTTGTTGATTACCTGGAAGTAAATAATTACAGTAAAAATCAACTGGTCTTAAATCAGCGCACTACTCCAAAGCCGTACCCACTGGACAGGTAATTTAAACCTTATGACATTCCGGCCCAATCCTCTAACTCGGAAATTCCCAAACATCGTGCGTGTAATCTATTTTCGGTACTTACACTCCCATGCAGGACTTAATACCAACGCATATTAGTTACTTTGGCCATGACACTGAATTCCAATAGATGCTTTAATCCTTTTAGGAAACCGCCTGGTGGTTGGGTTATTAGCAAATTATTCCCCCCTCCCCTCCCGATAAAAGTCCATTACCAGCTAAAATTAAGGCCAACAACAATAGACTCTGGTTATTACCAGTAATTGCAGCTATCTTATGTATGTTTGTAAGTGTGTTTCAGATCCTATCCGAGCCTATATCACTACGTGTGTGTATAGACAACCTTTAGACACCCGCAACGGCTTCTACTTGGATCGTTTATTAGAAGAAGGCCGCCTGTCCCTGCAGAGGTTTAAATTGCTTGAATTTTCCCACACAAACGAATACGTAGTGCGAGCTTTTTGACTGTCCAGTTCAATGAAAAAAAAGTGACTTTTCCTTTTTCAACTCGCATACTGAATCCAATTTCCGCCTCTGTGAGCAGTCGTTCCCTGATTGAATTACAGAAAAACATATGAGATGAGGGAATAGGGAGAGGGTTACGCTGTACGTACAACAAACGTCTGAGTATGTAATTTCTATGCACTTTGGTCGCACTGACATTAGAGGGACTCAATTTAGACGTGTGGGTGGGTGAAGGTTCCTCGTTTCCTATTTTTTTTTTTTGTACTTCTTGGTGAAAATCTTCTTGGATGCATACGAGTATACGAGTATAGGAATGTGTTTTATGTAAACATGTGGAAAGGGAGACCTATGTAATCACATCGAATCCAAAGCTAGTATATCACGAGCGTTGCTTACCATCACCACTTGGAATGTGGGTCTACTACTAGCCAGCCTTCGTGCGCATTGCAGCAGTAATACACCAGAGATTTAGCCTTCAGGCGGAAAGATATTAAAATAAGAGAGGCACCTACTACACACATACACACCAACGGGCTCTGCCAGCTGCAGGATGAAGTGGAAATCAATTGTTCACGCTGCTGGATTGCTTCTGTTCATATTCTGCAATTGTGCCTAAGAAAACTACACACAGACAATGAAGAAAGATGTTTTTTTTTTAGCCTTTTACTCGTATCATGTCCTCCCATCGGCAGGATGCACATTTGTTTGGCTTTCTGTGCGATATTATTTCCAACACGGAGACATCTCTATCCGCTCAAGGATTTAATATTCTTTGCTTTATTTTTGTTTCGCTGAATGGGTTCTTTTTTTTATTGGTATTCGTAGTTTCTTGTCTACGAAGTTCTATCGCCCGAAGAATGAAGGAAATCATATTTTTATTTTATGGAATTCTTCAATCAATAGAGGGTCTTATGCTACTAAAGGACAAAGTCTTTAAAGCTAGACGAGGGGCATTTTACAACAGATTCTAGGACTTCTCTAAGCTATACAATGAAATGGACTTCGATAAATTAAAAAGGTCCATTGTTAAAAAAAGCTTGAATCTGTAAGTGAAATGAGTGCATTTAGAGTTCGGTGGGAAAAAAATATAAAGTTCCGCTTCACTGAACCTCCTCCACACATGACAAAAATGACTTCATATGCAACAAATGCAACTTAGGTCATTTCCCAATATACCCAATACTTAGCCCCCCCACAACAGTTCAGTTAAACAAAATCTGAATAAAAAAATCTTCTCAAAGGACTTATGGAAATTTTCGTATCCTGAAAACCAATCAATAAGAGAGAAATTTTAATAAAAGCACAAATTCTCGTATACCCGCAAGCCAGATTCCTATCAAGTCTGTTAGTCAACATTTTGTCAAAAGCTTATCTACAAATATTTATACTTTGTAATTGGATGTGACATAATTTAATAACCAAATAAATGCGGGATACGAGTACACTCGCAATAGATTGGAAAAGGGAACTTTGTGAGGAGGTTTTGTATCTCAATCTGTTTTGATTCTGTGTATATCTGTAAGTTGTACATAATATTTTTGACAACTTTGTACTGGCAAATAGAGTTATTGTGTAATCGAATTGCTGTAAGAGTAATGGTAAACATAAACATACTGTTTGTTTATACTTATATTGTATGATCGCTGTTAACATTGTGAAGTAGAAAGGAGTTTATGTAAATACTAGCTGACCCGTGCTCGCTTTGCTTCGCCCCCCCCCCCCCCCTGTCACTGTTAAGGCAAAACAAATTCTAATGGAGATGAGTGCCGAATTATTTTTCCAAATTCACCCACTTAGAGATGGGATTACACAAAAATCCTCTCTAAGTGGATGTTTATGTTATTATAGCAATGTACTGTCCAAATTTTAGCCCTTTAGGTCCATCGGTTTGGTCTGTGCGTTGTCTGTCAGTCAGTCAGTAAACTATTTTATACATAGAGATAGCTGACCCGTGCTCGCCTTGCTTCACGTCCTGCGACAGATAGTGCAGCGAAACTTCTTATTACCAAGGACATTAATTCTGAGAGACTTGCATAGTAAAAACACTTTTGTTAATTACCTGGAAGTAAATGATTACAGAAAAAATCAACTGGTCTTAAATCAGCGCACTACTCCAAAGCCGTACCCACTGGACAGGTAATTTAAACCTTATGACATTCCGGCCCAATCCTCTAACTCGGAAATTCCCAAACATCGTGCGTGCTCCCCTTGCTTCGCCCACCTACAACGTTTAAGAGAAAGCAAATAATTGTTTTCTTCTAATCTAATACATTTCTATAGTATATTTAGGTACAGCTTTTACAATCATATTTATCGTAGTATGCCGGGCACAAAGTTATTCTGCCACCATAAAATTAATTTATTTACTTTTGTTTTAAAGATTTTTAATTAAACCATGTACTTTTCTTATATTTTCAGTGATTATACCCAGTTGGTCGTATTGTCAATTCATTCAGTGTGCCGTAGCTAGTGGAATTAACTTCCAAATGAAATTTCCAAATATAAAGACTGAATCCTTGAAAACATAAAATCCCATTCAAAACGACAAAAATCTGAGTGCCAACTCACTCATATCATGTCCTGTGGTGTACAGGCAATGTGTAACAACAACAACACCATACACCTCGCAATGATGGATCAGGACCCAAAGGATCTGCAAACCGCTCAGCTGATCATCGATGAGTTGCGGGCGAAATGTCGCTTCCAAGCGGAGCACATTATGAAATGGAAGAAGGCATACGCCATTCAGGTAATCAAGAGAATCGCACATTATTTCGTTCTCTTTAACTAACTATTTCTCTCTTTAATAGATCCAGCAACACTACCGATACCAGAAGGAAAAGACCGAACAAATGAATGGTCTAACCAGTCAGCTGCTCCTGCTTGAATCACGCCTAAAGCGAAAGCAAAAACAAATCGCCGGGATCATATGTCACCGAGAATTGACAATTCTACGGCAACAGAAAATCATTGATACTCTGTCAAGTCGCCTGGTGGATCACGGTCTTGATACTTTGGACCCGAGTTACACTGATTTTGACTCGCTCAATGACTCCGATTCGGCGGTGGTCCTGGAAGATATCGACTCCGATTGCAATTCCTCCTTTTCGATGCGGAGAAAAAGTGGCGGCGGTTGTGGTGATGTCACTATAGTCCGTTCCATATCCGATGCCATCGAAACGAATATGAATAAATACGGCAACGCTAGACGTACCAATTGTTTCTTGCGGCGTCCCGACATCCTCGAAACCGTGTACAGTGTTGAGGAGGACCCCGAACCACAACAAACTGACGTCGCCGAAAAACGCGACAAATTCAGAAATCGCTCTGAAAAGGCTGTTCTCGTTAGTTCGCTCGAGGGTCAACTGGATGAAAGCAAGGCTCATAATACCAAAGATAGTGGTGGTTCGACATTGACAACACCCAAACCAAGCAGTGGCCATCCAAGTGATACGTCATCCACCACATCATCCGCGTACAATGGAAATAGTGTCAAGCAGTCGCAAGTGACAAACTTCAATCGGGTGATGTCAAATCATCGCTCTGTCACCAAACCGAAAGACGTCAAATACAAACGCATCAACAAAGCAAAGTCGAAGAGTCTGGAAGAGTTACGTGGCCGTCTCAAACACTGGGTCGAGAGGGGTAATGTCATGGATCCTACAGGAATTGGCGGTCTTACAGATAATATGCCACAGACAGCTCAAAGCTATGCGTGACATTTGGGGAAGCTTATCGAACGTATTCGGCCATCATCACCAGCGCCAGTTGTCGCACTGAATGCAACCGATGGCAAGATTGGACGCGGACGGAATAGTTTTTAGTTTTTTTCTTCATATTTTCTTTTTTTGTGATCTTGAGATTCTTAAGACTAAGTTTCCTTACTAGCATAGTGACATGAATTTAATTGTCCATTTTTTGGGTGATATTTGTAACTTAGAAAGTGTTAAAAAAAGTGCTAGTGTTTGTTTGCATTTAATTTGTGTTATTTCTTTTAAATAAAACCACTAAACATATCGTTGTCAAAAATCAATTAAAAATTAAAAACTACATACAATGTATAAGCTAACTAGTAAAATCTAAATCAGGCATCCATACTATACACAGTAGAGCAACAAAAAATATATAAAACCATATTTAAAAAAAAAGAGCATGTAAATAAGCCTTTAAATAAACAAAAAAAATAAAATACTATACACAAATAACAATAATTAATATTAAATAAAACTTTTATGTGCACTACTTGAGCAGTATGAATTTGTACAATTTACTTTAAAAAATGAGAGAAATAAAATTAACACAAAACAATCAACTAGTGATGCTTTGTACATTTTTTATACGATTATACATTTACAAGAAAATAAAAATAAAACATGTCGTTTTTGTGATCAAAGATATAAAGAAAATTATTATCTCTTTAGAAGATACCTATACTTTTAGCAAATAGGAGATTTTATGTATATGTACCTACGTGTGTAAAGTATTCAACAGTGTCAAAGTACCTTCAAAACTATATATGTAGAAAATATTTGTACATATAGATATGTACTAAAATTATAAGCAAAGTAATGTATAAATTTTATAATTATTGTAAAAAAAGAAACAATAGCTTTTTCGTTTTGGGAATGGAAATAAATTTACACCTACATAATAGTCGATGGAAAAAATTCCGCCATTCAATGGAAAAAAATTATTTAAATAGTGTTGCCAACATATGGAAACTTGAAAGACAGTGGTTTGGTTAAAAAAAAAACCGACTAACAAAAACTGGTACATTTCAATCCACAAAATAACAGAACAAAATTATTTTCAATTATGAAGACTTAACTACTCACTCATTGAACATTTTTTTAATTGAGACGCTCGATTATCTTTCTTAATCCTTTAATTGCATTGTATTTATAATAATCGGTACTTTCGATTTCCATTGACAACTAACGTATTTCGTCTTTAAAATGAGCTTAAGGTTCCGGCAGGGTGTCAAGAATTGGTAGAAGAAAAAAATACATACTCGTATATCTGTCTGTGATCTCTAAATTGGGCTGAGGATTCCCAACCGTCCTCCTTTTCGGAGGACTGTTCTCCTTTTCGGCGCGTTGTCCTCCCGTTCTCCTTTAAGTAAAATTGTCCTCCTTTTGCTCTAAAGTAGGCTACACACTATCATTTTCAAAATGAAATTCTTAATGAAATGTTGTAAAAATGACAGTGTGTAGCTTGGAATAAAAAATGACGATTCGAATGATGGCGAGAATGATGAGGGTTGAAATTTTTTCGTGGATTTCTCAACAATGTAACGAATGACGCATGATAGTGTCTAGGCAAATTTGTTTACAAGAAATGTCATTCCGGAAATGATAGTGTATAGCCTAGACCTAGAATGAAATGATGAGAAATTACAGTCTAGGATTGTCATTTCAAAAAATGACAGTGTGTAGCCTACTTTAACACGTTGGCTGCCAGTGTATCACCGGTGATCACATCGAAAATATCTCCGCAATTGCCAGGCAGAAATAAACATGTTAAGATGAACTGACGACTGAGATCTTTGGGCACTTGGAATAGTAGGGATGTCAAGATATGTTTGGATATGTTTTTTTATAGTGATCACTTGTGATGCATTTGTGTTTAGAACACAAAATTTACTCTTGTTTTGGGCGTGTATCACGTGCAGCCAACGTGTTAAAACCAAAGAACAAAAATAGGATTAAAAATTATATTTTCCTTTTTCTTGCTGCTATTTTTGTTGCACGCACCCATTTTTGATGCTTTGGCTGTTTGCGCCCTTTTTCGGCAGTCATTCATGATATTTATCTATCATTTCCCAGTTTCGAGCAAGTGTTACTTTTAAATCAACACACACGTGCAACAAGCTTCTGTTGTCTAGTTCCACTTGTTAAAACGTATGTATACAGGGTGATCCGGTTTGCGATACAGATTTATTGGTTCATGTTATGCAAAAAATCGGGGGTCTTTCTTCAACACTCAAGAACGAGAGCAACATCTTGAAAAGTCAAGAGCCCTAGCTTCGAATAATATGCTAACCAAATTTAACGCTTCTGAAAATAATGCCGAAGAATTAGCAGTTATTGCCATGCAAGTTGCACATATTTTCCACGATATTAAGCACAATTTATCGTACAGTTCATTGGATTGTGGTTTATGAAATTATCGAAAAAGAAAATAAAAGCAAAGAACTGAATAACTTCCAATAATTTTTTACATATTATTTTATTTCCTTAAATCGATGCCCTTCTTTTGCTTCAATCAGAGTTTTGAACCCTAGCTGACACTCTACATTTCCTCATAGAAACATTTTCAAAGTATTCGCATTTGTCCATCATATATACATATGTAGCTAAACTTTTCTCCATACTTTCCTGATCAAAAGATAGTTAAGCCATACCAAAATGTCAAAATGTCAAAATGACGTTTTTCTTTTGTGTTGCTTACTGTAGCAATTTCACCTTTACCTGCAAAAAAATCGGCTTTAAAAATATTTTCAGACTTTTTAACTAATATTTTTAAATTGTCTTATATGTCAGATTGTGTTTTTTAAATAAAATCCAACTCATTCAAGTACTTCAGTAACCGAAAAAAAAGATTTATATTCCAGCAGCATCCTTAGACTTAAATCTGTAAGTCTATGTAGCTATTGCTTGTGTAAATCTATTATCCTATTTTATGACCTTATTCACAGGATCTGCAAAGCAACACAAACCAAAAGAAATTTCGAAATAAATATAAATACGTACATTATGCATGTTAATCATCATTATATATAATTTCTGTAGTATAGGTACCATTTGCGGATGTCATACTTAACCAATCTTAACAAATGAGGTGTCAAAAGAAAGAGAATTTCCTGGAGTAGTGGCGAATTGCACTTTCACTTTATAAATTTTAATAAATCAAACAACCGAACAAAACAAATATTCTACTCAAAATGAACTCCCAAAAGAATAAGCACTTCCTGTATGATTTCCATGGTACATATTTCCATCAGTTGGCAGATGGAAATTATATGGGAAGTTTAAATGTTGGATGGGAGTTTCGATTTTGGGAGTTGGATTTTCTCTTGCAATAGTTCTTACACGGGCACACTAGTACAAAGTACATTCACAAAGTAAAAAAATATAAGAAGGCATACTGACTAAGCACGTATTCAACCAATAAAGCTACGTTTCATCCTACTGCAAATTGATTCCATTTCTTACATGTTTTTTTTCGAATTTAAGTCAAATGATTTATAAAGTTAAAGTCGAGGTGTAAATTAATAATAGAAAAAATAAGTAATTCTGATGATGAAGTTAAAAAATACGTTCCTTATTGGCGAATGGCGAACGTTCAATATCCTTTTAACTTATATTAGCTCTGTTGACCTACTACTCTGATAAGCTTAAATAAAGTGAACACAAATACTTCATACTTTAGCTATGCAAACAGGAAAACATTAAGAAACAATTATGCCAAACTAGCTTAGACCACGCCCGTTTCGCCAGGCATTAAAAACACATTTTTTTACCAATGTTTTTGTAGATTTTTTTTGCCTATCACCTTTGTACCATAATTATCCACATCTTATAAAAAAAAACCAACAAAATTGGTTGAAAATTACGGACAGTAGAGGAAAACATACGCATTTTACCACTTAGTTTTATATGTATAGATTAAAAACGACAGTTTTCCTGGGCTTTTAAAGGAAGTAACAGACCCTGGTTCACCTCGAACTGTAGCACCACCTAAAGAAAAGAATCATCCAACAATTGGATGATAACTATAGCGTTATCAGACACTTACGACGTCAATGCTAACCAATGTAATCTGGACAGTTTGCAATTTCGAAAGTCAATACACAGCGTGCAGCGTTTTCAAATGTTTAAATATATAGTTTCCGAATAACATGAAACTTGGCTATGGGTTGGTCCAGTAAGAATGGCGAAGTGGTTATCTGTGACCTAGAAAAGCAAAAAAAATTGTCCACATGTAGCTAAACTATAGTCCTTAGTTTTGTCCTTTTCTGGTAAGAGATAGTAAAGTTCACTGAACCTTGTTTTTCTAAACAATATTCTATTGGTAACCTTGGTAGAATCTATCTTAACTCCCCTAAGTGTTTAGCATTGTAACCCAGCAGGCATTCTTGAATCCCCAGGTGTTAACTTCGTCAAAACCTGTTACCCTTTCATCGTAGATAAAGTATATGTGGCCATTCTTACAATTTCGACAATCGACTTTAAGAGCACTCAAATATTCTTCTTTTTTTTAATAAAAAATACATATTTTTATAACACTATTCAACAGCGGAAACTACAGGTGAAGTTCTCTAAAAATTGTTTATGGTACAATTCTTCAATCCAAAAATTACTTAATATCAACATGTGTACAATCAATACTACAAAGCAGATAAAATACGATATACGTATACCTTCATACAGAAACCTATTAAAATAAATAAAATATTTTATTACATCCTCTCTACAGCAATAAATGTAAGCCGTAGTAATATACAATTTATTTAATACTCCTCCCCAATCATACCTAGTAAATAACACAAAGGAAAATAAGAAAACAATTATTTTGAATGCAAATCAATATTATTTTGTAAATATGTACACCAACCAAAGTGTACAACAAACAAATTATTATTATATTTAACAAAATTATGTTTTAATTAGCATTAAACAAAGCGGAAAATTCTGAAACTACTTATTGTAGAAAAATAAACAAAAAAAATAATACAAGCAAATTGCACATAAAATGTGTAAATAAAATGTGTGAACAAATTGCATTTAAGCTAAAAGTATAAATTTATTAGATAGTGACTTAAAAAAGAAATAAAACAAATAAATAAAAATCCATGTGTATGTAAATGTATGTATATTCATTACTGTAAAAAATAAATAAACAAAATCGTAATACATTTCGATTTATTTGAAATCACCACTGTCGGTATTGATTTGTAGATTCAATAATTATGCTTAAATATAAAATTAAATGTAAATTGCTTGTGATGTTGTAGAAGATAATGAAATAATTGAGTGAACATGTTTTTTTATCTTTTTTTTTCCTTAACATTTGTAATTATATATACCAAGTAGATATGCAAATTATATACATACATAAATAACAATTAAAAAGAACAAACTCTAATTATATATGTAATAATAAAAAAAAAACGTAAATAATAAACATAAACTTAGTATAGTGAAAAAAAAGAAAAAAAAAGTATTTTATTCAAAAATAAAATTTATGTGAGACTAAACTATAACAGAGTGAAGTTTTTTTTTCAGTTTATAGTTATCAGGTGGGCTTCCATTAAGAGAGAGGTGCAGTACTGAAAATAGAACTGAAAATATTTTTTGAAAATATGTTCCCTAGAGTCCGACGGAACGCCATTTTTTGGCAGAAGCCGAAGCCGAATCTTATGAATAGAGACCGGATTATATGCATTTGCATATTTTGACCATTTTGCCCGGCTGTTGCATATTTTTGCATATTATACTGAAAATCTAGTGCATATTTTTGCTACAAACCTACTTGGCGGCACCACGATTCACGCGGAAAAAGGTAGAGTAGACGTACATTTAATCCAGTCTCTAGTTTGATAGTGTAAATAGACTCATTTAATCGACAAAGAAAGTGTTTCTTAAGACACCTGCTCGCATTCAAGCCTTAAAGAAAAGCTGCCAAATGTGCATTTACCTCCTAAACCAGAGATAACTCGATGGGGGACGTGAGGTTGTGCTGTTTTACAGTGAACATTTTGATGCCATCAAAGGCGTAATTACAGACTTCGATAGTACGGAGGCTGTAGCAGTTTGTTAATTCCAAGGAAGCGTTTAACAACCCCAGCATTAAAAAAAACATCGCTGTGATTAGCACTCCTTTTTCCCAATACCTGTGAGTATTAAAAAGCCCGAAACTCAGGGTTTGGCGTTGATGGAATTTGTTGAGAATAAACAGAATACGCCGAATGTACTGCGCATTGCCAGATATATTCCCCGCTAAACTTAAGGAGAAATATGAAAAAAAATTGGAAATTTGAGCAATTAACCAGGCTTTGAATCTTTGTGCCAAGTAAATAGTTCTATCAATAAGACGGGTGAACTTTTGCAGAAACGATAAGTGCTAACCTGGCACCCCAATCCAAGTACTTCCCAGTTACCTTAGTAGATGTGGGTGGATGTGGAACGGTCCTTTCTTACTTACAAAAACATTTTCAGTGATCGAAGACACAATATTACCACCGAACATTTCGAGCAATACCTGATTGATTTACGTTTATAAAATTAACAATTAAATTTAAGAACTGCTAATTACATTCGTTTTATATACTATTAATTAGTATTTCTATTACTAATACTATGCTGAATTAGAAATAAAAATTTTAAAACTAATATTTTTGTTGCATATTTTGACACTTTTCATGCATATTTTAAGTATTTTTCAACGTTTTTATGTTGCATATAATCCGGTCTCTACTTATGAATAAAGCTAGTTTAAATTTTCTAGTTTAAATTTTCTGGTTGAATTGCAATTTTAAGCGCGAGTTTAGTCCAGAATATCTTAACGTAACAGAAAGTCTCCTCTCGGCAGAAATTATTTCCACAAAATTGGTTTTTCGTATAAGTAACGGTATTTTATATAATATGCATTCGAGTCATGTTAAAGGAGTCATTCGCCAATATATTTTTTTAAATGCGTATCTCAACCACACAGTCATACTGTTTATTGTAAAATCGGCCCTTCATATATTTTTCAAAAAGTTCTATATTAACGCATGGATTTTGGACTACCTTTTTGGAATATACAGTTATAACTTTCAGCAACTCTCAGCGCAGACGAAAAAATCCTAAAATGTCGGTTGTGATACCCTCTGATTAGTGTCAACCGAAACAAAATAATTGTAGTTAAGAATACCTTTCGTGTTCGAAACTATATTATTTTCCACTTCAATTTTGAAGACATCATCTCAACTCTTTTCGCTTTTAAGGATATTGTTAACAACTATCCACTCTTTCCACTGTAGCTTCAATATAAATACACATCAGCTTGTAACTGCAGTTCTGTAAAAGAAATATTGTCGACGTATTAAAAACATTTGCAAAACGAAACAAACATTTAATTTTTACAAAAACAAATTCAACATTCGACTTCGGCAAAATCTTCGGCCACATTTATCCGAAGCCGAATGTTTTGCCGAATGTTGAATTTTCAGCAGAAGGTGGCCGAAGCCAAAGCCGAAGCCGAATGTTCGGTCGGACTCTAGTGTTCCCAAGTGCTAAGAAGCTTCATACTGGTAGACATTCTAACCTTATTGCCCAATATTTTAATTTTTCGACATGAATTTCTCAAAAACTATATATCTTATGAGATTCGCTATAGTTTTGGTTAAATACTTAGGTAAACATCTACAAACTATGATTTTTTTCATATTTTTGACTTGAGTAGTTTCGATGATGAGGTGGGGGGTATGGTATATTTTCAAACATTTTTGGCAATAACTCCCAAAGTTTCCAACAGAAAAAATTTAAAAATAAATATTTTTGGAATCATTGCTTCGAGCCCTTTCGGTTGATATCCCACATGATATATTTTTCAGAATTGGAATAGTTTGACAATATTTTTGAGTGATACGTTCTCCCAAATATGTGGCCGCCGTAATGCATAAGTATGCCAAATTTCAAGTTTCAAGGAATAATAGTTCTTGTCTGGGATACGCAGACGACATCGACATCATCGGTCGCTCCCAGCGCGCCGTATTAGAGGATTTTACGGCAATTGAAGAACAGGCGAAATGAATTGGCCTGGAAGTGAAAGAGGACAAAACCAAGTACCTACATATTGTCAAAAAACAAAGAAACATCTGTCCAACGCCTAGGGCAAAACGTCACTGTTGGCAACAGTAACTTCAAAGTGGTTAAGGAGTTTACTTACCTCGAAGTTAATATCAACTCCACGAATGACACCTCCAGTGGAGATTCGACGAAGACTTACCTTATGAAACCACTGCTACTTCGGTTTGGCAAAACAAATGGGTTGAAAACTCCTAACTCGGTAGACGAAATGCATGCTCTACAAAACATTGATCCTGCCAGTCCTGCTGTATGGATCCGAGTGTTGGAAGATAATCAGGAAAGCAGAGCAGATTTTGAATACTTTCGAGAGAAAAATTCTTCGTCGCATTTTCGGTCCCGTATGCGAGGATGGCGAATGGAGGAGAAGATGGGGATGTAGTCCGAAAATCCAAAACACGTCAACTACACTGGCTCGGCTACATCGAGCAAATGGACAACAATGCTCCAGCCCAGGTTCGAGACGACCGAAGTAGACCGAGGAAGACCGAACCTCCGTGTCAAGGATCAAGCTATCGTGGATGCCAGTGCGCTTGGTCTAAACAACTGGAAGCAGCGTGCCGGGGATCGAAGAGAGTGCAAGGCTGCCGTGTCTCACGCAGAGACTCTTCACGGGTCGGGAGCCCGTTAAGTAAATAAGTTTCCCTAACTGGAACGATGAAATCGATGCTGTGATGTTCATATTCCTTCCTTAAGTCATTCAATACCAGGTACACTTTCAAAACTACAAAGAAACGCCGACCGAAAGCAATGTGCCTTGGATCGGTGATGTAAGCAGTAACGGTTTAAATAGCACGTACAAATATTTTCACATTTAACGTTCAATCCACTATGCATGGTAAATCTTGTCCGTTGAACCCGTTCTGTATTTCAAAAGCATCTGCTCAATAAATATCGAATCCCTGCTCATATCAAAAAATAGAAAAAAAAACTTCTAACCTCAAATAATCTATGTATAAAAAAAAAGGAGATATAAGACCATTTAGCACGTAGCAACAGCTATCATTCTCGTCTCCGCAAACTAATGGCCTCTTGATTACGTAAATCTTCCCTAAATACGAATGCACTACTCCCGCCTGGATGCTGGTACTTCACATAATGACAGACAACAGTTGTACGTGTTTCGATATGGCGTTTGTCGGTACGGGTTGTGCGGCGAGCTCCGCAATTCTCCGATTCTTCAAATCCCCATTGGCATGCCATACTCGTTTATGTTAATTACCGAAGCGCATTAGGATGTCAGAAATCACGGTTTACAAGGATTTAACTTTGTCCTCATATGAGTAGCGATATACATATGTTATGTATGTATATTTGTGTACGTGTTCGTGTAGTCGATTTGAATTGGATTTCCATTTAAATTAATACAATTTCCAATGTAATATCGATTATTGTCATTGAATGCGTTTTAAAGTAGATATACAGAGAACTATCCTTTTACACCAACGCATACAGACATATAAAAATGCACTTAAAGTTCATGGCAATTACGAGTAGTTTGCGGATGCAAAGTTAATTATCCTTTTGGGCCTGTATAGTGTTGGATACCCAAATCCACAGCACCACTTTTTGAAAGAGATGGACACAGAACAAGGAAATCACATTAGCGCATTGTGTAATTGTGTCGTCAAAAAATGGGAATGGTGTGATTACTTCGTCCTTGGATATGGAAATGAAAGAGTGGGGATTTTAATTCAATTAAAGTGTGGTTTTTGTGGACGGAATGAAGATGGGCCCGAAACTAGGGAAATTGATGGGAATTTCATGTCACAAAGGACTAAGGGGACACTTATTTTAATACAAGTACTTGTACCTAGAATTTTAGTGGTTTCATTAAAAAGAAAGGATATTATGAGATGGAAGGAAGTACATATATACCTCGACGTTTTTGATTCGGTAATTTTTTTCTGCCGAAAGTGACAAGCTGGCTGGATCTCTTAGGCGGTAAAACGTTTTCAACTCCTTCGAATTGTATAGTCATAACTTTTTTCGGTTCCAAAAATAAGGGCGTTTTACTGTTGTGAAAGTTTTACAATTCGTATGAAATTCATCATAATGGTAAAGAGACAATTTCAAACCCTGCAACCCTTCGCTCCGGTATTGAATTCTTAAACGTTTTCTTAAAAATTGGCTGAGTTATAGTTTTTCTTAATTGCTTAGAAGACTGTCTTAACTATATTGGAGCCTTAGTTTGGTGGCCTAAAGTTCTCGAAAAGACTATAGGCAAGAAGCTTGATAAGCTTCAATGGATGGCGTATCTTGGTATAACCGGTGCCATGCGCACCTGCCCTTCAGTAGCTCTTAGCTAAGCTATCGCCATTACAGTTCTTCATTAGGAATTCAGCCGCTAGAAGCGCTATTATACTTCAACTTATTCGTAAGTACAAACCAGGTAACCTAATGGGTCACCTAAATATCATAAACAACATTCCCGATCAGGACATGCTCTGCACCGTCGATGACTTTATGATAAGTGAATACAGCTTTGGCAGAAAATTCGAAGTTCATATTGGGGAACGTACCACGTGGTCAAACGGCGGACCCACCCTAAACCCAAAAAGGCTAATATGGATCGAAAATGGCCTCTGGCCTCTGACACTAGAATCGCTGTTCCTCTTGGATCATTCCCCAGCGTGTTTCAAGCTAAGGTCCATGCCATTGAGATTTGCGCCTTGATTAACTTACAGAGAGGCATCAAGGGAGCTAAAATAAATGTCTTTTCACTCAAAGCTTTGAGCTCCTATTCTGTAGACTCAAGACTGGTAAAGATCTGCTTCAATGTTCTCCAATCCCTAGTTTCCAACAATAAGGTCAAACTTTGGTGGGTGCCTGGGCACAGAGGCCTTGAAGGAAATGAGATTGCAGACGAGCTGACCCGTTCAGGCTCTACTGCCAAATTCTCAAGTCCAGAACCCTTTTGCGGCATAAACTGAGCAACTAACTCAGCCTTAATTAACAAATGGGAGCACAATCTCCGAATCACTCATTGGAGAAATCTTCCAGGGCTTAGGCAAGCCAAACTGTAAATTAAGCCTTATACGCATCACAGGGAACTTCTAAACCACAGTAAGAAGGATATTAGGTATCTAACAAATTTTCTTTCTGGTCATTGTCGGTTACAATACCACCTGAACAAGTTAGGCCTGTCTAGCGAGACTGATTATCGACTCTGCTTGGAAGAGGTCGAAACAACGGAGCACGTCCTATTTGATTTCCCGGTACTTTTCGGGGTTAGACGACGACATTAAGAATTTCTTAGACCTTATGAATAAAAAAATGCTTCAACCAAGGAATTACTCGCCTTTATTAGAAAGGTGATTTGCCTCTTGGACTAATTAGTATCCTATGATACAATAGATCTGTTAGGTCGCAGTATCAGCCTTGGGGCAGGATCCAGGCTATTGACAACAAAAAAAAAAAAAAAAACAATATATTTCCAGTCACTTTCGAGTCATTAAAAACGCCACTAGACAAACGTATGCAGGAGGAGCTAGCGGGCTTGGGTCATTGTTCCCGTTATTGTTTTTAAAGGCCATAAACGCGTCTTCTCCTTATTTTCAACAGAGATTCCTCGTCAATACTTTGTTGGATGACAAGTCATTACTCTTCTTCAAGGGGTCCTCATAAGTTCTCATAAGTGTTGAAACAATAATAATTTTGATGAAAGGCTCATTTTTTGTTCAACAAAGTCATTGCGACTGGCAGCCATCATCATCACTTACCGCATCTACAATTCGATCCATAACAACGCAGGTCGTTGTCTGCCTTCAAATCCATTTTTTAATGACACACAATTCTCGCCATTGTCTCAGCACCTAAAAGTGCATTCAATCATAATTTCGATTTGCACAGTGATTCTATTTATAGAAGATGGGAAAAGAGGGAGCAGCGATACAATTATTATGGATTGACTCCCATTCCCATCAACATCCACATTCAGATTACATCCTCCACCACCTGCACCTGTTGACGTGCGTCATTATCATCCCGAACATTTAAACATCTATTGTTATGGATAACAATTCGATTCAATCATCATCAACATCATTGGCCAGCAAAAGCAACAGCATTGGATATTCAATCCTTTTGGCATCCTCCACAGGGTCAAGTGTCATTATGTAGTGATTTGGAGTCTAGTGCCGATCCATTGTATATGAAGATGCAGTTTGGTTGTGCGAATGGCAAAACAAAATTGTACCTGTACAACGCGTTTCCATTAAACTTAATCGCTTCTGTGTTGTGGGGTATGGGAGTCCTTTCCTGAGCGTTGCAGGGTTTTGCTTTGCTCCTCTTCCCATTCCCATTCTCATGCTCATCATTATTGCTAATTATTTTGGATTAAATCAAAGTGTAGATAATCGATAAAAGAGTGTAGCATGTTTACGAAGACTACGCCTTTTCGTATGGAGGAAGATTGCAGGATTTCTAAGGCAATTCTTTTTCCCCCAGGATAAATGGATACATCTAATTGATGCAAAATACAAAATAATACCAGATAATTGGACAATGCTTATGATTGCATTTGAATGGCTTTTTACACTTTAAAATAGGTAATTCATGTCATGTGTGCACATATGAGTATCTACCGATTTGTATGTGTTGTCTGTTGCATCTGTTAGAAGACAGATAAATGTAGATCCTTTCTAGGAAGAACCTAGCATGAGTTAAAAAAAAAACACCATTATTTTATCAAGAAACAAGTAATAAAACTCACCACTTTGTTTCCACCACAGACCAAATGGATTGTATGTATTTGAAACATTTTACGTCAAGATGGCGCTTTCAAGTATTTAATACACAAACCGGATAAGGAATGTTTCGCAGTGTACCTCAATTTGTATACGTACCTACTCACCCTGAAAATATTTTCTATTGCATATTTTCGGATGCCTGGTTTATCAGCGGGTAGAGCAGTGGCGTATACTATTTATTTCGAGGTGCATACTCTTCCGCGCTCCCTACTTTGGTTTTGGTATTTAATACACAAACCGCATAAAGAAATTCAATTGGTTCCCGTCATTGCTACACAAATTTCAGCAAAAGTATTTTTGTCATGGAATATTTTACGGGTGATACTATAGCTTTTGTTTCGCAGTGTATTTCGCTCTGAAAATATTTCCAGTTGCATAATTTCAGGACCTGAGTTTGCTTGCCATCGGATGGAGCCGCGATGTGTGCTATTTATTTTGGCGTGCATATTTTCCCAGGCTTCCTACAGATAATTTTGGTCTGGTATTCTTTTTTGTTTCAATTTTCAATTTTGTTTATGCAATTGAAATAAGTTTTTGAAGTCGCTGTAGGGCAGTAAAATAAAACACAAATGAAACGAAAATATTCACAGAGGGGAAATTTAAAGGGGTATAGAAATAAATTAATTTATTAAAAACAGCCTACTTGTTTATTGACAAATTGACAAATGACAATATTATCGACAAAAGTAAACGAAAATATTCACAGAGGAGAATGAGCGCTCGTGGTGGGGGACGCATTCGGAGGGATAAGCGATGGTAGAGAGCGGGAAAAAGAAAGTGGATAGCGCTACCGCTACAGCCTAAACCCTAAACTACTCAACCGATTTCAACAAATAGAAAGTCGTTGGATTCGATTTGACCCGGAGAGTATCTTAGGTTATATGACGTCATAGGAACATTCAATATGGCAAACAACCCAAGATGGCAGGTTACCGTTATCTTCCAGACTTTCTTAATATGGGTATCAAATGAAAGGATTTGACAAGACAAACAATACGCTAAGTGACGTTATTCGATATTCAACATGGTGGTCCCCAAGGCAGCGAACTACCGTTATTTTCACGACCCCCATTATATGGGTATCAAATGAAAGGATTTGACAAGACAGACAATACGCTTAGTGACGTTATTCGAAATTCAACATGGCGGTCCACCAAGATGACGGACTACCGTTATCATCACGACTTCCATTATATGGGTATCAAATCAAAGGGTTTGACAAGACAAACAATAACACCCCTATTACGGATAGCGAGTCGAACGAAAAATTTGGCGAATGTGACTATTTCGTATTACGGTTAGCGACTCGCTAAGATAACATTCGCCTCAAACGTCAGAAGTTTGGCGAATTGTGTTCTCACTCTATTACGGTTAGCGAACGTTCGACTAGAAATCAATTTCTTCTGTCAAAATCGGTCGAATGGAAGAAAAATATAAAATTAATAAAATTATTATATCATTAACAGTAAAATAATGTTTGAAATATGTGTATGAATCTTTGATAAAACCAATCCACGCCAATTTGAAAATCTGGTTGAGTTGATGGTCGAGTGACCTGGGCAAAAATTTAACAAAAAAAGAAGACATTCTCCAAAAAATTGTGAGTAAGAAAAAGATACTTTAAAGCCACACAAAAGCAGCCAGGAAAGGTGCAAGAACGACGTGATCAACATCTGGAAAGAAGCCTTTAAGTTATCCATTGGAGAATTTTCTTATAATATAGAACCAACAATGGAAACCAAAAATCTTATTGCTACACTAGGCATTCCTTCTGATATCATTGAATTCACATATACATAAGTATGTATTTACCAAACAATTATAGAGCAATGTATTTCTTTTTTTTAAATAAACACTTAACATTAGTACAATATTTGTGATGGTCTAACATCTAACTGGTTTCCCTGGATCGAATAATTCAGGATCTTTTCCAAGTGCTTCTGATAATAAGGCATCGTTGTAGAATTTGGATAATAGTTTTTCTACTTGCTCTTGCTTTGCTTTCCACAGTCCGGTAATGTGTTGACCAGAGACGCGGCCAGTGTATGAACTCTGAAACTGCGAAAGTAATTAAACGTTCTTATAGAGAGGTGAAATTCTAGGACAAATCATCGCAAATAATAATTTTATTTATTTTCTTTAACCACCGAAATCAATTTAAAATGTTATCTCAAATTAAATTGCAGTTTATTTCACAAACAACCAAAACAATTCTGCTTTCTGACACTTCACAGCTGATATTTGAAGTTTTTCCTCAGACAGCCCTGAATTCTTTTAGCGAATGAAAACGTTCGCTAACCGTAATACCTCGACAGCAGAAATTCGCCTGGGAGTTCGCTAACCGTAATAGGGGTATAAGATAAGTGATCTACATCGTATTTTTCAAGTCAAGTTTCACTTCTATCGCGCAGCTTTCTACGCACACATTTTTTTTATGTGCTGGCGGTGGATATAAAAGCTTGGATTTGCACAAACGTCAGGTACTCAGTGGTCTCAGGGCAAGGCACTTTAAGGTTTCAAATTCCAGCGATGGCGATCAACTAAATTAGACATTATTTTAAAAACAAAGTAACCCTAATTTTGTATATGTATGTATTTGTATATATATTTTTGTCGAGTGCTGTTCTTTTTTTTTCAAATAATTATTATAGTTTCTACATTTCATTGTTTTTTTTTTTTTTTGTTTTACTATTAATAATAATAATTCTCTTACATTTAACTTAACCTGTGGTTTCAAGTAACTATTTAAAAATTTGATTTTCATCCTCTTAACGGTTTCTATCTTTTCTTTCACTGGCTTAAAATTTATAAGAAATCCTACCAGAAGTTCAAACTATATATAGACAAAATTTCTATAATCTTACTTAATAAAAAAAAAAAAAAAAAAGAAACTAGTGTTCTGTGCAGTGTTAAAAATAATTAAATTATTTTTTTGTTTTAAATTAAAAAAAATAATTTTAAGCAGTTACATTCTTCTTGTTATTAGGATTAATCTAGGAATTTGTTTGTTTTACTACGTAAAATTAACATCAACACTTTTTTGTACAAATATCTTGTTTTTGTTTATTTTTTGTTTTAGTTTATATATAAAGTTATGTAGTCTTCTCATTATGTCATTCGTGCGCGTTTCATATAATAATCTAATTTATTTTTAAATGCGTGGTGAGTATATAACTTTTAAGAACAAAATAATAAAATTTTTATCTGTGTATGATTTCATAAGAATCCCATATCGAGGGCGGTGTACAGCGCTCTAATGTCACTGTGGCTGGATATCCGCCAGAATGGAAAGTTCATTGCTTTAGCAGCGGCCTCTTCTTCGGCACCATCGCCAATCACAACGTAGGTACTTTTTCGACCGAATCTGGTCACTATCCTCTCGTAGCAGGTTTCTTGACCTAGAATGAGGCAGTGTCTTGTATTTTGTTTTAAAAAGAATTCATATTGTTTCTTACCAATTTTATGTGCGCTGTAAATATTCTCAATGGAGAATATTTGTCCAAGACCAAAAAGCAGAACTTTGGCAAGTGCAGGCGCTAGCTGCGTCGATGTCACCAGGACGTTGACACAATTCTCCCGCTGGGCGATCATATTCAGGCATTTTGTGGCTAAACTCGCCCAATTGTCTGTTGCCATTTCGATGTCAGATCGAATTTGAAGCCAAGTATCACGTTTTGGTTGTCCAAGGAGGCCACCGACACTGGAAAAGAAGAATAAAGAAATTAGATGCTTTCCTGGTCTGGAATGTAATTTTTGACAGATTAAATGTTAGATCACAATTGTGGCTGAAGACTGTTTCACTTTCGCTTTTCGCCTTTTTTTCTATTCTAACTGTCAAAACGTATTAGGAAGGTAAAGTTCAATGCAATGACATCCAAGTACCTACATGCCATAAATTGTCATTACGTTACGATTGTGAACAAGCAGCCAATGAATCGATATTAAACAAATAATTGTCCGTCGAAAGGTCTTAGTTGAGTTGACAGCTGTCAACAGTCATACTGAAAAATTATATACTCACTTTCCTCGATATGTGTTGTAGATCTCCTTGATCTTGCGATAGCGAAAGGCCAGCTTTCGCATCCAATCCACGCCGCCTCGTACTCCAGTTGGCAGGCATAAATTTGGTGGCGCTCCTGCTGGGGCGCCCGTATGAAACCCGTCCGTTGCAAAATTATAATTACTCAAGTCCTGGCCATTATCATCGGAGGATACATCATCGATGTGCACTTGATCACATTCTTCGATCTCGTTGAAGAAAAAATGCGTATCGGCCATATTGAAGACCATCTCCTCCATTCGGAAGGCTATGGTCATCAGTGTGCTATGATCTTTGGTATAACGATTCGCATACGATCCCGAGAGTAAAGTGTGAAAGATGATTATCGTCTCGTCGAGATCCCAAATGAACACGCGTTCTGGTGGCTTCACACTGTCGGCATTTGGCGTCTCCGATGTGGTGCTGCGCGTCGGACTCGGTTGTGCATGACGCCGACCACGCGCTCGGCCACTGCCACTTTTTCCAGTTGGTGGTGTCGTCTTGGGCATAGGTGCGTTCGGTGAAATCGGCAGTGGCGAATGCGGTGAATGGGTGTGCGTTAGGATCGGCGTTGACGAGTGCCCATCGGATGGACTTTCCGAGAGATTGGATGCCGCCACATGGAACCCGTGACTAGCGCTTGATCCTGGCGAACTGACCGCATACGGTGAGTAGTTTGCGGCCGCTGCGTGATTGTAATAATTGCTGTACTGATCGTTGTAGTATCCGCTGTAGTCCTGTTGAGCGGCCGTTCCAAATTGTGGGAAATTATTGTACCCATAGGTGGGATATAACTGTGAGGTGGTGTTGTTGTTCGCAGCCGCAGCCGCGTAGCTAGAGGTCAAGTAGGCATTGGGCGAGGCGATTTTCGTCGGCGCCCGCGTAGTATAAGCTGAACCGTAGGACGGGTAGAACGGTGGGGTGTATTGCTGCATGCTGTTGTAGTAATTATAGTACTCCTGCTTTGGTTCGTATGCACTCGCAGAAGTGGAGGAATTCATCGATTGCACTCCACCGGCGCTTCCGGTAACGTCCAAGCGAAAATCAGCCACGCTCGGATTTGAACAGAACAACGAGGCGGTGCTCTCTGAAAGGTGACTACCACCGACCGGTGGCAACAGGCCACCAGATCCAACTGCGTCCAGTCCGGGACTGCGATTCTCCGATTTCACGGTTGCACTGATGTTCGATTCGACGGCAGCGGCTGCAAGCCAATGGGACATGCCCAGGTCCGAATGTGCGACCCGACCTTGGCCCGATGACGGCGAGGAAGAAGTGAGGTTTAAACTTGTCGTGTGCAGTGGCAAACTTGATGAGGTTGCATCGCCTGGATTCGATGACAGATGCAGGCCACCACTACCACCAGAACCCCCGCTACTGCTGTTCGTACCGCCGCCTAATGGTGAGCTCGAGCTATTCGACACATGAGAGGTGGGTAGGTGAGATGTCGCGTGGCCAAGATTATGCGCTACAACTGATGACACCAGCTGCAGTTGTTGCTGCTGCTGATGATGATGATGATGGTGCGGTGGTAGAATCGACGATGAAATGGGACTCGATTGTGCAAAGGTGGAGACAGCGGCAGCAGACGCAGATAAAGCCAATGTGGATGTCGGGTGCACTAAGCTGGATGATGCACCGCTGCAGCTGTTGTTGTTGTTCAACGACGATGACGTTTGCAAACTCTGGGGTAGCACTAGTGAGCTACATTGGCCAGCATTAACGGAGGATGTGGTACTGCATTGTCTGTAATTTAAAAGAACAGAAGATAGTTTGTAAAATTGTGGGCAAAGATTGAGTATCTATAAAACATCAAAATATTCGTTCCTACTTAAATATGATTATGAACTACATTCCAGTGCTGTGGGTAGGTCACTTTGAACTTTTAAAGCTGTTGTTTCTGTCGTTTCATCAAAATCAATTCAAAGTCCATTTAGAGGCTGTCGGAAAAGCTGGCTAGTTAAAGCCTTGTCCAGTCCGTTTTTAATGGGAGAAGAATTCTGTAGAGCTCCATATATCTTTACTAGTTTACAAACTACATATGTGGGAACGAGTCATTCAAACGTCGAATTCGTTGATGATTGTGTACTAAAAGATCCGAAAAAAAAGCCAAAGAAATAGCTAATGGAATTGTCTTACAAAACTCAGGTAGATTACCCCTAAGAACCGTTCACTAATAAATTGGCAATAAAAATAACAAACTCAACAATTAATGCCCCAAAAGTAATTATGTACTCATGAAATAATTTATTTCCTCGTTCGCTCAATTAACACTTCACGATGACATAAAAATTGTCACACATCATGAGATGACATCCTATCTCTATAAAAGAAAAAAAACCGTAAAGCATTCAACATTAAAAATGTCAAATAAATGACGTTTCTCTGTATTCCTTTTTAAAATGGAATTTCTGTCCCCAAAAGTGTTTTTTTTTTTAAGATCTCAAAGATTTGAAATGTGCCAAAGAAATTAAATTAATCGACATCTCATCTAAGCACTAGATAGATATCATCGCTAGAATATATGTACATACGTCTCCTCTCCTCCCACAATAAAGCGAGGAAGAAGATTCAACGAAAACAAAAACAAAAAAGGTCCGGCATAAATATTGTCAAAGAAAAATCAAAAGACAAATCCAACAAATCTCCGTCACAATTCCAGAAATTCTCTAGAGCGGTGGACATTAACACGAATCACAAAAAAAAAAAATGAATAAAAAACGGCGTGAGAGGCACAATAACTCACACATAAATAGAATCGAATAGAAGTCAAGTGCACTCGATGATGAAAAACAAAAAGGAATACAAAAAAAAACTATAAAAACAAAAATCCAAATTAGAAAAGGAACAACAGGATCAGGGACCCATGTGTTCAGCAAATGTTGCAACACGCACGTATCCCTCAATCCTCAATTCCCAATCTCATCTTAAGTGTGCCATTTAGAATTGTTATGGTCCCTTTCCCTTTCCTTCATCTTCTGCATCTTTAGTCTCTAATCCCATTCCAGGGAGGAGATCTATGTCTTTTGTCGCTCGGGCGATGTTCATATCTGTCAGACGAAATGAAAAATAGGACGCGCGAAATTTTGAATTTGTCCAGCAACTTCCTCTGAGATTTGGGTTTGACATGTTTCTAGGGAAATTTTCTCTATCGGTTTCTTTTCTTTTTTTCAGCTTGAAGACACTTCTTGCGGCGTGGCGGCCTTAGCGGGCGGGGTGACAAATTTAAAGTTATTTTCTGTTTTGGATCGTTTGATCTGATGTGCGAGGAGTCTACATTCTTCCTTTCGTCATGGCGAGCACAGGACTGAAAGGATTCTTATAAGAACTGGTCAGAAGTTGTAGTAAAAATGTTACTCTACTTGAAGTGCAAGTTCAACCATACCAAATTGTTATAGATGCGGACACACCATACCTTGTCTTTTAAAATTCAGAATTTTGAAGTTATAGACACTTTCGAACGGACCAACATTTTTGACTTGAAAGTACGAAATGGCTTGAAATGAATTTAACACACTTCAAAACAGAGCCATTTTGAAAAGGCAAGAGTAAGATCGGATACTGTTGAACGAGTAAGGCCATTCGCACACGGCTTGTATCATTATCGTAGCGTCATCGTCACGTCATATATACAGCTGCGAGCAAAAAATAGCAGTACCACTGAAGAAGTGGCATTAATCAAAAATACAACAAATTAAGCAATAGTTTTTAAAAAAAATTTACCAGTAGCATAAAATCAGTTATTTTCTTATAATATCTACATTTATTAGTTTTTGATTTAATTAAAATCAACTAACATAAATGCATTTTATCGAAAAGAACTTTAAAAAAGGGCGAGCAAAAAAATAGCAGTGCTCTTTCTTCACCAGCTTACTTGATCAAAAAAGTAAAAACAAAATACTGAATTTAAATAAATTAGTATGAGGTGTTTTTAATGATATACTAGTCCTTAGTGGCATGGCCTTTATTAATTATTACACCTGCGCAAAACCGTTTTACAGAGTCTACAAGATGCTGGCACCTTTCGGGTGATATTGATCTCCAAGACTACTAAACTACCCCACACAACTCGTTATTTTTTGATTTTTTGTGCAGTACATTATCTCTTTTATATAAGGCCTATAGCAGGGGTGGCCAACCTTTTCAGCAGGTGGGCCAAATTTCAGGAAAAATATTTTCTGCCGGGCCACGTACCAAGTTTATTTTTTGTTAATTAAAGTAACCAAGCAAGCGTGCTACATGTTCGAACACATCGTCGTTTCCCAGTAGATGAGATAGTGGGCAAACGTTTTCCTGGTTTAATGTACTAATAGCCCAATCGAATTAGATCAAAAGAGGGGCTGACATGGAAAAAATTTTTCAATTTTTCCCTAGGAGAGATATTTTTCGATTTAGACCCAAAAAGAGGTGGGGTGAATTTTTGTTTATTGAAGAATTCGTTTATTTTCGAAAAATGGGTATTACCGAAGTTGCAATAACCCTTCTTTTCGGGTCTAAATCGAAAAATATCGCTCCTAGGGAAAAATCGATAGAGACCAAATTTGTAGAAAATTTAATTCCAAAAAACTTTGGCAATTCGTGTTCTCACTTGTGATTTGATGTACTTCATGCATTTAAAAATCTGTTCACACGCATAAGTGTTTCCAAATAGCGAAAAAGAGCATGTTTGTAAAACGCAGGAATTTTTTTTATAGAACTCTTCTAAACTCTTCCAAAATATGTTTTTTAAACGTCGGACGATCGCAAAATCTTTCCAGACGTAGTGGCGATAATAGCACAAAACTACAAAATAACACGGAACTTTGGCAAGCTGGACTGAAAGAAGTTATGAGTATGAGCCCGATAGCGTTGCGATCTTTCCGAAGACACCGATTTTATCCACACCTAGCGTCGGACAAAAAACTAAGTAACATTGAGCTTGAGTGTCAAATAGCGGGATATTTGTATTAGTTAAAGTCGATTGATTTTTCAAAAATGCAGGATTTAAAATAGCTCAAGTCCATTTATTTTTCCAAGAATACGAGATATTTCAAAATTTCTCTTAGCTATAATTTAAAAATATATGATACAAATGACTCATGATGTAATGTTCTTTTGGTGATATGTACAATGAAGTTAACATTTAGATTCATTTAACTCAGCTCCGCGGGCCAGAACATAACTCCCGGCGGGCCGCATGTGGTCTATAGGCCTATAGGTTTTCAATCGAATGGAGATCGGGATATTGAGCAGGTCACTCCATGAACTCTATCATATTATCCTGAAACCATTGTTTAGCTGTTCGGCTAGTGCTTTTCGGGTCGTTCTCCTGCAGAAAAACCGGTTTTTGTAGAATTTCGTGTTCGGCATATGACAATATGATGTTCTGCAATATATCAACGTATGAGTGCTGGTCCATTATACCTTTATACCAATATATTGGATCAATACCATACTATGAAAAGCATCCCCAAATCATGGTACTAGATCCACCGAGTTTTTTTTAGTTTTTATTGTGAATTTTGGATCATATTTTGTATTGGGTGGATGCCTGACATACAGTCGAGATACTTTTCAGTCATACAGAAAGGTGTTCCTTAATTTGTTTGTACGTTTTTAAGACTTTTATAAGCAATTGAATTAGCTCGCGCTTCTATGGTGTGCAGTGTATTCCACGACCCACTTTTATCGAATCAAATTAATCGGTTTTACTACAGTTTGATAAAAAATAAAAAGTAGAAGGTTTTAACTTACTTTTCTATAATTTAGATCCAAAATCAACAAAATTTGTATACCGAAATCTAATGAGCACTGCTATTATTTTGCTCCCTTAAAAAAGTATGAGATGCACTACCGATTGATATTTCAACGCAAAAGTGAGGGCTTACCATTGCAATATGGCGTCACGTGAATGACATATTGTCGATAAGTATAGTATTACAGTAAAAGTCGCAAAAAATATAAATACAAAAAAATATTAAGGAAAATTGTGTTTTCAAAGTAGCACTGCTATTATTTTGCTCGCCACTGTATATGTATTTGCCGGGCAGCTACGATAACGATGCGGCTATTAAACCGCATACGACGCAATTCTGAATCGTCAAAATACAATGCGTGAAGACGTCGCCGGACATTTTTTTTATAAAGCACGTGGAAGCAAATTGAAAAGTGTAAACAAACTGCAAGTGTACAGTCGTACACGACTATAAGCAACTCTAAGCATGCATGCTGCGACGATTACGCATCGTGTGCGGTTCTCCCTTTAAATTCAAGTGGGCTACATAAAAACGTATGCCTCTCGTACATGGTACATCGCGTCGCATACGCTACGATGGCGATACGAGGCGTGTGCGGATGGCTTAAGTCTAACTTGTCGTGCATTGTTAAAACAATTTGTGCGCTTAGTCTGAACAATTAGCCATGCCACTCGATGGAGTGATAATCTTTTTAGTCACGACTATGACAAGGACTTTTAAGGATCAACTAAGGTATGTAAATAGGTCATGTCAAGAATTTTACGAAGATGACAAGAATATCTTTGCTGTATTCCGAAAACGTAAATGCTTTGCTATTGACATCAAAACTGTTGGTGAGTGTGAACAGTAACACCAAGTTCTGACCAGCATTAAACTTTGGCAACTGGCTCCTCAGGAAACAACAACAAGCATAAGCATGTGGCCTCGCGTACTCTTATCGGCTGGCAGAGTTATTGTCTACACATTTAACGATACTAATTGATCTTTAAAGTCACTTAAAGATGTTGTCAAGCTCTGCTGCTACGTTGACCAGGAAATTCTATTCAATCTGAGCTCGGATAGTTGGTCTTCGGATTTCTCAACTCTTCACCCAAATTAAATAAAATACTCTTTTCCTAATTAAAAAGTGCCCGCATTTTGTACAAGTCAGAAACATTAGGTATTAGATATAGAGATAAGGCATAGATGGTGTGAAATTTTCTTCTTCTCCACGGATGGCGGCCGAAGTTAACTTGCGTATAAATTTTATTACGATTTTTTTGGTTGCGGTTAGGGTTTACAGACACGTTAGCTGCATTCTAAATAAGTAAATAAATTCTTATCTTTTACTTCATCGATGAATAGGCTAAAATCCACCCACTCTGACAATCAGTTTGTGGTCGAAATCGGCAGAAGTCATGTTACAACATTCACCTGACGTTTTTTTAATTGGCATTTGCAATTGGAAAACAATTTCCAACAAAGTGTCATTGACTGGTGAAACCCCTTATTATTGAAAACGCTCGCTTAAGCGGCCACAAGTACATGGTGCTTTTGCCTTATACCGCGTCTCCACGAGACATTTCATATGGCAGGATTCTTAGTACGCCATCAAAATGACTGATGGAGACAAGACAAGCTAATGCCGATAGCACGCCATCTATAGCAGGATTCTTCGCAAGGTATTGATGACTTGCTATTTTTTGACATTTGAGTGAAAATATAACTAAGATTGGTTGTATTCGCTGTTTTTGCTAAAAAAAAAAAAATGGCTAAATCGAAGATTAATTAGAAATTACCGCCAATTTCTATGTTTGTAATGCTATTTGCTATGCGGGGCGCCGCGGCGTCAACATTGTAAATGGAATGTTCAGCCATAATATGCCCACACAAAAATTTGACAGTTCTCTTTTTTCAATCTTTCCATGATATCCTGTGAAATGTCTCGTGGAGAACGTAGATATTCTCTTTGTTGTGTAAGTCTTGAAAAGCGCCACTTTAATCTCTGTGCTGTCACGCTTCCATTTTTCTTCACATCCATATCGCACCATATACTCGTAACACCCCGTTCTCTGTTTGACTACAAAAGCCACAGGTGTCTAAATTCTAAAGCCTTCTGCGCTCCTCAACTGTGTTACTACATAACTAACCGTTTGTACGATGTGTCCCACTCAATCATCAAAGATCGAAACAACAAAAGCACTGTTAAATATTTGTCAAAGTCAACTTCTGAATGAAGCTATCATCTTTCGAAAGGCAAACAACAAAAAGAAGACCCCCAATTCTCCTCCTTAATTGGCGTCATAATTCAAACAAGAAAAAACCCTATGAATGCACCTCTAGCCAACACCTCACTTTAATAAATCTTCATTCAATCGGTGTACTCCTCCTCCTCCTCCTCCTCATCGCGTCCTCCCCACATGCATTATTACACGCATTCCAAACAAATCGCTTAATTATCAAACCAAATACGAGTAACAACAAACAAACAAACAAACAACAACAACAAATTTCTCCTATGTTGTAACCTAATCGTTTTATGACTTTTAATTGAGTGTCCCATTGCTGGGGCAGCCAGCCCATGTCATGGGAAACCCCCAACCGAAATGACGCATAGCGCCTTTTTGGATGGAAATAAATCATAACACACCAACAACAACAACAGCACTGGAAGAAAAGATACAAATTCATAAAGTCACATGAAATTTGAATTGAGTACCCCGACGAGATACAATATTTACTTTGATTTGACACCAGAATAATCTTAGTCCCAGTCCCAGACCCAATCCCCTCCTCACACGCACACACATCAACATGTGTCACCCAAACCACCAGAAAAAAAAAACAACTGCCTGCTTAAACGACCAACACTTTGTCTCGTGTCGCGGCGCGTATGTCGCATCTAAGCTACGCATACGATGATAAATCAGCGGGCAATTTGAGATACATTTTTCTGTCATTTTATGGATTTAATTTGTTCTCCTTTCCATGATCACCTTCTATGGAAATATCGGGGGTGATGTCAAGGATGAAGCCATAGCCATCGCAATCGAAATGCCCATAACCGTCATGTCCTTGTCGGAGGTCGTCGAGCCGTTGGAAAATTCTAAGAAAAAACTGACAAAGCAAGTGTCACTCCTTGGAAAATCCTTTTCTATGATTTATCTGAGAACACAACAGAAAACCGTTTATTTTTTTGTCAATTGTAAATCCTCCCTTTTTAAAGGGGAACAAGAACAAATCATAAGCAGATTAACCTCTTGAAATGTGTTAAGTAGAAGAAAAGATTTATAAAGTCGTGTATAAGAAGAACACATGCATATGAAAGTATCTGCGCTTATTGTTTAAGAGGACATATGTTCAGTTGGTGTTTTTTTTTTTTAGAAAAGTATTCCAACTATTTCCCTTTATTTCTTTTACTTGGATGGATATTTTGAGATACTTTTTTATGTCGGTGTATAGTCTTAAAAAAAAAACTAAAATTAATGACGTTGGTTCACTGGTTGGTGGTGGACGTGTGACTGACATTTGGATAGGCACATGCTGTATGCTGGCTGAATGTCTATTTTTGGCTAAACGACAGTCAAATTTGCACATGACGTGATTTTTAAATGTTTTTTTTTTTTTTTTAAATACTGTTGTCATGTGTATTGACGGTTTTTTTTTTTTGAATTTTTTTGAGACAAAAAGTGTTTGAAGTAGCGTGTGCTAAAGTCGGGGTTTGTGTTATCTTTCCAAAGCTGGAAGAGTTCACTGAAAGTGAATGTAACATTTTAAGTTTTTCAGATACCTAATTGAACCCCGTACTCCTAATACATGGTGAAAAAAGAGAGAGATCTCTGGGTATGTCTATACTGTCTTTCGTAGATAGTTCTTAACCTGAAAATAAACGTCGAAAGACTAAATGCGCATCAGTTCAAGAGCAGATGAATTTGGAAAAGCTGTAAGGGCAACCTGTAGAGCTAAGAAGTATTTAGGTAGGTAGAAGTGCTGGTTTCGATGGAAGAAAACCCAAATAGCGCGCCGAGGGCGCGTTTTGATACCACAGCCTCAGGTGACCCGTTTATTCAGACGTAATGTTGAAATATTTATATCCACCCATTTATATCCAATCCTTTTCCCGCATATATCTTTAAGGTCGTCCAAGAAGAGTTTGACCAGTATGCGTTGTCTGGCTCTCACTAGAGCTGGACATTTGCACAGAAAGTGAATAAGCGACTCTTGTTCATTTTCATCTGCGGCGGAAACTGCTGTGAGGGATCGATTATTTGGCTGTATGGTCCCCTATTGGCCAGTACCCTGTACTAACTACCACTACTCTAGCGACGTCTATGCGTTTTCTTTGTTTTGCAGTTCATTTGCTTTAGACCTGTTGTAGCTGGGCCAGATCTTTCTGGATATGACACGGTTTGCCAGACTGGTCCCCCTTAGACCGACTAATGTTAAGAAGTGTGAGAGTATATTGCCCTTAACAGCATCCTATAGGTATATGAACGTTTTCCGCTAGTGAGCTGTTAAAGGCAAGTTCGTCGGCTCTCTCGTTCTTTTTAATGTCCTGAAATCCAGAGAAACGTGACTCTAGCCTGGTTGCACAAGCGGTTGAGTTTTTTCTGACATCGATCTACTAGTTTCGATGAGGTGATTGCCGAATTTATGACTTTAATTGCGGCTTGGCTATCCGTAATAGTCGCGATATTATGTTTGGGTGTTGGGTCGTTTAATAAGTTGTGACAGGCTTCGAGAATCGCTAGTAGCTCCACCTGGAAGACGCTACCGAAATAAGAAGAGGTATTTTACTGGGCAGTATTGTTTCGGAAGATGTAAAAGATGTCATAAACTATTGCTCGGTCACGTCACCCAAGTATACGAAGCTTACAACGTCAGAACTAAGATACATGTGCTTCTATATGGCTATGACAGCTGAAACAAGACTAACTTTGAATATTTGTCAACCATTGTCAACCGAGAGATTATATGAATCTTTTGACCCAATAGAATAACTGATGACTTGGCCACATTTTTCGCATTCCTCCTGGTGAAGTGTGCAACCGTGCACTAGTTTTCAACCTACAAGGAAGCAGGGGAACAAGAAGCCCCAAAAACCAACTGGCTTCGTTTAACTCGGATAAAGTTAACAACTTTTGGTAACAGAATGGAAAAAATATGGAACATGGAACCCCGGAAGGTTAATCAAAAATCTTAACGCATCTTTAGAGTAACCAAACAGGACAGTAGATTTGCTAGTGATCTCAACGCAAAAAGAATGTAGCATATCGTATTATAGAGTTTCAAAACTTATTTAAACTGATGACACAACACAATTAGCCATTCACCGTTAAATACATTCAGCTTCGCCTTTTGATTCGAGTCTTGTAAAAAATGCAAACGTTTTTAATAGCAACCCCATTTGGCAGGTTCGCCAAACGAGTTATTCATTTTATTTAATCCTTAAAGTCCGAGATTATCGTAAAAAAGAGCGGCTTTTGACATCTGTGAGTTGTATTTACTTCGATAGTAATGTGCTATGTTTTTCTTAAGAAGCGGATTTGCATATAGGGCTCAAAAACTAGCCATTGGGCACATGACTGCTTGGTCGGAAACGTACAGCCAATGCTTCACCAAATAAACAACTTTTATATTTATTTAAGAATGAAAAAACTGTTGCTCGTATAGTATAGCTAGAATCTTGGATGAAAGGTTAGAGGGTGTAACTACAACTTGTTGGCCTGTTAGCCATGAAACTAGAAACAGAAACTAACCGCTTAAACCAGTCAAAAATGTTTCCTCTTTATAGTCGTACTCGTAGTAGCTCTTTTATGTAGCTATTTAAATATCATTTTATTACGAATCAATACAACTTATTTTAGAAATATATATGTAGATACATATACATACATATGTACACATGTATCTTTCAAATATTTGTATATCTTTAACATCTTCTATAGTTGTTATCTCGATAACAAAAGCAAAATGGATCCATTTGGTCACGCATCCTATACCCCATACTCTACGGGTATAGGTATAGGAAGAAGACGACATTTAACGATCCCAATGAGTTAAGAATCCATAAAATCAGAAGATATTCCAATTGCGTATGCGATTTTTATTGCTCTATCCATACGTTGAAATCAATTAAGTGGTTGTTAAAATTTTTTTTTATCCGTTTGAAAATCTTTTTTTTTAACGTGGGTCCGTTCAACGAATCTGAATATTTAGATATTTATTTTTTTAATTTAGTTTTAACAATTTGTATTGGAAAAAAGGGGCTTGTTGGAAATGAATTTGTTTAAGAGTATGTACATATTTGATTTAAGGAAACGAAAAAAACTGAGGGAAGTTAAGAGACAAGTGCCTCTAAGTCACAGTGCACGTATGTATCTAGGGTAGTATATTGCGCATCTGTTAAAAATGTTCATAGCGAAAATGGGGGACATCTGTGACCACTTTCTACGCGATTTAACTCAAATTCATTGTTTTCGTAGTTTTTCTTATGATTTCTTAATAAAATAACATAGGTTTTTTTTGTAAAATGCTAATTAAATAATATTGAAAATATTAAAAAAAACTAAAATTATATGCAAATAAAGTTCACGGGGTGACTGTTGGCAGCCATCTTCTTGAATTTTTGACAAATGCACAAACCTGAACGAAAATTAACACTCTAATATATTACCTAAGATACGTGAACTGTGGCTTTAAGTGACTCATCAAAGATTTTTAAATCGACTGTCAAGGCTTTAATTTGTATTATTCTTTGTCAATTAATAAATTGTCTTTTCGTTTTGACGTAGAAATATGTTGAGGAAATTACAACTTCGCCAAATATGGCAGAGAAGTAAAATCGCTGATTAACTACTTCATGTCATGTCGTAATGATCAGACATTTTATGTCCTAAAACACCTAAAGGTGACGAATACAGACCTATATCTATTTTGCCATTCATTTTGAAAATGTTGGAAAAGATTTTACAAAAACAAATTGGACAGTATCTCTCCACTCATAACATCTTGTCTCCAAGGCAATCTGGTTTTCGGTAGAAACATAGTTGTACGACTGCCATAATAGGCGTATCCGAAGATATTCGGATCGCCTTAGATGCAGATAAAGTTTCATTTCTTGTCGTACTAAGGCATTCGATACGGTTGTTCACTCTACTTTATGTCATAAACTGTCCCAAATGTATTATTTTTCGCCGTGTGCTGTAAAGCTAATATCTTCCTACTTGATAGACCGAGTACAAGCAGTAGAAATAAACCATGTGTTATCAAGCTTTCGCCCCCATAGTCAGCGGCGTGCCACAAGGATCTATACTAGGACCATTACTTTTCTCGTTATACGTCACCGAACTTCCTACTTGCATTAGACATAGCTCGCTACATATGTATGCCGATGATGTTCAGCTCATAATGAGCTGTCCCTTGGGTTTAATTGAGCACGCCACGAGCTGCGCTAATGAAGATCTGGTAGGTGTTGGGCAATGGGCTCAAAGTAAAGGTCTGTTCCTGAATCCTAACAAAACTAAGTGCATTGTTATCTCAAGAAAGTCATTAAACTTGTCATATTTTCCTTCCATCACTCTTAACAATGCCCCTATCAAGTATGTTGAATCGGTTAAGAACCTCGGTATGACCTTTAGTCGAAGTCTAACTTGGGATATGCATATTAATCTAGCAGTCGGTAAAACCTATGGCGTACTTAGAACACTTTGGGTCTCCCATACCTTCACTTCGATAAAGACACGCACCTTACTTGCAAAAACATTGGCCATGCCTCTACTCACTTACGGTTGTGAAATTTATTCTAACTGTAGCTATGCCTCTAAAAGGAAACTTAATGTAGCTTTCAATAGCATTATACGTTACGTATTTGGACTGCGCAGATTTGATCGAGTTTCGGGCTATTCAAGATATTTATATAACATGACATTTGATAACTACTAACTCGTCAGCCTGCTTATCTATACGAGAAAATCAGATTTCCATCTTCAAACAGATCCGGTCAGCTCATTACACCAAGACACACCTGTTTGACATCTGAACGACAATTTTTAATTTACGCTATTCGCTTGTGGAACTCTTTGCCTCGCAATGTAAGAAGAATAGATAACACTGCAAGATTTAGAAATGAATTAAAAGCACATTTTTCACAGTAATTCTGAATTAATTTAGCTATCTGTAACATAATATTAATATTAATTTTTTGCTTTCATTATTTACTTAGTTTCCATTTAGTTCATTTCGCTTTATTCATTTTTTGTAGCATTCATTCTCTAAGTTCTTTATATGCTTTTCATTTGCATTTTCTCGTCTTCATGGTGCAACTTTTAAATATCATTTCTGATCTACAACTAAAGAAAAAATAAGGAAGTGAACAGACACAACTGCGTTTTGTATTTTTCACAGTTTTATTGACGTTTTCTCCGAATATGTCGAGAAGTGGAGTTCATAGTTTTTTTGTTTGCTAGGTGGTAAGTCATAACGAAGACAACCCCATCCATTTTCGAGAGACTATGGGAAATTCAATCTGTAGTATTTTTGAACACACACACTTTGGTCACACTTTCTGGCAATCTTTGGACTTTTCGCAGAATTCTGTGCTTTTGTTTATGTTGGATCCAAGGTTATATTTGCATTTGGCTTTTATTTAAAGACGTGTGAAACTGCCCTTCTGAATCTTCTCAGCACCTTTTAAGCCATTCACACCGAATTTCTGCAAGAATATTTTCCTTATGACAGACTTTCTGAGCATATACTTATACGTATACCTATATAGCCAATGAAAACTATCGATCTGACTTGGCTAAAGAAATGTGTAAATCGCCTAAGTCCTCGGCGGGTACATGTGGATCTTAGTTCTAAGCTAAACTAACTTTCATAATGCATGTGGTACTCTAGCGCCCCTATTAAAGGGTTAAAAGAATATAAATAAATTGCCTCTTCTTAAAAAGAGTTCGTATTGTATTAAAATTCAGCTCGCTACAGAATTTTTTATTTTTTTTATCTAAATTCTTTTCAAATAAGCACTGCCTTTTTAGGCATTTGTCTCATTCTTTATTTAGTTTGATAAGGCTCCAATACTTTACTGACGTACCATTGCGAGAGTTCGACTGTCTGCCCTAAATTATTGATTTTTTTAGTCGCTTTAGTCATTTCGAATTTTTTTTTATTCAGATTAAGAAATTGAATAGCAACTCATTTAAACTTAGATTGGTGATTAAATATGAAGTTACATAGATTCGAAGGTGATGTTAGACACGTACGAATGGTTTTAGGTTTATTTTGATGTGAACATACATACAGTGAACCAAAAAAAAAGTTGGACAGCAGCTACACAGCAATTGTTACTTGAATAGTTTTGCAGTTTGTAGTCAAATAAACTGCAAATGAAACTTAATTCTTTATATTTTCCAAATAATTGTATATCCTTTTTCTAAATTATTTCCTGTTATTTTAACCGAAAATGTAATTTTGTAGAACCAAAAAAAATTTGGACAGTTTTTTCCTTATTTTAATTATTGGCGCATTTTCCTGTTTTAACATGTTTTTGTACGTTCTTTTAAGAGTCACTGTTTAATCTTTCTGTTTTTAGTGATAAGACGTATTTTCAGTACCGATTTATTAAAAAAAAAATTAATAAAAGGCAAACATCCAATGACACAAAGGAACTGTCAATAAAGTTGTTGAAAAAAAGAAAAGTGTGAGAGAAATTTCCAAAATTGGGAAAAAACCTAGATCTACGGTGCATTATGCCATGCGAGTGCTTGAAAAAATGGTTGCTTGTAAGCACCTAGTGGTCGTGGACGACCAAAACAAATTTCGACTCCTCAAACAGAACGAACAATTGTTCGATTAGTCGTTAACGATCCCAAAATTTTTGCAGTAGGCATAGAAGTGCACCCACAGACTGTTAGAAATTTATTACATTCAATGGGTTTGAGAGCCTACACCCCCCGAAACAAGTCCCATTATGTCTGCAAGAAACATTAAGAAACACTTGGAATTTGCCCTAATATATGTCCGTCAACCCTTAGAGTTCTAGAACATGGTAATTGTCAGCGACGAGTCGAAATTCAACATATTTGGGTCTTTTGGATGCCGGCGCATGTAAATGCCACTGTTAAACACGGTAGAGGCAGTGCGATGATATAGGATGCAATGGGCTGGAGTGGAGTATATAACATGGTGTTAGTTGAAGGTAATATAAAGAAAATAGACTTCCTTAACATCCCCAAAAACATATTGTACGGGAATGGTTACTCTAAAACGTGCACAATTTTCTTCACCATCATCGACAAGGCCTGGATTTAAACCCTACAATGCACCTGAGAGCGCACATGGAGAAAAAATTCAGGGAAAGGCCAATATGCAGCAAAAATATCTTGAAAAGCGCCCTTTAGGTTTTATGGGCAAATTAACCGCCCAATGTAACAAACAATTTAGTTATGTCTATGAATAGAAGGCTACAAGCTGTTTTGGAAGCCAACGGCCACTATACTAAATATTAAAATGTATAGTTTTGTTAACGTATTCGGTTCTTATAACGAATTCCCTAAGTGTCTAAGTTTTTTTTTTTGGCTTTGAAAACTACTGTTTTTTCCTTTTTGTGTGTTTTAAATAACAAAAACGTATATAAGAAAAATTAATTAAAACTATTTGGAAAGCCTAAGAAATTATATTTCACTTGCACTTTCATTGAATTATCTAAATAGCTCTAATTGCATCCTCTTCCTGTCCAACTTTTTTTTTAGTTCACTGTACATATGTATGTATTTTCTTCGGCAAATCCTTAAAGACTTGTTAAGGATAAGGCTTGCTTAGATATAGCATCTTGGTGCTCCAAAATGCCGATATGTCAGATAAAAATAGCAACAGGCACTTAAGCCAAACAAAACAAAAATGTGGGAAAAATAGTATTTCCGTAATACACGTAGTCGTCAGAAACTTAAAATTGACAAGCATCGTCACATCACTTCGTAGGTACTCATAACCATTTTCTTTTACGCCTTCACCGGTTTTAAGTAACTTTAAACGACTTGGCGCCGGAAAATGTTTAAACAAATACAAACGCATAATTAAATAATTTAAACAATCGTAAAGTTGCTTAAAATAAACAACGAAGGTGGCGCCATACTGTATTTTATTTATTTATTTAATTTATTTATTTATTTTTGTACAATAAAAATCATTTACCTGTTTCTGTCATTAGAATCCGAATGTTCTGTCTTGGGACGTTTAACCTGTAAAGAAAAAAAAAAACAATCGTAATCAAATATTTGCTGTTTTTGTAATTTCGTTTTATCAAGATCACGCTCCAAAGACATGATAATTCTGTCCGTTGAAGGAAAAGTCACATAAAAGCGCAGCAGCATGGCAAAGTGTTGCCTTCTAAAATATTTTTTTAAAAAAATCAGCACAAATTTTCGCGTTTGTTTAAAAAAAAATATACATATAACAAACAAATACTCGTATGTATACTGTTGATGTAGAATGACTAAGATAACAAAAGACCTCGTTAGCCCGTTGGGGAATCATATTTCGATAAACACTCAAACATTAGTCTGTCTACAGTGGACTTAGATGAAATGTACTAGAAATGCAGAATTGAAAATTTTGCTTACTACTCATATCAGGAAGAGGGCGTCTTGCACACTTATTCACTAAAATCTGATCCACTTTTCATCGCGCGGAGTATCCACTAGATACGCGTGTGAAATGTTAATTCGATTGAATTGCAATTTCAGAACTCAATGGAGCCACACACAAACACTCAAGATGGAAATAAAATAATAATTAATTTGTGTTTATTTTTTAAGTACTTTTTTTCAGTGATGAACGGGGATACATTTATTCAGATATAAATCTTCATGTTAATTTGTTTATATAAACTTTGAAAGCGCATTAAAAGTAAATGATTTTAAATTAATTTCTTTTGTTTTGGTTCTGTTATCATTTGATTCGTGTGTGGCTGGATACAGATACTCACTCGTATGTGTGTTTAAAGGCAATTTTATGGGTTGTTCACGGGCAATATCGATCTTGGGTCGTATAGCGGATGAAATTTCCATAAAATAAATATTCGAATGAATTGGTTAGGTAGTAGATCACGTTATCGTGTTTTATTTGATGTTAACAAACTGTCGCAGATGAGGCTACGGCCACTAGGAGATTATTTAAATGAGTGTTTATTTTCGAATGGGTAGTATGTATGAGTTTATATCCCGAGGGTGGTATGGCTAGAGGATGGATGTTGATTGAATCTTGAAATTTACGATAGATGTTGCAGAGGGCATCATTAGGTGATTCATTAAGATTTTTCGATAAGAAATAGGTACACGTGATTTCTAATCGTAGTCTTACTTCTAAGTTATTCTTTTCTTTAGTTTTTGGATCCTATGGTCCTTGTTTTATTTTGACGGCAACCTGTTGAAGCCAGATTTTTCAATAGAATGAAAACAACAACATTTTTCCAATGTTCCGTGACAATAAAATACAGCAAGCAAGTTATTGCGATGGTGACAAGACAGGTAAGGTAAATAAAAGTGCTGAGATCATGCAAAATACTGAGAAGTCGAAGCAAGATATCAAAATATTACGCCAGAGTAAAGGACTGGCCATGGTGGATTGATAAATTATAAAGAGGCAGCTGGCAAAAAAAGGAAGAGCTGGCCATTTCTTTTTTTTTTTTGTGACAAAACAATCCTGAAAAGGAAATCCCAAAGGAAAGATTATGCCAGAGAAATGTTTGCTTCGAACTTTGATTACAAGTTAAGTGAACGATGGAATGAAAAAGTTGAAAAGTATACTTTAATAACTTAATAACCTTCTTATGAGACCTCGAAATTGTTCATGGCATATGCATGCAGCAGCATATGTAAAAGTTGAAGATAAGAAGACCAATACTATACTTTTTTTTACGAAAAAAAATTAACAAATCGCAATAGGAGCTGGTTTTCAAAGCTTTTAACCCTTTCGCTGCCAAGACCGAGTATTCTCGGGTTCGAAATTTGTGCCTTTGGTGCCAGACCCGAGAATCCTCGTTCATTTTCACTGTAGGTTCAAAGAAATCCATTTGCGTTGGCATTGGCATTGGCAGCCTGACTATTCTCAGGCCTGGCACCTAGAACAGATTTTACTGTTTCAGTGCCAATCGCACTCTGGAGGAGGTAGAATTTTTGAATGGCGACATTTTAAACCCAAAATACGATTTTGAGCTTGGCAGCGAAAGGGTTAAAGAACGAACCTACAGAACAAAATTAGCATCAGGGTTTACCAAGGAAAGACATACCGAGAGACCGGTGAACTTGTTGGAAGATCTTATACCGTGGTTAGGGATATTGTCTATAAGCTTAAGAATAAAGGAAATTCGGAAAATAAGAGAGGTAGGGGGCGAAAAAAATATTATCATCATATGAGAGGCATATCATCAAGAAAATCAAGCAAAACCCGAAGACACCTGTAAAAGTACTGACCGTAGAGATGTCTGAAATTATAAATAAACCGCTCTTTAAAGATCGCATGCTTTACATGGCAGATTCGCGCGTCGCAAACTTTTCATTTCTGACATAAATAAGAAAAAAAGGCTTGACTTCCCCAAAGAACACATTAACAAGGACTCAGAGTCTTGGAAGTCTGTAATTTTCAGTGACGAGAGTAGGTTAAAGTTGTTTGACCATGCTAGGAAGCAAATACAGAGCTAGAAGTAGCTAATTTCCATATGGTGGTAACATCTTGATGCAGGGGTGTATGTCTGCAAGCGCGGTAAGACAAATAGAGTTAAGTGATTATAAAATGAACCGATATGAATACCTTAATATCGTAAAAAGAAATCTCCAACAAAGTGCCACAAATTCGGATCTGGGTCAGACTACATCTTCCAACAAGATAATGACCCGAAACATACTGCCTATAACGTCAAAATGTGGCTGCTTTCTAATACAACCTCGCAATTGAAAACACCCCCATAATCACCTGATATTAATCCCATCGAACATTTTTGGGCAAAGCTAGAAAAAAATTAGAAATCGGGCTATAAGCAGTAAAACTCTCAAAAAAGCCTTCATGCAGGAATGGGAGCTTTTAAGCCTAAATTTTACTATTAAAAACTTATGTATAGTATGCCAACATGCTTATAATCTTTAATTAAGGCCAATGGTGGCGCAACTAATTATTGGTATGCTGAGCATCCCTTGAATTTTGATATTTTGTCTTTTATTTGGTTTTGTGCGAATAATTTTGTGTCACATTATATTGAAGTTGTATTACCTCTTTTTGTTCTAGGAATCAAATATTTCTTATTAATAATGAAGTCAGAATCGTTTCTAAAGTATCAAGTTTCTAATTTTCATCCAAGAAAGTGGTTAAGTTTTGCTTTTTACCTATATAAAGTCTTGTGCGAATAATTTTGTGAGGATGTGTATATTTGTTTCAATGCTGGAAATTTAATTATTGCAAATTCCGACGAAAGAATTTGTGATTTGATGGTTAAGCATTAACGATAAGCTCTACATATTGTGATTTGGCCACCATGAACTCAGAGTGAAAACATCAGTAACGCAGTCCAAAAGAAGCAAAGTACAGGTGACGAACAAAATGTGTACATAGATTAAGTGACCATGATTTCCTTAAAAAAAAAATGAAGACGTGAATTTCAGATTGATCCAAGTCTAAAGTTGATAGAAATGTTCCATCGTGTTATTTAAATAATTTAAAACAGCCCCAACACTGCTTCTTACAAAATTTATTGAATTTCATGCATCGAAATAAAAGGAAAAAAAAAAAACTAACAATTTATCATTTCGCTGACGATCTTCAAAGATCACTCTGAAGAAGACTTATTGTCCACCGCACTTCGCCATCATCAAAACAACAAGAAATCCAATAAATTCCCGCTCTCCGATCATTTTAGAGATCTTGTGGTAATTATTCTATAAGAAACCAACAAAACAAGAAAACACAGAAAAGAAACCAACAATCTGTTTGTTTAGTGTGTACCTTGTTACAAGCATCAACCAAACACAACACAATATAAAGTGTCACCCTACAAGTGAGCAGCGGGATCGGGATCGAGATCGGGATACAGATCGGGAAACTACCTTGAGCTGTTGCAGAGGAAGACGCAAATGCACATTGGACAGAGGATGGTCGTAGTGGACAACCAGCGAAGATCTTCGTGTGTGCGCACGCTTGCACATCGCGCTCATGTGGTAACTAATTTCGATCAGCAACAACATTTTTCACTGCTATGCTCACCTTTGGCCGTTTGTCGATCTTATCGCATGAATTCGGTATTCAGAAAATTCCCGCAGAGGATAGCGATGACTATTGACGCGCGCAACACAGTGTTGTTGTTGCTAGTATCTGACGCTGTCAGTTAGGATTGCGTAATAAATTAGTTTATGTTTCTTTTTCTATCAGTTTTCCTGTTTCCTTAAGGAATTTTTAAAGAGGGAAATAAATAATTTTGTTGATTGCAAATGGTAGTGTTAATAAGACACATAAGGATCAGGGAGCCCAGATAGACGATGATGAAAGGTAAGCCATTTCCATGGCGCCGCGCCACGCCGGTCGGTATTTAAAAAAATGCAACCGCTTAGCTACGCACGTACTCTTTTGCGCGCATAAATCAACTACTCGATCTAGATCTTGCGTCAAATTACAATCGACTAAGAGTACGAGTGCCCACAACTTCACTTGTATCCAAAAAAAAAAAAAGGAGAGAAAAAACACTTGTCTGTCCTCCCCTCTAGGAAATTTTACGACCGCGTTTAGTTAAATTTAATGAGCGTAACCACTGAACATAGATTTCACACAGCAGAATCGAAATCTTGGTCACTGCCCGAGTTCCGAGATGTTGAGATTCGCAATTAAAAAGCGGGAAATTCACTTAAGAAGCACTCGCAGTTCTTTATGCGGTACATTGCCTAACCACAGAGGTGCAGTGTCTGGAGCTGGTGCAAAGCGTGCCCTCACGACTAAAACATTAAGACGTGTGACTAATTTGCATGGCAATTTCTATGGAAAGCCATTAACTTAACTGCGAATGCTCTGATAGTGGTGGATGGAGTATTGCACCAAATTATGGGAACATTCAGAGGTAGAATTGGTAGGAGTATTTTTTTTCCAATGACTCACCCAAAGTGAAGTGGAGAATTCACATGAAAAGCAAAATTGTTTTATTCTTCAATGCAATTGATATCTGGACTAAATAGATCAGTTAAGTGGAATCACAAGAACGTGATGATCTAATAATTAGGATATTCAATGAAATTAAAGAGTTTTCCATCGGTGGAATAGATCTTTTAGGTCGCGGTGCCCTCCACAACTGGCGGGTCAGAATCAGAACCTTAAAAAAAAGAAGAGTTTTACATAAAAAGATGGGGAGACAGATCTTTTGACAGTCCGTGTGGCCATGTGCGAGATGTTTTTGTTATTACCGTTTTTAACAGGTTTACCATCACATAAAACGTTGACATTTTTATATTTCATTATTACGTAACGCGTTACGTAAACTTCATGATCATAAGTCATAAGTCGAAACTGGTATGAATTTTAAGCAACCGGCTGTATTGTGAATTTAAAGTTTATAAAAGTTTATAAAGGAAAAATCATTATCAGCGAGTTGCTTATCTGGTATCGTAAAGAAGCACAACTTATTTATTTGTAGTGAAACTAAATTACGAATAATTTGTAGTGTTAGGTTGGACAAAGCAAAGTACCCGTGGAAAAAGATGATTTTTTGTATCGTTGTGCCATTTTTCTTAGTATCGACATTCACCACATGTCCACCCAACAAAAATTTGTGTGTGTCAGTTACACGTGATAGAAGTGAAACTATTACTACAACGGTAGTCCGCCATCCCGATATGTTGAATTTCGAATGACGTCACTTAGCGTATTGCTTGTCTTGTCAAACCCTTTCATTTGATACCCATATTAAGAAAGTCGTGAAGATAACGGTAACCCGCCACCTTGGGGTGTCTGCCGTATTGAATGTTTCTATGACGTTATATTATAACCTAGGATACTCTCCCGGTCAAATCGAATCCAACGACACTCTATTTATTGAAATCGGTTGATTAGTTTAGGGTTTAGGCTGTAGCGGTAGCGCTATCACTATCATCGCTTATCCGTCCGAATGCGTCCCCCACCCCGAGCGCTTATTCTCCTCTGTGAATATTTTCCTTTACGTTTGTTAATAATTGTCATTTGTCATTGTCAATAAACAAGTAGGCTGTTTTCTTTTTAATTATTTTATTTTTTCTATACCCCTTTAAATTTCCCCTCTGTGAATATTTTGGTTTCATTTGAGTTTAATTTTACTGCCCTACCGGGACATAAAAAGTTTTGATTCAAAAACAAGAACAAACTAACTGATCGAATAAATCTCAGGTTCATTCATTTCGTGAAACAGCGACTTCTATGTCCATGCCACACAGATTGCGCGATTACATATCTTCGAGGGCCTAAAACAACAAGACAAGCTATCAGTTGATATGTACTTTAAAGCAAAAAGGGCAATAGATGCTATCCTATATGACATCAACAATTTAACATCTTTTGATATTTTTGAACCTAAAACCGCAGTTTTTTAATAGCTAAACAACGATTCTCTTTTCCAAATAGTAGGTACTGTCAACCTCTCCACACTAATATTATAAACGCGAAAGTAACTCTGTCTGTCTGTCTTTCTGTTACCTTTTCACGACTAAACCGCTGAACCGATCATAATGGGATTTGGTGAGAAGATAGTCTGGAACCTGAGGAAGGACATAGGTGAAAAAACTGCCCGCTAGGTGGCGCTGGAGTTAAGTTGTTAACAACTTCTATATTTAGTGACCAAAGTGACTCATTTTCACAATATATCTTTTTTTGAGTGCCAAAAGAGAAAACTGCAAAATCTGGACCCGGTAGGTGGCGATGGAGTCGAATTATTAACAAATTCTATATATAGGGAATCCAAGAAACAACAAAAAAAAATCGGATCTAACGAGCATGTTGAATGTTAAGGAGTTTTATCAAATTCTCAATTGCAATACGGAGAAGGTAGACTGTAATTAAAGAATTGTTGCACCGGTAAGTCACCTGTGGTGAAAAGTGGAGTATATGTATGGATCTAGGCAGTGGTTGGGTGTACACTGTACATATAGTTGCGGTCAAATAAATAGTAGTATAAATCAAACCGAAAGAAAGAAACCTAAAGTGGCCGGTAGAGAAATGGAGGAATATTTTGTGGTCAGACGAATCCAAAATCGTGTTCGATGGCGGACAAGGATTTCGGCTGTATGTAAGGAGGCCTCCAAATACCGAATATAATCCACAATTTACAATAAAGACAATTTAACATGAAGGATCTAGCATGATGGTTTGGCCATGCTGCCTTATGCTAAGAAGGAAATGCCCCTGATATCGGTCTTCCAAAAAAGACAATGACCCAAAGCATACTAGCAAACTTGCTAGGTAGTGGTTTTTTTTGTAACAGGGTCAATGTATTGGAATGGCCCGCACAGTCTTTATATCTGAACCCGGTAGTGAACCTTTGGTGCGACGCGACGCTAAGAAGGATGTTGCTTGTTGTAAATTAACTAACAGGAATGACCTCTAGGCAATTTTGCAGCAATCATGGAGGTCGATAACGGCAGAAATGTGTGAAAACCTGGCCAACTCCATGCAACGACGTTTTGCGGCAGTTATCTCAAATAAAGGTCTTGCAACTAAGTATAAAATTTACTGTAAATAACACGAACTTCTTCTGTGGTTGAAAATTTAAACTAAATTTGACTTTTTTTTGCTTTTTAGAGATACATAAATAATTAATGCACTACTATTTTTTTCACCGGCCGTTTTCGTATATATTTGAATATTATTTCAAAATTTTTATTTAACGATTATATTTTTATCTAAATTTATTTCTAAAATAATAGTTAATCAAACATTAATTTCAGAAAAAATTAATGTTTGTTCATAAAAAGTAGATGAATCTATTTTTTATTCTTTTTTCTTACGCCATTAGTTGCACACTATTATTTCGACCGCAGCTGTATGTGCGAAACGAAAACACATCTTCAATTTCACTCTTCACCTAGAAAAGTTTATGGTGACAGTTTGATGAAATTCAGCTGAGAACAGTTTTAACGGTTCATTATATTCTAAATTCAACAGCAATCTTTACCCCTTGGCGTATGTATAAATTTTATGTTTTTGTTTAGTGTAATGTAATGGTAATAAATTGAGTATTTCTAATTCTGACACTTTTTCATAACTCCATCACCATCCGCCATCCCGTGTATTTTATAAATAGCGAATAGCGGCGCATTATTTTTGGTAGCCCACGGGCGCCGAATATCTTGGGATGGCCCTGTCTCTATACCAAAATATTCATCAGGGATTCCAATTAAGTTGTTAGTTTTGCGCATTGCGAACGGTTTTGGCTGTGAAAAATAATAGGGACACCTATAAGAACAACGGTTTAAATTAATAATTGGTTGTTTTAGTTTTTTGTTTTCCATTTTTGAACCTAATAGGTAAGTAAGCAATGTTTTAAGCTGGCCTTCTCAATCGCCGGACTAAAAACCCGATTGAAAACCTGTGGCGAGAAATCAAAATGGCGTTAAGGGACGTAAATGCGGATAGTAACAATAATTTGTGTACATTTGTCAAGGCTGTGTGTGAAGCTATTGCACCTAGGACTGGACAGAGCTGGTTGATTTGATGTCGCAAGGTTGCTTGGCTGTTTTAAAGAACATGGATTATTTAACGAAATACTGAAGTACCTATTTTAAAAATTTGTTTATTTATTATCTTATAATATTAGTTTGCATTCAAAGTAAATAGCTTCAGTAGACATTTAACAGGACTTGCACTTTTTTTATTTTTATTTTTTATTTTATGTATAAATTTTGGGCCAAACTTTTTATTTTTATACTATTGACATTCTAACCAATTAATATAAAATCATAGCTTATCATGAAACCAAAGAGGTTCTTAGTTTTTCGCGTTTTCAAATATGCCAATGTCTGTCCCTATTATTTTGCACATGACTGTATATAAAAGTAAATCCATAGATAGCGAATTTTATTCACTTCGTCTCATCGCTTATTTGTTGAAATATTAAAATAAAAACACTGTTACGAGTAAAGAATTAAAATAAAACAGAAATCACTATATTATGTACCTTTGGTTCAATCATTTTATCTATTAATCCACATCTTGGTGCAGAATAACTGTATGGCATTAAAGTGACCATACTTTGTGTATTTCAGTATTGTTTTGTTATTAGGTAGGTATTTTTATCTTTTTACGTCGATTACAATTTCTTTTAACAACAAACTAATAATCAATAACAAAATCATTCAAACAAACAAAATAAACAAAGAAGAAGAAAATTTTAAGTGTAATGAATTTTTGTAACTTACACGAGAAACAAAAAAGCAAAAACAAAACAATAACGATCACGAGAAATTCTTTGGTCTCACTTAAAATATATCTAGATACATTCACTTATCACAAAAAATTATTTATTAATTAATACACTAACAAAAACATCCGTCGGATTGTGTTATTGTTTTTTTTTTTTTTTTAAGTAAAATTCTGTGTCATCCCGTCCGGCGCACACGAAACAATTCGAATCCTTTACGACGAAATAACCGATATGAGGTTCTAATACGAACTGAGGCTCAAACGTTCGAAAAGATGCACACACAAGAACAAGAGTGTGTCGGATTGGATTTTGAAGGAGGGTGTGAGAAGAGTATAATCTCGTTCGGATTGAGTTTTTGCTTGCACACGGGATTCCACTCTGAATGGATTGCTTTTGTGTGTGTAAATAGAAAACACTCTCATGAAAACTGGGAAAACTTGTTTTAAACAATTATTCCCTCTTCAATGTGTGTGTGTGTGTGTTTGTTTTGTTGGGCAAAATAGATTCAGGGACCGCCCATTTTTTAATACCACATGCGCTGTGTGAATTCCAGTTTCGCGCTCTGCTGCCATTTAATTTTCATTTTTTTTTTCCAGGTACCTATAGATGCAAAGATACAATTGGTAAGGTGGGTGGGGTGATTCAGTAGGGCTTATTTTCAGCTGCTATACCTATCCGCTACAAAAAAAACAGCAGTTGGTGGTGGGTAATTGTATTATGGTTGGTGGATAGGTTTTCTTTGGAAGTTCATGTGTGTGTGTGTGTATATGTTGCGGTGGGAAATATTGAGTGGTTTTGTAAAGGCTAACTCACTCAAAATCAATCACAAAATTGAGATGCGAAATGAAAAAAATTGCAATTCTATTTTATTTTTGTTTATGGGATTGAATTTCGAGAGTCAAATGTGGTATCCATTTTCAAAATAATGCCTTTTTGTTATTTATATAAGTACAAGTATATTAAGGAGGATCAACAGTCTAGACATTTGGGTCAATGGTAATTTTAAAATTTGAAATGGTGGCCAACACCTCTGACCGAAGATTAAATTGTAATTGATCTATTTTTGAATAAATAATAATAAAAGATTGTCCTCAAAACAGTAGTTCTGTTTTCCTCCCTTGCCCGTCTTGAAATCTTGGGATTAATTTCGAATATGTTCAAAATCTCTCTAATTTCTTGCATTATCATTTATTATCTAGCGTTGATCACAAAATAATAGAAATAGAATCATAGATTCCCGAGAGTCTATATAGTTACGTTTCAGCATTAATTTGAAAACTTTTCTACGTCCAAATAAACCCCTCAAACCTAAGATTTAAACTTCAAAGTTATTTCGGCAGGATTTCGCTCTGTGCTCAGATCACTAAGCAGAAACAACAGGGCCGAAATTTGCTGAGTGCCTGGACACTCTGGCGTAGAAGCGTGAACTTGCAGATGAGCTAACAAAGAAAGGAGGGGCACTGCCTATAACTGAGACTGTTATGAACATAGCACCGCCATCACGTGGCATTAGGGCAAAACTTAACAACACGATCTTATGATCTTTGGCGGACTACAGATGGTCAAGAATAGAAAGATATAGGCTCTCTGGTCGGCCATAGACCGTAAAAGAACCAGGGTAATCCTTGGACTGAATAGGGTAAAGTTAAGGACTCCCCGGGCACTGCCGCTTGAGGAAATATGCCAAAAGAATGGGTCTTACAAACACAAACGAATGCAGATAGTGCAATGTCATAGAAACATCGGAGAGTATCGAATATATCCTTTGTGATTGTCAGGCTATTGCCCGTTTTCGAAAGAAATTTTTAGGGAATCACTTCTTTAATACACTGGAGGAGGCTGGCCAAATTGGCCACAATAAAATCCCAACATTTTGCAGGGAAATTAAATGTTTTGGTGAAGGTGTTTCGGTGATGCCTTCCCCTCATAAACCCTTTCAACCTATACTAACCTAACCTATTTCGGCACCCCTACTGCTCAACAAACTTCCTCTAGCTGTGGAATTTACTCTCAGTGGCTATATTTTCAGACAATTTTAATATGTAATTTAACAGACATTTACAAACATTTCGGGTGCTGTATCATTGCTATAGGTTTGCCACTACTTTTTTAAACATAACAAAGTTCGTAGTGGCATAATTACCCGACTCATCCTAATCATCAAACCCCGTCGCTTGAACTTCAGGAAATGTTGATCGTTCCTTACCACATCACCGAATGCTTAGCTCTCTTTAAGTGACTTATTTTCAACTGAGTATAGAGGAGAAGGTACAATCACTGCCGTAACTAGGCTCTTATGCGCCCGGTGCGAGCTTCTATATTCGCGCCCTCGAAAATACACTGATTTTTCGAGGTTCGGATATCTAAGTTTTTGTTTAGTTACTTCTTAGAGTTAAAAATATATTAACTTTAGGTAAACAAAACAAATATATTTGGCAAAATATGTATATACAGGTAGGTAGGTATAATAGACATAAAACACCAAATACAAACTGTAAACGTAATCAAAATAAGACACCTAATTACTTAAAGATTTACTCTCGGGGCTTTCCTCATAGCGAAGTCCTTATAGACATCATCATACGACAGGAGCGTGCTATGTCAGCTTCAATCGACAAAATTGCTAGGCCAGATAACCTTTCCTGACTCATCGTCAGTCGGGTGCAAGCATGTCTTTATCAGTTTGAGTTTACTGAATGATCTTTCACAAGAAGCTACAGGTACTGGCATCATTAATTTTTTTTTTTATAGCAACTAATACGTTTGGAAACATATCCTCTAAGTCCAGTATTACTATCCTCTTAAGAAGACTTAGTCTTGATTGACATTAGGATTTTTCAAATAATGAAGTCTCTTCAATTTGATTCTTCAAAGTTTCTATTTCGGCCCAAAATTCTGTGGCATTTGTGTCTGTAGAATTGTTGAACTGAATATGAAGATATACTTTTTATCGACAAAAAATTGAACATATCTTGAATGTTTTTCAAATCGCTATTTGAATTCAGAAGTTATTCTATGGATTACTTCATTTATCTGAATTTTGAATTTTTGCTGTTGGGAAATGTCTAAACCGACGTCTGAACTTTCGCTTGCATCTTGTTTTTTTTACTCGCTTTTGTCGCTTTTCAGAAAGATTATCCTCAATGTCACATTCTTCACAAACTTTTTAAGCTATTTCGAAAATATTTTCCACAGTCTACCGAACATTTTGAATCTGCCTTGTCAATCCCTTGACTAATTCTGAGCCTTTGTCGATAGTTATGGTTTTCGACTGTAAGAATTTACTCTATCAACAGATTCTAAAGCTTGATCCCAAATTTGCAGGGTACATAAAAATTTAAAGTTTATTAGGTCCATTAAGTTTTCAGTTTTAGCAGTTGTTTCCATATTAGAAATATTGGTGGTTAGAATCTTAAGCACTTGCCAAATTTGTGGTATTTTCATGTTTAAAGCTTTGACGGTTCTAGGTTTAGAGGCTCATCTAGTGCCAGTGTGTTTTTTTTAAAGAAATTTGCAAGTGCTTCATCAAAGTTTCCCAGTAGAACTCGAAAAAAAAACACAAATATTTTCTGGATTATTCCGACAAAATCATATGGGTGTCACACTAGCAGCGTTTACAACTGACAAATTCAAAGAATGCGCTGCACAGGGGCGGCACATAGAACCGCTGGGCCAAAATCGATGAAACTTCTACCAGATGCTATGTAGGCAATTATAACACCCCCTCTTTTTTAATTTTTTTTTACCTGCTCAGGTTTAGGTTCTGCGCGGTGGTCGAGTAATCGACCCGCCAGTACCGGTGTCTGAAAATGCAAATTAAACAAATAAACCCGGAAAATGTTTTACTGTGTGAGATTGCTTTACTATTGATGGGAAAATTCATTGCAATTATATTTTTACATATTGTGCAACATATTGATACATTCTCCGTGTAAAACAACGTCACATTTCTGGTAATGTCGGCAACGACGAGCCTTCGGAGTTTTCTCCAATGAGTGGCTCACCTTATTCGTCCAGATTTCATTCAATGCTAATATTTGGAGTTCTGGTTTGGCGGCGGCATAGACATTCAGCGACAATCACGCGACACCTTTGGCACCTTTCAATTCTCGTCATTTCTGCTTTTCTGCGTCGAGTTTTCGCAGAACGCAATGAAATGTCCACGCATTGGCCACTGCTGCATCAAGTGCGTTCATCACCAATGGCCTATACCATTTCTTCCGCGGACACGGATACGGTTAAACAAAAAATTCGACTTACATATATCGACAAATTTTGGTTAAAATCGTAGAGCAAGGTTCCTCTCAAATTATAAAGATTAGCTCAAGGTGAGCGATATCATTCTAGAAGATTATACTGGAATTGCAGTCATATTTCATCGTTAAAGAATTATTGATGAAAGCCGCGAGGAATCTGCGAGGAAGACCAAAAAAATCATTTAATGATTGTGGCGAATACTCAATTCTAGCCAAAATTCATGATCTTTTAGAATCGAGGTCTTCCTCGAAGTTGCTGTATGCTGTACGCTAGTGTTAGTCGCAAAATAGCAGATATAGTGAAAGAAGTTTCATATACACCAGAAGCAGCTAAGAATTTGAAGCATAGTTAATCATGCTGACCGTATTCATGCCATATCATTATAAATATAAATATAAGGCGTCAGCAGTCCTATACAGAACCAAGCCTAGCTTCTCGCAACCATATGTGTGTGCGTGTTATTTTTTCCACGAAATGTGAGGGACCTGCATACAGCTTTTTGCCGACTCCGAACGGCGAGTTGAGAAGCTCCTCATGACAGATGATACTCTTTGATTGTTTGTCAGACATTCGAAAGAGGTGGTACCGTGAAAAACTTTTTTAGGTGTTTGCTGGGATTGAACCCAGGTTTGTAATGTTACGAGACTTACGAGTGTCAGAGTTTACAGATCTTTCAACGCGCATTACCCAAAAGTTGGTCCTGGACATTTTTGCGCCCTCCTGGCCTACGCCCTGTGCCTGGGCACCGCTGGCACCGCCCTAGTTACGGCACTGGGTACAATGGCGAATTCCACGAGCTGTCAGCTAAAATAAACTACGTTTCGTTTATGTACATACATATGTAAGAGTCGTTGTTTTTCATATATCGAATTGTGGATTTTTATTATTCAATCTGCTGACGTTTCTCTGCTCCTTTTAACGCTCAACCGACTCTCAATTTTTTTTTCCTTATCCAGATTAGTATAAAAAAAAACCTGCGGCTAAAATCTCAGTTCTGATGATACGCAGCGCTCACGCGTAATATGTTCTTCTCATAGCGCAAATTCTTGCTTTTGTTGCACTGGTCGAATGTTTGTTGGCGATAAGCGAATGCGGACAAATGTTGTATCGCCCACGTTTACATAATTTTTATTCTACTGAACTTACATAACGCTTCGCAAACCAGGTAGTAGTCTATGGTCATCAGCGAAAATGGTCACTTGCTGCATCGAACGACCAAGCTTCCCATTCCCACCTGTTGTGGTATTGGAAGCTAGATGTAGCCGAATCACCATTAGAATGCATTGCTGCTGCATAGCCCCGCCCCCATGCTATGTATCTTCTTAATGTTCAATAATGGAATACGTTTGTTATAAATAATGTACGCGTTCAGTGCATATATGTATGTCCAATTTATACGAAATTGGTATATTCGATTTTACGATCATTCGACGTACATAGGTACACAATACAATTAGATCAGCAACAGAATCCTCAAGCATCTTCCCGTCCGGTTCGTCTGCACTTTCTCCACTTGAATAATGTTCTGCTTTGGCGTCTGCAATTTCGGCTGCTGTTGGCTCATCTTGGAAACCACTGCATTCAGAATCAGTAGATATGTAAATAAATCCAACGCCGCTTCCACTTTATTTCAAAGTTTGGCCAACGTAAGTCGATTTCGACGGCGCATTTTCAAAAAAAAATTTTTTTCTGAACTCAAACATAAATTTATGTTGAATTAACGTGTAAAATGTGCGGTTGACCTCATACACCACACATAAGAATCCATTCGACTTATGCTAAGCATCATGCGCACCAAAAAAGCTTCAGTTTGTTTGATGCTCTTTCCATTTAGTACTGAAAATATACGTAGGGTCATTTCTGATACTATTTCTGATTCTAATGTATAGAAAAACACTTTTGGTCCAGGATTTCGACCCCGTCCATCGGAGTCATCTACCGAAAGCTAAAAACGACGTATTTCGACGACAAAATAAAAGTCTCTAAAGCACGAATCTAAAACCCAGCAATTTTGATACTAGTTCTGTTGAGGGTTAATGTGACGCTATCTACTTACTTACTTAGTTGGCGCTACAGCTCGAGTTGAACCTGGGCCTGCTCCTCGCAACCATTTGTGTGTGCGTGTTATATTTTTGCACGAATGGAAGGGACCTACAGTTTTTTGCCGACCCAGAACGGTGAGTTGAGAAGCTCAATCGTGACAAATGATACTCTTTGATGCTTGTCAGGCATTCGAAAGATGTGTTACCGTGAAAAAACTCTTTTAGGTGTTAGAGCCGGCCAGGAGTTGAACCCGGGCAGCATTGCGTGGTAGTCCAACGCACTAACCACCACGCTATCTACAAAGCCTTGTTTAATAAGGGTCAGGTGGTATTTTATTTGTTTTAAGCCTATTTTACCTCCTTATCGGCCGTGTGTAGGGAAACTTATTAAAGCTAAATAGAGTAGAAATCAACTCAAATTAATGAGATTGTCTATAGTGCAAAAAAAATGCAGGCGTATGGTATTCAAACTTGCTACAACGTTTACTTTTTCTTAAAACAAAAATAACGTCTGTTTGAAGTGGCAAAAGTAATTCGATATTAAAGTAATTTCGATGCGTACATATTTAACGTTATTGAATACATCTATCGAGGAATGCCTGATTTAAGTCCCCTTTCTTACTTTCTTGAAAAAGCTTCACTTTATAAATCAACTCTCTACAAAGATGCTTAGGTATAGAACCTCTATTACTTTTTTCTTAACATTTTTAACCGATGCAAAGTAAAAAAAAAAAACATTATTTTTCTTTTTTATTACAACTGTCAACTGCCATCAATAGCGCTAATAAAAATTATGAATAAATTACAAAAAATATGATTAGTTCTTGTCTTTGTTCATTCTCATATTCGCTTTTAGGAAGGGGGAAGAGGAGGTACACATGTCATTTTTTTTTTTTTTTTTTTTATATATGTATATATACCTTTTTTAAATAAAGCGATTTATCAAATTTTCTTTGTTTGGCTCTAGTCTATACCTACGATAAAATAAACGAATAACGTAGGTCTACGTCAATCAAATTAATCTTACATTAAATACCAGTCCGAAAATCCATTCACATTTATTTTATTTTTACGACTAACAAAAACGTTCAATTTGTCTTTGTCGTTATCTGAAACAAATTTGCTAACAATAGCGCCAGATACACACGCAATTAGCATAACATTAGCACGAGTCGAAACGAACAAATTAATAATAATAATAAAAAATTTGTATCTTAAAATTTTATTTATTTATTTCTTCTTTGTTTTGTTCTGTGGAAACACCACCCGTAGAACAAGGAATTAACATTTATTTCCCATGTATCTTTTTTAACATTACCAGTGGCGAATTGAATTTCAAATCAAAACAACTCAATTTAAGCATTGGATCAAATGTATGGAGTATCTATAGATCTACATATATAGATACTCGGTATTTGTTTGTAGAAAATTGATTTTAATTGGCGTTTTATGTGTTGTATCGCTTATCTAGTTTCCAAACTACATAAATGCAAATGTATCTATAAATATTCAAACAAAAAAAAAAAAGAAGAAAATTACCATCAGAGAGACGTCGTCTGTCGCGTCGTTAACGAGTGTAGAATTTCATGAAATCATGGAAATCAATAATATTTGAACAGCAAGTCGCGTAGCTAACATTTATCTAGATAGGTTTTCAGTTTTAGCGTGATTTTATGATACTGACAAGTATCTGTCAGTAGACGTAGACAGTAGGCAATCGCAAGCGATTTTGGTACGCAATAATCACTTGTGTCATCAGATGTGTCGTCGTATGTACATATCGAATGAAGTAACACTTGTTACCGAACCGTACGTGTTCTTGTTTCAATGGAACGGGTAATAGATACCTGCAATGATAGTTTTAATGATTAAATCACAAACGAATTAATGCATTTTACAGTAGAAAGCCAGTTTGTAATCGCACGATACACACGTTCTTCGGAAGAACTTGGAAGCTGTCATGTCATTTTGCGAAAATTTGTATTTTCTTACTAAAAAAGTTATTATTTTTAGAAAATCTAGGTCGGCGATAGAGGAGGAGCTTTTGAGGACATATTGGTAGTAAAAATTACCCGGACAGTTTTAATGAGAGCTGATTGTTTCTTTTTTAATTTTCTGTCATTTTGCACAAGTATCTCTTTGACGTTGATTCAAATATGACACTGACGTACATTTTTGGACTTTGTGAGTCACGTTTTCAAGTTCAAATAAAAGTTTGTAGGTAATGTTCTTCTTTCTTCTTTAGGGGACGCTATAGTTCGGGCTGGTGATGGGAAGGTGGAACTACCTGCCTTGCTACACAACAAATCTGGCCTAGATTAGATCTAAACCGCTCTAGATACCTTTTGTCACTAAAAATACTACATATTAATACGATTATCGGTGTCATCACAGGACACTACCTTATAGGCAAACACGCAACTAGACTTGGCGTCATTTCAAAGGAATTCTGCAGAAGCTGTAGGGACGATGAGGAGGTGAAAAGTCCAGCACATCTCCTCTGCTCATGCCCAGCTCTTTCTCGTAGGAGAAAACTATACATCTTCGAAGATCTAAGTGATCTAACACAAAAAGACGTAGGAAGCCTTCTTCGCTTTGTACAAAGCTCCAAATAGTTTTCTTGAGTAGCGGGGTAAGTATCCTCAAGATCGTTGGTATCACAATGGCCCTCTATAGCCCTAAGTGTGCTGGTACTTGTTACTGGCAGCCACTGCTACCTAACCTAACCTATCGTTCAGGGTGAACCGTGGCCTACTTCTCGCAACCATTTTGTGTGTGCATGTTACATTTTTGCACGAATGGAAGGGACCTACAGTTTTTTGCCGACTCCGAACAACGAGTTGAGAAGCTCGCCTCATCACAATTGATACTCTTTGAATGCTTGTCAGAAAGTCGAATTTAAGGTGTTTTGCTGGGATTGAACCCAGTAGATTTAGATTAGATTAGATTTTTATTTTAGAGCTTAAATATTTGTTACAATGTTAATTACAAAAAAGAAAAAAAATCGGTTGGCATGGCTTTGCCGTCTGCCTGGTTGACAACAAAATTTAACTTTATAAAGTAGAATAAACTCAAATTTTATAATATGTTAGGGGAGTACGTTCAAGTATTAGAAATTTCCGTTTAGAATCCGCTCTCGATACTGTAATGCAATCTTGCAGTACCTGGTTAGTTTTGTAACATTTATTTCATTAAGAACCTTTTGGACTTCGCGTTCCGATAGAGTATCGCTTTCAAAGATTTCCCTCCTTGTCTCCCTGAGGATTGGACATCTGCCAAGGAAGTGCAAAACGTCTTCCCTCTCTTCCATGTTACACAGGCTACAGAGTATCGGTAGATCATCCCTGTGTGGTATATAATTTAATTTTAGGAGCTCTCCACGTAGCCTCAGCAACGTCGCTATTTCATCAATACTGTGCTCATCACGGAAATAGTTATTCTGTTGTAGATTGTGGCAAAGTCGACTGTATATCATTCTATGCTGCGACCCAAGCGCACTCTCCACAAATCCTGCTCTGGCCTGTTCATCCACACCTGTGATGAGTTGGTATAGTTTCGACTTCCATTCCGTGGTATTCTCGAGATTTAGCTCTACTCCACACCTAGTTGCTAGCTCTATCCATTCTTTGTACCATCCCGTTTTGTGCCGTATTGTATGAAGCGCTGCTGAACCCAGTATATCCAAATAAACGTTTCCACTTAAAATTTAAACATTTCGACGAGCTTACCGATCCGAATTTAAAGGAATAAAAAGAGCTTAGACAATTTCTTTAGATTTTTTATAAAATCGTTCTTAATGATGATTCTTCTTTTAACCTTCACCCACGGTTATATTTAAGGATTCGAGAAGTTAAAGATCTTGAAGAATTTGCTGCTTGGTGGGGTCTTGGATGAAAGGTATCCCTAGATCATATCTCAAAGGAATTGCGATTATTAGCATTTTTGTTGTGGATAAAAATTTGACAAAAAAAAATTACGATAACATGTTTTAATGTGGTACAACAGTAGCGTCACTCTTCACTTTGCGCAAACCCGATAACTTAGGTACAGACAATTGTCTCCTTTTCCAGAGATTTTGCACGAGTCATGGGCATTCAGGTCGAAACAGGCCATGAGCTCGGATGCAGGATAATTACTTTTTTTGTTTCTCTTAATTTTTTATTTGCATCCACTATTTGTGACCTTTCCTCAATTAAAGCCTTTTTTCAAGCCATCTTTGCTTTTAATAGTCCTTTTGTGAATGTTCCGATCCAAATGATCCCATAAACGTTCTATTGGGCATAGGTCCGGTGATTGCGGGGTGTGATCGACCCCGACCCATGCAATGATCCATGTATGTTGATGTTCCACAATACTGGACTTGCATAAGTCAGAATTGGACGAAAGAAGGCTTGGCATTTACATATGTCACTCAAGTCTTTTTTATTCTTGCTATCTGAATATAAAGGAACTTTGAATATTTACATATGTATACTACATAAAGGCCACGCTTGCCCGTGGAAATCATACGGGAATTGTTTATTCTTTTGGGAGTTCATTTTGGGTAGTATATTTGTTTTGATCGGTTTTTTAATTTGCTAAAATTTATAAACTGAAAGTGCAATTTTCTTTTGACACCTAATTTGTTTGAGTGTGAGAGCCGTAAATGGTACCTATACTACAGAAATAATATCTATATATAATGATAGCTCAAGTACAGTCGACTCTCGATAAATAAAACTCTTAATAACATGAATCTCTCGTTAAATTGAAGTTTTTCTTCGGTCCCTTGAAAATCTCTCGGTAAATTGAACAAACCCTATGTATTTATCTACACTCGTTAATTTGAAGCGATTTTGCTGGCTGTTTCCCACACAACACGCTATAAATTGAAGTAGACAAGGCGACTTTTCGATAATTTGAACTAACGAATACGTAAACAAAATACCGGAGGAATAATTTGCTTGTTCGAACTTGTATACTTTTGTTGACAAATGATACATTTTTTTCTCTACGTAGTTCATTTTGCATTTGACCGTGATCCATGATATATGTACCTACATAAGTATGTAATTAGTCGACATATAAATATGAAATGATTTTTGAAAAAATGTGCGTGCTCTCGATAATTTGAAATATATCTTATTTCCTCTCGATAATTACAACTTTCGTTTAATAAAACTCTCAATAATTTGAACTTTTTGTCAAGTCCACACAGATTGAATTTATCGAGAGTCGACTGTATATGTATAGTCGCCATTTTTTAGACTCCAAACTCGAAGTCGCATAATTCATGCGCGTAAATACATATATCAACACACTCTTTGATGTGTGCAAAGTTAAAAAGGCAGACAATCAAATCCAATTAGGTACAAATCCAATTGGGCACCGTAGCGCAAGTGGTTAGTGCGTCGGACTACTGAGCCAGCGGTCTTGGGTTCGAATCCCGCCGCAAACACCTAAAAGTTTTTCACAGTGCCCACCTCTTTCGAATGTCTGACAAGCATCAAAGAGTATCATTTGTCACGATTGAGCTTCTCAACTCGCCGTTCGGAGTCGGCAAAAAACTGTAGGTCCCTTCCATTCGTGCAAAAATATAACACGCACACACAAATGGTTGCGAGAAGTAGGCCCAGGTTCACCTCGAGCTGTAGCGCCAACTAAGTAAGTAATCAAATCCAATGACGTTTTGTTCTCATCCGCTTAGCCCACTTCGCCTGCAGAATTCTTCAAAGTGTTCGTTAACAATTTTCTATTAATATAAAAGAATTAGTACAACAATTCCCCTATTTTAATATTGGGTCACTTGTCAATAGTAGGTACATACCTATTCCATCTATTCAAGACAATACTTAGACGAGAATATAACTCCAAATGGATAACAATTAATACACTTGTTTCCCTTAAACCACACCATTCTTAAATTCAAAAGAAACCGGCATTACTAAATACCCCATCATTCTCACTTCAAATTGACAGAAAGGAAAAAATGTCAAAAGAAAAACGAAAGGAAACGCATCACACTCTTTCTCCTCGAGCATATCCTCTCCCATATGTCTAAAATGTGTAATGTAACATCTCTAAACCGAAACCACTTCATGTCAACAACATTGATTCACTTCCACAAAAAAAAAAAAAAAAACTGACCTCCGACAATACACCGCCATTCCCCCCTACTGTAAGTGCTTGACAGACTCGTGTAACTAACGCGTTAGTTTCTTTACATCTCTATAGAAAAATCAAAGAAAACTCACCGCACAACTCCCTCACACTTGACATATAGTCATAGTTCACCAACAAGAGTGACGCGCTACACTAGAGCAACGAACATCCGTCACTACGTCTGTCAAGCGGAATGTTTTGCATCACAGATAAATCATATTCCTCTAAATTTTCCCGTTCTTTTTGTGGTATTTTGAAAATTTTTCTCCGAAAAAAAAAAGAAAAGTGTTTTGAAATAATTCTGTGTGGCTTTCCCGTGAAAACAAAATGCAAAACAAATTATGGAGACTTTTTTCGAAATGTCAGAAAATTATGACAGGTTGAACTGAGCGTACATTCGTGCCAGAGAGACATTTCAGAATTATTAGTGTAACGGACACACCAATTAACACAATCGGCTGACGTGTCGCTTTGATGTTTAAATTTGTCACAATTTTTCTATTTTGTAATTGTGGTTTGGTTTTGATGATCTTTCAAAACTTTTTTCTTAAACAAAATGGATGACTCGTTTATATACAATATTGGGAAGAAGATTTAAGGTGGTCTAATTTGATAATATGTTGCGGGGTACTTGTCTTTTGCGGTGTGTTCTTTTTCAAAGCGTTAAAGATGATTTATCTATCTACTCAATGCAGTCGCGATGAAGCTGAACATTCCATTAATGAACAATTAACTGCGCTATTAATTAAAATTTTAAAATGAAATGCAGTGCATAATAGTTTCCCCTTAGTTTGAAATGAACTGGAACTTCTGGGTGGAGCTGCGTTCATTAAAATAAGTAAAGTGATTCACGTTGTTATCCCTTGAACCACTCAAACAAACACACCCAACAGTCTTCGTTCGATTACATTCATTCATTATCTATGTACTTTGACAGTTGATAATCTGCAAACGATTGGATTTAATTTTTTGTCTTAACTGCGAATCGCGAATTTGATACAAAATTAAAAGCCTAATGAATGCAGAAAAAAAAACACTGACAGCGATTTGACAGGCCATTTCTATTTGATTGAGGCCATTGCACAGTGGTTCCACTCTTGAACAAAGGCGGTCATAATTACTTGCTCATTGAAAAATAACCAAAATGAATTCGTGTTATTCAATTATAACTTCGAGTGTATTAAACGTGTCATATAAAATTTATTAATGCCGATCACAGTTGAAAAAAAATTACCATGCGTGCTTTAATTTTTGAGATGTTGGTCTTCAAATACAGATTTTTTTCATTTTTTTTTTTTACCAATTTTTGTAAAAATCGCATTTATCTCGGGAAAGTGTGCTTATAATTTTTTTTTATTAGTATCATTTTCGTGCGCCATAGTGTCACCTACAAATTCACCATGCAAAGTTTTCACCTATGATTTACAGTTTTCCTGGTATAAAGTTAATTGAAACACAAGAATCATTCAAAAACGAGAATTAGCTTACACGCCGTGTCCTCCATCATACTAAATGCCAGGCTATTTGAAAAATCAGGCGAAAAAGTTTGCAGATCAGATTTTTTATACTCAAGCAGACTTCTGGTTCAAGGTCAAGTAAACATAACATTCTAGTAAAGGAGCCTTTAGTGATAGTACCTGAAATAAAATAATAGGAGGTATGGTCACATATAGCTATAGCTCAATTTAATCTGAATTTCCGCAGCTGATTCAACTTGCATCAAAAAGGACAGAAATCAGCCTTCCTGGCAATACATAATATATCGAGGGGTCTCGGGGGGAACAAAGTTAAAAGTTTAACACAAAACACAGAATGCAATTTTATTTGAATTTTTTTCCCCCCACTTTCACAGTGCTACCACTCGTACAGGTACACATACATATCATACCTAAAATACAACATACAACGGAATTCTTACCTTCAACTAAAGATCCATTCCAAAAAAAAAATTTGTTTGCATTAACAAAAGTAGATGAAAAATCCAGTGACGCTTACATGCAGAGCACTAAAACTTAAAAGCGATGGGCTTGCAATGAAATCACTTTGGAGATGAAAACAAACGGTTTTGACTTAATGGACTATTTTTTTTTTTTTTCTCATTAAGCTTAAGTGGTTTTGAGTGAAAACTTTTACAATGAATTTTTCGACTTGTGGCCTACTGTGGAACCACTGTGCATTGGCAGCACTTTACTCTTTTTCTACAGTCTACAGTAAAACCTGGTTAAGAATCACCCTCTTAAGTGCAAAACCATCATAGCATTCTGGGTTTTTTGAAACACTCAGTTTATAAAGTAATATTCTTGTTTAAATCCCCTTTAAAGTACATATCGCTTAACTACATTCCCTGTTTAAGTACTCATTGTTTCCCTTTGTTTCGTCATAATTTACATGAAATATTCCACTTTTGAATACAATTTTTAAGCACTAGAATCGAAACAAATCAAAACTATTACCTTTTGTTAGTTAATTTAGTACATAATGTGGTCTGCGGCCGAATTACCGCACCCGTTAACGAGTTACTCGTTATCGAAATGTGACGATTTGGCATTACCACTACTTATCGAGTATCATTTTACGTATCAGTTACTTGGTCATTCGATAACGAGTCCCACTCACTCACTCTAGTACTCTAGTAAGACTTTGACGTTTTCGCTTGGCTGTCACTTTTCGATTGTTGGCTGTGAAGATCTTTCGCGGATAAGTACCTCCGAGTGGAGGTGGAGAAATATCGACAGTCAGTGACATCGATAGTTCTCGATAGTTGGCTTTTGGCTATCGATAGTTATCGATATATATCGATATTTTTTTCCCCAAGGATTACATTAAAAAGAATTAACTGCACCATATAAAATAAGCTTTTCTCAACGAGAGGGATTAGATTCTAAGTTATAATGCTCCTACGCCTACGTTGCTGACTCATAAAACGGGGAATCCCCTTTTTAAGTTAAAACCGTTTTGAAAGTTGGCTTATTAGATCGGGTTCCTCTGTGAAATTTTAAATATATTCCGTTTGTTCTAGTGATCAAAAAGTATCGATTGTTTTCGATAGTGAAAACTATCGATTATAATCGATAGTACAATCGATAGTTTTCCACCTCTACCTCCGAGCAGCTTAGCGGGTTTTCGTAACTGCATATCCCGGATAAGCACCTCACGAAATTGGACAATATGAACTACATTGGTTTTATTTGGGTGAAGTGACATTAACCTCATTTAATGACTAAAAGTCAAACACTACTGTAAGAGTTGACTACCGTTACAAATATTTGTAATTAAATTATAAACACTTCTTCAGGCTCCACTATTGATTATTCCAATTCCCTACACACCTCAACTAGTGACTTCGGCCAAGACTAACTATTCAATCTAAAAGGGCGTGTGCACCGATATAGGTACTACATATACCTACATAAATACAAAAGTTGATCATTAAATAAACTCCAAACACTCGGGAGGTCCACGAAGATCAAATCGATCGTAAATCTTAACGCGCCTCATTTCTCGCCGACCGCTGACTGCTCCTTTGCTGGCATGGCATTCCCGTAGTTTCACTCCCGCATTTAAGCACGCATTCGATACCAGTGTGTCCAGCCATTTATGCTATTCCATAAGCATGGTGTATACTCGAAGAGCTCCGCGCTGTCTGTAATGACAACGATGACGACGACCGCGACTGTGCCTTTCTGTGGAGCAAATTGTGTCCGGACTTGCAGTTGAAGTGCAAAAATATTATTTTTTTTTTATGGATATACACATACTACGAGTATGTATCTAAATGTATGGGGAAGAGAGTCACGTCGATTGGTGTCGTCTGACATGACAACGACAACACATAGCACCAAGCAGAATGCGCAGCCCGATGTTTAACTCTTACGAGGAAGAATGCTAACATTTGTGCAAATCTTTGGACATTTTATAGGTATGCTGCTGACCAAGGAACAAGATAAAACATGGACAGTATACACGCTATGTTGGCGCACACATAATATTAACATTCCCGTTTTCAGGATAGTGTATGGAGAGCTGTATGGTGATAGGGCATATCCAGGGGGGAACAGAGCGCCATTAAAATATTAATTTGTATTGAAATTTTTCGATAAATTAGCAGATAGATTGCAGCTAAACAACTCGGTTTCTTGGCCAAATATAATGCACGCATTAATGTTATTCCGGAATAGATGAAGGAAAAATGTTATCCTGATGTAGCTCTGAGCAATGTTTATTATAGTAAAGAGCTGCGGATTTTGTCAACATATCGGAACAAGTTTTTCGCCAACTTTCATCATATCAAAGCATAGCTGCACCCAATCTAACCTTCACCTTGGATGTCATTCTTGAGGTTGCCAGACGACTGACATTACCTATATAAATTTGCTCAGATTACTTGGAAGATCGAGCCAGAAGCTTTTTGGAAGAATTATAGACAAATACGATCAGGAAAACGGATTTATTGCTGCGGTTTCTAAAAACCCTAGAGCTAACTACTTACTTAATTACTTAGGTGGCGCTACAGTCCGGGATGGACCAAGGCCTCAACCTCAACCAACAACCCCTTCCAGCTAGCCCAGTCTTGAAGGGCAAAGCTAAAGCTCCATACTTTTCTCGACTACATGTTCTATATTTCCTTTGAGCTCAGCTATGGAATAGTCTTTCTCTTGCAGGACATAGGAGGTCATTCACAGAGTAAATGTCTTTCGTTCCTTTTTCTTCACCACAGAGTCGACAAGAATCATTTGCAGATTTTCTTGAGGTGGCCATCGTCCCGCAGGATAGCTGGTTAAGACCATTCAGTCTGCTTACATTGCTCAAGTGTCAGATTTTCTAATCGTTGGGCGAACATGACTCAAACGAATTCCGAACAAGATTTCAAGGCTATTAAAAACGTGACCAGCGATCCTCTAGGCTCGTATCCCGGCAATATTAAATGTGCTATTTTTCACAAGATTCAAACTAGCTTCAACCCAAGTACTATATGCCTATGCCTACAGTTAGTAAATTCTGTTCCCGCACTTAAAATTCAAGAAATGTTAATATTCTGATAGATCCTGGCCACGTAGTTTCCGACTGGCCATTGACCATTACAAAATGCCACAATCTTTGTCGATATCAGTATTATCTTGTTAATCATGACACGACTTTTTTCTAAAATACAATTTATGTACGAATGATGTAGTCAATAGAAGTCGACATGTCTCCATTTTATGTTTCTACTAAAATTCAATGTCTCAAAATATTAGAAAACAATTGACGCTAACACATCAAAATGGCCCTGCACAGATTACGAGAAACCCCAGCTTGATTTTACCAGATACTTCAAGGTCTCCATACCAAGTAGACAGATCTGGAACAACTCCGACAATGCCATTATAGGAATATCTACATATCTAATCTTCAAAGATGGTTCAAAAACAGAGGAAGGTACCGGAGCAGGCGTCTTCTCGGAAGAACTTTGCATAAACCCGTCTTACTGACTAGCAGACTATTGCAGCGTCTTCCAACCAGAGATATATGTATGCTATTAAGAAAGCAGCACAAATTGTCCTAGCAAGGAAATTACCCTCAACAGAAATCACCAGCCGAGCCGCACTTAAAGCACTAGACTCCACCTCGGTAAATTCAAAATGCGGAAAGGAGTGACTCGCGGCACTTAGAGCGATAAAACACCACACAGTTTTACTCTGCTGAGTACCCGGACATGTGGGAATAGAAAGGAACGAAACAGCAGACGGCCTGGCCAGAAAAGGCTCTAGTATAGATATAATACTAGCTGACAGACAGGTCTTACCATCTTTCAACACAGCTAAAAATCTAATAGACCGCATCACCACCAATTCAGCCGAGGACCGATGGCGCAACACTAGCGATTGTGCCATAACTCGCAACCTGTGGCCGGCAGTCGACCAGAAAAGAACAATATCCCTACTTTCTATGAGAAGAAGCCAAATCCGTGTACTCATCGGTGTTATAACCGTACACTGTATAATTGGAAACATGGTCAGAAGATATGGCATCCTCACAAATGACTTCTGTAGAAGTTGCATGGATGACGATGAAGTAGAGTCTATAGCACACTTTCTAAGTTACAGCCCGCTCTTCAAGAACGATGCTTATCTTGTATGGGAGCACGGTTCTTTGACTGCCTAAATGACCTGGCTAAGATACCGCTTACAGACCTAAAGAGATTTATCAGTAGATCGAAATGTTAAACGAAAGTTTCGTATATTCGCAATAGACCTTTACGGCCTCTGGGTGAAATTGCATTTACTGCAAACGACCCTCCTAACCTAACCTAACCTAACACATAAAAACGGAGGAACTTACAATGCATAGCCATAGAACTAATTTCGCACACGGGTTGAAAGTATATGGGAGATCTAAGCCGGTTTGGACTTTGCCTTGAAGTTGGTATACAAGAACCTTAGATAGAATTGCTGCTGCATCAATTCAAGAACTATCCCAGATCAATTCCACCGTGACTTAGCCTACAAAACGGGAACCCTTCTAGATCTCCAGTGACTCATTTGTAAAACGCTTTTGTTATTGTACTCCTATTCAGCTATACTCAGCGACTTCTTCCCACAACGACAAATAACTTATTTAGAATTTATTTTCCATGGAATTTGCTTATCCAACGCGTCCGTTTCTAGGTCATCACATGACTCAACCAGCAGACGCCTTAATCGTCGGCAAAAAACAAAAAAAAAAAACTAAACAAAAATCCATCAAACGTCTAGAACACCGATATTGCGAATTAATGCGCTGGTGGCATTTTCAACACCACCCGTGCTGACAGTCAATCGTCCGCTAGTACCGTACGTCGAGAACCCCAGTTTGTTGCCCTTTTGTTACTCGTATTTGTTATTTTTGCTGTGATTAATGGTCTTGCTATTTGCTAAGCATGAAGAACTCGTATGCGAACGCGAAATAAAAATATCATAACTCCCCCGATATCAGTGGTTTTTGCTACTATTTAGTTGGCATACCCAACAACAACAAATACAGCAACAACAAGTCAATCTCTTGGAACAACCACGAAGTAATTACACGGAATTGTATTTTTATCGTTCGATCGAGATACGAGGCGAGCCCTGAATCGATATGCATCGACTTGATAGGGTGTAGGGTGTTGCAGAGCTGCACCAGCAGCAGCGGTCAGCCCTTTCATTCGGGAGCAATCGTTTGAGCTGCAATCAAAGGAACGTGCTTCGCAGACCACTTACTACAGATCGCTGCGCTACGCATGCAACCATAACAAGCGGCATATAAACAGACGTCATGTGCCGGGTGTCGTCCTTTTTTTTTTTTTGTTTCTTAACTGAAACGCCAAAACGAACATGGTGGCATCATGCAAACTCGCATCGGAAGCATCAACAAATTAGCAAGCATTGCGCCGTGATGTTGGCACACAAAAGAAGGAAGAAGGAGCACCGCACTGCGCCGGACATTGAGGAATGTTTGTGTGAGCGTCTGCGCGAAGCGAATGAAGTTTATGGCGAAGAGATAAGAAAGCGCGCGCTGCGCAGGAGCAAAATGTTTTGATTTGCATTTTTTGTTTTGTTTTGTGTTGTTGTTATTCCTTTTTGGTATTGAGAACGTCAAAATAATCTGCTGATGGGGCAGCATAAGATGTTTCCTTACTTGCCAATTTGTTGTTTTTTTTTTTTGGTCAGTTAGTCCATAATATTTTTTGACGGCAGACAGTTCGGAAGCTTAAGAAAATAAACGCAACCGGGAGTTTTGTTTATATGTGCGTCGAAATAGCCTGTTTTTCTATATGGCTTGACTACTGTTTTCGTTGACCTTCCTTAATGGAGTTGTGTATGTTTTTTTAACTGAGTTTAATTATTTGCTTTAGATTTTTAGTCAATGAATACACGTAAATATTATGCACGGCTTCGAATTTGAGGTCAACGAGCGTTGAATCCAGACGATGACTGTTTAAATTTGAAATTTTGTTTATGTATTCAATTGTTAAGCGAAGTGCTGAGGTGGAAAGCATTGGATAGAAATCCGTAGGAAAATTTTATGAAAGTATGCCCGATTTTCTAAAGTAAAGATGATGTTCCAAAAATGTTGGAGTTGCCGGACTCACATCGAAAACTTCAAAAATAAATGAGAAAAAGTTTGAACAAAGAGTAGGAATGCTTTAGATGTACAAGTACATACATACATATGTATGTAGGTACCGTAGTTAAAAATAAATGTCAAAAATCTTTAGATGTTGGTACCTAACTGTCAACATTAAAACAAAACAGATGACTCTGAAACATTATTGCGTACAATGTCGCAACAACCGCGCATGCCCCTATTTTGACATTACATTACAATCTTAATTTATCGGGTTGTAATGTGGTGTGAGGTGCTGCACGTAGGGGTATTTGAACGATCTACGCACCAACAATTATTTTATGGCCAATATTGGTTCTAAACGATATTAGTATGTATATAAAATAAAGTTTGATTAAAACGAAAAACTATAATTTTTCAAAAAAATGTTCAACTTCGGTTTTGGAGGAATGACCAGGTTCATTTGGATTCGCAGGAAAAAGTAGAGCAATTGTGTCTGTCTACGTTTTACGCTTTTCATGCTACTTACCAGAGGGTCCGAACCTAAACCGAATACAGAAAGACTTTCTTTAAGAATGCTCTTAACATAAAAAAATGACTAACATTTTCGTAAAACAAACAGTATCAATTACGTTCTTGTCCGCGACTTTCTGCGGCAACTTTTTAAATTATTTACTACTCAATTCTTCAATCTTTCGACTGCATCAAGAATTCTGACAGGATCTAACTTGGAAGTATAATAAATTCCCTACTAAACACAAATCATAGCTAAAAAATTACTCCAAAATACGCGTGACTTTCAATAAACTAAAACTAATCTTTTCAATTATAGAAAATATAGAAATTATATTTTAGTTTGACGATAATTACCCGCTGTATCTATAACTTGTAACAAACGAGATGATCGAATTCCGACTGCACGCTTCCACGGGGGAATAGCGGGACGGCCTGGGTATTATTCTCAGACCTATCCACAAGGAAAGTTAGTCCTTTTTTTAAACGGTTTTGTTGCATGTTGAAAATCTAACAAATCTAACAAATTTATATCGAAGGGTGGTGTTTTTGGTCAGTAAGAATTTGACACTACTATGAGCACGCGCTTGCTATTCTCATAGTGTCTATGGAAGATTTTCACCTACCCTCGGAAAAAAAAAATGTTTAAAATTTGTATTTTGACCGCGTAGATCGTTCAAATACCTGTATGTGCGCTGTGAAAAAAGCACTTTCTAATTAAACTAGAGACGCTTCAACACTTAATGTGCATTGGAATAACCGGGCTACTTAAAACTACATTAACGGCGTCACTAAATACTATTTCAAACTTACTGCTCATAGACCTTTTTGCAATGAGTGTTGTTTCAAATCTGCATTGAGACTTAAAGAGTTGAATACGTTTAAGTTATGACCTTATGAGCACAGTAACGTTACCAATATTCCTTATGTTATAAGAACTGATGACATTAAGTCAATAATATGACTGAAGATTTCCAGTTTATATTAAATCTAGAAACTACTGGACACTGCACAAAGGTGGCTCTAAGTAAGACGAATCTTCAATCCGTTTTCAAACTTTAAACAGTCATTTAAACTACCGCGCTGCATAATTGTAGCATTTTTCAGGCTTAGGTTGTAGCAATTAACAAAGCCACAGGAAAGCTAATGAATGACAAGTCAGGCTTCTCTCAGGGCATGCAATAGTAGACGTTCTGGCCAAACAACAACGATAGTAAAACTAAATGCATATTCACATTATCTGGGTTTGAATGTAGCTAACTAATTGGCGTAATTACCGGACATGGTTTAATTGGACACCATACTCGCCGAATAGGTTTAGTCTCGACGGACATTTGCGAGAAACTACAATGAACTGAAGCACTTTACTGTGAACTTCTATTGTATTGGCAAGCAAACCTATTTTTAACTCATTCAATGCAGTTGCTAAATTAAAGTTGAACAATCACATCACAACGGAACAGACTAAATATTTCTATTTAAGTAAAAACAAAAATACCTAACTAGCTTACCCTGGAGAATGGTCATATCACTTTCGAACAACATTGGCCCAAGTCGCCACCCTTACCTATTATTATTATTAAAGGGAGATAGACACCGTTACCTTAAGGTCTATTGTGCCCCTCCAACAAGTCCTAAGCGAAGAAACATCCATATCTTCATCATTACTGCTGGGAGTGGTTAGAGAAAGCTTAGTTCACACTTAGCCCAGGTGAGAATTATAAAGGTCACAGAACCTCATCCAGACCTATTTCACTGATAAATTGCAGTAGAAGATTGGGTAATATATAAGTAGCAGGTTCTCTGCTGTAAGTTGGTATCTACCCAAGCACTTGAACCTTTTCTGGGTTAATGCCCCATATTCCACCTCACTGGTTCGCTGGACTTTCACTGGATTCATTGCAAAACCTGCATGAGTCTTTATCTGAGAGACGAAGCTTCCTGGGATGTCTCTTAAGCTTACAGTCGCCCGTAAGGAACGCAGTCAGGGTGCGGAGTTTGTTTTCATCAAGGCTAATACAAACTTTGAATCTCTTCAGGTTAAACATAGTAACCCGGAAGCGTATTCGCTTGCCTTGGACCTTGAGTTTTTGTCCAGGACTTAGTCCTATTAGTGTCAATGACTACGCCACGCTGAAAACATCGGTTCTCGTTAGATCACCGAAATCAGGCAGCGTCGGGCGCGGTTAGTACTTAGATGAGTGACCACTTTGAAACACTGGGTGTTGTTGACATGGGAGTAGGGGTAGGGGAGTAGGAGTAGGGGAGTACCGATAAATGAATCGACCCCATGTGGTAACACAATGGACCTTAAGTGTCTAAGTGAATCCAACCAGAGTGATGGGGGTAACCACCTTAACCTAACATAACCTAACCTAGTCCTATTAGTCTTCTCTAGTTCTCGAACATCCTCTTTTACTATATCCTCCCCTAAGTCGTAGAAGGGTTCAGGACCCAGCAGTTTGTCTGCCTCTTCGTTGTCTTCTATCCCCAGGTGTCCTGGTACCCAGTAGATGGTGACGTTTCCTTCGCCCAGTCTATTCACTAACTTAACCTAATCTACAGTGGCACGAAAGTGACCCGGGAAATGCTAAAATCAAACTATAAGAACTCTGACAAGGAATATGACTAGATATCCATTTCAGGATTTATGACTCCCTTTTAATCAAAACGTACCTCTCATGAGTACCACCAATAACCCAGTCTGACATCCTGGTTTGAATTTTTTCATTTATCATATCTGTAGCAATGCCAGAGCTGTCACTTTGACTTACAAATTGCGTCACACTCTTAATTATTTGCCATTTTTCTTTTTGCCTGTTTTTTTAAACTATTGATACAAGAATACAGCAAAGCTGCTTTTTAAAAGCCACTGCACCGGCTTTTATACTGCCGACAGTAAAAAAAAAAAGGTTAGAAAAAAAATACCCATCCGCTTGGCATCCGCTTTGACGTATATACGTTCCTTCGTTGACGTCAACACATGTCAGATGAAAAATTAACCATGGTGGCATTCTTTTACCGTTAGTTACCATAGAAACTCCATGGCCACAGCATTTTAATATAAGCCCATCCAACTGGAACTTCACCCAATTATCAGAGCTTTGATGCGTCACGCTGATGTGAACGCACATTTACCAAACGCTGGAATCCTTTCACCAACTATCTATAAATATACTCGTACCTGAAGAACACGTGTCCATATTATTATATTAATTAAACTGATTACACATTTGCCATTTGAAATGATAAAGGTGAAACAAACAGGATTACTAACAGCAAATCCCCGTGACGGAGTGTGGCCGTTCATCAATTGCAACCGGCTCCGGCAGCAACCCTCTCGAATAATAATCATGAATTTAATTTGGCGTTATTATCTCCCTTTTCTTGCTTCTAATTGAATTACATCCGCCACAGCATCACAAATCATATGTTCCGGGATAATTCTCTGGAGTAAACAACAAAACGCGCCACCATAAAAATCCTCATTTCAACGCGAAGGGGGTGAGTTTAGTCGGCCTTAAAACATTATAACGTTTCCATTCTCGCCCCTGACGCAAGAGGGTGGATTCTCGATTGTATCTCTAACACTTTAATAAATTCAATCATATCACATAAAATGTGAAGTTTGAGTTGTTTATCTGGGTTGCAGGATCGGCGTCAAGTAATATGTAGATGGGCGCGCCTGGTATCCCAGGATATGGGCTTATGGCATCCCCCTGAATGTCACAATCGTTTGCAGAAAATTTCATGTTCAACCGATAGTCTCTGGGGATCAAATTAACGCTTGGAAGTGGCTTTTTATCACTTTGCAGTAATCTTGTGATTTGAAACACCATATAGGCTGTGCCTGTGTCTCGCGCTGCCTGCTTTCGACCTGCGTCCCCAAGTGATGTTGATTGTTATCTATTGCCCTATCGAATCCAATTAGTTGAAGTGTAGGTATATGTTTTCTTTAGGGCTTTTAAGACCGCATTTTTGACATAAATTCGTTTAAGTCGCGTACCGATACAATTTCAATGGATGCTGTCAACATTTGTATGGATTCGGGGGTGGGTTCTGACATATGCTTTTAATGCAGGAACAGGATATGCCTAAATAAATGTTCGGAAGAATTTTATTTTATAAATTTACCTTAAGAAGCGGAAAGGTACGTTGAAGTAGGAAAGGATTTGACTGTTTAAAACTCACAATCAATTAGTTCCTGCCATGCCAAAGATATTTTATTTATTTTTTTATTTTAAAAAAAAGGGGTTAAAAGCGAGGTATTTTTAAAAATTCACACGAACGATTTTCCAAAGAAAAAAAAGTGCAACGATCCAGAACTCCTTGGGTCAACCTAATGATGACACAATAGCTTAACCTTCGATATAAAGTCAGGTAAATTCATTACGTTGTGATCCGTTATTTTTAATTGATGGTCCTTATTGCGAAATTTGTGAAAAAAAATTTAAGGCCTTTTTTTTGTGCCACTAATTGTAGAAAAGATGCTGAGTTTTTGAAGATGAATTTCATGGGAACTTGCTGCTTGCTGGTGAATACAGAACTAATGTCGCTCGCGTAGGTACAAAGGAATACATACACGTCTTAGTTATATCGAAAATATCTTACCCTGTATATTTTGCTGGAGACAAGGCGATGATCTTTTAATACTAAAGGACATAATGCTGTTGAATTTAGTTTACGGATATCGAGAGGATTATTCTGGGATCTTTGTTTGATGGTAGCATCAGTTGCCTTCTATACCTGCAGTAGATTCCACGGCAAAAAATGGGGATGTGGGCCACAAATAACACTGTGGATGTACACTGCGATAGTCAGACCCATATTAACTTATGGAGGATCGGTCTGGTGACATACTGCCACCAAAACCTACAACCTTAGAGATATGAGAACAGCGAGATTAGAAGCAATTCTAAACTTTCTGCCCCTAGACTTTTATATGCAAGAGACCGCAGCAAAGTGCGCTCTAAGGATAAGCCAGTCAAAATACTGGAGATCGAATACATATGGACATGCCAGGATACTAGGTAATTATCTAAACGACAACATCAACTCAGATTATACTGTCCCATACCTGGATTTCGAAAAACCCTTCTCGTGGAAATTTCCAAATAGAGAACAGTGGGAGAAAAACGAAGTAATTAAAGACTCTAAATCCATCTGCACCGATGGGTCAAAAATGGACATAGGCATAGGAGCGGGCTCCTTCTCGAAAGAGCTGAGTATAAGCAGCTACATACGACTCCCAGATCACAGCAGTGTTTTCTAAGCTGCGGTTCTAGCAGTGACAAACGCTGCCCAATAGGTATCAATGATGACAATATCGCCTGAGGATATCACAATTTACATTGATAGCCAAGCGGCCATAAAAGCATTAGCTGCTACGAAAATAAATAAGGTTCTTGGCACGCAGCTGACCTGGTCACAGCGGTATACCAGGCAGTGAAGCTGCAGATGAATTGGCCAGAAGGGGCTCAGCATTAGACATAGATCAAGCAGATGATATGGTTAAGCCTCCGCTCTGTAATCTCAAGACCGAAATCGAACAAAAATCACTAAGTGAAGCAAATAACAGGTGAAAATTATTCACCACCTGCGACATATCCAGAAGACTGTGGCCAGAATATAACAAAACAAGAACAAGAAAACTCCTATAGAAAGATAGGAAATCGCTGTCGATGCTGATAGGTGTGTTAACTGGTCACAACTTGCTAGGATAACATATAAAGAAGCTACGCCTGAATGAGGTTCATAAGGACACAGCCCATTTCCTCTGTCACCGCCCTAACCTCTGCCAACTTAGAAATCAAACTTTGAGCCAATTCTTCTTCGAGGACATCGACGAGCTTTCAGATGGATCACCAACGGTCATACTTGAATTTGCCAGGGCGTCTGGATGGTTGGAACCTAGAAATTAATATAGCGGGTGGGAAAACAACATGGGTATCGCAATCGGTCCACATAGACCTAAGTGTTATGATAATGTTATCATTCTAGCCCTTCTTTCTAACCACCTTAATGGTGTCAGTAGTTTTTACTATCTAAAGCTGGATCTGGCCCAAAATGACTGGTCTACCTCTAGTAGAGTCCGTTCTTAGCAAATCGCAACTCTATGAAACTCAGATTAGGTATATGTAGTTCATTCTATGCTTCCAAAACTATCCTTCAAGGCTCATATGGACAGGCAAATTGATATACGAATCCATCATCAAGTTCCAGCAATCGCCTTGGCAACGGAAAAACATTTCTCACGGCCCTACTCTCAATATAATGATGATATTTCTATGAAACTGCTCCTGATTAAAAAAACAATCTTCACACAAATCCTCTTCTCCAGTTTAACCCTTTTTTTGACAATGAATACAAATTAACCACCTTCAGATGGATAAAGTCAACGCTTTCCCATTAAATCTATAAAGAAATATCGACCATGTGAAGGTGATAGGTTAACCCTTTATTTAATTGCGTTGATTTTTCTTGTAGAGTTTTCTTTAAAAAAATGAAATATTATTCTTAAAAACTACCCTGAACGGTGGGCCATTTGTTCCCCCAATTAACAACTTTATATCCCTTTTCGCATTTTTGATTCAACTTCGGGTAGAATTGTCAAAATGTGCTGCAAAAATAGGAAAAAAATGTAACGAAATTAAGAGGAAAAAGGACACATTCACCCTTAACAGGTGGACAGATTGTTGGTTTTGAAAAATATGATTAAACCACAGATGGCTCAACCCGTCAATTATAATAACTCTCTCTCTCTCCTCCTGATGCCTAAGCCTTTTTGTAGTATCTATGGCAAGTCTCTAGTACAAAAGACTGTAATAGATACTTATACTTCATACGCCATATCTATTGCAAGAGTGAAATTAGAATTGAGTGCAACCCTGAAAGTTTCAAAACACACACCGTGAAAACTAGTTCAAAATATGTAATCGATCTTTCGAAAATGTATTAAGTTTCCAGTTCTCTATTTTTCCATTTTTTCCTCATTTGGGATGCCTGCCTACAATTTGTAGTTGTAGTCGATATAAAGTTCATCATCTAGATGAGAAGAAGCATTCGCTTATGCACCAACGAACAACCAACGCATCCATCGGTAGCATCTCAATCTACTGCACAATAACCACTGCCATTTAAGGTACGCGTACGACTATGAGTTCGAGTACGTATAACAAATCAATCGGTAGTGAGGATCGAATTTCAAATATTCTCTCCTTATTGACGGATCGTTACACTTAAATGGGTCGATGTCATAAATACAAAAAATAAACATATAGTACGGATACTTGAATGTACTCGTATCTACAATGAAATTGGCAATCAAATAGGGTTTTCTTTACCTGCAACGATGTTCATTTTTGGCGAAAATCAATTTTCATACAAAAAAAAAATCCATTAATTTTCCGAGTTTTTCTCTCTTTAACTGCAATGATGAAAAATTATTACGCTGTGCCTAGCTATAGTTGAAACGCGATATTTTTTCCTGACGGGAATTCTAAAGCTGAATCTGAAGCCATAATAGGTATACCAACACAATGTTGTGGAATTGTGAATGTCCCTTCACTAGACACAGCACGACAGTGGCAAGTTTTTTATGTCTTCCATTGTATGTATGTTGTTGCAAGTGATTGCAGAAATCCCTAGAAATACAGAGGAGGGTTATGCCACAGTGGCGGACGTATCCAAAGGTAGCTGCCGTATGTTACTGTCAAAGGTCAAGGGTAAATGGATGAACTATTGGCAAATTGCAATGACCTTTTTTTTCTGGAGATATTTCTTGACTTTTGATGGTTTTTCTTTTTGTATTTCTTTTCGGAAGGAAAAGGATTTACAAGGGAAATTTTCGGTTTTAATTAAGAGACATTTTTTAAGAAAACGTCTTAAAGGAATTGAAAGTTAAGGTAAGCCCCTACCATACCAGACAGGCAGATGTTAGCTTAAGAAATAACATTTCACAGAGCGAGAACAGTCTAGTGGTGGTGCTTTTAAGAATTAATTCGATTATGTAGTTCTTTGAAAACTATAAAAATATACAAATTTGAAACTCAGCAAACTTTAATATTTTGAACTACGGCATCACCCCTGGAAAAGCTTCTCAATCTGCACTTTGGAATCTACAATGAAATGGTAAGTCTAACAAATATAGCCCACTTCATTGCGGTTTTAACGTATTTTCCGCCAGAGAGTACACAACTATCAAATCTAATTTACTCAAAATTGAGTTTATTGACAACTGGAGGCAAAACCCTAGCGGAGAAATATAGAAGTGGTAGAGATATACAAAATTTGACAGCACTTAAACAATTGTATGAAAAAAAACGAGATCGATTCTTAAATTAAATAATAAAAATATTTGTGTGCGTTTTAGTTTATAAACTTAAATACAGTCGAACTTCGATAACTCGAATATTTAATAACTCCAATGAAATTGGTTGGCAATAGCGCCAAGACTGAAATTTACAAGTAATTTTTATTTGATAACTCGAACTTCTATTACTCGAATGTCTTGATAACTCGAAGAGATTATTTGGCGTCACCTTCGATAAGTCGAATTCTGAAGGGGAATTCACAAATTTTGCATGTTTTTAAAATAGATCTGTTTGGTAACTTTTTGTGATCTATCAAACAGCCGTCTGACAATTTGTGACATGTCGATCACTATTCATTAGCAAAATAAAAGAAAATTAGTTTTTCGTGAAAATATTTAATAGTTGAAAAAGAAGAAGAGCGGACTTCCCCCACTTTCCAAATTTCCAACTATTTGATAGATGTCCCATTTTGATTACCAAAAGTCACCAATACGAAAGTCGATACGAACTTAAAGCTTAGTTTTTATTTTTGAATAAATAGTAGGCACCTAAAAAAAGCAAAAAGGAAAAGCGTACTTTAAAAACATTATCTCTTGATTAGAAATTAAAGATTTATACATACATATTTACATACAGTAGATTCCGCTTTATCGGGACGGCGGATAATCGGGACAGCCGCTTAACTGGGACAAATGGTCAAGAACAGAACCGAACAGATTGGGTTTTTACTTGATTGTCACATTGCATTATTGGGACAGCTGCTTGATTGGGACAAAATCGGTCTGGACCGATGTGTCCCAAATAAGCGGAATCCACTGTATATTTGTATTTTACTTAATAACTCGAGGTCTTGATAACTCGATTTTTTTTTTGTGGCAAGAGATGGTTCGAGTTATCGAAGTTCGACTGTTTTAATCATTTGCAGGAACGATAATCTTGTGGTGGAATAGATTTGCGCGAGGATTTACGTCTGGAAAACTATCTTTTTATACGTTGAATGTGAGTGAAAAAATAATTGTGGTTTAGTTACTAACTGAATATTGTTTTGATTTGTAGATTATGGAAAGTAAACCCACAATAATAGGTAGACCTTCCCATTGTGGTGTGCCGCAATGTAATAACTACAGGGTATAGCCATGTACCAGTACCATTTACCAAAAGAAGTTCGGGAGTGCTAAAACCTTAACAAAAAATTGTCAATTGTTCTTCGGATGGAAAAACCATTTCCGAATTCATTTTGCATCTGCAGTGCTCATTTTACGGCGAAGGATATTTTGATACCTGCTCAGCGAAAGGACAAAGTTGATGAAAGGTACATTTCCAACTAAGAATCTGCCAAAAGCTTCGACTGCTCAAAACCAAGTTGCTTGTGTTGTGGTTAATAATTGTTTACTTTTTTAATAGTTTCCTTTTTTCTTTAAGGAATGCAGATGTATCTTCCCACATTGCTTCAAGTTCACTTGAAGAAAAAAGTAAAAATGAATCCAATTGTGTGCAGAGCGGTGTTGACATCAAGGAAATGGATACAAGTCAACTTAAAACCTTCCATCGGTCTTACTGCAATGTGGAATATGGAAAAAACTGTTTAAAAGTATGTATTACCAGAAAAAGTTAACGTTAACAGATTAATGATGAACAACTAACACCCAGCGGTAAAATATTTCTTTTTGTTTAATTTTTAACTTTTTTCACATGTGTGTATTATAAAACGTTTTATTCTTTAAAATAAAAACAACAAATAAGACAAAATAAAATGTTTTTCTTTTTATTACAATATTTTTATTTACATTGCTGTTTGTTTACACAATTTTTCAGTATGTAGTTTGTATGTTTTATTTGCATAAACACTACTAAACTACATACACATTTAAGCAATGACATTTAAACAGGTTCACAAACTATATTTTAATACTAAGTACCTGTATCTATTTTATATTTATTTATACATTTTATAACAATACCTCTATGAAATTTCACTTATGTCTTGGCTGATGACAGATTGTTGTATCGTTCCACGTCTTCTATTTTGTTCCTGTAAATCCACTTTTCCATTCGTCAATTGTCCTTATTGTTACTAAGGAAATAAACGGATGACGACCAAAGGCAGACGAGTGGAGTTTCTGCAAATTGTCACAGCCTCAAAGTGGCCGAAAAAATAACCTTCTATTTTTTTTTTACTTATTTCTGACAAAAGTCTTGGAAATATAAGGTCCGTTCGCACTAAATATGTGTTATCTGTCAATTTACGAAGAGTGGGGGTGAAATTCTCTCAAAGACAGATAAATTACGAAAAAGTAAACGAACGCATTGAGCACTAAAAAATGAAAAATGTATGTGATTTGACAGATTTGACAGTTTTCATATATTACATCAAAGAAATTTCTTGTGGTAAAATTTCTTACTCTCTCGTGGGCACTCTCTTCTAAGAAAAACTACGAAATTTTTGCGTACGCGAACGGGTTTTCGTTGCCTTTCGTTATTTTTCGTAGATTTTCGTAGTTTTGGGAGCGTACGCGAACGGACCTATAGTAAGCACTATGACCCCTAAGGCCACCAGACTGTTATTAGTTTTCTTATTTTGTGGTTTATGTTCGATATTACTACCCCAATAGCAATAGGAATGTTTGTGTTCAATCCGGAGCAGAATTGGCTGGGAATGTTTCTTCTCAAGAGTCGCCATGTTTTTTTTATAGATGGGAAGCTAAATCTGTTCTATAAGCCCGGCGGTAGAAGTCAAGATGCAAAATTTTGGATAGGTTAAACGGTCAATACATATTTACACTTTACGAAGAACATCATAACACACGTCCCTTCAAATATTCGATTGGGTTTTCATTTTCCTTTTTTTGTAGCTCAATTGAATTAAGGGAATCGCTGGACTCATCGCATAAGACCAGTGCCTACATATGTAGATACCACTTGCTTTCTTGTGAAAGTTTGCATTCATTTCTTTTCAGAATCTCCACAAAGCGTCAAGGATTTATTGACGAATGTCCTAAATATCGGGAAAGTACAATAAGATTTGTCTACTTAATTATCTTAAGGACTTTTAAAGGCCTTAAAAACATCAACCCACCGAGACAAAAAGTTGTATCTATTCTGTTTGTACCTTTATTCTTCTCCCATATTCCATTCATTCTATTTCAAGTTGATCTTAACTCGTTTATGATGATATCACCACTTAAAGTCGAAGTGTCAACATTGAAATTTAATCGCGCAGCATCATTTCCATTCACAAAATTCTTGGCAAGGACTTAAAATTTAATTATAACTTCCTAGTAAATTTCACTCGCGTAGAATTCACCCTCTCACTCAATTTCCACTCAAGGTGTATGATTGTATTGGAGCCGAGCTGACGAGTTTTGTATGTGTAAGTATTTATCGCAGCTACAGCGACAGCTACACACACACAAAGTGAAAGCCCAAACTGGATTTTCCACTTTATTTTTTCACCACCAGCCAACCTGAAGGTGGTATGGCGTACTGCCAGAGCAATAGTGATGGCAATAAATGGGATGGGATGTTATCTGATCCGCCCATTTATTTTTTATTTTATTTTAATTTTGTCCCGACTCTTCAATTAAGTTTGAAGGATAATATAGACAATATGAAGTCATGGTCATTTTACAGGATCTGAATTTTCTTAGTTTATAATAAACGATGCAAAGTTTTTAGGCCTGTTTTAATTTTGCTGTTCTTTTCTTTTTTGCAATAGTCCTGTATACTTATAGGTACCCAACTAGTTTGTATAAAATCCTTCCAATAGTGTTCAATATTCCGACTGTGTTTAGACCAGTCGAAAGAAGCTCTGAAAGCATAAAGCAATGCAGAATTGAATCGGAGATCGCATTGATCGTTAACTGGTAATGGACGGAGACATCAACATTCCAATAAATAGGATGATTGCAGTTTGCCGCAATCGAAACCCGGTGTAGTAAAACTTGGTGATAATGGTTTTGGCCCCTACAATTTTTTCATTGGCTGTCGAGTTAAGTACCTATCGTTTTTTTTTTAAACCTATTGAGTCCTTGCGCTGACCAGTGCCAGATCAATCATATATACAGAATTTCACTTGCACAGGGAGCTTGCTAAGACCATTAGCCGCATTAAAAATACAAGACTTTTCTATTTACTAAAAATGGGGGCAAACGTTTAGACAAGTAAGCCATAATGACAGATATGAACAAGTTTATTTGCCCACCTTACATACTTCAAGGAATGACTGACTTAACATTTGCTTAGGGTGGAAATTACATAGGAAGTTTCTTATAAGCAGGTTCTCTACCATTAGTAAAATTTCACAGAAATGCATGGTCTACGAGCTCCTTTTGCTCAAAGCTTATATGTACATAAACATGTGTACATTTGTATGTACGTACATCAGGGCCCGCTCTAGGGGCGGACAACCCGGAGATTTGTCTGGGGCGTCATTTTGGCGTATAATATTTAAATATACAATTTTTTCAATTCTAGATTTTAAAGAAAACAATCATAAAGAGGTATTATACATATGTTTAGTTAAATAAATTCAAAGTATGCTTTGAAAGTTACACATTTGGAATAGATGCGTTTTTAAATTTTCAAAAATTACACAGAAAGCTTTAAACCAAATACATCAACTTTAATTCTAAATGACACACTTGTTTGAAGATTCCTACAAAGGTTTTTTCAATAGGGACATAACAATTTTGTGATTTAATACAAATGCACACTTAAACTCTTTTTTATGATTTATCGAAACGTAAGTCGAAGTCAAGGTAAGGTTACCGAATGAGCAACGTTTGGAAATTATTAAAAAAAAAGTGGTTACCCGGTGTGCTTCGCTACACCTATTGAAAACAGTGTTTATGTCATAAATGTAATGAAATTTTTTCGATTGACTTTTTGTGAATAGTATTGACTCTGGTGGAGAATCAAACGCCGACAACTCTATTTGAATTTAAGAAAACTGTCCACACAATAATATCCTAAAAACTCAAAACTTTCCATCCGATTGAACTGAAACTTACACAACATAATTGTTATGAAGCGAGAAGTGCACATAAATCTGCTGTGGTAATAATTTTGAGATTTTGGTTGTCATGGCCATCTATCGGGAAACCTGAAAACTTTTGATTTACAAATATTTCTCACTTCATAACAAATATATTCTGTAAGTTTCAGCTCAATCGGATGGTTTTGAAATGTTGGATTTCCAGCGCCATCTATCGGAAAACTTGAGAACTTTTGATGTACGAACATTTCTAAATTCATTACAAATATATTGTGTAAGTTTCAGCTTAATCGTACGGTGAATTCAAATTTTTTTTAGTTCCAGCGCCATCTAGCGGAAAACTTGAAATTTTTTGATGTACGAACACTTCAAACATCAGAAAAAGTATATAGTGTAAATTTCAGCTCAATCGGTTTATGAGTTCTGAGGTATCAAACTCATTTTTATATATAAAGATACTACTGAAATTTTGAGTCGATGGTCGCAGCTTTAAGAGCGCTACTCCAATTTTCGGTCATAAATAATCATCCCACTTGACCAGACAACGCTGTTCATACTATGATGGATAAATTCGAGCCAACACATTCACTATTAAATGGTCTTGTGCTAGTGAGACAACCCACCGGTTGAAGTACCGAAAATATCGCTGCCATAAGTGCTTCAGTTCAAAATCAGTCGATTCCACGCCGGTCGTTCAAAGAATTTGGGAATCTCTCAGTCCAAATTGTGACGAATTTTGCGATCTAACGCAGTCGGATTTCTTTTCGGAGCACCGTGGTGTAGTGGTAAGTGCGTTGGACTACTACACAATGCTGCCCGGGTTCAATCCCATGAAAACACCTAAAAGTTTTTTCACGGTGCCACCTCTTTCGAACGTCTAACAAGCAACCAAAGAGTATCTTTTGTCACGATTATGCTTCTTAACTCGCCGTTCGGAGTCGGCAAAAAACTGTAAGTCCCTTCCATTCGCGCAAAAAATAAGTCGCACATACAAATGGTTGCGAGAGGCAACTTGGTTGCGCGGTTACAACTTGTAACTTTTTGTGATTTAATGTTACATTGTTTTGTTTTCAAAATACATAATGGCATTTTGATTGACTGCGCATTTTTAATAGCATTTCAAAATTTAAAAATTATACGGCTAGAAATTATTGCCTAGGTACAAATATCTCTTAATAATTAATTTCTCCTGTTTTGTACTACTTGATTGTCAATATTATGTAATGTTTATGTTATCTACAGGTTTCTTGCTAATATCCCTTAAAAAAATTTAAATTAAAATTATGTAGGTAGGTAGGTACTACCTTAATTTTTAAATATGCTTTAGGGGCGCCAATTTGTCTTTTTGTCCGGGGCGACGTAACAGCTAGATCGGGGGCTGTTGTTGTCAAAAGATTTCGCTTATTCTAACTTGGCTCTGCATTGCCATCTGACACTGCAGCATGAAGGATCTAACAACAAGTCATTTCATATTCCAAAAATAGCAATAATATCATTGAGTTCGGCGTTTCTGAAGTTATTGGTAACCTCACATGGTTACGCCTTCTTACCTCAGCCTTGTCGAACCCCCTGTCCGATCAGATAGGTTTGTATCTTTAAGCTTTTTTGTAATGAAAATATCCTCCACAAATAAAGTGTATTCTCCACCACTTTGGGTCCATTTCGGTGTGACACACTTACATTGTCCTAGAGTCCTCCGCGACCGCGATGTCCTTCACAAAGTACGTATTTCATTTCATTCACTAGTAACCAGTAACCACTTACTTTTTAACTTAAACAATAGCAATCCACGGGAGGGACTAAAAAGTGAACAACAACCAACCGCACATGAGGTTCGTAATTACAACTCTCAACCGAGAACCCGAAACCGTAGAAAAGTGCAACCAAAATCGACTGTCAGGTCCTGGCAAAATGGCTGGTTATCCATTGTTGGTTGTTGTTCTTTTTTTTAACATTTCCTACTTCTATCCCGAATTCACGTTCATTCACGAGGAAAAATAACGACAATAGCGGTACTGTATATAGGTACATATGTATATTCGTATGTACCTACATATAATATAAGCAAGCAGCTACCACCATTCCAAAGTCCTTTCTACACAATGCTTGTGATCATGACGACGGTGATGATGATGATGATGATGCTGATGGTGGGGAACACACATTTTGTGGTCTCAAATTACAGAAAATCCTCCTCTTCTTTTTCCTTACTGCCAGCAGCAACAACAAAACAATAATAACGAAAGTATGTACATGTACATTATAAGCTAAGTGTTATCTCTGTGCATTCGGTACGGTAGTTGTATAAATGCACATCTACCCAACCCATACATCTAAGCAATGTGAGTGCTGTATCCCGATCGGTACCGGGACAACAATGCGAATCCAATGAATAAAAGATTTCGATTTGTATTTATAAATCCTTGTATAGCATCGGGACGTATTCATATCTTTCTGTTTCATTTTGGATTTGGGTATTTTCAAACGCTTCTGGTATTGAGATTTGTATTGCTGGTAGCATCCCATAGACGTTGGATAGCGGCGATGTGAATGATGACGGTTAAGGATATCCATAATTATATTTGATTTGATTCATAATTTAGGCATCCATTTGCAGGACGAAAGGTAAACGCAGAACAGTTAATTTGTTGATGAATACAGCCTGATCAGTTCAGATTCATATCTGAAAATACGACTGCATGTCAAATCGCCCAAAACCAAATCGCCCAAAATGCAAAAATATCACATTGCCCAACATTAAGAAATGTCAAATGCCCGAAGAAAGTATGGGCGTTTTGTCAGAACTCATGCTTCCGATGGCCTAAAAAACAAATCGCCCAAAATGAAATAAAATCTGACAAAAGTTAAATCGCACAAAAATCTTTCTGGGCGAGTTAACATTTTTAATTTTTGGACATTTTAGCATAATGTCAAATCGCCCAAAAATATCACATTTTGTGCGATTTGGCATCTTTGTTAAATTGATTTTAAAAGTGTGCTGAAAGCGAATTGTAACAACTACAGTAAAGGTCACAGGAGAATGTTGTTTTTCCTTCATATTTTGATTATGAAATGAAATATGTACATACATATATGAAATGTATTATAGCGCCTGAAGCGGCGCGGATACTGTTTGGCGTCGCGGTTTGCGCCATGTTTCGCACGCGGATGACGACCCCCCTCCTCCGCTCGTTTGTTTCCCCCTAGATTGTACAGTGGCGAGCAAAATAATAGCAGTGCTACTTTGAAAGCAACATTTTCCTTAATATTTTTTTTGTATTAATATTTTTTGGGACTTTTACTATAATACTATACTTATCAACAATATGTCGTTCACGTGACGTCATATTGCAATGGTAAGCCCTCACTTTTGCGTTGAAATATTAATCGGTAGTGCATCTCATACTTTTTGATGGAAGCAAAATAGCAGTTCTTATTAGATTTCGGTATATACCTTTTGTTTTGACTTGATTTTTGAATCTGAATTATAGAAAAGTAAGTTAAAACCTTTTACTTTTTATTTTTTATCAAACTGTAGCAAAACGGATTAATTTGATTCGATAAAAGTGGGTCGTGGAATACACTGCACACCATAGAAGCGCGAGCTAATTCAATTCCTTATTAAAGCCGGAAAAGCGTACAAGCAATTTAAGGAACCCCAGGGTGTAACGCTAAAATGATAAGCAATGCTGTAAAATATTAAATGAAGGTTAAAACTACCGGCCGAAACAAAATACTGCATCCGTCAATGATGAAACGTGTTGTAAGGTACCCTGGGACACATCTTTCTGCAGCCGTTACCCAGATGGTGGATGTGCTTTACTTGAAATGTGGTATTCACACTTTTAGAAGAGAGCTGAGGGAACACAATCTCAGTACTCGAAGTCCACGAAAAATCCCACTTCTCAAGAAAATGCATGTATCAAAAAGGCTGAGGTTTGCGAAAAAGCATTTGTCGTGCCCCCTGAGAAGTGGAGGAATATAATGTGTACTGATGAGGCCAAAACCTTTTTGTAAAGCTGAAAAGTATCTCGGCTGTGTGTCAGGCATCCACCCAATACAAACTATGATCCTGGATTCACAATAAAAACTCAAAAACTCGGTGGGTCTAGTACCATGATTTGGGGATGCTTTTCATAGTATGGTATTGATCCAATATATTGGTATAAAGGTATAATGGACCAGCACTCATACGTTGATATATTGGAAAACATATGTTATATGCCGAGGACTAAATGCTACTAAAACCGGTTTTCCAGCCGGATAACGACCCGCAAGGTACCAGCCGAACAGCTAAACAATGGTTTCAGGAAAATATGATTGAGTTCATGGAGTGACCTGCTCAATATCCCGAACTCTATTCTATTGAAAATCTATAGGCCTTATATAAAAGAGATAATATACTGCACAAAAAATCAAAAAATAACGAGTTGTGGGGGGTAGTTTAGCAGTCTTGGGGATCAATATCACCCGAAAGGTGCCAGCATCTTGTAGACTCTGTAAAACGGTTTTGCGCGGGTGTAATAATTAATAAAAGCCATGTCACTAAGGACTAGTATATCCTTAAAACACCTCATACTAATTTATTTAAATTCAGTATTTTTTTTTTCTTTTTTCATCAAGTAAGCTGGTGAAGAAAGAGCACTGCTATTTTTTTGCTCGGCTTTTTTTAAAGTTATTTTCGACAAAATGCATTTATGTTAGTTTATTTTAATTAAATCAAAAACTTAAAAATGTAGATATTATAAGAAAATAACGCATTTTATGCTGCTGGTAATTTGTTTTAAAAACTATTGCTTAATTAGTTGTATTTTTGATTAATGTCACTTCCTTAGTGGCACTGCTATTTTTCTGCTCGCAGCTGTAAGTGGAGCCTGACTTTTGTTTTAATATATCCATTTCTTCAATCCTTCATTTCGGATTCAAGCTGTTTTTCTTTTCATAACTTACTTCAGATCGGGCCATTACATTTCTTAGTTTTTAAAATACAATGGTGTACTTGGTGGGATGCTGAATAAAATTCGTCAAATTCCTACAGGATGAGAAATAGAAAATGGTGAACTTATTGGTACCAGAAAATGAAAGTATTTAACCCATTTATGCCCATTGTTGCGTTAACGCAATTTTTTCTCGAACTAAAAACTTAACCTTTTTGTTACAAATCCCAAGAGCCTATAACGAACTCAAAAATTAAGTAAAACTTAAAGTGCATCAAAAATGTTGAGTTTTTAGTTCTAACAAAACATATTTTATCAATGTTGCATTAAAGCAACCATGGGCATAAATAGGTTGACTGACGAAAATCTGTAACTTCTAATTTTTATATGACGATATGACACAGATCCACCTTAAAAAAGCCGAAACACAAAATCGCCCAAAATAACTTTTTGGGGTTGGCCCAAAATATAAAAATGTCTAATCACCCAACTTTTTTTGAGTGATTTGACATTTTTTGATTTTTTGCATTTTGGGCGATTTGATACTGAGCAAAAAAAAACAGCACTAGAACTACTGAAACTAGCTACAGACAATCAGTTACAAGTCCAATTTAACTCCTCAAAAATCTCCTTGCTATTCGATTTTTCCCAGAAAACTTTAGCTTTACAAGTTTTCTCCCTCTGTTTCAGTCGCCCTTCCACAAACAGCACGAAAGAGTTATCCTTACCCGTCAAAAGCAATTTGAAAATAGAAAAGCATTTTTATCTCGAAAGAGTAATGAGCTAACGGATCCTTTTTCAAATCTAAAACACAACACCCCTCGCCCCATCATCGTCCAAAAACAACGAAAGTATCCATGCCAACTGCCTAATTGAATTGAAAACATACTTTCGCATTCCCAATACTCTTCGCATCCGCCTCCGCCTCCGCACTTTCACACAAAGCAATCATCACAGGGCTTAAATCTAGTAAGACACAGCATCGTACTCGTATATAACCTAGGTAACCGTTTTTGATTGCGCGCGCCTTACTGTGAAATATGAGATCCTTTTTTGCGAAATAACAAACAGCGCTGTGATGGCCCTTAGCTCATCGCACACAGATACAAATACAGGTACAGGTACAGCGTTCAGGTATATCCTGCAATTCACTACGCCAACGAGAGGATTACAGAAAATTCTATCAACACAGTCGTTCTCGTTGTTATGGGTTTATTTCGTTTATTCTCGTAATGAATTCGTGGAAAAGAACACGCATTGGGAATGGTTTTTTTTTTGTCGAACAACCCGCAGACTTTAATCAAATCCACGACGATCTAAATTGATGCGAAGATGGACGGATTCAATCATAGAATTAGAACTGTCAATCAATTGAGGAGCTCTGACCCAGAAAAGCTAAAATAAGGAAAATCGAACAGAGCAACAATGATAAAAAAAATAATTGCAAACCCATGTCAAGTTGAGGAACACAAAAATGCCATTAGGATGATCTTCAACTGTCCTTCTGGGGTATTTGCGCAAAGGTGAGTCGTGTCATGCCCATGTACAGTAGCAGAAAAGAGGAGGAATTATTTCTCTTTTCCGGCTCAATGGGTTCAATGTTGCCTTGTTTTGTGGTTTTATTTTCTTTTTAAGAAATTGAGTGTATAATCCTTAAAAAAAAAAATGGCATCTAGTCGCTGAAGATGAAGTCAAGGATATGCTCAGCTGCGTGCTGCAATGAAATGAACAGCAACTGCTCTTGCTGCGCATTTGGTTTTCTTATGATTCCCAGTATGTGGGCGGTCTGTCAAAATTGTGTAATGAATTGAGGGATACAAAGCCTTTAATCCCCGATTATTTTGAATGCGGTTTTTCATAACAAACAATGGATATAAGAACAATAGTGCCTGCATGTTCTTAACTTTGATATGCTGGTGGCTAAACAATGAAAAGTACGATGCAGTTGAGTTCTTTGTAGGAAAGAAACCAGTTGCATGTATTTGAAAGAAAAGTGTTTCAGTACTTTTTGCATCAAAATTCCTTTAATATCATAAATTGGGGGCTAAAACTATCAGTTGTAAGAAGTCGAATTTATATTGTGATTCGGCCTGTATTTGTTTTATGCTTCCACCCTCAGCAATCGTGGCAGCCATCTCCTCAGAGAAAAACTGTACTCGACTTTATAAAAAAAAAATAAAAAAATGATTATTATTGTAAGAGGCACTGACATTTGTGTGTGAAAATAAAATAAAATATTCCACAGGAAAAATTTAGTTAAATAGTATTATTTCACAATTCACAGTAAAATAATAATAAAAAAAGGATAGTGTACCCGTGCAAGAGAAAATTCAACCCCCAAAATCCAAACTTCTCATCCAACATCCAAACTTCCCCTATGAATTCCATCTGTAAACTCATGGAAATCATACGAAAATCAATGGGAGTTCATTTTAGGTAGAATATTTGTTTTGATATATTTTTTAATAAGTTAAAATTTATAATGTGAAAGTGCAATTCTGCAATGCTCCAGGAAAATCTCTTTCTTTTGACGCCTCATTTGTTAAGATTGGTTGAGTGTGAGAGCCGCAAGTGGTACCTACAGTTGCTCTCAAAATTGAGCGTACACCTATCATCTTAACACATTTTTCCTTTTTTCAATATCAAGAAATATTTTTCTAAATAATTGATTTACAGAATTCATATTACACATATTTTTATATGTAGTAATAATCAGAAACAAAACCAGAAAAAAATACATTATTTAATTATTTATAAACATAAAAAGTGAAAAACATTGAATTGTATTAAAAAGTAGGTAAAGACAGAGAAAAAAAGACTATTAATGTAAAATATAAAAATATTAATATTTAGTATACCCACATTTAGCATTTATGACTGTTCGCAAGTGCCGTGACACGGACTCCACTAACTTGTTTGTGATACACTTACTTACTTAGTTGGCGCAACAGCTCGAGGTGAACCTGGGCCTGCTTCTAGCAACCATTTGTGTGTGCGTGTTATATTTTTGCACGAATGGAAGGGACCTACAGTTTTTTTGCCGACTCCGAACGGCGAATTGAGAAGCTCAATCGTGACAAATGATACTCTTTGATGCTTGTCAGACATTCGAAAGAGGTGGGCACTGTGAAAAACTTCTAGGTGTTTGCGGCGGGATTCGAACCCAAGACCGCTGGCTCAGTAGTCCGACGCACTAACCACTTGCGCTACGGTGCCCACTTTGTGATACAGGGGGGAGTTTATTCCCACGTTTGCTTGACCTTGTTTTTTTTAACTTATTTCTGTTTGAGCAGTTTCTATTTTTTAGCCGGGTATTGACTTTCTGTCGCAAATGATCGATAGGATTTAGGTCCGGTGCTTGTGGAGGAGTTTTGAGCTGTTGTAAAATATTTTGCAGCAACTATTTGCCTACTAATATGAGGTATTCTCCGTATCGTTATCTTGTCTGAGGCCAGCTCAGATTCTCTGTGGAATTGTGCAGATCTCTTTTGGGAATATCTAAAAACTTTACATTGTGGTCTCCATAAAGTTCAAGTCCCCCTGTTCAACTAGCTGGAGTATAACTCCATAGCATAATGCATCCTATTCCATATTTTACTGTTGGGCAAGTATTGTTCATTTTCAGCCCTATTAGGTGCTCTCCAGACAATTTCTTTGCCATTTAAACCAAATATTTTTATTTTCGATTAAGCAGTAGACATACCCTTTTCCCAAACACATAGTGGCTCACTCATATAGGATTTGGCGCACTTCTCTATTCACAGCAGAAATGTATGGTTTTTGAAGTGCTACTCTTCCATATATATAAATTGTTGTTGCTGTATTCGGTAGCGTACCTTCGTATATGCATGTGTTTATAATTTTCTGAACAATAGAATGTGTTAGCCCAACAATTTCACAGATTTTCCGCAAAGAATTACCTTCACACTAGAATCTAACGACAAGTTTTTTTGGTGAAATGTCTGCCTGTTTCCTTTTGTTTTCCATGCTCTTAAAATAAATTGTCTAACACAGCTTATGAAGTTCTCACATACAAACTCGCACTATTAATGATCAAGAAGATCCTTCCCTGCATTCTCTATATTTTAAAATAACGGTAAATGTCGATTTATTCGTATCCCACGTCATTTTCATACGCGTTTTCATACATGTACGCTCAATTTTGTGTGCTGGCATTCAGTGCTTTTCACCTTTTCATGTGTATAAATAATTATATAGTGTATTTTTTTCTGATTTTGTTTTTGATTATTAATATAAAAATATGTTTAATATGAATTCTGTAAATAAATTATTCAGAAAAATATTTCTTGATGTTGAAAAAAGGAAAAATGTGTTCAGATGATAGGTGTACGCTCAATTTTGAGAGCAACTGTATACTACAGAAATAATATATATGATGATTAAAGAATTTTGAGCCACACTTCGAAATTTGACAATCTACGAATGTTGATTTTGCGTACAAAATTTGACTCGATTTCTTCATATTCATTTTAAAGTCAGTTATTAAGGTACATTGGGACTAATTTTATTTATCACAAAACACATCTAGGTATAAAAACCAATTGGCCGATTTGCAGGAACTTTCCAATGTTCGTTCAATGTCCAGTGTCAAGTGATGTCAAATGTGATTTTGGTTCATGTAAGGCCTTTTCGCGCGAATTGAGACTAGGCTTTGTCATTTACAATTTATACGAGTACCTATTCAATTAACTTTCATTTTTATGTTCATTATGAACTTTCATGTTTTTATTTTGACAGCTTAGTACGCTCCATTCATGCAAAAATGTAACACTCACACACAAATGGTTGCGAAAACTAGGCCCTGGTTCACCGCCGAACTATAGTGCAACTTAAAGAAAGAAAGAGTACGGTAATGGAGAGATCACTCGAGACTTATGTACGTCTACTTTGTCAAAGTTGTGACATACTTGTGCGCTGTATATGCATTGGCTTTTAGGTTTATCTTTTGTTACATATTTGACCAACATATCTATAAATTCCACTCGCATTCTTAGCACAGCGCTTCCGAGTTCAATCGCCATCTTCCGCCATACAAGAGAACAGCTCCACATTCCATCAGTATCAGTATGTGTTCTGGACTAGACTCATTGCAGAGTCTGTATGAGTATTCATTCTGATAGACATGGGTTTCTCAGAGGTGTCCTTTGAGTTTACAATGTCAGGATGCGGAGTTTGTTTTTGTCATCAAGGCAATCTTCTTAGACCCTTGTCTCAGACCCTGAGTTATTGTCCAGGACTTAGTCCTTTTTGTCTCCTCCGCAGTGATTGGAGCTAATCTTTTATGGTGCGTTCCCCTATGCCGCTGAAGGGTTAAAAGCCCTTTTCCTGGCAAGTTTTTTGCCTTCTATCCCCAGGTATCCTGGTACCCAGTAGATGTTTACATTGTTGTTTCATACACCTAGTTTATTTAAATTTAGTTTATGTAGGGAGGCATTCCCAGAAGATTCTAGATTGGATGATCTGAGCGTCGATTGCCTTGATAGCTGCTTGGCTGTATCTACCGATATTATTGGTATTGCTATGTTGCGTCTGGTTAGCGTTAATTTAAGCTTGATAGATACTGATGTAGCTGCCCATGAAGTCTAGTAGTTTAGTTCCGGGCCAAAACACTACTGCGCTCATTCCTTCTTCAGTTCTTGAATCATCCGTGTACCATTCAATGCTATGAGAACTCAGCCTGTAGATTCAAGATTCGAAAGTTTCGAAGGTCAATAAATTTTGAGATTAGAAAATCTTCAGTAAAAACGGTCCAGGTCTGCGGTCTGTGAACTTTTTCTTAGAACTTTCAAGCGGTTGCTTAGAAGCGATCTGCAAAGAGAGTTTTTGAAGCCAGATTTTTCTTTTTTTTTTGTGGGGAGCTAAGCTACGATCTTTTTCATTTTGATAAAAAATCAAGCTAATATTCTTAAGTCTTAAATTAATATCTTCAGCAAAATTCTCAAACCGCTCGTAACAAAGTAAAACAAAGCAAAACATTCCCTGCCTTGTCTTACTTTGAAGCGAGACTTTTTCCTACGGCTTCATTGTTGTAAATGTCTGCTAGTCTGTCGTTTTCCGAATGTTAACATTTTATTATAAGCACAAAAAGAAAAACAAAGAGAAGCTCCTCTCATCCGCAAATATGATTTCCTGTCACATTATTCATACTTCAACAGTTCGACTGTATCTACGGCTAGTATACCTTAAGTTAGTGTGTTCACGTCCAGTGCAGTAAGCAAATTCTTAAAGAATAAAAATAATAAAACAAATATTTTTAAAAGAAAATTGATGAAAGGCAAAGAAGAACAATCGATTAACCGACGACATACGACAGAAGGAAAAATAAAAAACAAACTTTTCGAGCACTTCTAGGACTTCTTCACTTGACTTTGATGGGCTTGTATGTTGGGGCTGGTCTTGTGCACCACAATGGGATTTGTATAAATTTAACAATAAAATTTAATTGACTGAGCCTGTTGTCGGGCAAAGACAGGTTGCTTATATACCTATAGTAACAAAAAAAATGCTTTTATAAAGAAGAATAATGAGCTCCGTTGTGTAGTGGTTAGTGCGTTGGACTACTATGCAATGCTGCCCGGGTTCAATCCCAGCCCGGGTCCAACACCTAAATATTTTTTCACTGTGCCACCTCTTTTGAGTGTCTGACAAAAAAGCAGTGGCTCCCAGTATAAATTTTAAACTTTGATCCTTATCCGTTTTCTAAGCGAGAAAAAGATATAGCCAACAGGATCGCCAAAGCAAAGTCCGCGTTCGGTATGTTGTCAAAAATATAGCGAAGAAATGCAATCAATTTAAACACAAAGTTCCAATGTTCCAACAATCCGGATTGTTATATGGATGCGGCACGTAGAGGGTCACCGTTACTATCATGAGAGTTCTGTAAACGTTCATTAACAGATGCCTGCACAACATCTGAAGGGGTTTTTGGAACAACCGCATCTTCTATCGAGCACCTCTACCAGAGAACGGGTCAGAAACCAACGACGAAAGTGGCAGTGGATTGGGCACACGTAGTCACACCCACACGTTTCGAAAGTGGGAATATGTCGTAGTTAACCATACTATGCTATGGAACCCTTTAACTCAGAATGGCAGAGTCCAAAGAGAACATGACGCAGAACAGTCGAAAATGAAATACTGCAGTTGGTGAAAACTTGGGGAGAGCGATGGCGCATTGCCGGAAACCATACATGATGGCACGTAGTCATAGTAGATGCCCTAGGACTCTCAGGAGATATGGGATTTAAGTAAGTAGCCTAGAATCTTAATCTTCTGACGCTCATATATGCGAATAAAGATTTAAAGACTTTTATCTGAAGTGTACCAAAATTGGTAATCTCGGCCTTTTGTAAAGCCGCCTACAGCTCCGCCATCTATAGTGTATTCTCTGCAGTATGTCTTAAAAAAATTGTTGTTGCAACATTTTTGTATTGCAAAATAGAAATTAGCGTTATATTTAGCCGTTTTACATACGCTGTCAAGAGTTTCGTCGAACAGTAGGATTACCACTATACTGCGCAGTTTCGTCCAGTTTTAGTTCATTGGCTCCAAAATGTATCGCACTAATAAAACAGGTGATTCAATCCTCAAATGTAATAGCTGGCAGCACTTGTGAGTAGTAAAGAACAGTCGCGTGTGTACACATGAAATAAATCTCAGCTTAAAGCCAGACAGGGTGATCTTGGGAGGTTCAACGTTCAAGTATGCGATAAGTTAAGACGATCTTATATTTTTTTTTTTTTTTTGTTTACTGAGTCCTTTTTAAGGATTAAATAGTTTACCCAAATGGGCACCTTCAAACCTCTATCTTAATCCGGATATTTCCAACGCTTCCAACCCAAAACAGAAAACAAAAAAACACTCACTCAAGAAGGACAACGATAGAGAGAATCAAAAGAAATATCTTTTAAAATTGAAAGTATGCCAGTCGTTACATCCGCTTAGAGGAAGGAGTCAAGCCCAGATTTTCATCCACTTTTGGATAAACATTATTTTTCAGTTTTGTTGTTGTGTTGTTTTGTGTATAAAAAAAAACCAGTACCATACCATCATTAGGCATTTTATCAGTCTGTGACATCGAGGAAAGACTCTATTCAATTTACGCACAAAAGAGCATCCTGAATTCCTGACAGACTTCGCCTGATGGGTGATCGTGAGCTCGGATTTTGGGTGTTTTTCACCAGGTATGCATAGCGATGAGTTGACCTAATTTGTCTCATGATCGAAGGAAAACGTTTGGTGATTTTGTGATTATGTGATTAGGAAGGATATTTTTTTCGTAAAAGGGAAAGGGACTGCTAGTCATTGAATACTTATGTATGACGTTTCATTTGAATGGGAGTGGTGTCGAGTGACAAGTGATGGTTATCTATGTTTACTATAGAAATATACCTTGTATAAACGTTGAATTCGATGACAATTTTGATAAAATTATTTATTTAAATGGGCATTAGCAGTTTATTCTCATTTACTAAGGAAGCTTAAAACTGGTATGAAGTACTAACAGTTCAGTGATTTCCAATTAGATAAGTTATCAGTTGTTTTGTTAGTCTGATTTTATTCAAAGCTATACATTTTTCTACTAAAAAAAAGTGCGTTAGACTCTCGCGCGTTAGAAGTGAAACTTGTTTTAAATTCAATAAGTCATTGTTGAGTAAGGGCTGTGCAATGCCAGAAAATGTCATCTTCTGCCACTTCGATCTCGAATTATCAGCTACTATAAGTAATAGAGTACATATTCAGAAGAATAAATTTATAAAGTCAAACAAAAAAGCATTGAATTTTAGCTTGGTCTTATCTTTATTTCGCAGAGTGTATAAGTAATGGAGTAGTCTGAGTACACTCATAAATTCCGCCAGGAAATGCAGATCATAATAGTGAAAACCGCATCTAAATCCGTTTAATGGTTCTCGAGATTAGCCACATTTTGGGGACTTCCTTTTATACTATGTATAGATTTTACTGCCTGCTGAAGTTGGAGAATCACTTTTCGTCTGATTCAGACAAATTTGCCCTACCACCACCGCTGCTAAAGAAATTTTTTTTTTTTTTTTTTTTTCATTTATTTATTTTTATTTTTATTATATATTTATATTATTTCATACAAAATCTTATAAATTAGTGATAAGCATATAAAGAACTTAGAAAATGGATGCTACAAAAATGAATAAAGCGAATTGAACTAAATGGAAACTAAGTAAAACATGAAAGCAAACAATAAATATTAATATTATGTTTACAAAAGATTGCTAAATTAATTAAGAATTACATACTGTGAAAGTTTCACTTCAAAAATAAAGAAACATTTCAGTACTTTGCGAGAATTACTTATTCTTTCTTCTACAGTTTGGGGTGAACCAAGGACTGCTTCTCGCAACCATTTGCGTGCGCGTGTTATATTTGTACACAAATGGAAGGAACCTACAGTTTTTTGCTGACTCCCAAAAGTAAGTCGAGAAGCTTCTCATGACAAATAATAGTCTTTGAATGCTTGTCAGACATTCGTAAGAGGTGGCAACGTGAAAAAAGATTTAGGTGTTTTGCTGGGATTGAACCGGGGCAGCATTGCGAACGCACTTACTACTACACCACGGTGCCCACGAAGAATTACTTCATTTTATAGAATAGAAAGGAGCATTGTATAATATACCTATATTGAAGTTTAGTTCTAAGTGCCAGTTCCAAAGTCTTATGTGAGATCGCTTAAACTATAAAATTAAGTTTCAAAATTGTTTTGCGGGTAGACCGTCAGGACCAGCAACATCCTTCCATAGGCCGGCAATTTTCCAGACTTAAACCCTTTCAAAAATGTTTGGTCTTAATTAAAATTAAAAGCTTATTTTCGAAGGAATACAACACTAATGGCGAAAGAAAATATTAAAGATTTGTGAAAGAATGACAGTGGCATCAAAGATGTGATAAAAGCTTAAATTGCGAGTATGCGTATGCCTAACAGAGGAACAAAGGAAATTTGACAAAATATTCAGCTTACGTACATTTACTACAAACCAATATAAAAAACTGCATCAAAGATGTAAAAAAAAAGATTGTTTTGATGTGGAAATTATACAAGTTAAGACAACATTAAAATTTGAGCATCTCAACCGTGTTTACAATTTTTTGGCGGAGTACTTTATTTCCCTTTTATCTAAATACTCAGACATTTTGCTGCTTTAGGTGTTTAATTATCTGGGCAACATTTTTTCCGTAGCTGAATGGTTACACTGACTGACTGGTAGAAAAAACACAAACATCTCGTTTATAATCTGGATCCGGTATTCTCCAATCATTCTCTTCCCATCTACCAAAGAATCTCTATAGCAACATTTTTATTAATTCTAAAATGAAGTACAAAACTAAAGTCAATCCATCAGTGCTGCACGGGTGCGTGCCCGTGCCCCGAACACACACTTGTCGAGTGTTTATGTTTATGCCACACATAATCCTCTATCATAAGCCTTCTATCTAGATAAATGACGACGAGGAATATTTTTATTATGGTAATATTAACATTCATCAGCAGTCAACAGCCATTTAACGAAGAGGATATTATCTGTATGATGTTCATTCAGCAGCAGCAGCAATCGCCCCCTTGACGAGAGATGAAGTAGCTCTTGATACAAGCGCGCGATCGATCACAATCATAATTGCACCTTGAGTTGAGTGTGAGCGCCTGGCCCCTACACAGATAGAAGTATCTCCGAGTCTATTGTTATTGAAGAGGCTGCCTCTTAAAGGTGAATTCTTCCACTCTATCGTGATTGTGGCCATTTCCTTTGGCATTATAATGGAAGTGATTTTCTGGTGGGAATTTCATCAGTTCTACGTGTAGTCACGAGTGCGCATTTCTCGAACAACGGAAGAGTACAGTGCAGCAAGTAACTTCTTTGTTTGACGAAGTCTAGGTATGGAAAGTTGTAGACTGTATATTCTTATACATAGGTATAGTTTAAATGCACGATAGTATCTAAATGGAAACAATGGGATTTATTGAGGCGGTGAGTGGATAGATTTTTGCTGATTTCAATAAAATCGAAAATTGCATAAAAATATACATGGAATACTTGTAAATCTTTTTCGCATCTCTCATGCATAGATGGTCTTCATGTAATATAGCGGCTAGATCGGGAGAATGTGGGTGGAGTAAAAAAAATAGGAGAAAATACATGGTATGCTTAGAGATAGAGATCGTATTTGACTCTTCGGAATTTAAAAACTAGGCATGGCATAAGTAGACCAGTTCATAATAGAGCATAGTTCATAATTAACTTAAGCTACGGAATTTTCCACCATACCAATGGGAAAGCTTGGGTAAAGCTGAACATCGTCCACCTATATATATATGGAAGTTACAGTAAGATAACAGAGTTGAAAGACCATTAATAAACATGGTAAAAAGTAAATGACAAAATATAGAATCTTGTGGGACGCCACTATGAACAGCACTAAAGGTATTTGGGAATCGTTAGAAACCACTTGGACACGGTATGTAAGATATGAGAAAATTAGCTTGTTGGAAGGAACACAAAAGTTAAATTGTATGAAATTGTGTACGTAGTACCCACCAGGATGACTAACCTTACCGCAGTTCCTCGTAGTTGCCTTGACAGATATTTAAAAACCACTCAAGACGCACTTCAATAGATCTTTATTTGAAACTGTTGGGCCGGCGGCATTTTTATCATGCCTCTAGCTACATGTGAGGAAATTGTTACTCAAATATTATAATACTCGTAAAATACATAAATAGCATACCTGGCAAAAAGAAGATACAGCTAAAGAACTTTGAAAAATTGAATGAATCGCTAAAGCGGGCAACGATAAGAGTAGATGGATTACGCCAAAAGTTTCCAGTTAACAAAAGAGTCCACAAAATATTGCTACTATGCTCAAAACATTTGCTACCAAAATGGAAAAAAAAGTTACTAACTAAGTAAACAATTACCAAAACAAAGCTAGAAACGTTGATAAAACACTAAAAAAGAGATGCAGTTTGCGTTAAGCGAATCGTATGATGACTTATCATTATTTCTAATTGAGACTAACGTATGTATCTAGGGGGATATTAAAATGGAAAAATGTCCACATATGAGTATAAACTATGGATTTAAAGCGTTGATTTTCAACATTTCAGCTCTTCAGCTAAGTGAAAAAGGAGTTAAAGAAAACGAACTAAAGAACGCGTATGATTAAAATCATATTGTTTTTTAACCTATCAATATTGCATGTAGATATAGACGTATTAGTTATAAACAACACGGAAAAAATCTTTATATCTGTCAAAAGAAGAAAATTAAATGAGCGCATTGAGTGATTTTTGAAATGGAACATGTTCTGTGGAGATGCAATACGTTCACTCAATGTCAAATACATTAATGTAGTTTTTGATTGGGCATGGGCTCTTCAGATTTTGCTTTCAGATTTCAAATTTTTCTTGGTGAATGGAAAACAAACGAAATTAATCTGTTTCAGTGCAATTGTATTAGTATGTCATCTTGTTCGTAAAATTCAAAATAAAAAATAAATAAATAAAAAAAAAAAGAGAAATAATAAATACAGTTTGAAATTCTTTATATTTGCCAAATTTTGTACGGATTTTTTGATAGTCAGCCTAATTCGCTTTCATTCGAAAGTGAGAAAAAGTCAAACGGTGGGTATTTTGATATTCGAAGGAATAGAGAGTTTATTTTACGAAGCTAAAGTTCATTTATCATTTTTATTTATAGATTATATTCCTCCGAAATAACTGCCATTATTCATACCTACAATAAGGCTGAGTATTTTGATGTGCTTCGTTTAAATTTCGTATAAAATAGCTTGGCGTAAGTGCAAGTAGGTGTGAATCTCGAGCTGAATTCGAGATTCACGAAAATTGATCTCGAAGAAAAAAAGGGCTTTTTTATATTGTACTAGAGCGATAAAAATTGCTTTTTAAGCCCAATCTAAAACCACATATGTAAGTCATCACTTGCACTAGGTGGACGACTTCGTATTCACTTACTTAGTTCGGCAGAATTCAAACTTTTGAAATTCACTTTATTACTGGCCGACCATTTTTTGATTCGTATGTAGGTATTTGGTAATAATAATAATATTTGGCTTCAGCAGTCCTAGGTAGAACCAAGCCTAGTTTCCAACAACCATTTGTGTGTGCGCTTTATATTTTTGCACGAATGGAAAGGACCTACAGTAGTATTCTGCCGTCTCCGAACGGCGAGTTGGGAAGCTTTACATGACAAATGATACTCTTGAATGCTTGTCAGCCATTCGAAGGAGGTGGGCACTGTGAAAAACTTTTTAGGTGTTTGCGGCGGGATTCGAACCCAAGACCGCTGGCTCAGTAGTCCGACGCACTAACCACTTGCGCTACGGTGCCTGCAATACCGACCAAAACGAGTTAAAATATACCACATTACCAAAAATTTAAAAGTGTAAGAAAAACTACCAAGTTTGGTTAAAAATTAGCAAATTGGCAACCGTAAGTCTATGCTGCCAAAAGTAAATAAAGAAGTAAAAATAATTACATAATTAGTAAATTAAAGCACGTTAGCTTCAACCACATTTAAACAACTACAGCAATAGTCTCAATAAACGTGTTGCTTGCTAAAAATATCTTAATTCGTTTATATTTAAGAGTTACCATAATTCTAATGCAAAACTAAAACTCATGAGTAGAACAAAGGATCTACAGTCTACACCGATATATGTAAATATGCCTGCAAAACAAATATATATTAGCAAATCCAATACACGATTGAAATTTTGAAAGAACCATACATTTCTTTGTTATATTGTAATATTTTTAAGCAATAGTATTTATTTTTTAAAAGAACTATCAAACAAACCTTATAGTAATCCAGCGTTGAAAAATTATTATAACACGGTACATTATACAACATATTCCACAGTCAGCGTAACTCCCAGTTACCACTTCAAACTGAAATGTTATACCAGTTTATTGCACTTAAAATGCATGAAATTGGATTCACAAATGATGATATGACAGATGTCAATTTTCGACATTTTACACTTATACAAATGTGTATCCTTTAAAAAATCTCCCGTCGGTAAAACATCGCGCCGATTAAATAATCGACTGCTGCGAAAAATTTATTGCATTACGTAATTGCACTTCCGAAACAAACGCGAAACGCACACGACTCAACTGAAACGTCAAACAAATGACCCACATTGACATTTACACTCGGAAGGGTTTTTTTTTTTAAACTTTATTTTATTTCGTTCTGTTTGAAAAATGATCCGTATTCTGAAACGCGGCACTCAATTTGTCAGCTAGTCGGCGTGTCATCAATTAATTTGCTTCCCCGCTCGTTGTCCAAGGAACAAGTGTGTCATTGTTGTTTTGTTTTGTTTATTTGATTAATTTAACGGTTGACATGCAAAACGATTAAAATGAAATAAAACGTATTCTCCTCGGGGATGTATTAATCATTAAAAAAGAAAAAAATTCAAAACGCGGACAAACTGAACACCACCGCGGAACTAAACCAACGCGAAACAATTGAGCACAAATGGCGGAAACTTAACTGGCACCCCCCGATGGCGATTCTATTCACATGTGAGCCTGTCAAGCATCTGCGGGTAAAACACAAGTCAATAATGTGGTCTGGTCAGTCACTTGCACGGCACGTCACAATATCGGAAGCGGTTGCCGTTCAATTGGGCGTATGTGGGATCTAGATACAGTATCTAAATGCCTAGAGGCGTACGCATACGCAAATGTACGATTGAGTGACTTACTTGACTGACAGTCTCTAAACACTAGACAGAGAGTCTTAAGCTTTGAATGACAATGATCTTGTGATTGTGCGTCCTGCTTTTTCAGGGCGTTGAAGTTTTCTTGATGTGTTTGTATTGCGTGTTTCTATGGGATGTGCAAGGGGGCAGCATTATTTTATTTTCGCTTGAGAAGGGAGCACAATGTACAACTAAACACACAGTACACGACAGAGAAATGTATTGAGTGTTTTTCATTCAGTAAAGCCAGTTCGTTGTACGAGTATGTGTGACAAGGGTAATTGCGTGATTTAGATCTGCGCATGGTGGTGGATATTGGTTTCTTGGATCGGAGGTGGGAGTATAGGTGTTGAGTGCGAGTAAGTACCTATGTTCAAAGAAATGGTATGTTATAGTATTTCTACGACTGCTCTATTGTACTGGAAAAAAAATTGAATTATGATAAATTATGACGTTTGTACGATGTACTATTGTATGCAGCGATATTAAAACCTCGCCTATATCGGCTAAGAAATTTTAGATTTACGCGTTGGAAGGTTTGCTTCAAGTGACCCTAATACCCACGACGATAGTCACGTCGCCCATTTAGACTAGACTATGTGGAAGTACAAGCTTTTTAATGTCTTCAGTTTGAAGCTCATTGAATTTGCTTATAGACTATTCTCTTTTCAATTTTTACAAACCACGGCTGAGCTATTTGAAAAGATCTTAAACAGTTGATTCGACTACGGGACACTACACCTTTGTGAAGCTCCTAAGCTTAGCTATTCGATTTAAATGTTTTACTATCTACAAAGTCCTGGTCCTCTTCTTTAATCGTAACTGGTAGAAGACACCTTGAGACTGATGATTATAAGCTGGCATGCATACACAGTATAAAGAGAGTCATGCATCACAACACATAAACTTCATAAGAAAAGCCGTCAAATTGTAAGTTAAACCATTAAGTCATAATATTTAGCAAAAAGTACTCATATACATATGTATTTTTACCTTACACTTCAGAATATTTTCCTATCTAGAGTTTAGACCATCATCCATCCGATTGTCCTTTTTTTTATCTAAATTCTTTTAAAACGGATACAAACATTTTCAAATCCAAACATTAATCCCATTTGACATGTTTAGTCAAGGCAAACTAATACGACTTTGAAGTTCATTATAACGGTTTGTGAAAAAATTTCCTCTAAAAAATGTTATGTTCAAAAATTTCCCCAAAAATCTTTTTTATTTTACATTTTGTCCAGAACCCCAACATGGTTGACTGAATCCGAAAAAAAGGACAAGAATAAACAACCTACCAAAGGGGTTTTCTTGGTATCAATGTGGGTTCATCCTGAGACGATGGCTGGCGACTGGCGAGACATCGCACACAACATTCATAATTCTTGAGCATAACACCACATCAGGTTGCCATAACAAAGATAGACGCATTAAAAGACATGGCACAAGTATGGATACGCCTTCGATAAACAAATTAGGAATAAACCAAAATATGCATCCTTGTTAGAACGTTCAGTGATTTTCTTGGCTAATTTAGCAATTTTTTGGCCCGATGTAGTCTGGCCGGAAAAAAGGTCTGGCGCGACATTTTTTTTTTTAATTTGGTTACCTATGTGCTGTTTCGTATCTTAAAGTTTGCAGGAAGTAAGGTGAACATTTTGCCAGAATCGAAGAAGAAATCAAATTCTGGTGATCGTAAGAAAATATGTATATTGGCAAATATTTTAGTCAACCGTAATCGATACTGACGTACGAGAAGAGATCAATCAACTGAAAAACTGTACATTTTCTGTTCATAGTTCAATGCTAAGGGAAACTTGGATTTGTGGTCGTTCAGCTGTTCCCATAAAAATACAAATAAAACCTGAAACATTGAAGACTTTTGCCGAAAATATGTTAAAATAGCTAAAATAGGAACCCTCACATTACATCACTAGGGAGCACACCCTTTTTTGCAGGCTCTTCAGAGCTGATGAGCTAATGCTATAATTATTCAGATACAGTGGACGTCCAGTTTAACGAATACCCGATTTAACGAATTTCCAATATAACGAAATAGATTTTTATTCCATTGATGGCTCTATATTACGACGATTGATGCACAAAATGTCCGCTCGGCTTAACCCTTTCGGGACGCAAAAAAGTTTACTGATTTTCACACAATCAAAACATTTAAAATAAACGGTATAGCTTAATAAATTTGATGTCTGATAGCTGGAAATACATTAAGATACCGTTACTAATATGTTGGAAGACGATCTGGTACAGATTTCAACCAAATCAGAGAAATATTTTGGTTGTTAGGCATGTTTATACTTTTGGTGGTACATATATGTACCAGCGCGTGCCGAAAGGGCTAACGAATGCTTTACAAATTCTGGTTAAAAAAAAATAAACAAAATAGTTTGTCATTTTTGTGCAATAACAGATTTTTGTCTATGTGAATTGATTTGACTTTTCTTATAATAAATCATATATAAATCTTTTCTGATAAATCTTTTTTTTGATCGTATATTTGACCAAAACTTGTGTTTACCTATTACATTAATAGTATCGTTAGAAACGTCAAGTTGCAACTTGCATTTGCAATCCTTGGTTTTTTCTAAAGATGACAGACACAACTTACGAACTTAAATATATTCGTTGTGATGTTTCGCTTGACTTTAAAAACCCATAACCTATAGTCACACACAAGGCAAGACTAGTCGTCAGAGGATTCTCGCAACGGAGGGGAAATCAGGAAACGTTTTCACCAGTCGTCAAATATTCGTCGATTCGATTCCTGACAGCGATTGCTGCGAAGAATCATCTAAGAATCCGTCAACTGGATGCAGTCACAGCATTTTTGATCTTGTCAGCGGTTATTTTATCATCCGAGCGATTTTCCATCGCCATTACTAACGGTCGATATTCATCCGGCAATCCACCAAGCATTAATGACCCGTTGATTTCGTCATCAATTTTAAAACCAACTTTACGCACTTTTGCCTCGAGCACCGACATTTGATTTACGTAGTCTTCGATGTTTTCGCAATCTACAAAACCAACCGCTGCAATACGGCTACCTTTCGTATCACACCACTATCCTCGAACGCGGTTTCTTAATTTGTCCAAGCCACATGCGCCGACACTGCTTCCGCAACATATGAAAAATTACTCGTTTCCACCATTAAAGTTATTTCAGATTTTGCTTTTAAGTCACCATCGCCTGTGGATTCTGCTTCAACATGCTTCCACAAACCTTTTATGACCGAATACAATTTTGCCATGATCTTCCACGTGTCCCAATTTTCACGCCCTTTCAATTTCTCTACACATTATATTATTGTTGTCACTCATCTTTACGAGAAACAATTACGCGCTTTACAACGAAAAAAAATATATTTTATTTATCACGACTAAAACTCAAAGAATAAAAAATATATTTTTGACACTGCATGCAAGAGGCCCATAACCGAAATGATGCCAAACCTAGTTGCGTACTTACCGATAAGGCAGTGTCCTGTAATGACACCGATAGTGGTACTAATGTGTAGAGTTTTTAGGGACAAAGGGTAGCTGGAGCGGTTTAGATCTAGTCTAGGCCAGATCTGTTTGGTGGCAAGACAGGAGCTACCTTCCCATCTACCGTTGGTTTTATTGTTATTGTTTGTGTATTAGCTTGTAAGTAGCAAGAGGCATATCTATATTCTTCTTATCGGGTTGTTGTTCCTAAGTTTGAGCGAGCTCGTCAGCTTTGCAATTCTGTGGAATGTTTCTGTGCCCCAGCACCCAGCAAAGGTGAATATTAAACTGCTAAGCCATCTCCTAAATAGATGAACAGCAGTTGGAGGTGGCCCTAGAAGTGGATGAGACAGATTCCAGAGATTTCAAGGCCGCCTGACTATCCCAGAAAATTCCAATATCGTTGTTGTGTATATTACATTCCTCTTGATCCAAGACAGTGCTTCCGAAATCGCCATAATCTCCTCCTAAAACACGCTACAGTGAATCTATCTGAGAAAATACTTCCTCCTACACCATCATTGGTTTTAGAGCCATCAGTGTGGAAGTGTATCTACTTGTCTGTTATAACACCTAAGATAACTATTTTAAAAAAAAGAAAATTTTTTTAGTTCAAAAACTTAGTGAATATAAATTAAAAATTAAAATATAAAATAAAAATATAAATCTTAACCTAACTTAATATAATTATGTATTAATTCGTATGTATTTTTTTCATTTTTTTTTTCTTACTGTTCGATAACAGTACACTAGAAGCATCTAACGTAAACTTGTATATTTGTTTGAAAGCCTGTTACTTTCATGGACTTCATCTTAACCCATTAGAGCCTGGGTTCCTTTTTTTTCGCGATAATTTTAAAATTTTCTATGAATCCAAGTCCAAATGCATCTATTAAGACAAATCCGCTTAGAAAAGATTTATTTTTTTGATAGTTTATAAGTTTTGAGCCGTTGCCATATGGCAACGATAGGCCATAACGTGTACAAAAATTCCATATTATAAAGTATCTTGTGATTTGATTTTATTTGCATATACAGTAGAATCCCGATTATCTTAACATCGATTATCCGAATATCCGATTGTCCGAACTCATTCGTCATGGCTTAACATCGCTGTCAAATAATAAATAATTTGAAAAGTGGGGGGAAGTCCTCTCAGCAGTGGAAAATTCGTAAGAAAAGTAACCAAACACGTTGTGCGTGAAACTTGTAAATTTGTTTTGGTTTTCCACTAACAATGAAGATTATGAAATTTCACAATTGTCAGATGGCTAGTTTCTATAGAGTTGTTCAACCTTAGGCGAAGAAAAAGAAGGTGTAAGATTACACAAAACTACGAAAATCAATCAAATCCTGTTCCTGTATGAAGATTTTTCGCAGTTTTCGACAGAAGAGAGAAATTTCCCCATGCTGCCGATTTTAGCCCAAGAAATTTCTTTGCGCAGCTTTATGAAATTGTCGAATCTGTCAAACGTCATACATTTTTCGTTTTTTGTTGTTAATGCGTTCCTGTACTTTTGCACACTTTTCCCTCTCTCTGATATATTTTTACCCCCACTCCTTGAAATTTGAGAATCTATAAATTTTAGTGCAGAAAGTACGGGAACAGACCTATTGTATACGCTTTTTTTACGGGAATTTTTTTGAACTGTCATTTGGCTTTCTCCTTTACAAATATTTTGGGATGTATGTCAAGTATCATCTCACGCAGAAGCTTTTTAAGCTCTAAATATTACTTTTAAGTGGTTTGAAAGACAGGACGAATCAGATCCCATACAGTTGTTACAACTGAAGCGCATCAGGGACTTAGCCGCAATGAAAAGATGTGATTCATTACGTCAAACATCAATAACAAGTTATTTACGGCAAATTGCGCAGGTGCTAATAGCTGTCGTGCTGTCAAGTTATCCACCAATCCGCCTCCATCTTCATCCGCTGAATCTTCATCGGTAAACTCGGCAACTTCTGGAGGTTCAATGAATATATCAGCATCATTGTTGGTGTCATCATTTTCAAGTTCATCGATGATTTCAGCCAAAGTTAGACTAAAACAAGCATAAACAATTTTTAGAAAAAATGTACACACTATGGCCTATCGTTGCCATATGGCAACGGGCGAAGAAAAAAGTAAATATTGTTGACTGTTATGTAAATTTACCATTCAGAACTTATATCTTTAGTTAATATATGATGTTGTAGTTCGAAATAGTTCAATAGAAACCAATGTGACTGAGTCTAACAAATTTAAAATATTACTTACATTTTTCGGTTCGCCATTTTTCGGAATTTAAATCTTTTGCCAATTTTAACTTCCAAAATCAACTTAACTGGAAAAAATCACAGCTAACAAAAACAAACGTGCCCAAAGCAATATCTATGTGTATTTGTTTTCATAAAAAAATCGGCGATTACTAGATCAACAGTTTTCAAAATCTGAAATTTTCCGTGACATGATTGCCGTTGCCATATGGCAACGATAGGCTCTAATGGGTTAAGTGATAAGGTATACAGCTTTTAAAGAGTCTTCTGGCTTACACAAGCACAAATCAGTGGCAGAATTTGAAGCACATTGCAAGATTAAAGTGAAAATTGTGTGTACCCATAAAGTGCTCTAAATTCATACATGGTAGCCCTAACTCAACACATTTCACAACTTCCCTTTCTTCCCTTTCTAGTTCATTTGCCCATGTCGATCGACCACCTCCTGCCTGCAACTCAATGTAAACTACAAGCTCTTCAAGAACAAAATATTAAGTAGCTTTAGCTTCATAGGTGGTCTGTAAATATCTTTAGCAAATGCGCTGAAAATCCGTCATCTTTGGTTAGTGGCATCGTTCGATTCATAAATCGGGCAGTCGCATCCAATGTGGGCACGGTCCATGCTCCTCTTATTTTATTTTTTTTTGTTATTTACCTTTTTTTTTTATTTTTTTGTCAGCTAAAAGTCGCAGTCGGTCGCTCCCATCACGATGTTCAGATCTCCTCAACCAACAGGTAGAACCAGGGCACACAACAAGGTAAACATCATTTACAAATCCGTCATTAAAAACTTAGCAATCACCTTATGCAAGTGCTCAGCTGTTGAGACGTAACATAGTACATGTGGTTGCAGATTGCAGGGTTGCAGAGGTGCAGGTTGACAGATTCCAGGGGGGCGACTGGCAACTCCAATATTCATCTCTGGTCGATTTTATGAATGAAAGGTATTTCCGGTGTCCACCTGAATCGGATTTGCGTAAATCTTCAGATTTAGTTTCGCTGAACAAGTGAAATAACTTCATGGGTGCACTAGTGTGTGTGTGTGTGTGTGTCTTGGTGTTTCAGTGCGGGATGGATGCAATGGAAGAAGGTGTATCCTTTTCTTTTTGAGGAATTTTTACGCTTTCCATTGCGCATGTTGCGGGAAATGAAAAGTCCTTCGAGGGTGGGGAAATACAACCAATCTACTGTTAAGTACCCACCCACGAAACACATACAACGAAGAGGATAATATCGACTAAGAAGTGAGATAGCTAGATTTACTCTTTCAAAATGGCTGTTTAAACATTTCCTCTGAGTGGGTGAGTTGCGGTGTTTTAAAGGAGACTCATGTTAGCTCAAATATGTACATTGTCGTACATACATACATATGTATGTCTGTTTTAACTTTTCATTTCAAATTCAATGAATGTTAAGCCATGTTGTCCTTAATAGTTTTCATTGGCATGATGACAATACATTTTATCACTGTTGATGTTTTAATCGAAGCCATACCGTTAGACTTATGTAATTTGCAAAAAGCCTAATTCTATTACACATATGTAATTCAGACAATCCTGGACATATTTCTGATTTCAAAACCAATAACTATTCCTTAGAATATACGCACTTACTCAATGTCGTGTAAAAAAAAACTGTAAATGGAGTTAGTTTTTCTATAAAAATCGATATGCGGCCCCTAGACGATCAATATTATTGTGCAATATATTGCACATAATTAAATAAATTTTGCTTTAAAAGAATTAAAAAACGTTAATTTAAGATTTAAGTCCAGCTAGCGACACAAAATCGACCACTGTGCGGCGTATTGGATGAACTAACATCAGCGTTGCCAGATTTTTCTTTAGGAAAAGCGGGATTTTGAAACCTTGTGATTAAAAAAGCGGGATTCTTACGTCGAAAGCGGGACACAGAAAAACATATGTAGTCAGTAGTTTTTTATTAGGTACGTATCCTTTTATTTGGGATGATGGTTACACATAGAAAAATGTGTTTAATTAAAATACGTTACTGTCGAAGTTAGTGAATAAGAACATGTTACAACATCATTTATTGTCTTAATAAATAATCCAGAAAGCAATAGTTACTATACTTTTAAAATAACTGTTTGTAAGATTTAGAGGAATACAAATAAGTACATAATTATTACTTATTTATATTTCTCTGTAGGCTTAACTTCTTTTAAAGTTTACTTTTTTTCTTTAATATAGTTGAAGAGCTCTGCACAGGATAGCTCCATCCAGATTGAATAAGATGAGTAATTCAGCTTTCATCCGACCATTTTAAATTCATTTGGAAAAAAAGCGTTTGGGAAAGCAGTTTGAAGTTGGGACACTTAATATAAAGGAAACTAGTTTAAACATATTCTTGGAATCATTTTTTTGGAAACTGTTGCTTGTTATTTGCCATTGTGGCATTATGTTATAATAGAATAGTGCATATATTTATGTGTGCAGAGTGTCCCTACTCATTTTTCGATATATTCTGAGGGTGATGTATGGAATGAACAAATGTTTTGAAAGCGGGACTGTGCCTGGCCCGCGCGGGACATTTAATTTTGGACTAAATATCGGGACGTCCCACCAAAATCGGGACGTCTGTTAGATATATAGATACTTCACAGTGACCACATTGCCCGCTGACTGCCATTCTCCCATCCTACTCTACACTCCAAAATAAATTTTCTATTACTTCTTAAGTTTTTATCGAAATTTTCACCTATGAACTCGCTGAGGTGTTTAGTGCACGATACTTGAAAAAGAAATATATAAATAAATATTTTGGCTTCAGCAGTCCTAGGTAAAACCAAGCCTAGCTTTCCCGCAACCATTTTGTGTGCGTGTTGTATTTTTGCACGAATGGAAGGGACCTACAGTTTTCTGCCGTCTCCGAAGGGCGAGTTGGGAAGCCTTACATGACAAATGATACTCTTGAATGCTTGTCAGGCATTCGGAAGAGGTGGACACTGTGAAAAACAAATATTGTGCAATATTACCCACAGGCAATACAATTTTTTATATTGCGCAATAAATATCAAACTAATTTTGATTTTATACAATATATTGCACAACCTTCAATATTGCCTACAGACGATTGGTCGTCTAGGAGCTATGCACTAAGTGACGAGCGACTGAGCGATTAAGTGACAAGTCTGAACGACGAGTGGCCTCAGAGCGTCGTCGCTCGAGAAATTAGTAGTAAAAATGTAATTTCCATATTTATAGATTTGTTATACGATGGAAAACGATTTGGTGTTCACCCTATGTTGATTTGGTTCCTTTTCTGTGGTAGAGAATAGCTTGTCAATGTTGAATAATAACTTTGAGCGGTCAATTTACCCTGCTTATGGGGATAGCTACTCAATTGAAACTACTTCTTTAGAGTCAATAATATTCTTCTTGTCATTTAGCTACCTGTTGGCAATATACATAATGTAGGTAGTTGGTCGATAACTTGACCCATTTGTGCTAATAATTAATTATTATTGCGTGTTTGCATTATTACTATCCTTTTTTTCTAAACACTATCAGATCTGTGGCGTGGAGTGCTTTATATAAGCAAGAACCACAAGCAGAGATTTGCCAGGCCAAAATATGCATCAACAGACTCATCATTTAGTGCTTTGGTGGATGTACAGTTGTGCTGGATAAAAATGATGAAGACTGCAGTGACCATGACAGTAATTCTAGACCCTACAAATTGAAAAGGTCAGACTACGGAGATTTTCATTATTTTTATAAAAACCTTCGCAGATATCCGCAATAATTTTTTCAATACCTTCGTATGACAGTAACATAACATTATTTGTATTAATTTTATTTTTAAAATCTTTACGGCCGTCCTCCCAACAAAAGAAATCAAACATTCCAAGCTTATTTAGTGGCAACTACGTGGTCACATCCCTATGATTTCATATGTTTTAATTTTTTTGCGTCGCTCACACTCAATCGCTCAGTCGCTCAGTATGTGGCCATAGCCTTAGGCTGCGGCCACGCAGTGAGCGACTGAGCGATGAGCGACTGATCGACGTCAGTCTACATTCAATTTTGTTTTAATTTGACGTTGATTTCATATGTTTTATTTTTTTTGCATCGATCAGGACTCGTCGCTCAGTCGCTCACTGCGTGGCCGCAGCCTAAGACGGCACTTGTACAGAACAGAGTATGACTGAATAGGAAATCATTGATTTAATTACTTTAAAAGTAATGAAAACTTAAAACCACATTCAAAGGTGGTGTTGTGCTTATTTCTTTGGTCCAACAGAATACGAAGACAGCATGTAACCTTGTGGTGTATCCTCAGATTTAGTATGTTCTTTTTTTGTTTTTAATAAATATTTGATCACATTTCCGAGGTACATAAACTGTAATCTAAATTTTTAGCTTTCGAACTTCCCACTCACTTTTATATATTTAATAGACTGATCTATTGCGTAGGCATGATTGCTCTACCCATGCATATCGCTGAAGTACGAGTATCTTTCCTTTAAGTTGCGCTGTATGCAGTAACGCTTCGTTAAACCGCAAATGTTTAGAGAGAATGGTAGGTAACCAAAAGCTGGGAAGCTAGACAAGTTATTACAAAAACAAAAAATGGAGTGACAATTGACGACATTCTATTATTGTATTTCAATATTTCACCTCACCACCACAGCACGCCCTTATATCCATGCCTATCGACATACTTTTTGTTAGTATTGAAATATATGCGGATGCAAAATTACTGTACCGAAGAGTCAAACGGTTTTAAACTGCATTTTGCTACGCTTTTTTTTTTGTACTGAAGGCGACACCATCGCCACCATCAATGAGAGAGCTGCTGTTCCAAGTTACGTTTATCTACTTTGGCTTCAGCTTCTGGGCTATGAGTGCCATTCAAATGCATTTTTTTTTTTTGCATTTTAGAATTCCAGGTTGACACGCTTGCTGAATCTGTGGTTTTTAGATCACAGCCAGTAATCTTAGATCTGTGAGATGACATTCGCGCGACTAGTGATTTCTTCCATGCACATATTTTTCTTTTTTTCTTTTATTTGAATGCGCATAGGTAAAACAAAATGTATCAGTGTATCTGTGAATAAGATGCGCATACCATGCACGGCTTAGCTAAACTAGCAGACTGCAAGATCGACACGATATACAAACAAAAAAAAATACTCTGTATATCGAAGATATGGAAATAACCGTCCGACGACGATTAAGAGTGTTTAAAGCATACCCCTTATCGAAGAAAGAAATTACTGAGGAGAGGAATTCGAGGTGTCATATTTGGAGCAGCCATAAGACATTTTCTGGAGTAGTAAAAGTCACGCTAGGATACCATGTGGCCAGAGTTCCCTCCCTTGTCGTTAGGCAAAGTTCTCATTGCGGTAGAAAATGGTACTCAAATGAGTATGAAGGTAGTACGCAATAATGAACCTAAATCGGCTTAATGGTATTTTTCAATTAGAATCAGAAATTATACATTTTCAAATATTTGTTTTATTTGAACACACATTTTTTATTCATTAAAAAAATATCACAAAGAAAAAGCTTATTTTAATTCAACATAAATTACTTCAGTTCATCCACAAAAAATAAAGGTAAATTAAACCTTTAAAGGTTTATTTTAAAACTAGCTGATGTACCCGCTTCGCTGCGCATACAAAAAGATTCTCTTTGTATGTAGATATGTGTATTTGTAATAAATTGTCTACTGGTAGGAGACTTCCAGCTTAATGCTACACTTGTCCTTGCACCTTAAAAGTTGGCATAAATACTTGCTTTACAATTTGTTCAGCACCAAATGACTGAATGGATAAAGGATTTTCCATAGACTATTAAAGAAAAACGTGACGCAGGTGGGTTAGCAATTAATTCCAATCTAACTTTTCCGCTACATACATATCTGTATCTGTTCCAAGCCCTGCATCTACTTATCATATAACAAATTGCAACTAAATTTATTCAGTTATTGGATTAGAGTTGATAGAACAATTATAATACATATACGTTAGCACGAAGCAATCCCAATCATGTATACTACACGCTTGTATCGCATACACGCATACCCGCTACCACTGGTGCATTGACGGTGGCAATGGTCTTCACTGATCGTTGTCGCGAAAGCATACAAACAATATTTCGTTATGTTATTACATTTCTCACAGAAAATGTACAAAGAAGATATAATTTAAAGAAATATGTAACTTTTATTTTCATACGTTATTTAAGAACTAAGATAGAGCGAAATAAATGCCCAAAAGTAAAATATAAACTTTTGTTTTACTCATTTAGAAGGTTTTTATTGAAATATATTGCTTTTTTTTTTGGATCCATTTTATAGACTTAATCCAACCAGAATCAATTGAAAAAACCGCATTCAAATTCGTTTAGTAGTTCTTTTGTTTTTGCGGCACATACATACATACTTTTTTTTAGACTTCATTTTACAAAAGAAGTGATGATGATAAAATATAAGTTATGTAGTTTATAAGGTTTGTATATTAAAATAAACGAAAAAGAAAAACTAGTATACTCCACAGTTATTTCAATATTTAACATTAAAAAATGTAATACAAATTATTTTTTATAAAAGAAAATAAAGTAGAGAATCAAATAATCATATCGGAAATCAATATAGTGAGCGACTTTCTAGTTATAGATCAGAAATTTCATGTCCTGAATAGATAAAGTTCCATAAAATATGTCTTAGCCTTTCGTACGTTTTTGCACACGCTTCGGATTGTCCCCATTTTTATCATCCATCTCAAGTCTTTATAAAAATATGCTGAAGCTTTAATTGAAGGCTGCATTTTATTTTCTTTTGGTGCAATAGCATCTTCTGCGCCTACTACACTATAGGCAATTACACACAAATAATTAAATTGTAGGTACTAGAAAAACTACCAAATTACAAAACCGACTTACATTTTAAGTTTAACCACAAATTTATCCGTTTTAAATGTTTCCCTATACAAAATAAACTTTATTTGTTGACAAACATCAACCAAGTAGCAGTAGAATGATAATAAAAGTTAAGTATGTAACATCAAAGTACATAATATGTTCAGTTCAGATTCACTTCACAGTTGTTCAGGAAAACAATTGAGAAAAAGAGGTGTATCCTGCGCGAGAATTTGAATTGGAACGCGTGGGAGTAGGTATCTTGTAGTTTAAGTCTGTTGTTACAAAATTTTTTAGAAAAATAAGAAATGAGTTATTAATATGAATTTATACAAAGTAGTACGCGGTAGATCCAAAGTAGTACCGTACTCAGTTAGCAAAAATGTACTCAAAAACTTCAAAACACTACAATTGTAGCACGGGAGGGAACGCTGCATGTGGCACCATTTTGCTATTGCGGTTTTTAATCAAGCACTCGTAGACTTCTTTTGATTTCACTCAATTTAAAATGTATGTTTAAAAGGTGGTGAAAATTGCGCATTTCGTTCATAATTATTTCCATATAAATTAATTTGTAGTCTTGCAATTGTTTGTTAATTTTCTTTAAATTCTAAAAAATCTATATACATACGAGTACATATTCTTCTTCTTCTCTTCATTTAAACAACGAGGTTATGATCAGAATTATAGAGATCACAAACTTACAACCCTCCCACTTCACTGCATTCCTACGGGTCCACCTGTGGGGCTCGCCGGTTCGACCCCAACATATGTACATATTACACATTTTTTATAGGTACTTTCCTTGCCAAAATATACTTTGTATACGTACATACACTATTAAAAGCTGCCGGAAACATCCCTGTGACATAACCTTAAAAGTGCCATCCATTAAGGGATTCTAGTTTAGCAGTACGAATATTGGGTGTTTTTTTAAAATTCGATAAAAAAAACCAAGTATATTTTTTCTAGTCAGTCTTTTAAAAGATACTAGCTGACCCGGCGAACTTCGTTCCGCCCAAATTTGTGAAATGTAATAATGAAAATATTAATTCCGAGCATGCACATGCTGCTTCATGTAATTCGGTGAATTCTAATTCTTTATTCAAAAGGTTTATTAAATACAATGGAAGTATAACAATATCGATATGTGGTGTGATCGATATTTTGGAAAACATTCGTGATGAGCTTGAAATCACACCATAGCCCATCGCCAACAATTGCCTGGAGAACTCTGCAACGGACTGGTCATTTCGTAAAGCTACTCGCATGTTCGTTTTCAATTGCAATTTCTTCAGATATCGCCATGAAGCCGACGCCTTCAAGCAAGCATTCAATTCATCTGCCGGAGTTGATCTTGGAATGACAGGCAGCGTTCGACGAAAATCGCTTGACAGCAAAATCATTGCGCCACCGAAACGTCGTTTATCATTTCGTAAATCTTTCTTCTTCTAATACGCGTTTGTCAGCGATTGTGCTTTTCTCCCAGATGATAATTTTACATTGCTGCAATACTTTTGCCAACGCAGAGTTCTTTGAAATATTGCATGCAACGTCTTCATCCAACCAAAAAATGTAATAATCAACGAAGAAATGGATTGAGTTCCATAATTACCGACATACGAAATCAATCACTAAATGAAATGGCCAAATGAGAAGGTTCTGGAACACGAACTAAAAAACGTTGAAATTAAATTGGATTCATTTCACAAAAATCAATAAAATTTCCACTGACGCACAAATTACACAAATCCAATTGCACCGGAACGAAATCAAAAGGTCACTTTTCACAATACAATTTTTCGATAGAGAAATTAAACAAAATTTATGAAAATCACAATGAAAATTGTGAAAAAAAATTAATATTTTATTTTATCTGCACGCAATAGCGAGTGCAATTCAATTGGAATGACGAAAAGAAAAGAACACCTGTCATAATGCGTAATGGCAAGTGGATCAACTCCGCCACCTGGCGGTTTTTCGAATCATCAACAAATGTCAAAGTCGATGTTCAGCGCCATCTGTTTTCGAACAAATGTACTTAAAACCGGATCTTCCCGGATTTCCAGATTTCTCGTGCACACAAACAGTCGCGTCACTCACTTTTGCAACCATTTGAACTATATATAATATTACGTTCAAAATAAACAAATAATTTCCCATACAAAATGTATGGAAAATCGATTTTTCTGAATTTTCGAATTTTCCTGGAAATTTTCCAAGATTCTCCTCCATAGTGTCCTTCCTTGGGCTAATACGAATCCATCAAGCTCCAAATCGTGAAAATCGAACGATCCGTTGTTGAGTTATGCGTGCACACACGGACGTCAGTCTATTTTATATATATAGATTTGACATGATTCCAACCCATCTGGTGATACGAAAAAAAAAAACAAAAAGATTCCTAATCAGTATGAAATATCGCTATCGCCTGAACTACGGAAATAAAAAACAAAAACGGCTATTTGAAAATTCATGGTGTATAAGAGACTTTCTGTAGGATAAATTCAGGAAACGTTTGGAAGATACATTTCTGAAGGTCTAATCTTTAAAAATGTGAAATAAAAAAAAAACGATTTTTTCAAAATTCTAGACTAGAATACCCCCTAAATAACCATTGTTACCAATCGATATATGGTATTTTCTTCGATGAATTTCATCATGCAATGTGACCCGAAAATGCAGAGCGCAGATGATCTGTCATCTGGTTCAATTCATGCTTTAAAAAAGGCCGTAAAATGCTCCTCGTCTTTGGTCGTTCCAAAATTATTCCAAGTGGATTCTCGTTAAGAAGCCTCAACTACTTCCAATGGAGATTGAATTTTTCTACTCTTCATATCAATAACAACAATAACAACAGTCAATGTTAAGCATCAATGAAGATTAAATTTTGCATGAAAATAGAAGAGTGAAATAAGTCCCCGATTTTAAGGACTTATTTCATTGTTGAATTTGAGGACTTATTTCACCATCAAATAACACCCCAATGTTTGACTAAAGTTGGTTACAGGTGCCTAGTCAATATCTTGCATTTGTCGAAGGTTATCTAGCACTGAGCTTATGGATCTAATTGCTTCACATATTCCCTGCTTGTTAACATTTTGAGTAAACTAATCACACATAACTTCCTGCTTATTTAACATTTTTTACTAGACGTCTCCTTATTAACTCCGTGGTGAGAGTCGATATGTATTTAATCCAAGTCAATCATGAAACAACGCGAAATGACTTTCCAAACTCTCACTCGTAAATCACATCTAATTACTATACACTATTAAATCCTGGCACCACCAATAAACCCGCACTTGTTGACGTAACTGGTAACGTTAGGGTTTATAGTTCGCCACCTTCCCCCCTAATCCTAGAACAATGCATAAAATCGGAAATAATATGCCCTCAAGTCCAGACCCCGTAATCATGGCATCTCAATCTAAGTTAACTACCAAAAAAAAAGCCAACCAATTTTCTTGGAAATCCGTCCGCACCATACACACACACATCATAAAATATACATAATTAAATTACCTAACCATAACAATAATTCTATTTCTCACAATAAAAGGTCAATGAAAAGAGACACATGGCTATATAGCCTCCAAACAAATGGACAAAGAGCAACGAGCCAAACCAGACAGAGACACCAACAAGGGAAAAAAATGAAGGGGGCCTGAAAAACGTTACAATCAATTAACAAGGCAAAGATTTAACGATATAACCAAAAGGCCATTATATCGCACCACGAGTTCACATTTATTACGGTGACAATTTGGGACGAGAATGTCCACCGCGCCGGTTCACCTGGTGGTGGCGACGACGACTAAAAAACCAAACGACAAGCGAAGCAACACTAAGAATGGTAGGAGGATGAGGCATACACAGAAGAGTGATAATAATAATAATAATCACTTTACGTTTGTTGTTTCACAATAAAAGAAATAATAAAAGTCCAAATAAAACAAAACTATAGTGGACAAGAGACGATGCGAACGAACAACAAGACATTATCACCAAACAACACATGTATACGAGTACCTCCATATGCCACGAAATGATTGGAACGACAACAACGACGACGCGACGTCAAAGTCGACACAAACTACACAACCGTAAGGGAAGATGCAAGGTGTAGGCAAGTATTGTATAGGTAGTCCCTGTCCCGCCGGCCGGAGACTTCAAGCGCGTGAAGAATATCCACCGAGTGATTCCGTCGCGCGCTCTTATCTTATCCTAGCTACGATCTTAAACGCTTAAGACCGAATGCCACCTCAGAGTTTTTCGAGATACTCGTACCTGTATCTTTTTTCTTTTAAGTATTTGTATCTGCGTGCGGTGGTTTTTGTTTACACCCCACTGTTGAAATGCATGCAAATTTTCAGTAGGGATAGAATACAAGAAGTCATTGTGCGCCCCACCGAAGTGTCATCTGTGGAGAGTTCTGTCAATCTCAAAACACACCTGTCCACACCACAGAACACGCTCCACGTTCAATTAATTTCAAATCAATTCATTTGTTGTCTGATTATGCACGATTTATTATTATTCTCAAAATAGAAACACCATACAGAATGCATCCCAACCTACAAAAAATAAATTCCGTTTCTTCGTGCACCGGGCATCTTAATTTTTTGATTTATGCCCAAATAAGCGCCGCCATATGAATGGGGCCCACAATGACGATCCACGATGACGATGACGATGGCCCAAACAAAAGCCACACAATCAGGTGAGGAGAGGTGAGATTACCTTGGAGGATTTTGTTTGTTTTGTCTTTTTCTCTGATGCAGCAACAACCTTAAGCACCCATCAACCACCAAACACGAAAAGAAAGAAACAAAACAAAATGAAATGAAATGAAAGGAAAAAACAAATAATCGCGGAGTAAATCCACATAAATAAAATAAAGACCCCAAACAGAAAAATCCCCCGAAAGATTTAGGGTCTGAGATTTTCATCTCGTATTCTTCTATCAGACATTTATGGATCTTTTTTCATTGCATTCGGGATTCGGCATCGGCATCGGGATCGAGACTGTGGCCACCAGGGCCACCTTCTCTTCTTTCTTTGGCAATATTCTTTACTTCGTCGTCTTCAATGGTACTCGTAGTTGCTTGCTTGGTTTGTTGAGTGTCTGCGATGGGCAGGCTGTGCTGTGATTTTATCTTCTTCGAATAGGGTGTGTTTTGTTAATTTTGCTTAGGCCACGAATTAGGGAATCCCTTCTTACATAAAATTTTGGAGTTCGCATTAACTGCTCTGTTGCACTCAAAACCTAGGCACTTTTAAGGTTTTTCAAAAATATTTTTAGTTCGAAATCAAAAATCAATGGCAATCAGGGTCTAAAAAAAAAGATTCACTTTTGCTGTGCCATCAAGGGTAGATCTAGAACTACAAACCTGGCTGATTAGCAAGGCATTTGACAAAATCTCCCAAGTGCTCTTTAGATCCTCTGTATCTAACTGCTTCACAGCCACCTCTGGAGTCCCACAAGGTAGCCTTGTTGGTCCCTTGTTATTTTTGTTAACAATTAATGATGTGGATTGCATTACTTTTAACTCTTATTTATCAATCTACGCCGATGATATGAAAATCTATAGGTTCATCAGATCACCCACTCCAAGATGACCTGAACAGATTTTCAACTTGGTGCAAACACAACTTTTTGGAGCTTAATATCAGCAAATGCCAAGCTATAACCTACTCCCGTAAACGCCTCCCACCCCCTTCTAGAACTTACTTTATATGTGATGAACACGTCCCCTTTGTCACTTCTTTGCGTGATCTGGGTGTTAACTGCGACAGGGAACTCCCATATAGACAATATAATTAACAGAGCCAACTCTACGCTTGGCTTAATTAAACGCTGGTCCAAAGAATTTTCTAATCCTTATGTCAGACGATCGCTTTATTTTACCTAAGTAAGATCGATCCTTCAATATACTAGTCAAGTTTGGTCACCTTATTACGATGCCCACTCTCTACGAATTGAAGCGGTACAACGCAGGTTCGTCCGCTTCGCCCTACGCGGTCTTCCGTGGCTCGACAAATATTATTCGCCACCCTATGCAGATTGTGTAAAATCAATTAATGTACAGTCTCGCCGATATATGTACATACTCTTTGTTCAGCAGTTATTATCTGGTAGTGTCGACTGCCATGCACTGCTCCACAAGATCATCCTTAGCACTAAACCACGTAACCTAAGATATATTCCCCTCTTGCGACTGAATTATCACCGTATCAATTATGGTTATAATGAACCGATTTCTCGAATGCTTCGCGTCACCAATTCCTTCCAAAACGCATTTGATTTCCATTTAAGCAGATCCACTCTCAGAAATACCCTACACTACCACACTATCTCCTCTACTCCCCATTCCTAGAAGTTTAGCCTTAAAATCCTTAATTTAAGCTTAAGTTTTAGATTGTTTAAGATTTAGTATAAAGTATGCTTGTATTAAGCAAATAAATAAAAAAATAAATAAATAAATATAAAATATATATAATTTTCGTTCCCACCCAGGTTTCAAATTTTCAGTTATTCCCTCCAAACACGCATCTTATCATTAAAGGCACCTGGGTCAGCCCATGATGATGATTCTCTTCATCCACTTACTTACTTATTTAGGTGGCGCTACAGTTCGGGATGGACCAAAGCCTCTACCAACAACCGCTTTCAGTTAGCCCAGTACTTGCCTTCTTAGCCCAAAGGAACAGCGATTGGCAAGAGTAATCCTTCGTTTGATTTCCGACAAGATGTCATTTTTGGATCTTATAGCAGAGCCGAGGTAGTCAAAGTCCTTTACTACCTCATAGTTGTAACTGTCTATTGTGACGTTCTGTCCAATTTGTCCGTTGATGTTGAGTGTGTACCGCTTAACCCATTTTGATAGCTCGCTGTATTCTACCCATACTGTCAATGTCAATGTCGTCGGCGTATGTAAGTAGTTGAACGTACTTTTGAAAGATCGTTCCTCGTGTGCTGGCTTGTGAGTTTTGAACAATTCTTTCAAGTATACATATGATGTTGAAGAAGTCACATGGCAGTTCGTCACCTTGTCTGAATACTTTTTTGACATCAAAGGTCTCGGTGAGGTCGCTACCGACAGCGAGCTTTCTCCATCGTCATTCTGCGCAGTTGGATGGGTTTTGCAGGTATGTCAAAACTAGACATGGCTCTATACAGCTCATCTCTCCATATGCTGTTGCTGTCATATACTTACTTACTAAGTTGGCGCTGCAGCTCGAGGTAAACCGGGGCCTGCTATTAAATATTTTCACGAAAAACTAATTTTCTTTTATTTTTCTAACAAATAGTGGTTGACATTTTTCACAAATTGTCAGATGGCTGTTTGATAGATGTCCCTCGGTGACTCCATGGATGAAAGTGTAGCACGATTTCACAAAAGGGGAAATTTTTTGAGACTCTCTTTAAATTTTTTGACACCTCATTTGGCTCTCTCTTCTCTTAATTTTTGACAGATTCAGTAATTTTTCGTAAAATGTTCTCACACCAAACCGACCTTTTATAAAACATTAAATTTGCAAAGCTCTCAGTGCAATTATCTAACCGGTTGCTAAATTTTTCAGCTGGAGAGCTGGAGCTCGTCACTTATATATGTGGACTTCATGAAAAGCAATTGAAGCATTTCTCTTCCCTGAAGGTGATATGCACGCTGACTTTCACATAAACCCCTGTTCTCATTATTTCATACTTTCTTAGTCTGATGGCACTGCTAATTTAATACTTCTCCGATAAAGCTTCACCAGAAATTTCCTATCAAAAAGAATAGGGTACTGTACAATGTGTAACGCATTATACCATATTCTTGACAGTTTTTCTCTACAACATTCTTCCAATAATAATCAGCCTGCTCTGTTTGTTTAGATCTCTGAAGATCTCCTCAGCTTAAGAAGTGGTAATTGAGTGAAAATCCTAACTGACACATTTTATTGGCATCGTGATTATCTACGATATTTGTCACAAAGTGTCTGTGGATTTGAATTTTTATGGTTCTGTCATTGGGGGGATAGTTAATCCGTTTCTGATCGTAGATTCTTCTCTGCTTTTTTCTTTGCTCTTCTTCACCATGTCAGTTTGGTGACTTTGATTTGGTTTATTGGTAATGTCATTTTAATATAATTGTTTTACGGGTGGTCGACGATAGTAATACGATTCGACAGATATTTGAAACTATCGTGACATTCTTGCGCCACGTAACAAAGTTAACATGACTGATATCGATCGATAATTGTTGACAGTTGTCATGTGTGATTGTTGTCGTATTATTCTTTTTAATTGTGTGTGTACAAAGGGAGAGGATGTAGTGCAGTTGTAGTTTACTGTCGAAAATTAATGACTTGTTTTTGGGCGGTAAATTTACCGCTTTTTGAAAAAATAATTGCGAATCAGATAAAAATCCATGAAGTCAATAAATCTTGTTTTAATAAAGCCAGCGATAGGATGTGGTTTTACGGTTGTTGTTTTTTTTTTTTACCAAATTCTGATGTGAAAATGTTCACAACTTTTCAACAAAAAAAAAATCTGAGCATGAAATTTGAAACGAGGAAGTTACCTTGAGTAAACTTTTATCATTTCGAACAGACGATGGACTGGACATTTGTCGATTGTCCCTTTTTTTAGTGACAGACAATGTTGTGTATATAACTGCAAGGATAATGCGCACTCAAATGGAAACAAATACACACCATACACAGGCACAGAGGCCACGTAAAGGTATAAGAAAGTGTTGATATGTTTACAGAAGCCAGAGTTTAAAGGAGCCACCCCAAACGGAAAAACCCGAAGCCGTTTAATTAACACAATACGATATTCCCAGTCCGGTCTGACTCCATTTTAAGTGTGATGCACCGGAAGTGCTAGTGGGCTCGGGCTCTTAGGGCGCACTTACATATATCCCTGTTGACACTTCGACAGACTTGGAAAAATCTCATCTGCTGTTGTGGCAGCACTGACAAATATTTATTTAACTTTTGACAGAATAAATATTCAAAAAGGAAAGAAACAAAAAGGATCATCAACAGTTTGGGATGTCATCAGGCGAATTTCCCAGGTTTTTCCTTTTCAATTTTTTTTTGTTTTTGTTTTTCCTGCTCTCGGGCAGGCATATGACTTTTTCATGGAACGCGGTCCATTAGGGCAAATAAAACAAAGGCCGCAAAGGCCAGATAATTGCGGATGGTAACGAACTTGCAGAGCATTATTATTGTGTTTGTCTAGGGGTAAGTGTGTTTTTAATGAATTTAACTTTGTTTTAGGGGGTGTGGTAAAATTGTGCTAACTAAGGGTGGCAGGATGAGTGCTCTTTGGTGAAATGTTCCATATGTTTTGTGATTTGAAGTGCAAATGGTTGGAATGGCATTAATAAGGGATGCAGATGGACTTTAAGGCTTCGTCAAACATGGAATGTATATTGTATTGTACTGAAATCAAAAAAATATATTCTCTAGAAGCCAATCCTTACTCATTTATTTTATTATTGGCAAACTCAAGAGCGGCGTTAGGGTAGAGCGCGGTTGGGCGACTGCCCAGGGCGCCGATCCAGTGGCATATTGTGACTTGTTGCATTCTCGGCAGCGGCCAGATCACCTGTGAGAGTCTTTCATTCCCTAGATCTGGCGACAAAATCGCTTAGCTGGCAACACTGGAACGCGAGTACTGCTGTACATTTTACTGGAAATCCCCGTCAATAGACAAAACTTATTATTTAGCCCTTTTTAGAATTGTATTAAAAAAGAGCCAGCATTATTTTTTACTTATTAAGAAGCGCAACACAGCTCACTGGTGCACTTGAAAATAATTCGAATTCGTCACTTTGTTTGGGGTACTTCAGAGGTTGTTACATTGTTCCCAGATTCAATTCTAACCGATCACTAAAGGCTGAGCTATAACAGTAGAATGGGTGCGTACGTCGACGTACGAAACTGCGCGAACACAAGGAATTTGTAGGTGTGTTTGTTAACTTTTATTAACACAAATGGCACATCTGTCAAATAGTAAAAGTGGGGGAAAATCCACTCTTGTTCTTTTTTAACTATTGAATATTTTCACGAAAAACTAATTTTCTTTTATTTTGTTAACAAGATGTGATTGACATTTCACAAATTGTCAGATTGCTGTTTGAAGGATGTGCCTCGGTGACTCCATGAAAAAATATATAGCACGATTTCGCCAGAGGGGAACTTTTTTTGACACTGTCATTTGGCTCTCTCTTCTCTTGATTTTTGACAGTTGAATGTAAGTTTTCATAAATTAACAGGTTACCAAACACACCTTGGTGCAATACAATACAATTACCATTATAACTTTTTGCTTCGATTCGTTAAGTTTTCGTTCACTTTTGCTCACTTAGGAAAGGGGCGAATCCATTCGCTGTTCGTACGAAAATTTGACAGCTGTGTAAATTTAAAATTGGAAGTTTGCAAATAAAGACAATTCGGCTTATATACAATTTGCAATTAATAGGATTATTATTTGAAAGAATAATTGTTCTTAGATTTCATTTACATACGTCGAACTTAAAAAAATGGCTTGCCCAGAGAATTACAATTTTCTTTCCCAATAAATCCAATAAATTGAAAATTGAAAACACACAAATGGCAGGCAAAACGACTTGACTCTGATAATCGTCACTGATAACACTGGTCAACAACGAAATTGTTGTTTCAATAAAAACATTATCAGTTTAAAGAGTTTAACATGCTGAATCTAAATCTGGCAACAGAATTGCTCAAGATATTTATTTTTAGCACGGTACTTCGATATTACCTATGTTACATTTTGCATTTTTGTACTAACGAACTGCATTATAGAAATAAACGGGTATATCTTGAGAAAAAAACCTCGTAGCGAAACAAACTAAAATGGGAATGAAAGGGAAAGATTAGTACTAAAGGATGCTTTAGCTAAAAATGGCTATAAAAATTTTGTGTTCTCAAAAAAATACTTCAAATATCGCCTAAAAACGTGTTTTTAGCGCTTTGAGATTGGTATATCTCAAAATTTTGAGCTTCTGGAGCAATTCTGTTGCCAGATTCAGCGTCAAATAATCTACGAGAAATGATATGTCTCACCCTGACAACATAAAAAAATTAAATTTTGTTCCCCAGTGTAATCGCTTCCGTTCACATACTCCTATTATGGGCAACTTGATACTTGGGCAATTTACATTTCCGAAGAAAACTTAACGTAAGATTTTGACAGTAGCTTCAAATTGCTTTCGACTATTATAGTTGAGCCTTAAGGATTAAATACTATAAAAAACGCAGTGAAACACGTTGGAAAGCAACAATAAACAGTGTTAAAGCAGTTCATTATCAAATTGGTGCCATTCATGACGCTTTAATTGATTTGGCTATTGGAACTGAGAAAACTCATGGTTAACGGCCATATTATTCACTCACTTTAATCCGGGTTAAAACCTACACCCGGGTTAAAGTAAATTAAACCAAAAATTTAACCCAACTCCATAATATTCACTCGTTTAACCCGCACTTTAACCCGAAAAAAATTTAAATTAAATTTTAAATCTGAGTAAAAAAAAACCCGGGTTCAAACTGAATATTGACTCTTTTCCGTTCTTAATTCACACATTCACGCATTGAAGTTCACGCATTCACAAATTGAGAGTGTGCATTTTCATTGGTGGAAACATAGAGAGAGAATTCTCAGTTTTTAATTAATTTCAACTTTCAACTGACATTTGTCATTTTATGAATTTTTAACCCATCGGGTTCAATAAAAGTTTTTGAGTGAATATTATGAATATATGTTTAAATGTTCGGGCTTGAAAATTACAGGTGATTTAAAATTTATTTACACCCGGAGTGAATAATATGGCCGTAAGTCTCTCATGAGGCCGAACAGTTTAAAGGTCTGAGCCGATGAACTCATAATCTGATTGATAAACATAAACTCATAAGCCGATCTGCGATCGATAATATCTCAATCTAGATTGACAAAATTGGCAACTTTGTTAGGCGTAAATAAAATCGAAGAAAACATAGACTTCGGTGTCACAAGAGAGTTTGCCGGTAGAAAGTCGAGCAAAGTAAAATTATTTTAGTTTTTTTAGATACAAAGATATGGTCATTCTTTTATTCTTTCCCTGGTTTTATTCATTCCTTTTTCTCACATGGGTTTGGATTGCATTGCAGATAGGGGCCGCCGTAGAAATCTTGCCCAGGGCGCTGTCAGTGCTAAATCCGGCACTGCACAGACTGCAAATTCTCTTTTCAAAAACAAACAAGTTATGTGAACTGAAAGTATTGGATTAAGGCACAGATAGTGTTATGCTATCCTAAATATATAGCGACTAATTAATAATGATAAGGACTCTATCAAAGTCTTTTAGATTGGAAAAATTTTCAAAAATGCAATGCACATTACAATAAAACCTTTTCGCCGCTAAGTTCTTTATCTTCTAAGAAGATACTAAAAAGGTTCCCAAAAATTAATTTCTTTGTCCAAAAAGTGCCTTCTTACTATTGAAACAAGAGCACTCATACATATCGAACGAAAAAAAACAATAGGCTAATTAAAGTTCCGAACTTGAATCTCCTTTTGGGCGCTTACCCATTACGATTTCCATTCCATCTGTGCACTAATAAACGGGCAGATTTTTGCGGATTAGTATGAAAAACAATATTCGTAGTGCATTTGGATATGTTTTGGTTTTATCTTTATGTCTTGCCGCGTCGACCGCTCCAACTAACAATATGATTTCGAATTGATGCAAACAGGCAACCAATGGCATTTCGATATAGATGACACTTAGTCAACGGCCTCTTATTGATCGAGAGCCCGAAGAATTGACAGAACAACTAGTCTACTTTCATTGAGGTCGGAACTGGATTTTTAGTCAAGAAAATCTTGACTAAACGTCGAAAACAGCTGACTAATTGGTTTGAATATACTGGGTGGCTGTTGTATGCTTGTTACAAAAATGAAAATCCAAATAAATTATGAAGGAGTATTTTTATTTCTTTAATTTTTCAAGCAATTCATATACAAACGACGAACTCTGCAAATCGTTCATCCTCTGAGTCGTCCATTAATATTTGTAGGTTTCTTTTTGTTCTTATTTTCTTTAAAAAATAAATTTGTTGTGCTGCGATCACAATTCTCCAAACAATTTTAGAACGGAAATAGAAAGTAAATTACGTTTTCGACATTTGAACTGTCGACTATATAATCTTGTCATTGGGGGCGTTCCGAAACTTAGATTATTGCATTTGCAAGTACATATATAAGTTTCGGAATCCCCCCAATAGTTCACATATGTATATCCATAAATTTGATGTTTTCAATAAACAAATCTGTATATATTTCGATAACAACCAAAATAACAATTATCGATAGACTGACGCGACGGTATCGTTACAGTCCGAGAAGCATCTTGGATTACCTTAGTCTGTGAAGTATATGTTACTTCCAGGGCTGCCAACACGGGACGTTTGGGACAAAGACTTTGTTTTTTTCAACATTTCTTTGTCATTTGTCCTTCCCGGTAATTTCTCAGTCCCAAACTCAATTTCGTTTTAAAAGTGAACACACTCTTAAAACTATTTGATATGCATAAATACAAAAAAACGAAAACTTGAGCTGGTTCAATGGCAGAATATGAAGGCATTTTTGCATCAAATTGTCACTAGCAATAAAAAGTGGATCCAATACGACAATCCCAAGCGCAGAAATCATGGGTTATGCTATGCCCGAACAACCATAAACTTCAACGGCACGCGGGGCCAAATTTCCATGGATCCAAACTCATACTCTGTATTTGGTGGGTTCAGAAGGGTATGATCTACCATGAGCTGCTCAAACCGTGTGAAACCATCACTGGAGATCGCTACCGAATACAATTAATGCGCTTGGGCTGTGCATTTAAGGGAAAGTGGCCGTAATACCTCGATGTTTTCAGCATGACAATGCTCGTCCGCACGTCACAAAACCGGTCAAAACATAGTTGGAAACGCTTAAGTCCTACCCCACCTGCCGTATTCCCAAAGTATTGCTTCTTCTAATTATCACTGGTTCCGATCGATGACTCATGGCCTGTTATTTATGAAGATTGCAAATTCTTATTGCTTATTTCTTGTGAAGATTGCAACAAATAGGTCGATTCGTGGATTGCATCTAAAGATGAGGCGTTCTTCCGACATGGTATTCGTATCCTACCCTAAAGATGGGAAAAAGTTGTGGCTGCCGATGGACAATACCTTGAATTTTATATTTATTCAAGTTCATTTATTATTCATTTTCATCAAAAACGCTACGAATTCATTTCAGCTCCAATAAATAAATAAAGTTTTTGTTCAAAAAAATAGAATAAATGTATAAAATAACAAACTTGAGTTGGAACGTTAAATCTTTGTCCCGAAAGTAGTTTCTCTTTTTTATCTTGTATTTGTCTCAAAACCTTCTTCATGTTGGCAACCGTGGTTACTTCCAAGATTCGTCATCTATTGGTATTATATATTTGTAAATTCAGTTGATGTTGCTAAACGTGCTCGGTTAAAACAAAAACTCTGAAATTAGACGCAGACCTATTTAGATCCAAATGACCCAAGAAGTCTCCGCGCCTAAGCCCACCTCTACAGTTCACAACAACAATTACCTACCTCTCTATATGTCAGAAATCAACTAAATAACTTTCAATTATTATTTAAATTAATCCAAATTAATTCGCCCATTCAATTAGTGCAAAAATTAACCACAAACTAATCGGGCATCGAAATAAAAATAATTTACACTCGCTCCACACCGCTGCCACAGCACAGGCATACCCGTAGATATCGTTATATGGCTGCAAAGGCAAACTAGAAGTCATTCGAAAGAAGAAAAAAATAAAAAAAAACAACGACTTAACATCAAATACCATCATTAATATCTATCTCGTGCCTTTAAGTAGTATTGTCCACCCATTGAGGTAGTCAACAAATTATCGAGAATCAATAAATATCTGAGAGATATACGCAAGTAATACACCTTGTTGAACACGATCCTTATCTCCTCCGCGCACACACACAAACACACACTAAAACAAACAAACAGTGTGGTGCACCAAACCAGAAGTTAACCAGAACCAGCATCAACCAACCAACCACACGAAGCAGCTTGGAAACAGACGCAGAAATAACCCAACGGCGGCGCTGCTGGTTAATTTCGAGCGTTTGGTGGTAACCTGAACACAGAGAACCTGGTCCCTGAGGTGTGCCTCGAAGGGACAAGGGTATACCCAAATCGTGTCTGTCCGCGTTTAATCGTTTGGCTTGTTAAATCGCAGATATTTTGTCACCCGAAACAAATTATGGTCCCGAACCATATAGCAGCATGACACTATACCACAATCGACTCGGAGGACACTGACTACTTTTGCGAGTGCCTAATTTAATCTGACCAAAATGGAGAGGGCTCTTGGGGCACAGAAAAGATGTGCTCGCTGTACACAGATCTCAAACGGATATGCATACATATGTTTGTATGGTAGAGAAATGCTAGGAATGTCCGTGTCGTAGTTGTTTAAATCATTACATTTGTCATGTTCTGTCTCCTTTCAGTGTCGTCTTTTTATTACGGGTTTCCTTATTTTCATTTCAGTTGATGGTCACAGGCTCACAGGTGAGATACATTCTGATTTTCATTATCGGAGGTGCTCATCTGGGAGACGGGTTAGTTTCCATGATTTTGTTTGTCACTCTAAGACATACAAACAGTAAATTTGAATAGCGAGAAATTTTAAATGACCACAACCAATCATGTTGGAGGTAACATTCTATCCATAGACTATATTATATGTCGTATCTACATAAAATTAAAATATGATTGTTCTTTGATTAGTTTGATTTGGATGACAGATGCATCTGACAGATCGCGGTTATCGGTTCATCTTGAGTCATTTCAGTCTTTTGAAATGTTATTCATTTAATAATTATGTTGCCTTCGAGACAAATGCATAAATATAACGGAACTGTTAATTATCTAAATCAAAGCTGTCAGCTTGATGTAATTTTTATTATGTCCATAGTGCTTTATTGAGCTCCGTGAAATATAGGTTTTTCTTACTTCTAATTTGTTATAAGCACCGAAGAGACTATCTTATCTGACAGATCAGTCATCTAAGTATCTATTAAGATATTTTACAGATTTTTCATATCGAGCTTTATCGCTTCTTGAATTTTATTGTGTTCTCTTGATTTTGCTGTTTGGATTTCGAAATAGTATTGCTTCTAGTTCTTCGGCGTTTTTGACAGCATGCAAAGTACTACCTACTACCTACTTAACCTAATTTATGTCATCAGAAGGCGTTCGTTGCCTTTAGTTGATTCCACAAAATACTAAAAGAAATCCAAATGCTACAAAAAGTAACTACCATTCATTGTTGTGAACGAAATATCATTTAAAATCGATCAAAGATTATCTGACAACAAATTAGAACGATAAGATATTTAGATAAGTATAAATATGAAATACTAACAACTCATTTTCTCATTTGATATATGTATGTACATACATACATATACTCGGACATTGAAGCCTATTGATATCGTAGTTTTGATTTGCCTTATCGTGGTTGACCTAAGCTTGTGTCCTAATTTGCCGCACAAAAGCTATTATTCTAGACCTAGAGAAGCGAAAAGTATCCATCGTAATAGTTACCGAACTGTCATTCGAAACTATTTCACAACACTTTTGAAAATCGAACTTAAACATCTGCGCAATACCAACGTATGCGCTAGGCAACGAGTTAAATTGATATCAAATCGTACTCACACAGACATTAAAAGATAAATAAAAAAAATCTTTTCACCTATTGCGAGTGACCTTTTCTCTAGGTGTGTAAAACAGGCGTCGGACAGAATACCGAAAACCAAAATCCCGAAAATCCAAAATCCCGAAAATCCAAAATCCCGGAAGTCCACAATCCCGAAAATCTACAATCCCGAAAATCCAAAATCCTGAAAAAAAATCTCGAAATCCCGAAAAATTATATAAAATGCAAAATTTGCACAAATTTGTCATTTTTGGGTTTTCGGGATTTTGGTTTTTGGGATTGTGACCCCAACCCGTGTAAAACTTTTATTCTCAATACTGTGTAATGCTCGTATTACTACGGCCAGAGTAAATGCATTTTTGGTAATTTTGCTGATATCTAGACCAGCGTTTCCCAAAAGGTGGTCCGCGGAACCCTGGGAAAGTGAGATGGCTTTCGAGAGGAAAAGTTTCATTTAGGTTGTTTGAATTGCGCAATAATTGATGAAATCGGCTTATTTGGCCGATATATTCGATAAACCAGAAGCAAAACCACGTTTACAGTAAGAGATAAAGTATCTTCACTTAAAGACAAACTGTGCTTCTGGATCAAATATGATCAACAGAAAAGTTACGAAAGTTGTACTTTCTTAAATGGGTTTCCTGGAAGAAAATGAGCTGCAAGTAACCTCAGAGATGGGAAAAAGGCATATACACGAACATTTGATAAACCTTAAAAAAAATCGTTGAAAGAGTATTTTCGGAGAAGTTACAGAACATCCACTGGGTACAGAATCTATTCGCAATTCATACCAAACCATCGTTTCTAAGTGTGTCAGAGTATGAGAATTCGATAGACATTAATGCCCAGTTTCAAAGTGAGAGTTTAAACTCTCGTTTTGGTTTAATCTTTCGTTTAAAAAAATTTCAGTTTCACAGTGCTCGCTTAGACTCAAAGTGGAGTTAAATTCGTCGTTTAAGTTAAACGCCTTCACTCTGCCATTTAAACTTCGTCGAGAAGTCTATTATGGTTTTGCTTCCGTTTGTGACGACTTACCGATGCGAGACTGGTTCTTCAGCTTGCGCTTACAGCCAATACAAGTACAGAAACAGACTGGATGCAGCTCCGTTCAATTGTCAGACATTGAGCCTAATTCTTGTTATTATTAGGTCTGTCGTCTGTTTAGTATCTTTTCTGTGGAAGTCTTAGCTCGCTCTCAAATATTAAAATAATTTGAAAAGTGGGGGAAAATCCTCTCAGCAGTGGAAAATTCGTAAGCAAAGTAAACAAACACGTTTCCGTAAAACCTCCAAATTTGTTTTTGTTTTCCACTAACAATAAAGATTATGATATTTCACAATTGTCAGAATGGCTGGTTTGACAGAATCGATGAAACTAGGTGTGTTTGGTAACCTGTTAATTTATGAAAATTTACATCCAACTGTCAAAAATCAAGAGAAGAGAGAGTCAAATGACAGTGTCAAAAAATTTCCCCTCTGGCGAAATCGTGCTATATCTTTTTCATGGAGTCACCGAGGCACATCCTTTAAACAGCAATCTGACAATTTGTGAAATGTCAATCACTTCTTGTTAACAAAATTGAAGAAAACTAGTTTTTCGCGAAAATATTCAAAAGTTAAAAAAGAAGAAGAGAGGATTTTCCCCCACTTTTACTATTTGACAGATGTGCCATTTGTGTTAATAAAAAGGTCTGTTTGGTGTGCAGTAAATTTACGTAAATTTACTGAACTTGTCAAAAATCAAGAGAATAGAGAGCCAAATGAGAGTGTCAAAAAATTTCCCCTTCTACAAAATCGTGCTACACCACATCCATGTAGTAGTCCCGGGACATCTATCAAACAGCCATCTGACAATTCGTGAAATGTCAATCTTCGTTTTTGTTTGTGTAATTAGAAGTTTCTGAGAGGATTTTCCCCCACTTTTCAAATTATTTACTATTTGACAGATGTCCCATTTGGATCACGAAAAGCACACCAAACAGACCTAAAGTTAACAAACACACCTACTACGCGAAGAAAAAGACCGCGTTAGTTTGTGTACGCTCTCAGTGGAGGGGAAATTTTTTGAACTGTCATTTGGCTCTCTCTTATACAAATATTTTGAGTTAACAAACATGAAATTCGTAAGAATCTTACAAATGTGTACGAATTCGTGGGTTACCAAACAGACCTATTATAATTCAATTTGGATGGCCCAGACGATTAAGGTTGTTGTTCTTTCGAATACCGTCCAAATTCAATTTATTTTCATCCGAAAAGACAACTTTGCCCCAGTCATTTAAAACACCTCTAGTTTGCACATCCCATGTCATATGATCTTTGCAAATTGTAGATAGTCGCCGTCTAATCAAGTGCACTGTATGTGCAGTACATATGTATGACATTTGCTAAACTCAAGTTTTTCTATTGTGACTCCTTGCCCTTTAAATTTTGCCAATTAGAAATTGTGTTTAGCGCTTCTTTTAAGTAGTATCCGATTTTCTCGAAATAAATATCAAGTGATTCACACTGTTCATCAATTGAACCCAACGCAGATGCGATGATGCAGAGTTTCATCATTTTTTTTTAAATGGAATGATAGAACCTTGCTTTCTAGATTACGACTAAAGATTATAGCTTTTCAAAACCCCCAAATGCTCTCTTAAATAGCTAAGGAATTTTATTAAATGAAATAAAACCAAAAGAAAAAATTAAACGAGAGTTGTCATTTTCTTTTTATATTTCAATTGTGATGTTTTGAAACAGATGAGCATTATTTTCAAATTCAATGTCAACGCACCACCACAGGTAATTTAATCTCTAAGCTAAATAAAAAAAAGTATAAAAAGAACTATCAAAAAGCAGATCAATTAGCCTCCACTGGGACATATTAGTGCAACAGAATGCCACAAAAATACTTCCGGGCGCTACCCGGTGAATTTGTTAAGAAAAAGAAAACAAAATATGTCGCGTCTGGCCGCAAATACTAAAATCAAACAAAAAAAAAACACATTCTTTTACCCATGGGACACCATCCATGTTTGTTTATTTATTTGTTTCCCAAAGACACAAAGAAAACATCCTCAAATGGACCGTTTCCTTGAGTGTCGCTGTGGCCTTCCGTGTTAAACGTGTGTGAATCTCACATAGATTTATGTGCACCCTGCAAGGAGCAATTAGTATGTTCGTTTGTTTTCCTCCCCTTATTAGTATCTGTAATGAATTACCATCGGATGCACATACTCGTATCTATTAATCGATGCGTTGGCATGATTTTAATACTGCCAACATACTACGAGTATATCGATTTGGGCATAATAAATTGCATTTGAATATTTCTTAGAAATATTCAAAGCAGCTTCATAATCCCACACTGATTGGGTTACCTTGAGTGGTTGCCTAGGTACGAGTATTGTGAGAAAGTACTAGTATGGCCATCTTCAAAACAATGAATGGGTTGTCTGGTTAATAATTTATGCTGAACTAAAAATAAATCGTTAGCAGAAATATCATTCACACGATATTTCTCTACGTCTTCACTCTACAGACCTTGTTTTTCCAATCTAATAATGATCAATTAATTTCGCTGTTTTCATTAATATTTACAAAGTATGTATTTATTACACCTACTAGCAGATTTTTTACTGGCTTTATATTAAACTTGACATCCCTGCCAAACTCATCCTTCTGTGCAGGATGACGATGGAGAAAGCTCGCTGCGCCATCAAGGTCGGTAATGACCTCACCGAGACCTTCGATGTCAAAAAAGGATTCAGACAAGGTGAAGCGCTGTCATGCGGCTTCTTCAACATCATACTTGAAAGAATCGTTCGAAACTCACAAACCAACACACAAGGAACGATCTTTCAAAAGTCCGTTCAACTACTTGCATACGCCGACGATATTGACATCATTGGTAAAACACAGCGAGCTGTCACTGGTGCGTTGGCGAGTATAGAAATGGAAGCGAAGAAATGGAAATGGGTTTAGCGGTAAACGAGGGCAAATCAAAGTATATGCCGTTAACGAAAAGCGACACTCAACATCGACGAATCGGACAGAACGTCACAATAGACAGCTACAAGGTTAGGTAGTAAAGGGCTTTTTCTACCTGGGCTCTGCTAATATAATAAAAGAAAGATTACTCTTGCCAATCGCTGTTTCTTTGGGCTCAGAAAGCAATTGAGTAGTAAAGCCCTTTCCCGATCGACTAATGAGATTCTATACAAGAACCTTATCATCCCAGTCTTGCTTTATGGAGCTGAAGCATGGCCTTTATGGATGAAGCTATCCTTGGTAGCTTCGAGAGAAAAATCCTCCGAAAGATATTCGGTCCCGTTTGTGTTGACGGATTTTGGAGGAGAAGATTCAACCTCGAACTATACGAGCTATACAACGATATCAACTTGGTCAAAAAACTGCGCGTTGGGCATTTAAAATGCCTAGGACATGTAGAACGTATGGACATCAACGCTCGGAGAATATTTGATTCTAGCCCGGTGGGTCAGTTCATCAGAGGACGACCTCGCGCGACCTTGGCTCGCACAAGTAGAACAAGACCTCAACCAACTTGAAATGCGCAGCTGGAGGCAGTTAGCTAAGGATCGGGCTAACTGGAAGGGGTTGTTGGTCCACTCCGGACTGTAGCGCCACCTAAGTAAGTACGTATATTAAATTCACTTTCTGTGAGAAAAAAATCTGTGAATATCCACTTCACTTCCAGATATTTGATCATGAACACGTGTATAAGTCCAGTGACAATAGAGTATAGTGTATTTGATGACGTTGTAAATCGAATATGGCGGACGCCCTAAGATGGTGGATTACCGTTATCTTCACGACCTCCTTAATATGGGTATCATATGAAAGGGATTTAGTTCATTAAAGTTTTGTAAAAAAAAAATGGATGTATCTGTAATATTTACTTTGATTTATTTTCACATGTTGCTAATATCATAAACTAAAAAGTTTACCCATTAAAAATTACCGCGATTCTTAAAATCCGTAAATTTAAGCAAAAAATCAAGTAATTTTTTTTCTTGCTATACAGGGTGGTCCGGTTCGGGGTACAGATATTTTGGGATCAGAGTCATTGGTTCATGCTATGAAAAAAATCGTATGGGAGGGGGGGTCTATCTTGAACACCCACTGAGCTACAGGGTGTTTAATAAAGTTAATTGTAATAGGTACCAACAGTTATTCTATTACAACTTCAAGTGTATTAAACTTAGAGCAATCAAGGTAGGATTGTTTCATAGACAATTGATTAGTGCTTATCACAGATAAAAACTATTACCAACCGTAATCTCGGTTTTGAGATATTGGTCGTCAACCACAGATTTTTATAATTTTTTTTAACCAATTTTACTGAAAATCGTATTTTTCTCGGAAAACTGTGCTTATAATTTTTTTTATTAATATTATTTTCATGCGCCACAACGTCACCAACAAGTTCACCATACAAAGTTTTTACCTACGGCTTACAGTTTTCCTAGTATTAAGTGAGTTTAGTTACAAGGACCTGTAAAAGGAATGAACTTATACTAGAAGTAGCATCATTTTCATGGGATAAGTCTTAAAAGAAAAAAAAAACATAAGCGGAAGGTTTCAAAAGGTAAACTTTTTACTTTACAATATAAGACATTCAAAAAATTCCGAAACATCTAAATCCATTCACTATAGCTGGGTTCCGAGGTATAAAGCTAATTGCACCGGACTAAATATTAGAAACCCTGGAAAGATTGGATATGCTATAGTTTTCCGTATTTAGTATTCTGCTCCGTAGTTTCTGCAATTTGATGCAACACTACTCCACTCTCGATTTTGTAAGTGCATTTATAGTTATAGTTTATTAATTACGAGCAGAGGTGTATGTTTGATACTTTTAAATCTATGAGAATTAATTGCTTAATGCCTGAACGAGGGCAAGTAATCAGTGTATTCAAGGAACTTTTCTGTACGTATTCATGGTGAATTACAGTGCATTCACACGTATTCATATTCTTCATGTATTTATTCACACGTATTCATGTATATTCTGTAGTCTAGGACCATGCAAAAATATTGATTACTTGGTGTCGCGTCCTAATCTACATCTGAAATACATGTGCAGAGTTTTTTGACAATTGAGTTGGCTGTCGTAAACAAAGCAAAAAAAAATGTCAGATGATAAAAAAAAAGACAAATGATCAAAATTGTACTGTTTTTGCGATCTAGTACCGTGGCTGCTCGGCAAAATCAGAAATAGAGACTTAATGCAGCGCTGTGCCGCGTGCAGAATTCACATGTATTCGTTCCATATCAACGTGTGTATTCTAATTTCGCTGCACGGTAAAATCTGCACATGTATTTCCAGCATAAGTATTCTTACTTTGATAGCTAACTTAATTTTCGTCAGTGAATACCAGTGTGTATACGTACATATCTCGTTTGTTCATAGACCCCTCCCAAGATGTTTTACTACAAAGGGTGTACGCAAACAATACAAATTAGTATCTCCTGAACTTGTTGTTATATGAGTACATAAGTGTACCAAATTACGTATTACCTATGTGAACTATGGCGACAAGGCACAGTGTTTGCCGAAGTAGAAGGCATTGTATTATACACGGATGGATCACACATTAACGGAGAATCGGGAGCTGGTGTACACTGTCCAGATCCTCCGATAAATATATCCATTCATTTAGAACCCTCGGTGACTGTTTTCCAGGCGGAAGTCTTTGCAATTCTCAGGGGCGTAGACGAACTCGTCAATGCCGATACCAGGGACACTTGCATACACATCTGCTCGGACAGTCAGGCTACACTTAAAGCACTTGCGAACCCACTAACAAATTCCAAATTAGTGAAGGAATGCAAAGAAAAACTCAACACCCTTGCAAGATCCTGCACGGTAAATCTGCTCTGGGTACCTGGCCACAACAATATACCGGGGAACGAAAGGGCAGACGAACTGGCAAGAGCGGGGGCGGAAGACGTAGAAAACCTCACAGTAAATACTATTGGTACGGCGGTACAAGCAGTGAAAACTGCCTATAGCCTGTCTTTTGCAAAACGCCACGCACATATGTGGAGTCAGATCCAAACATGCAAGGCTGCCAAAGAAATGATGGAATTTCCAAATCCACTGCGGGCTAGGAAAGTACTGAATTTGGGCAGAGCACAAATTAAACTGTTGATTGGCTTATATACGGGACACATCAACTTAAATAAACATGCCAACCGACTGGGACTAGTGCAGCACAGCACCTGCCCGGGTTGCGAAGAAGAAGACGAAAGTATAAAACACTTCCTCTGCGATTGTCCTGCTCTATGTTCAATAAGACATAAATACCTGGGAAGACACATCCTACCCGGGCTGACATCGCTCAGATCTATCGATTTCTCGAAAACACTGGAGTTTACACGACACACAGAGCGTTTTTCTTGAATTCATATATTCCTTCCAACCTTTTCCATTCCACTACTCTACCCCTTTCACTAACACACACCCCAACCCCTTCTTTCTCAGCTCAGTTCCAGAGGGGAGCACAACGGGCCCGACTTGCGGCCTACGTGAAGAGGAGTAATCCTCACCCTCTTTAACCTAACCTAACCTACCTATGTGAACTGCATTTGAACTGATAATTGTGCGTCAGCCACTTGATCTAGAAGTCGTTTTAGATGGTAGCTCTGCTCTCTGTCGTCTTAAGGGTTTTGAGTAGCTTGTAGTTTTCTTCTCGTATCCCTAAAAACGTGATAAATGTTATGTATTTGGATTAAGAGGCAATTGATAAACATATCCAATTTTTCGGTACCTTCAAAATGACAACAACTTTGTATTCTGTTCTCCAGAAATTAACAATTTTGAAATTTTCTGTTTAGAAGTTCTAAAAATTTAGTTCTGAGAGATTTTATTTTGTAGCCTTACTAGATTCATTGAATACAGACAGACATTCACATAGTGCATAAATGTATGTCTATTCTTGGCAATAAAAGGAAAATATTTTCCACTTGAATTTTAATATTAAATCGTTGCGCATTTTACATAATTGGAACACAGAATCAAATGGATGTTACTATGTAAACCTCTTTAGTACATGAATTATATAGCAGGTAACTTTAAAAATAGGTTGAAGTCTTTTTAGGAAGATTCTCTTTTGGACAAACTCAAAAGACGACTCCACAGTGTATGTTGGTGATGCAGGAGCAGGATAAGCGAAATGACAATGTTCTGAGCATATTCTTTAGGCAGTGTTGTTTTAGCAAACAAGTCTTTTCTAAAAGTAGGTCCTGCGATAAATTTTATTGTGGATATTGATCGCATCTGGTTCCACTCTAACGATGTGAATTATTATTATCTATTAGTTTCAATTATATGCTTGCAATGGATTGTTCCTAAAGTGTTAGCTATGTGAAATTCAAAATGTTGTCTTTTTCAGATAATTACAGTTGGAAATCAGATGTAAACTATGAGAATATGCTGATCTAATGCCTTGTCCAACCGCTTAAGGGGCCATAAGAGCAAACTTACATGCACTGAGTCCTTATTCAAGAAGAGGTGGCTACATGTCCTGGTATTAGGGTGTGAAATTATTTGAAGTCATCTCTTGAATGGACTACATATTCAAGCAAAGATTTTATAGGGCAAACGGAAGTAAAAATACATTTTGCAATGGAACCTGTATACAAACTCACTGCCTGTGGCCTGGATATTTGACGCTAAGAGCAACTAGATTTAGAGATCGAAGAAAACGAAATGCGGAGGTTTTGTAGTGGTTTGCTTTAGAGTTTTTGGAAAATGAAACTTAGGTTAGGTTAGGTAAGCGGGCTGATGAAGATAGTTAAATCCTCATCACACTTAGGTTCATGTGAACCCATTGTGATACCCATTGCGTTTTCCCATCCGTGATATCAGTGGCTTGATTCCAACCATCCGTACCTCCTGGCAAACTTGAGCAGACCTGACGGTGAATGGTCGGATAGCTCGTCGATATGTTCGAAGAATTTTCCTAGGGTTCTATTTCTTAGTTGGCAGAGGTTAGGGCAGTGATAGAGAAAAAGGGTTGTGTCCTCATGAATCTCTTCGTCACCGCATCCGCTGCATAAGTCATCTTCGTTGAGCCGTAATTTTTTCGTATGATATCTTAGCATATTGTGGCCAGTTAACACTCCTATCAGTATTGACAGGGATTTCCTATCTTTTTGTAGAAGTTTTTTGGTTTTGCTTTTATCGTTCTATGGTCACATCCTTCTTGATATATCACAGGTGGTTAGTGATTTCCACCTGCTATTAGCACACTTAGACATAGGGAAAAAATGTTGTTCAAAACTGGTCACCTATGGTGGTGGACATAGTTAAGTAAGAAACACTGAAAATTCAGGTATCATCTTTTGGAAAGTGATAAATTTGTAACGACGAGGTTGTGGTGCATATTTTCGCTGTCATTACATTTATCGATTAATTAGAGGTAACCAAAGAAGAATCAGACTTAATTTTTTTTTTTTATATTGTAGTGGCAACTCTTCATTTTATAATACAATCGATATTTTAGCAGTTAAGGCAACACTGAATAAAAGATGAAATGTCATCATTCTTTTTGGATATTTAAAAAAGCGCGTGTTTCATTTTTCTTCCACAGCTAAGATAAAAAGATAAAGATTATAAAGGCGACAAATTGGTGACCCCAACGCAAAAAATAACAAATATTGGTCGATTAAATTTCAAATATCGCAGTTTTTTCGTTTTTTAAAAAAAGAAAAAAAAACTTCAATTTTACATTATTAAAATTAGCACTTGGCACGATGGCGGACGGCGATAAAGAAGACAATGGTACACTCAACGAGCAGGCTGGAGGCGGTCCATCACCGAAACAAGCAACCGCACAAGGTAATTTTCCTAAAATCTCGGTTAACAGGGTAGCAGTCAAAATTCCACCGTTCTGGGCAGAAAGACCGGAGATTTGGTTTGCGCAGATTGAAGCGCAGTTTTGTATTGCTGGAATTACTGTCGACAGCACAAAGTTCCACACAGTCGTCGCTGCGATGGAATCAAATGTAATTTCACAAATCACTGATGCCGTACTTAATCCGCCAACCAACGATAAATATGGCAACCTCAAACGTAATCTTATTGAGCGATACTGCGAAAGTGAACAGAAAAAGATTCAGAAACTGCTTTCCGACATTGACCTTGGTGATCGCCGACCAACACAGTTACTTAACGAATTAAGTGCGTTGGCAAAAGACCGCGTAAGTGATGATTTCTTAAAATCACTATGGCTTCAGCGTCTTCCACCGCACGCACGAGCCATTTTACAAGCTTCGAACGACAGTCTGCCTGGTTTAGCGAAACTAGCGGACAAAGTATTAGAAGTTGGCGGTATGGGACACATTGCCGTGACATCTACAACTACAGCTACTCCGTCTGCTAACGGCGAAGTAAACGAAATAGCAAACCGAATGTCACGTTTAGAGAAACGTATCGAGGAACTGTTAAGGGCACGCCCAGTAAGACGTCCTTCGCAAAACCGTCGTTCGTCTAGTAAACGAGATTCAACACCTAATCTCTGTTGGTATCACGCAACGTTTGGTAATAATGCAAGAAAATGTCGCTCTCCTTGCAATTTCAACAACGATACAAAAAACTAGAAAGCACTTCTGGACCGTCGCCCCGCGGACCAGAAGACGACAATCGCATAGCGAGGCTTACAGTTTTCGATGAGGGCACCAAACGTAAATATTTGATTGATACCGGCGCCGACGTTTCAGTTTTGCCTCGACACCCGAACGAAAAGCTTAAACAGAGTGGCATTCAATTATATGCAGCAAATGGTTCAGTGATTCAGACATACGGAGAAAAACGAGTGAAGTTGTCATTGGGATTGCGACGCCTGTTTGAATGGACATTTATCGTGGCCGACGTGGCCACACCAATAATTGGTTCAGATTTCCTACATCAATTCGACCTGTTGGTAGATGTAAGACGAGGAGCGTTGATTGATCGAAAGACAATGCTGCAACGGAAGGGAGAGATCGTTAAGTCCTCCACGACAAGCGTATCGTCGTACGAATCCCACAACGAATTTTCACAGTTGCTTTCGGAATTCAATCAGCTCTCAATGCATAATCACAACGTACAACCAGCTACTACGAAAGTCACTCATAACATCGTAACTCGCGGATCAGCAGTTTTCTCACGGCCACGAAGGCTCACGGGAGAAAAACTTAGCGCAGCGAAAAAAGAATTTAATTATATGGTAGAGAAAGGGATATGCAGACCATCTTGCAGCAATTGGGCGAGCCCCCTCCATATGGTACAAAAATCTAACGGCGAGTGGCGGCCATGTGGCGACTATAGGGCATTGAACGCGAAGACTGTTCCGGATCGCTACCCGATTCCATTCATGCACGACGTTTCGCATATTCTCGCTGGTAAAAATATATTCTCAGTGATCGATTTACAACGAGCGTATCACCACATCCCGATAGAGCCAAACGATATACCGAAAACTGCTATAACAACGCCATTCGGTTTATTCGAATTTTGCTTTATGACTTTTGGATTAAGGAATGCTGCTCAAACCTTTCAGAGGTTTATGCATGATGTGCTGAAAGGCTTTGAATTCGTTTTTGTCTATATCGACGACATTTTCGTTGCATCCGCTAACATAGAAGAGCATAAACAACATTTGAGGGCAGTTTTCGATAGGCTTCGTGAAAACAACGTGACGATTAATATGAGTAAATGTCAGCTCGGTAAAAAAGAGATTAATTTCCTGGGTCATAAAGTTAACGCCTACGGACTTCAACCAATGGAGGAGAAGGTTAACGCTGTTCGAAATTTCCCACAACCGAAAATCGCGAAAGAGCTTAAGAAATTCCTGGGAATGATTAATTTCTACCGGCCTTTTATACCGAACGCGGCAGTTAATCAAAGTAAATTACAGGCGTTGATCAAGGGAAATATAAAAAACGACACAAACTCCATCGAGTGGACGGATGAGGCAGTAATAGCGTTTCAGGAGTGCAAGACCGAACTCGCAAATGCGACGCTTTTATCCTACTTATCACCTGATGCTCCGCTTTCACTGACGGTCGACGCTTCCAACAACGCCGTAGGAGCGGTGGTGCATCAAGCAGTTAATGGCGCTTCGCAGCCTTTGGGGTTCTTCTCCAAGAAATTAAATTCAGCTCAACAGAATTATTCTACGTATGACCGGGAGTTATTGGCAATATACTTGGCTGTGCGACATTATCAGTATATGCTGGAAGGTAGGCAGTTTATAATATTTACTGATCACAAACCATTAGTTTTTGCATTTTCTCAAAAGATGGACAAAACTCCGCCAAGAAGAGCTCGACAATTAGATTTCGTTAGTCAATTTTCGACGGACATACGACACCTGCCAGGGAAAGACAATAACATCGCGGATCTGCTCTCTCGAATCAATGCCATCAGTAATTTAGATTTCGAAATCATAGCAAAAACGCAAAGTCAAGACCCTGAGCTGGAAGCTATTTTAAAATCAAATCAAACATCGCTAAGTCTCAAACAGATTCCAGTTCCAAACTCAACATCATTTTTGGTCTGCGACTCATCTACGAATAAGATGCGTCCGTTTGTCCCGGCCACTTTGCGCCGCCAAGTGATGCAAAAGTTGCATGAGTTATCGCACCCAGGTCGAAAAGCAACACAAAAACTGATTTCGGAGCGGTTCGTGTGGCCCTCGATGATGAAAGACATCGCGAGATACGTTCAGGCTTGCATACCCTGCCAACAATGTAAAGTTCAGCGACACAACAGGGCCGAGATAGGAGACTACGGACCAACAGTTCGACGTTTTGATCATATCAATATTGATATAATTGGTCCATTACCAGTGTCTAAAGGAAACCGATATTGTCTCACCTGCATCGATAGATTCTCAAGATGGCCAACGGCGATCCCAATACCAGATATCGGAGCGGAAACTATTGCGACGGCTTTAATCAACAACTGGATTGCATTGTTTGGAGTGCCTTTGTGCATAACCAGCGATTTGGGCCGCCAGTTCGAGTCCACCATTTTTTCCGAGTTAATGAAAATTTTGGGCGTTAAACATTTTAAGACGACGGCTTATCATCCACAGTGCAATGGGTTAATCGAGCGATGGCACAGGACTCTGAAGTCAGCAATCAAATGCCATATGACGACGAATTGGAGTGATATTCTGCCGTTAGTTTTACTAGGCTTGCGTACAACATGGAAAGACGACCTGAAAGCTAGTCCTGCCGAAATGCTATTTGGTTCTCAGCTGCGAATCCCGGGAGAATTTCTTTGTCACAGTAAAGCTATAAGGAACGAGACGGATTTCTTGAAGAGACTTCGCTTTCACATGCAGTCGCTAAAGCAAAACAACACATCATGCCATGGCCGGAAGGGTGTATTTATCCAACCAGATCTTCGCGAATGTAAATACGTTTTTGTACGAGTTGATCGGGTTCGCGCTCCATTGGAACCACCATACGAAGGTCCTTTTGAGGTACTAAAAAAGGAGGAAAAGTTTTTCAAATTAAAAATGCCTCGACGTGAAGTTAACGTGTCAGTGGACCGACTAAAAGCAGCTTTCCTCGAAATTTATGAATCAGCCACTCCAGTACAGGTGCAATCACCCAACAACACAAAGCATTCACAGTTTTCACCATTCCCAGTAGCGACAACTGGTGAACCGTCAACTTCGGAAACCACATCGGAAACGCGAGAAATTTTTCCTGCCACAACAGAAACAAGATCAGGACGAAGGGTTCATTTTCCGGCACGTTATCGATAGTGTCCAATCTAGCGGCGGAGCCCTGTAGTGGCAACTCTTCATTTTATAATACAATCGATATTTTAGCAGTTAAGGCAACACTGAATAAAAGATGAAATGTCATCATTCTTTTTGGATATTTAAAAAAGCGCGTGTTTCATTTTTCTTCCACAGCTAAGATAAAAAGATAAAGATTATAAAGGCGACAATATAATTCACACATACTAAAGGGGATATGAATACCCTTATAACTTTTTCACTCAGCGCGAGCACATGAAGGACAGGAACGAGAGACAGACAGATCGGCTTAGTGATAAGAAACTCAGATGTTAGGTTTTAACGTACTCTATGGGCGGTGTCCAGGATATCGGGAGAGTGGTACATTATTGAAATTTTCGGTCCTTGCTAATGATTCACAGAAATTGTTTCCAGATGTTTCTTATCATTGTTTGTGCGATCGATTTCTTCAGCCATACCACCTTCCTACTGCCAGTGTTATGCCTTCGCAGTAGGTTTGACATTAGGTTTGTTTGATGTCAGCCCTAGGACGCACTAGGGTGCACTGGAAATGCACTGAAGCGTTTTGTGTCTGCCAGTGCTATACTGAAAACACACTGAATATGCTGCCCTGCGATTTACCCCGAGTATTTCGTCAGTGCAAGAAAAAAGTTAAAAAAAAAGGTTAAGTCACATCATGAACTATTTGCGACCATTTTCCAGATCTGTGTTCTGAATATGCTTTTTCTTTGTCTCTCAAATACAGTTAATTTTTAAAAGGCGATGAATGTTCAAGTATCTAACACATACTGCAATATTTCCACAAAGAAATGCTAGGCAGGATGTACACATCAATCCACCTCAATACTTCCTTTCTCATTGTATGAGTATCAAAACATATTTATTCATAGATATCTATGTATGTACAATGTATATATATACGAGGTACAAAAACAAGTATCCCACCATAACAAAGACTAAATAATCTTATCTATTCTGGAATATCTTTTTAGAATAACAAAATGCAACTAACCGTACAATAGTCACCAAGCTCATCGTGTCAACGTCGAACTTGCTGTCGTCGACCATTAGTACCCATGCTCTCTGGAACATAGAAAAAACTAAAACTTCTCCAATTTCACAAAGAAAACAATGAAACCAAAAAATAGGAAATATACTATGGAAAAATAAAAGTATTACTAATGAAAACAATTAATAGCGACTGCAACCTGATCCGTTTGCATGTTCCACATTTTCAATTCTCTCTGTGTGAAGTACGAGTACGAGTATCTACGAGTGTTTATCACGCGTTTGTATCCTGATCTCGAACAAATTTTTTATTCAACATTCAATTGTATCTGTGAACATTTCGACTAATCCAAATAAGGTTTAAAGCTACAAATGCTAACCGCTATTATATTGAGAATTTCCTTTGCACGAATCTCGCCTCCATCATTCGGATATACACCAGTTATCCTGGCGCATTCCTTAATATAATTCTCCAATTCCTTTCCATTGATGGGCTTGCGAGGATCCTTTGACTGTATTGACGACAGGCATTTGCTGGTCATCTGTGTCAACTGTGATCGTGACGAACTGAACACCTCATCCAGATTGTATAGTTCCAGTGGTGGTGCTGGTGGTTCACTGAAAATCGGTGGAAAAGCCTACAGCAGATTGGAGGGGGTCTTTTTTGCAATGAAATTCAATTCCCAAAGTACACATTCTACTCACCGCAAGCTGCAATGGTGGCAATGATATCTCAAACTGTGGTTTAATTATCTTAAGCGGTTCATATTTAACGTTTAACTGTCGATATGTATCTATGACATCCTTCAATAGGCGATTGCTTAACGAAAACAGTGACATGTCGAACATTTGCCTAAAATCCGATGGAGTCTCTGTACCGATTGAGTCAACCAGGCATGCTCGTGGCAAATCCGCAAGGAATGAGATATCCGTGAATACCTTTGTGTCATTTATCTGTAAAGAAAAAAAGGTACATAGATACTCATGGATAAAAGGAAGGTGCATTTATTTACTCACCTCGACGTCGTTAAAGTCTAAATGGGTGAACCGAATTTCGTCATTAGATAGGAGATTGAGAAAATACTCCAAAATAGCGTCATTCGTTTTATCCATCAGATACTTATCATGCCAGATGTATCCCGAACCGATGGCGAGTATCTTTCCATTTCGTTCGTTGCAATAATAACCGACTAGGGGTCGATTGAAAGGATAGACAACTGGCCCAGTTGTCATAATGACATTAGCTGGATCGGTGACATTTAGTGAGGCACCGTAAGGGTATTGAAAGTGGATACGATGTTTCTCATCAGTGAAGTCATAGTCAACAATTTCGATATCCTGTTTGAGAAGGTGCCTCCACATTGATTCACAAACTATGCCGCCACCAATTACACATTCCTTGGGGTGGAAATTTTTATAATAATGCGGGCGGACAACTGTATCTGGATAGGAGAGACATAAGATCGGGGATTAAGGAATTATAAAGGAACTGAAGGATTGTAGCTACAGTCACTTCTTTTAAAGTTCATGTAATATGTTGTGTAGAAACGTGGAAAATAGAAGTTAGGTTTTAGCTACAGTCCTAAGCTCGTCGCAATTATTTGTGAGTGTATGCTTGATTTTCAGCAAGAATGGCGGTGAAGTTTTGAGGTACGTATCCGGTATCTCAAATATTTACGTAACGCAGGCTACTTACCACTGTTGATGTACATTCCGTAGTCTTCTAGGAAAAAATTCACATTCGTGTTGAAATCATGTTCGCCACCTTCACCCAGGAGTACGATAACTTTTCCTCCATTTTCAACGAACTCCTAGAGAGAAAACGCGGTTAAAATGTATAAAATAAAATAAATATAAAATAATTTAAAATCTAAGTATCTAATCTAGGGCATTTTAGGTAGGTAGAAATGATGAAACAATGTACGAGTATGTGCGAAGGTACAAGAAGTGTGCCCATACAACTTTTTCTGACACTTTAGGTGGCGCTACAGCTCGGGGTGAACCTGGGCCTGCTTTCTCGCAACCTTTTATGTTTGCGTGTTATATTTTTTGCACGAATGGAAGGGACCTACAGTTTTTTGCCGACTCCGAATGGCGAGTTAAGTAGCTTCTCATGACGAAGGAGGTGGCACCGTGAAAAACTTTTTAGGTATTGACCCGGGCAGCATTGCGTAGTAGTCCAACGCACTTACCACTACACGACACCACGGTGCAACCACCCGGTATCGTTATACTTAAAACGTCTGTTAAGTATGTATAAGCAAAATATTGTTATTGGTTTTGGTTTACGGTACATTATTGTGTAAAATACTCTCTTATTGTGAGATTTTTTGGGATGTTGGTCACAACTAAGGGTGTTAATCGGTCCAATGGGACAACCAATTGTATAAATGAAAACCTGTTTCCATATTCGATAACCGTATTTTATTGGTTGCGCGAAAATGTCTGTTTTTAACTGGATAAATCTAATAACATGAGAGTTTCAATTTCTGGCTTTATATAAACAGACGACTTACTTCTCAGCAACAGCTAACGGCTTTCAAAACCCTTTTTACCTACCTTCAATACAATAAATTCATCTTCTGTAAATTTATCCTGTGGCCCAGAGAGTACAAATATATTAATTCTTGATAGTTTCTCTTTGGTTAATTCTCCATCGTTCCTTTAAAAAAAACATTTTAATTTAGTTAAATGTATACTTTTCATACTCATCCCTTTTAACTCACTGTTCGACTTTCCAGTTTATCTTTAATTTACGATGTAACATCTTATAATTGTCAGATAGTTGAAATCGCTCATTTTTTGAAATATCAAATGAAATTACACCTTTGGACATTTTTAATTTCTTGTTTTTAAACTAAAACAGTTTGTTTTTGTTATGTAAGATAAATTTTGTGAAGTTTATTGTTTTCTAAATGTTTTGTTTACAATTTTGCGTTTCCCTGGGTAACGATTTTTTTTTTTTTTTTAATGTAATGTAGGAAAAATAAACGGAAGTCTGTTTGTTTATATAATAATAATAGTAGTGATGGATTTATGAAATATTTTACATAAAAAAAAACAAATAAAATTAAAACAAATTTATTTCGTTTGTTCTTTGTATTGCAATGGCAAAAAGCAGGAATAAACAAAATTCATAATACTGAATGATGTATACACAATAAGCCGTAGATACATAGATTGAATATCGCTGAAAACATTAAATTTACTGTATTCAAATATAAAAACCTGAGAAAACTATGCAAAATTTATTAATTTTTGTTTAAAAGGAAAATCGAAAACAACATTTACCACCCAATCGAATCTAGCGCCACCTTAACGTCGTCCTACTAACAACACTCAACCCACCCGAGAAAACGAACTCGCATCCAACTTCGCCTTAAACGACTGTCAATTTTGGTCGATAGATCCGAAGAATTTTCTTCATTCAGCGAGTGTAAAATAGTAGTCGTCTCGGTAATAGGCGAAAGATTTCTAATTAAATAAAATCATACGAAAAATGGCATCGTTTTGTGGTCGTATTGCCGTCCGTGCGGCAGCTCGTCAAAATGTCACCTACACTCCAGTTCGATTCTGCAAGAGTAAGTTTAAAACAGGACAAATTTGTAACCCCACACAAAAGGAAAAAAAAAACGAGGTTTAGCGTCTGACATTTCCCAACGAATGCTAGTGGTGCTGCCCCAATCTACCAAAGTTACGTAATGTCATAGTTTTCCTTAGAACAACAATAGAAACCTATGCAGTTTCAATGCAATCATGTCCAATATGTTTGCCGAACTATCCACAACCCTGAAGTGGATGTTATGTAACTCAGATAAAAGCGAAAAAAATCAATCGCACCTGAGTAAACATGACAAGCAAAGTGCGGAAACACCTAGTTTCTGGAATTCCAGTAGGACATTCAACTTGTCCTGCATTTTATTTCCATTGATATTTCATTAAATGTTTTTTTTAGAGGGAAATAAAAAATAACTTCCTCCCAAATGACATCAAACATTTTATTGTTTATGTAACAACCAACATGGGGGCTGTAAAAATAACAATGAACTTAAAAATAGATTTCTTTTTCTCTTCCTCACAGTGATGAACGATCCACTGGAACACGCTACCGGTATCGAGAAGCGTGAACTTTTGCAAAAAGCTGCCGGCAACGATGATCCCTTCGACATGAAAGTCTTCAAACGCGGTGCTGGTACCAAAGAAACCCCAAATTTAATACCATCTGCCTTTGATGCACGTATTGTTGGTTGTATCTGTAAGTTGCTTGGTCATTTGTCATAAAATATCTACTGATAGCAAAAATGTTTTCCTTCTCTAGGTAACGAAGATCAAACCTATGTCCAATGGATGTGGCTGCAAAAGACTACACCAAAACGCTGTGAATGTGGTCACTGGTTCAAATTGGTCGAGAAGGCACCTGTATAAATATCAAACTTAATATGTAAAAAAAAATAACACACCGCCTCCCAACAACTTTCCTAGTTTATCTATTTTTTGTTCGAAATACATAACTGAAATACAACCAAAACTGTTGGTAAAAACATACAAACAGATCGATTATTCTGTGGCAGCTATTCAAATGTTGGGAATTTAAATAAATCGTTAATGGTAACGCTGTACCTGTTTCTGGGTTGATGATTTGTCTTTAATATCACTGCGTGCAACGTAAGTCATGTGATCACGTAGGCCAAGCCATCAGATCTGTGCTAATCGATGTTTAGCGCGCAATTAACTATGATAGAGTTGAAGGGGAAACATAAAAATGTGTTATCTTTTTAATAAGAAAAATATTCGCGCACAGCTGATAGGTATTCAAAATAAAATGTTTCGTTATCTGGTCGGAATTGTATGTCAATAGACATTTTTCCCGCATGACGGAAGGGTACTATCCTCGTTTTGATGGAAAAGAGACTCCCAACTGTTGAGTAACGTTTACTTGCAACTAAATTTGTCGATGTCGTCAGTTTTAGTTCTCAATATGTACATATATGAAAACAGAAATAATTTATTAGTTGTGAATGTAGTGGTTGTGGCGATGAACTCAAATATGAGAAAACAAAATTTGGTTATTGTTATACACTAGCCTAAATGTGATTTATGATGTGCACGCGCATTCCAGTTAAAGGAAATAAGGTGTTAAGTTAGCTTTCACGTTCCATCGTTCATAATAAAATCAATATAAATGCACACTCCTGCCCGCCTGAAGAAAATTATCATTTACTAAGACTGGAGAAAATATCCAAGTAAAACGGTTCGCAGCAGTCAACTAAGTAATTTTTCGAAGAGGTTTGAATACGATTAGAAATGGAACTCAAATTAAATTGTTTTCTGTAAGTTGTGCAGTATCCTATACGCATTGTTCAACTATCGTTAATTGGTACTAGAACTACGTTATATACAACTTAAAAAATAGTCTGTAAGTAGTCAAGTGAATTCAGTATAGCATGTTAACCAAAAGACGAATAACATACTTCCTATCCTAGAAAAATAATACATACACAGACGATCGTGAAAAGATTAAAAGGTTTTGCCAACGTACAAGTAAAAAATTTATGTTTTTCTTTATCAAATCAGCGGTTACAGTGGCTCTTACATCTTATAACTTAGAAGAAATCCTAAATAGAAGCAAATTTCCAAATATTAATAGCTGCAAGGAAAGAAAATAAGGAATTCAGTAGACCCAATAAACTTTTCAGATTCCACACTCACCTCTGTTTAAATCCATATTTTTTTCTCTCGTAGAAAAGATCTGTCTTCGAGCTGCCTAGGTTTACAATTTTCGGACATCCATCACGCTATAAACGAAATACTAAATAATGCAACAAGAACCAACACATTTTCAGACGGTTCTTACATCTTTCTCCTGAATTGTGCACTCCTTGCAGTAGTAAGCATCAGAAACACCTGGACCACCGCATATAACACATCGTCCTTGATATGAACCATAATTGCATTCATCACAAATTCGAACTAATGTACATGGTCGGACATACGAGTCACAAATAACGCATTTACCATCACATTTCTCACATAGGCGACCAATAGCTGCAAAAAGGATCTTATAGAACGACTCAATACGAAATGTTTAACATTACCAACTCCTGGTTGTTTTCTGCAAAAAATCAAATCCGGATGATGCTTAGCCATCGTTTTTATTAAATGATTATCAAGATTTATATAGAATCGACTTTTAAACGTTGATAAACAAATTTCTGTTCAGATGCAGAAACAAATTAGGATGTCAAAGTCAGCAATGCATGGTGGTTCTGTTTCATTTTGTAAAGTAGGTAGTTTGAAAGCCGCTGTAAAGATCAGAAAAAAAGTTCTGTTAACAAAATTGTTCTCATAAAAAAACGTGAAAAAATTTGATTATTACGAAGCAAATATTTTAATATGTACATATAATCTCTATTTATAGTCAGCCGAAAGCCCAGATAGCTAGCGCTGCATCCAGTTATGTAATTATAATATTATATTATAATAATAATAACACTAGCACTAACCACCACGGTCACGGCCACCACTTATAATTTTAATTGCTCCTCTCAAAACAGCGAATTTTTGCTAATCCTTACATACGAGGTCTGTTCGCGTACTCTCCCAAAACTACGAAAAGTTACGAATTTTCAACGAAATCCTGTTCGAGTGCGCAGAAATTTCGTAGGTCTTCGTAAAAGAGAGTACTCCCGAAAGAATAAGAAATTTCCGCATATGAAAACTGTAATTTCCTCGCTGTTTTGATCACAGCCACCAACGTCCAAATCCAAAACCAATGTTCCCTCCTGCATGTTGTCTTTATAGATACTTGATTCTCGAATCTCTTCTCTTTAGTATTAGGTCTGTTTGGTATCTTTTCTGTGTAAAACTTTAGTCGCTGTCAAATAATAAATAATTTGGAGAGTGGGGGAAAATCCTCTCAGCAGTGGAAAATTGTTTTGTTTTCCATTAAAATAAGGTTTGACAGTTTTCGTTCAACTTACGCCAAGAAAAAGGCTGTGTAAGATTGTGTAAGATCTGAGTAGAGGGAATTTTTTTTGAACTGTCGTTCGGCTCTCTCGCGTAAATTGAACGACAACTGTCAACCCTTATTTTAATGAAAAACAATAACAGTTTTCCACTGCTGAGAGAATTTTCCCCCACTCTCCAAATAATTTATTATTTGACAGCGACTAAAGTTTTACACAGAAAAGATATCAAACAGACCTATTGCAATCTATGTTTAAGCCCGTATGACACTAGCTTTTTTCCCCTTTTTTAATGCATTAAAAATGAACTTAGAGCAGTAAGAAAGATGTTCAATACAAAGCTCCAATAGGTGTGAGTGCGTACACAAGAATCAAAAACATATGAAACTGTCAAAAAAAAAATACATTTCAATTCACTTTTTCCAGCCGCTGGCAGCTTGTTTTTTGACGTTTTCCCTTTTTTTTGACAGATTGTTATTTTGTTTACACTCCGCAAAACAAAAAAAAGGACCAAAACGCTTGTGTTGGTAATGCGTTTTAATGTAAAGATAAGTGATCGTGGTAAATTGTATTCCATCACTTGGTCTTATTGGTACTATGTAATGGTATTTGTTTATTTGTTTATTTTATTTACTGTTTCCGTTAAATGGAAAGAAAAAGCATCACTGCAAAATATTGATGGACTCACGTGGTTTTTTGCACTTTAAATAAAAGTGAGTAAGAAAGAACACCGAACGTGTCTGTGGTGTGTAATAATATCTTATATGTATAAAACATATATAGAAAAGTCCTATTACTAATCATAGGCAGTGTAGAAATATTAAGATAATAAAGTTATAGACAAAAAACAATAAAAAAAGTCCTAAATCAATTTAGGCAGTTAACACAACATACATCTGAAAATAAATCTAGTTTAAATATGGTGAGTGATTTCCTTGTTTGAGTGATATTAGTTTTTCTATAGGATATTTGTTTTTCTGTAGTACATTTAGGCGGCCACAAATAGATTTTCAATTGGGATCGTGGCCGCCACATCTTTAATTTTAAGTGATAGTTTACACATAAATTGTTGCACATACATATATAATATGTTCATGCAACCAAGAGTGTCACATGTCAATCGTGCGTTATCCCGAAACGATATACCAGCCATTGACCGCTCGGGTGGAGAAGGTGACCCTAAGGTCAATAAGGGAAAAGCTGAGACACCTGTCGCCCACGTCAAATATAAATATGCAGATAGAGTATGCAAGTAGAGTTGTGCATTCAGATATTAAAAAGTATATACATATAGCTATACATAGATATACATAGCAGCATAGAACAATTTAAAAAAATAAAAAAAATTAACAAAAAAAAAAAAATTAATTTAAATATAACGTTCACGTATATATGAACATATGTATATGCATAAGTACATACAATTATATATAAAAACATAAAGTAAAACGAAGATAAATTCAGCTTCTTACACATGATAACATTAATAGCCCTAAATTCCATGCTCAAAAAAAAAAAACAAACAAGCTTAAACAATTTAAAATTTTCCTGTGTTTAAAATGTGTGATACTTTTAGGCGTAGTTTTAAGTTAGGTGTTTATTTCTTGTGGGCACCGTAGCGCAAGTGATTAGTGCGTCGGACTATTGAGCCAGCGGTCTTGGGTTCGAATCCCGCCGCAAACACCTAAAAGTTTTTCACAGTGCCCACCTCTTTCGAATGTCTGACAAGCATCAAAGAGTATCATTTGTCACGATTGAGCTTCTCAACTCGCCGTTCGGAGTCGGCAAAAAACTGTAGGTCCCTTCCATTCGTGCAAAAATATAACACGCACACACAAATGGTTGCGAGAAGCAGGCCCAGGTTCACCTCGAGCTGTAGCGCCAACTAAGTAAGTAAGTTTATTTCTTGTGAAATTTCTTTCCCCCGTCGCGTGTAGTCTGTCGCGGTTCGTAATTTAATTTAACAATTTGAAATTTTTTTTGTTGTATGCCTAAACCGAGCTCGATATAGGTAGGTCTCGTTTTCTTTTTTTTTGTTCGTGTACACAAAGGTACGGGTAGGTCGGGGAAGATCTTGAGTTTTCGTTTTTTTTTTGTTCCTTTCTGTCGATATTTACATGTACATATCTCATAGAATAAGAATAAAACTTAAATGTACATTTACGCCGTATGGCTGAAATTTTTTTTTTTTGTGTTTACGAGAGCGACATGAGTCGCTGAAGTTTTAATTTTCAGGGGGTGTTGAAGGGACGCTGTCCCAACGGCTGAAGACTTGAGCTGCTGAGGTGCTAGAAAAATTGGGGAAATCCAAAATGGCCGCCCGGATTTCCAGGAAGGGTGGGAATATGGCCGCGCTAACCCATCTATAGCGCCCCCTCAGTGTGGTATCCCAACGTCTGTCCGCTTTATAAGTAAGTAAAAAGGTAGTAGTTTGATATTTGGCATGTTATATGTTTTTGTAGTAGGTTTGGTTGAGTGTGGGGGCAAGAACCACCCCAATTCCGGCGAGTTGAAGTCGAGCATCGCTAGCATGCCACGTCCCTCGCACTCAGCTGTCTCTCCCTTTCTCTTTCCTTTCCACCTCTTATCCTAACATCCTGTCCACATCCCAATTTCCTGTCATTTTCAAATTCCAACGTCCCATCCGCTCCAAACACCTCCTTAGGCCTATTACAAAACATAATACTTTTTTTATTTATAACATTGGTATATTATCACAGCGGGTTTTCCAAAATGGTCGAAAGTTCGAGAGCGCTCGTCAACTGAAAGAAGCAATCCAGATTTAAGGGAAAAAAATTATCAAAATGAGATCCAAAACCTTATAAATTCAATGCCAATGCATTTGCAGTAAACTATTATAAACAAGTAATCATCTACGAGCTATTAATACTACCAAAGTTATCGATTTTGTTTTTTTTTTTTTATATATCTTTATTGTATGTATTATGCTATTGGATATTATCATTACTTCGTTCGATTTAAAGTTGTTTTTTACTATATTTTTTTAAACAACTTTTAAATCAAGTTTTTTTAAGTTCTATAACACAATAACTGGTTACATATATAATATTATATGTACAATTAGTTGCCCTCTCATTATTTAAAAAAAAAACAATCACTCAATTTAATTTGGTCTTCTTTTTTTTCGAGGAGTGTATTTTTTTGTACAAGTTCTATTGGCCTTTTTCGTGCAAAAATATTTCTGTCTCTTTTACCCGCGGCTGACATTTACGTACTTAAAAAGTGCATTAAAAAGTGGAAAAAAAATGTAGTGTCATACGGGCTTTACAAATATTCACGTACCGTCAACTACCCTAACATTGACCGATTTTGAACTTTAAATGCAGATATAACACCCTTGTGAAGTATTATCGGCGTAAATACAATTGCAGGCTAGGGGGACAGTCGTTCTTTACCATTTCTGAAAAATTTACGAAGATGTTATTTTTTTTTTTAAAGTTATTAAGATAACTATAGTGGTCAATGTTAGATCCCATTTGTGCCTAACATTGACCGCCCAATGTTCCTAACATTGACCACCGGCTAAATAATAAAAACACAGTAGTTTATCTGTTTATTTTTTTAAATTTACTATCGTTACTATAAAAAAAAATTAATTCAGTTAAATTAAATAATAAATACAGACGGCAGCACTTTATTTCACTTCATTTCATAACCGTATCATACAAAATATATAAAAATTAAAATATTATTAATAGGTAGATTAGGTACATAGTTAATTCATTGCATCTATCTGAATCCAGTCTAGTTTGTATCACATTATCACATTAAATAGTTATTTAGTAAAAATAAAAATAAAAAGAAAATTGTTTTTTAAGCTAATAAAGATCTTTGGAGCTAAGTAAGACTTGCTGGAAAAGGTCTTCGACTGACGAGTCATCGTCATAGTTGGAACCCACGAATTCAATTTGGAGTTCTTGGAGTGTATCAGTCTCAGTCGGTTCATTAGAAACATCGTCTGTATTTGAAACAACGAGATCCTGATCGATGATAGCAACATCGTGATCCACAGCCACAGTTCCAGAGGTTACAGGTGCCCCGTAGCCCTCTATATCCGCAAGCATTCCAAGTCCTGGCTGTGTTTTCACCTTTGTACGCCGTTTTCGGGCTGGTGATTCTCCAGAACCAAAACGCAGTTCTTTTAAAACTGTTACAACCGACTCAGCTACATTAGACCGTACTTCATCACTATTTATTTCTGTTGGATCCGGTAAACGTGAAATCACTTCGTTTGGATTGAAAGGCACTATACCACATTTCTTAAAACCTGATATAAGGTTTGGAGATCGATTTTGTTTGTTCAGGCTTTCTTCTATTAATTTTTTCAATAGTGCCGGAAATGCGTCTTTAGAGAGCGTTTGCGCCTTGTGAGCACGCTTGTCTTTCCACTCGTCCAAAATTCGACGCCAAACTTTTTTAAGCGGTCCAAAAAAGGCGACATCTAGCGGTTGACAAATATGGGTGGCGTTTGGTAACAAGCAAGCAAACCGTATATTGTTTTCCTGAGCAGCTGAAACGACGGCTGGGGAAAAGTGACTTGCCAAATTGTCTCCCAGAAGAACGATAGGACCGCTTAACCTCCTCGTCTGAGGAAGGAAATGGTTTAAGAACCAATCTTTAAATATGGTTCCGTCAAACCACCCCGACTTGCTCCGGTTGTATTTGGTTTTCGGAGGACCTCCCAATAACCATGACGCCCATAAATTTTCCGCCTTATAAACCACATATGGTGGAATGAGCTCCCCTGCCGCAGATCCACAAAACATTATCGATATGTTCGACTTTGTTGAATCCTTAATGTTTTCGGGGTACCTTACTCCTCTCTTAAAAACGCATTTTTTTGAGCCAGGATCATCCGAAAGGTTTGTCTCATCATAATTGAAAATATTTTGAGGGCCTATGAACTCATTTTCCAGGGTCAGTGTAGTTTTTAAATTATTGAAAAAGTCGCTTACATGCTGACGACTGACCTTGGCTTTGGATGGCTTTAAATTTTGCGAAGCTCGTACACAAAGATCATGCTTGTGTCTTGTAAGGAACCCTTTTAACCATTTTCTGCCCGGCATATTATTTTTTTTAAACAAAGGAACCTCACGATTGCAGGAATCGAGATAGTTTTTTGTGAGGCACCTCAAATTATCCCCAGTAAAAGGAAAGCCCCACTCGCTTACTCTTATTAATGATGTAACTATCTCCTTTTCTTCTAAATCTGAGAGTACCGTTGGGCACCCGATTTTTTTTTCTTTAATTCCCTTAATTCGGTTCATTAATGTTCCTTTTGCTATTTTATACTTTTTAGCACATGCATTGATGCTGGATGTTCCATTTTTTATTTCTTTCAATGCTAGCTCCATATCTCTAGCTGAAGTGCTGTTGTAACGTCGCTTTTCGGTTTTTTTTGGCATCCTGAATCAAAAATAGGTAGGTATTTGAAAAAAGAACTGGTCAATGATTGGAATCGTCTACAATATGTATGTGCCCTAAAATTGACCGGCGGTCAATGTTAGACACCACTCAGTCAATGTTAGGAATAACAAATAAAAATTAAGGTGTAATTTTTAATTTTCACTTTTAAGATTAATTAACTTCTTTTATTGCATGGAATTTACATATTTCTAAGAGAAAACATTTTAAATAACATACCTGATAAGTTTTTTTGCTACAACAACTATCCTAACAATATTTTACGATTAAAAGTTTCCCGCACTCGAATTCGCAACTTTTTAACCACCGTCAACTATTTGCCGCCAAAAGATACATTTCGCCCGAAAATCAGCTTAGTGCTTAAAATGCCATCTAGAGATTAATAGGGAAACAATTTTCTGAAGAGAAAAATTTGTTTGTTCGATTCATTTGCTTACTGGAGGGTGTGAAGGTACTTTCCTGATTTCGGTCAATGTTACAGACGCGGTCAATGTTAGGGTAGTTGACGGTATGTAGTTCTCAATTTTACATTCCCCATTCGTTCATTAATTCTAAAACAAACAGAACTGCAAGCCTAATCTATTTGACGTGCGTTTCATCTTTCACGTGCTCCTTGTTTTGCTGTTTTGATAAATGCTCAAGTTTTACTAGACAGAATTTGTTTATTCACTTTTTACTTCTTTATCACAGAAAAAGGATATCAAAATGCTTGATAGCACATCGAAAATAAAAGCTGGTGACTATATCATCCTACAGCGACAAAAGTACACAAAATTGCATAAATTTGGAACTCTGGATTCTACAGCAATGCTGGGAAAAGACCATCTCGAACTTCGTGCCATCGATGGCCACCATTATTACTCCACATTCAAGATGGTGCCAAAAGAAAGTAAAGGACGTCAACGTACTTGCCAGCTACAATTATGCTCAGAAAGTGAAATGCGAAACATTTGCGAAGTTCTCGGTGGCTCTGAGAGTGGAGCGGATAACAGAAACATTATAGACGACGGAGAATCACAGAACTTGCGTTCTGAGGATATCTCGAAACTCCGCGAGGAGTGCAATGAGTCTTCAAAGATTATCGAGAAAATTGTGGAAAACTCAAAGACATTCAACTCGAAGACAGAGTACTCCCAGGAGAAATATCTGAAGAAGAAGGAGAAGAAATATTTCGAGTTTGTCCAAATCCGACAGCCATCGATAAGGTTGCTGGCAGAAATCTACTATCGTCAAGATGCAGAGAAAATCATGGGTATTCGTAGTGACACGCTCTCTCAGATCGTCTCATACTCTGGGGTAAGTGGATTTGGAAATTATCTTCTGTATGAATCGGGAACTAATGGACTCTTGCCGGCCACACTTCTCAACGCAATAGGCGCTAATACTGAGGCAAATCTTGTGCACATGCACCCTGGTAATGTTCCACAGAAGCAGGCAATTCTGGCCTTAAACATGCCCGAGGAGCAAACTAAGCGATGTGTATCGGTAAATATTTATTCAGTTTTAAGAGAATTCTATCAAGTTACAGTGCCAACAAGGAAGGAAGCAGTTTTGGATCTTAACACGCCAACTGATGAGAATCCTAGTAAGAAACCAAGACTTGAGGAAACTGTTGACACTGTTACTACATCAGAGAAGCCACTGCAAACGTGGCAAATTGACAACAAGCGAGCGTGTGAGATGATGACGGGTAAATTCGATTCACTGGTGATTGCAGCGAAGGAGCATCCTTTGAATATAACCAAAGCGTTGTTGCTATTCTTAAAACCCTCACGACCTATAATCATCTTTAGCCAGTGCAAGGAGGTTCTTATGGAGATGTACGTGGAACTAAAATCAACAAACGATGTGACGAATCTACACTTGACCTCTAACTGGATGCGGATGTATCAAATTTTGCCAAATCGAACTCATCCTGAAGTGAATATGAACGGAAACAGCGGATATCTACTTTGTGGATATTTGATTAGATAAAGAATAAAATGTTTTATGTTTTTATGACGTTTGTTGTTCTAAATTCTATCTTTTGATTAACGACACTATTTGGTTGGTGTGGACATTGTATACAATGGTGCGGGTGGAAACTTGTTTCATTAACCATTCTCTAAAAAAAACTTCTCGAACATAATTGGGAGGCAGTCTCCATTTTTGCATATAAAGCGTACAATTTCTGTATGCTTTCGAGAGTACTTTGTACATAGACAGTAAATCTCTCAGAGGATCCCCACTTATAATAAACCACAAACGTATCAGATTACTATACATGCATATGTATTTTTGTGATGCAATACGCATATATGCTCGCTGCGGTATGATTTTGCGATCACTACATATTTGTCTGCGATTAAAAGTGCACAAAGCGTAAGTTTCAGCAAGATTAGTCATACTGATATGGACCTAGAAAAGGAGTATTCACCTTCGCGTATAAGCAACCGCGCAGTTGATAACGACCCACATGTGTTAGTGGACAAATTTGTAGAAATTCACAAAGAAGGTAACTTATTAATTGTAAACTTGCGTATAGTATATACTGATTTGTTTATTATCTGATTAGAGACAGAGCGTGTACTTAAAGTCTACAAAAACCGTTGTGATGTGCGCTACGGTGACAGTGAGAGGGAATCTATGGATATTTACTTTAAAGAATATGAATCGAGTAAGAAATTCATTCAAGTGATTTACAATGAACCTGATTATACCTGTATTAAAATTAAGATACACCAATTTTTGTATACGTTCATGGTGGATACTGGATAGCGTTGGACAAGAGTAATTCTGGAATTTGTGTAGCGCCATTGGTTGAACGTGGCTATCGAGTAGTGGTGGTGGACTACAATCTCTGTCCCACTGTGACTTTAGAGGAATTAGTTCAACAGATGCGTAAATTTCTAAAAGTATTGCTGGAATATGCAGCGGAAACAAAGGCAGGGTATGTATGTACACATATAGGTACATAATAATACGTGGAGATAACTTCGGGGAAAAAATAGCAGCGTATTATGCAACATTTAAAAAATATAACTTGGGTGAAAATCATTGAAAGGTACATAAAATACGTTCTTTCGGTTCTTTCATTTAAAATACGCAATATATGGAAGAATATTTTAAGCCTCCGACCCCTGGAACCGCTTGCTAGTAGCGGGGGGTAATCTTTCACAATGAATCCTTCTCAACAAAGTGTAAAACTTAACAAATAATTAATTTTTTTTAGAAAAATCTCACTATGCGGTCACTCAGCTGGTGCCCATCTAATAGCGACTCTACTACGGCCACAATGTATGGAACTGCCACATTTCCAGCTTATCAAGGAACTATTTCTTATTTCTGGAATCTACGATCTACGTGAACTGAGGACAACCGAAGCTGTAAATCCTGGAGACGTTCTTTCTCTAAATGAGGAGTCGGCTGCAAAATTGTCGCCAATTTTGTACAGCCTTCCGCCATCTGTTGAGAATATTCAAATCCATATTTTGGCGGCAGAACACGACAGCCATTCGTTTCGTAAACAGTCTGAAGATTTCTATAAGAAACTCGAATCAGATGGCATTCCCACGTGGTACCCTGTATTCCCTGGTTATGATCACTTCACTATCATAGAAGAGCTACGTCATGAAAAGACGTTAATCACTAAGTATTTGCTTGACGTATTGAAAGAAAGCATTTAATAAATATTAAATTTACTTGATACCTACCTTAACATGCTTTACTTTCGTTCTTTTGTCTACCTTAATTTGTTTACCAGTTCAGAGTCCAACTGGATCCTACCATTCCCTTGGAATGTCTCAGACGACTGTCAGACATAAGTGATGAATAGTGCCGTGAAAAAAATGTTAAGTATTCTCTGGTATTTGAACCTGAACTTACATTTGCCAGAGCTCTCAGCAGACCAACGCACTAACCACTTGAGCCACGGCATTACCAATCTTATCATTTACTATATTTGCGACCCCGTGCTAAAAATTCAGACGTTTTTTTTTATTTGCGGAGACTATTATGTACATATACGTATGCATACTCGTATTTCTATTCTATTTTTATGGCTATTATACTTTAATTTCTTTGCCTTGAAACTTTCGCATTAACATTTTCTTAATTCTAGAATTTGTTTAATCTGACCTATTGGCGAGTGAACAGCAAAATTCATATGTAATCGTATAAGATGAGATTAACAATCTTTTTTTTCGTTGCTTTAGCAAACGCGATTACAACCCGTTGTCGTCTACGCATAGGTACTTGTACCCATATACTATACAAACAAGTAATCTCTCTTGTTGGCATCCTACAAATACTCTACAGATAAACTTAGAGCAGTTATGTATAGTAATATAATACAATAATATAATATATAGCTGTTGCCCGCGCACTAAAACATGCGTAGGAAGCAATCACTGCTGTTTAATTTTTCAACTTCAATTTTTATTTTATTTATTTATATTTATTTAATAAAAAAGGGTGTGCGGGAGTTTTTTTATAGAGATAAATTAGTATTTTATAATTGAATAAGAGATAACAAATGAGAATAGATAGTAATGATCTCAAATGAAAAAAATAAAACCAATTCAAAGTTAAAAGTTTGTCGTGCCTAGAAAATTTGTTTCATCTAAATCCTGACATAGCAACAATTCAATCTGCAGCAACCTACAAAATTAAAATCAGCAACACAGAAACTACGGAGTGCCTTTCTCTAGCAAAATGAAGAGCCAAAACACTAGACAAATACCTACATAGGAAGAAGACTACAAAAGTATTCCAGTCAAAGGGATTATCAAATTTGTAATCGTGTTTTGATTTTTGTTGGGCTTACTCGGGATTACTTATTTGAATCGTGTTAGCATAGTCAACCATTAAAAGCCGATATTTTCATAACTTTTAGGAGTTGAAAAACTTGAACGTGAAAAATGGGTTTATTTAAAATTTTAAAACATGGTTGCATATTTAGAGGCGAAACAGAAACAAAATTCATTTTCTGTATGGGAGCTTTCCAGCTCCAAAACTAGAAAAGTCCGGCCTTAAATATATATATCAAAATACTCATAAAAATGCCTATTGTCACACAATTAAATTTCATAAAAATCGGGGGCGTAAGCCCTTATTCTATATACATAAATTGTACCGTCAACTACCCTAACATTGACCGATTTTGAACTTTAAATGCAGATATAACACCCTTGTGAAGTATTATCGGCGTAAATACAATTGCAGGCTAGGGGGACAGTCGTTCTTTACCATTTCTGAAAAATTTACGAAGATGTTATTTTTTTTTTTAAAGTTATTAAGAAAACTATAGTGGTCAATGTTAGATCCCATTTGTGCCTAACATTGACCGCCCAATGTTCCTAACATTGACCACCGGCTAAATAATAAAAACACAGTAGTTTATCTGTTTATTTTTTTAAATTTACTATAAAAAAAAATTAATTCAGTTAAATTAAATAATAAATACAGACGGCAGCACTTTATTTCACTTCATTTCATAACCGTATCATACAAAATATATAAAAATTAAAATATTATTAATAGGTAGATTAGGTACATAGTTAATTCATTGCATCTATCTGAATCCAGTCTAGTTTGTATCACATTATCACATTAAATAGTTATTTAGTAAAAATAAAAATAAAAAGAAAATTGTTTTTTAAGCTAATAAAGATCTTTGGAGCTAAGTAAGACTTGCTGGAAAAGGTCTTCGACTGACGAGTCATCGTCATAGTTGGAACCCACGAATTCAATTTGGAGTTCTTGGAGTGTATCAGTCTCAGTCGGTTCATTAGAAACATCGTCTGTATTTGAAACAACGAGATCCTGATCGATGATAGCAACATCGTGATCCACAGCCACAGTTCCAGAGGTTACAGGTGCCCCGTAGCCCTCTATATCCGCAAGCATTCCAAGTCCTGGCTGTGTTTTCACCTTTGTACGCCGTTTTCGGGCTGGTGATTCTCCAGAACCAAAACGCAGTTCTTTTAAAACTGTTACAACCGACTCAGCTACATTAGACCGTACTTCATCACTATTTATTTCTGTTGGATCCGGTAAACGTGAAATCACTTCGTTTGGATTGAAAGGCACTATACCACATTTCTTAAAACCTGATATAAGGTTTGGAGATCGATTTTGTTTGTTCAGGCTTTCTTCTATTAATTTTTTCAATAGTGCCGGAAATGCGTCTTTAGAGAGCGTTTGCGCCTTGTGAGCACGCTTGTCTTTCCACTCGTCCAAAATTCGACGCCAAACTTTTTTAAGCGGTCCAAAAAAGGCGACATCTAGCGGTTGACAAATATGGGTGGCGTTTGGTAACAAGCAAGCAAACCGTATATTGTTTTCCTGAGCAGCTGAAACGACGGCTGGGGAAAAGTGACTTGCCAAATTGTCTCCCAGAAGAACGATAGGACCGCTTAACCTCCTCGTCTGAGGAAGGAAATGGTTTAAGAACCAATCTTTAAATATGGTTCCGTCAAACCACCCCGACTTGCTCCGGTTGTATTTGGTTTTCGGAGGACCTCCCAATAACCATGACGCCCATAAATTTTCCGCCTTATAAACCACATATGGTGGAATGAGCTCCCCTGCCGCAGATCCACAAAACATTATCGATATGTTCGACTTTGTTGAATCCTTAATGTTTTCGGGGTACCTTACTCCTCTCTTAAAAACGCATTTTTTTGAGCCAGGATCATCCGAAAGGTTTGTCTCATCATAATTGAAAATATTTTGAGGGCCTATGAACTCATTTTCCAGGGTCAGTGTAGTTTTTAAATTATTGAAAAAGTCGCTTACATGCTGACGACTGACCTTGGCTTTGGATGGCTTTAAATTTTGCGAAGCTCGTACACAAAGATCATGCTTGTGTCTTGTAAGGAACCCTTTTAACCATTTTCTGCCCGGCATATTATTTTTTTTAAACAAAGGAACCTCACGATTGCAGGAATCGAGATAGTTTTTTGTGAGGCACCTCAAATTATCCCCAGTAAAAGGAAAGCCCCACTCGCTTACTCTTATTAATGATGTAACTATCTCCTTTTCTTCTAAATCTGAGAGTACCGTTGGGCACCCGATTTTTTTTTCTTTAATTCCCTTAATTCGGTTCATTAATGTTCCTTTTGCTATTTTATACTTTTTAGCACATGCATTGATGCTGGATGTTCCATTTTTTATTTCTTTCAATGCTAGCTCCATATCTCTAGCTGAAGTGCTGTTGTAACGTCGCTTTTCGGTTTTTTTTGGCATCCTGAATCAAAAATAGGTAGGTATTTGAAAAAAGAACTGGTCAATGATTGGAATCGTCTACAATATGTATGTGCCCTAAAATTGACCGGCGGTCAATGTTAGACACCACTCAGTCAATGTTAGGAATAACAAATAAAAATTAAGGTGTAATTTTTAATTTTCACTTTTAAGATTAATTAACTTCTTTTATTGCATGGAATTTACATATTTCTAAGAGAAAACATTTTAAATAACATACCTGATAAGTTTTTTTGCTACAACAACTATCCTAACAATATTTTACGATTAAAAGTTTCCCGCACTCGAATTCGCAACTTTTTAACCACCGTCAACTATTTGCCGCCAAAAGATACATTTCGCCCGAAAATCAGCTTAGTGCTTAAAATGCCATCTAGAGATTAATAGGGAAACAATTTTCTGAAGAGAAAAATTTGTTTGTTCGATTCATTTGCTTACTGGAGGGTGTGAAGGTACTTTCCTGATTTCGGTCAATGTTACAGACGCGGTCAATGTTAGGGTAGTTGACGGTAGCATTATTTGTTTTCACTGTGTAAAGTCGGGAAGTGTAGTAGGGAGCGAACTAAATTCCTGCACCAACCGCTGATATGTCAATGAACCGCTGTATCGTTTATAAAATTCCGACTGACAGTTGAAAATGACATTTAGACAAATGTCAAAATGCAAAAGACCAAAAAGGTAAATAGTTGAAAGGGTAAAATATCTCATAAAGTTTAGCACAAAAAATACAAAGAAAAACATGGTCGGCTGAAATTAAATTATTTCTAAGTTCAGTAGAATTTATTTCTTATCATTAAAAAATATAATTTACCGTGTTGTGCCTGATTGCATGCGAGTTATTTTAATCATTAAATTTGTAGTACAAGCATTGCCTATACAACCGGCTACGATCAATAAAAGATATATTCAATAAAAACTGAAGAAACCAAAATACTCCAACGCAATTATTTTTAAATGGCGACTAGAAGAAGTAATACAAAGCAATTCTAAAGTTGTATCAACATTTTTTGTAAGCAAAAATGTCGCATAACACTGACTACAATGTAGTCAAGGGCTTACCGATTGTACCTCCGCGCAGTATTTGGGCTGCTTCTGGTGGTTCCTTTATCGTTTGTTTTGTATTTTATTTCTTTTATGGTGGTTTCTTGACGCTGGCCTTGTTCAGTTGCCTTGCAGTTGGTAAGGTCTACGATTTAACATTAAAACTTCATTCTAAACCGTGTTCATTTTTTCTTAGGTATTCTATACTATGCCCAAGATATACTTTTGTATCATCCGGATTTGCCAGCAAATTCACGCATTTACATCCCCATTCCAACTATGCACAATTTGCCACATGAAACAGTGAGTATCCATACACCGGACAAGGTGACGCTACATGCTTTCTGGGTCAGTCAACCACAGGAGAGGAGCAAGTTTGTGCCGACATTTGTGTATTTCCATGGCAACGCTGGAAATATGGGACATCGGATGCAAAATGTTTGGGGGATATTCTATAATCTCCATTGTAATATACTTATGGTGGAGTATCGAGGATATGGTTTGTCTACGGGTGCACCATCAGAAAAGGGTCTTGCCATAGATGGAAGGGCTGCAGTTGATTATTTATTTACACGACATGATCTTGATCATGGCCAGATAGTGGTTTTTGGACGATCACTGGGCGGTGCTGTTGCCATTGATGTTGCTTCTGATACCAACTATAGTGGGAAGATTATGTGTGCCATTGTAGAGAACACTTTTACGAGCATACCTGAAATGGCTATTGAACTAGTCCATCCGGCTGTGAGATATATACCGAACATCTTTTACAAAAATAAGGTAAATATGTAAATAGTTTTATTGGTTGGTTGATTCAACGTGGAATGGTAGCTTTTTTTCTTATCTTCTTAGCTTGACTGTTGTTATCTTTTTTCTTTCACTCGAGTGATAAGACGTAAAGATAACATGTGTTTTTGATAACTACTGATGTATGTACGTATTCAATGGAGCTCACGTAGCCAAAATCGTTTAAATTTGTTCGTCGAATTCTGATTCGGCTGCAAATTACTCTCACGAAAACCTATGGTGATAAGTTTATCTTCTTCACTGCTGTTTTAAATTTGCTGTGCCTGCTGTGCATTGGCTATGTTTTTTTAACCTAAACCTTCCCACCTCTTTCTAGTTCAATATTTAATAGACTACCTCTTCTTTAAATTTCTTTGCAGTATCATTCTTTAATGAAAATTCGCAAGTGCACATCCCCGTGTCTATTTCTATCGGGTTTAGCTGACAATTTAGTACCACCACGAATGATGCGTACGTTATACACGCAGTGTAGCAGTGAAAAGAAACGAATTCTAGAGTTTATCGGTGGATCACACAACGACACCTGGGTAGTGGATGGGTAAGTGAACTTCCAAGTCATCTTTTGAAATAAAAATGTTGAAAATATTCCCTTTCAGTTACTATCAAGGTATTAAGGAATTCCTCAACGAATGTCAAAATGTTACGTTACCTCTGCAGAAGCCACCAGAAAAAAGTAACGTCTGGAATGAAATAGAAACCGTTTAGCAGTTCTTTGTTAGTAATTCGTTAAATATAAGTTTTTTTTATTTATTCAAGATTCACTTTGTTTTATATTATTAGGAATTAGAAATTTTTTTTAAAATAAAAAAAAACCGTTCGCAATTATAGTTGAAAATATTGAGCAAATTTTTGATTATTATTTTTTAAATTTAGAACCTTTGAGTGTTAATAAAAGTAAAAAAAACCTAGCGGTTTATACGAAAATTATTTTCTTAGACAAACAAACAATACAATTATTCTAAAATACAGAAACGTGGGACCGCAAGTAAAATGTTTTATTTAAAATAAAAAAACAAAATCAATTTTGTTTCAGTGAGGGTGGTCTTCAAAGTCCTTCCTGAAGGAGATTGAATTAAAAATTAATGACAGGTGGACCCTATGTAAGTTAATTGAATGGATAACGACACAATAACTCAGAACGTTAGAGTCTATACTATAGTCAGGCGTATTAGACAGACATTACGGAGGGGGTTGTCGTGGGATTGCGGAACAAATCCGCAACTGACCAACTTACACTCCTAACCTTTTCCATAAAACCAACACTAACTCATAAAACATTTTAGTGTGTAAGACATGGCATTTATGCTCCTTGCTTTCTTCAATTCTTAGGCTTTCAATGTCCAACAGATCCGTAGCAGTTGTTTTTTTCAAGTTTATAGAAATCAGTGTGGGACACGATGGATTTATTGATGGATACCTGATGTAGGGACATTTTATAACATTCAATAAGTTCAACACGCCAATTAGGTTTTCTTTCGATCCTACAGGTTTGAGTCCTAAGACATAGATTATGTACAGTGAAATTTCTTATTAGCTGCGTTCTTATAAACGGACAGCTCTCATAAGCGGACAAAAAACTCCGGTGGCTGTCACTTAAGAGTGATTTCACTGTACCTAATTCTGTATCCAAAATATGAAACTAAAAAATTCAATAGTAGAACTTTTATTTATTCAATTTCGTCCGTGAATAAACAAAATCTACACACATAAATTACTCCAAATTGGACTTGTTTAATAATTAGCATAACATTATATTTATTATGCCCATTTCTAGTAATCAAACTTATATCACTGTATTTTTATCACCACAAATTTGTCGCTTACGACACTCAAAATGAGATGTATCGTTTCTGTCTGAACGCATTCATTTAATAAGCGCTACGGTTCCGTGGTGTCACCGACATTCTTTTGTCGTCACGGTGCCGTTGCCGTACATATTCTCACTTGATATCGCTTATGTTATGTTTGCTATGCATACCAATTTGATTACATTCGATCTTATTACAATTTGAGCCACACTATGGAAGGTGCTGAAAATGGTTCATATTTACAAAAAAAGAAAGTACAGATGGATGATGAGAAACTCATTGAACTGGTAAAACAAAATAATGCACTTTACGATGTCGCAAATTGCAGATACGTGGATTCAGCGTACAGGGAAAAAGTATGGAAGGAAATTAGCGAAGAACTGAAACAATCTCGTAAGTATTTTATGAAAGTGTCAATATACGAGTATGTACATAATCTTTGTTCTTTAACTGTTGAAGGGTGTAGGTACCTATCTACCCGGGCTTGATAATTAATATCCACTTCTTCAGTAGGTACCTATCCCTAAAAACTTATTTGTTTATTTGTTTCTAGCGATTTTCTGTAAAAAACGATGGTACAATATACGTGATAACTTTAAAAAAGCTTTAAGGAAAATGGCTTTAAAAAACGAACAAGGATATAAGACAATGAAAAAATATAAATACTCGTATTTACTAGAATTCTTGGGGTATACAAATACAATCGAAAATAGAGAGTCCCGTAATGCTAGTCCAGTTGAAATAAAATTCGAACTCGATACGGACAACAACACGGAAGAAAGCGAAAATTTCGATATTTGCAGCCAGGCAGATGAGAAATCCACCGAAACAGATAACGAGGAAAAGTTAACACAAATGCAAATTCCACAACATAACTGTGGTGTAAAGAGGAAACGCGAAGAATTGGGTACGGACGTTTCAAAATTCATACGATACTTGTCAGAGAATACAGTAATGGATAGAAGAGCGACAGAAAAACATCCAGTTGATGCGTTTTTAACAGGAATAGCCCCAACGTTAAAGAGTTTATCACCGTACTACTTGAGTCTAGCAAAAACTCAAATTTATTCAATTGTCCAGGAATACGAAATGGCCATGATCATGGAACAAAAGAAATTATAGAAGTAAATAAAAGTTGATTGTTGATTTACGAAAAAGTTGTTGTGATTAAAAGATTGAAGTCTCAGTCTCTCAGTAAAGGTGTTAGCTACAATGAATTCACTTCACGTACCTTTTGAGCATAATTAACAGTCAGCCTTTTAGTATAAAGCTCTGTAGATGGTCGTGGGATGTCCTTTAAAGTTTAAATATTTAATACTTAGACTACTTTGCTTAGACTACTTTGCTATAGAGATATGTAATTAGAAGCAACCGTTGTGTTGCCCTGATTTATGCCAAATCCTCATTTCTGTTATTCAAAAGTCTTACATTTTCAATCTGAATCTTTATATATCTTTAATTACAATTGATATCTCATAAAATGTACAACAAATCACATTACATAATCACTATCATCATCCGATTTGGAATTACTTTCATCTTCGGAATTTTTCTTTTTTCAATGTTGCGGTTTCTCCTCTTCATTAACTTTGCTTACAGTCTTTGCCTCCCCCTGTGACCTATGATGGAACACAAACGAAACACATTTACTCGTCGCCCATGCTTGAGCCAATATACTATCGGGCAGTCCTTTATTATTCGAACAGTGATACCAGTGCGATAAATGTGATGTACAGTCAGTGTCCTCTGGAGGTGGCTTTATCTGTATGTTGTTGATGCAACGTTTACACTTGAATCTGAAATAGAATGATATCAAACTTACTTTTGCTATAAATGGTTCTCTATTTTTCATGCTTACTTATTATGTGTATCCGAGAGTGTGTCGTTCTCGAAACGAAAGAGATCCTTTAAATCATCGCGCGAGAAATGCTTCTCCGAACTCTCATTATTATCAATGATCGTACTTGAGAGTGATTTTTTATGCGTCTGCCGTTGAAGTATTTTCTCCTCAATCGATCCGGTCTGTACAAGAAGAAAAACACAAGTCTAAATTAAAATCGAAATCATCTATTGAAAAATACTCACAGCAACCAAGCGATAAATGAAACACGGCTTTTTCTGTCCATCACGCCATACTCGAGCCATTGCCTGTTCGTCATTTGCAGGATTCCAGTCGGGATCAAACATAAACAAACGATTGGCACCAATTAAATTTAATCCACAGCCACCAGCTTTTGAACTCAACATAAAGATAAAACAGTCCGATGTGGGATCATTGAAAAGGTCAACGACTTTTGAGCGTTTTTTTATTGTCATCGTACCATCAAGACGGACGTAGGTGTATTTTCTAAACAAAAAAGTAAGAATATGATATACATGTTAATATACATAGTGATTTAAAAAAAAAAACCTTTTTCTTGATAGTCTCTCGAACAAATCCAATGTTTGGGTGTAATTCGATATGAGTACAACTTTATCATCTGAATTGGCTTTTATTGAGGCCAACATGAAGTCCAGGAGCATAAACTTTCCGCTTAGTTCCGGATTTATTTCTCTGGATAGGAAAATAAGATTGATTTAGCATAAGACAACATTTTAATATGACAAAAATCTACTAAATCATTTGCGAGTACCAAACCAATCGGGTTTTAGAGAGAAACATTCATGTGAAACAGCCTTGAACTTAGTTTTGAGTGAGTGGAGATTCTAAACAACAAATTTTAGCTGTTTTTATTGATCTACAAAGAGCTTTTGAAACAGTGAATAGGGCAATATTACTTCAAAAATTGCATGAGTATGGTGTTCGAAACAAAGAGTTGCAATGGTTTATGTCATACCTTAGCAACAGACGACAATGCACAATTTTTAACAACGTGACATCAGATGACATTGAAGTAAAAATAGGCGTCCCACAGGGATCTGTTTTGGGAACACTTTTGTTCATTTTATATATTAATGATATGAACAGAGTGGTCAAATTCTCCACTTTACGTTTATTCGCGGATGATGCTTTGTTGTACATTTACGGAACAAATAAGAGATTGTGTGAACAGAATATACTGCAGGACCTTTCATCATTAAGTATGTGGCTTAAAATGAATAGGCTAAAATTAAATACAAAAAAGACAAAGTGTATGGTTTTGAAAAGTGAACTCAGTGACAATTTAACAATAGATGGTGAAATAATTGAAATCGTTAGTGAGATAAAGTACTTAGGAGTGATAATCGACAATGAACTTAAATTTAAATCTCATGTGGATTATTTGTGTAAAAAAGTGTCGAAAAAAATCGGATTTTTTAATAGAATTAGAAATAAGTTGGACTTTATGAGTAGTATACAAGTGTTCAATGTAATAATAAAGCCTTATTTCGAATACTGCTCAACCATTCTAATCCAATGTAATAGACAGGATATAGAGAGATTACAAAAGTGGCAAAACCGTGCAATGCGATATATTTTAAAATGTGGGCGATTGACCCCAATCGCTTTGATGCTAGGGGCATTAAGATGGATAAATATCAGACAGCGTTTATGGTTCATTGTATTGGTCTTTGTCTTCAAATTAAAAATCGGATGCTACCGCGATATCTAACGGAAAACATTCGATTTGTTGAAGACGTACAGCCATACAATCTGAGAAATAACCGCGACTTCAGACTGGATCGACATCGTACAGTGGGAGGTCAAAACACAGTAATGTACAAGGGGCTATCTATGTTCAATAGTTTGCCGGCAGAATTAAAACATAGTCAAAATATTTATGAATTTAAACGATTATTATTAGAGTATGTAAGAAATAACGACATGTGATAGTTATACATATTTAAATTTTTAGATATTTTAACGTTTTCTTTGTTAACCTGTATTGAGTTTTTTTAATGGCTGCTCATGCCAAATAAATAAAGAGTGAATACGCAAGGGCGTAGAACTTGGACTGCGCCCCAACAGAGCATAATCCGCTGGTAGTAAATCTGAATGCCAGGGATATGTAATATCCGGAAAAAATTCCGAGATAGTTGTGTAACTCTATATATATATATAAAAAAAAAGTAGAAACATCGGTTCGGTCGTCGAATTTGTTATAAAAAAAATTGCAGAACAGTTCTAGCGTAAACGCTTGGATTTGATTTTGACTGACTGTCATTTGTCAAATGCCAAAATGTAGGTACACGTCAGTGAATTAAAATTTAACCTCAATAGAAAACGCTTTTGCAATGATTTTACGCGATAAAAATTCTGAAAATTAATTATTCTTCAGATTATCCTGTGTGGACGAATTACAAATTATTTCAAGTGCTTTTGGTCATAATTGTGTGGGTAAGTGTAAAGCCAAACGTTGAAAATTTAACATTCTTCTACGCAGTGAAATTAATTTAATTGCAGTGAAAGTAAAATGAAATTATTAATGTTAAGATTTCTCTTTGAATCTGTATTACGTCAGAAAATAAGACCATACATATATGCCAACACGCTACATACATATTTGATGATTGTGGGTGATGTCACCATTTTAACAAATAAAAGCGCAATATATGTACATACTTGGGATTGTAATTTTTTGGTAGAACGTGTTGCGAGTCCTCAAATCCTTTCTCTTTGCCAAGTATCTTTTCATAAATCAGATCTGGATGATTGCAGAGTTTTTTCAACGTCGTTATATCAGCCAGTGCCGTAAGCGTTGTTCCTCCTTTTTCATCAGCATTGCCTGAAAAACACATCCACTTTTATTTCCATCCCCATATGAAATTCGAAAATCTTTTTACCTGCTAAACTCCTGCGAATCTGGTCAGACTTCAAAAAATTGCTATACAACTCTATTTGCACGGCAGTCAACTTGGAACAAATTACCATTTCAAATTTGACTGGCAAGTATTTCGTCAGTATTTGATTCGTCCGTCGAATGATACACTGATTGACGATACCAATCAGTTCCTGTGTTTTTGCCAAAGCTCTCTCCCTCTCCGCATCCGTTGAATCCGAATTCTGACCACGCAAAATGGGATTCTCGTAGACTCTCTTGAAATCATTAGCCGAACCGAGCATATTTGGATTCACAAAGTTAATTAAACTGAAATATTCAGTTAAATCGTTTTGGATCGGTGTACCCGAGAGTAGAACTCGGCGCTTTGTTTTAAGCCCCATCAGCGCTTGATAAGTTTGATTGTCGCTGTTCTTCAAACGATGACCCTCGTCACAGATTACTATACCCACTTCACATCGATTGAGAATCTCAGAGTAGAGGCGAAATGTTTCATAGCTGATCAACAGAACCGGAGTTCCGCAACGCTGATTAGTATTTGTGATATATTGTTCTAGATTTTTTGTTGTGTCCTCCTTAGAACCACCTTCAATTGCTAGACAATGTAACCGCCCATGTAGCCATTTTGCAAATTCCTTTTCCCAGTTCTTCACCAATGAACTGGGTGAAACTATAATCGCTTTCGAGATTGTTGGCTTGCAATCTGGACTCTGTCGCAGTAATGTCCAAACCAGTGTGACACATTGCAGGGTTTTTCCTAATCTTAATTTAAAGCAAATTATAAGAACTACATTTATTTTTGAAACGAGACCATTACCCCATTTCATCGGCCATGATGCATCCATTGAAGTCGCCTTTATTCCCTATGACACAGTCGTACATAAATTTCACTCCCTCACGCTGGTGTGGGCGCAATATATTGCTCAGCATTGGATCAACAACAACATGAACCAAAATTTTACTGCTATCCATGGTTAGGCGTTCATATTCGGAATGCTTTGGTGCATCATACAATATCAATGCATTGCATGCATACGGGTCGTGGAGCGCTCTTCGGGAGGTTGTCCTCCGTATCCCCAAGCATCGGTTACTGTTATAATCTGGGACATAATCAGCTATTGGCACTTTAAATGGACGTGAGAGTATCTTCGAAATAGCCTCCTCATACTGCGATTGGGGTACATGAGGTATGATAGCATTTTCATTCGTCTTGCTGCTTCTCTTTCGTTTGTTCTGGAACGGAGTTACGAATGTGCTACTTCCGCATTTTGCAGATGTTTGACTTGGTGCCAGACTACGACGCTTAACACGGGAGAGTTATAATTAATATTAAAATGGATTAAATTGGGTTGAATATTTTACCATTTTTATTAGAGATTTACAAAACAAAACAATTCCGCGAAATTCAAGTTCATATTTCAAATGTGAACTGTCAAAACAAAGAAATGTCATGATATTTATTGTGAACTTACCTTTGCGGATTTTTTCGATGTAGAATTTTCGAAGCTGCAATTTATTTTTATTAACTTTAATTTTTTGTAAATCTATAATTTCTATGTTTGGGTATTTATTAGAATGTATAAATAGGATTTGCTTTAGTCTTGACGATGGGTATTAAGTAATAGAGCCTGATTTTAATCACACTCAATGTTTTCATACCTACTTCATACAAAACATTTCGTCTGGTTTAAATGCGTGCATAGTTCACAAGTTTCACTGGCATTAGGTCTGTTCCCGTACTTGTCCAAAACAGACGAAAACAGCGGAATCCTGTTCCCGTACGGAGATTTTTCATAGGTTTTGACAGAAGAGAGTGTAGTTTTGCGTAGTTTTCGGCTGTTTTCAACAGTACGAGAACAGACCTATTGTTGTTAATACGATACGCCGCATTTTGTTTCATTGACATATACAAAGATGAAAAGGTCGCCTTCGATTTTTAGTTTTATAATTATATTTTCCATCTCTTCTTTGAGTGCTGCTGATATTATGTAATTCTCTATAAACGTCCATAAGCTTGTGTTAATCACCAAACTTTAGAATTATTATAAATTGCTTTTATTTATCCCCTACTGTCTCATTTAGTCTCAATCACAATAGTCGCATTTCATCCACTGAACTGTAATGCAGCGCCACCTTCCTCCGCGAAATCAATCTAAAACTATTGACGCTCTCGCTCACTCACTTGACGCTAACTTCGAAAGAAATTTCTTGGATGAATTTTTTTCAAAATGGCCGTACAAGTCGATATCAGTGGATGTGTTTTTTCCAAGTTTTGCCAAAGCAATATATCATACTAAATAATAAAGAAAACAATACCACATAAATTCCAGCAAAGTGAAACCTCATAAATTCAATTTGATTCAGTTTAAAAAAATCTTCGAAATTTTTCCCAGACAAAAGAGAAAAAAAAAACCAAATTTCCTTTGAAATTCCGAAAAAAAAAATTCCTCTTCCCCTTCCACCGAGCATCAGTATATGTGACTTGTGTGTGCGTACTGTAGTAGTATAGCAGCAGCTTAGCGTAGCTTCGAATTTTTTTTGCCACTCGTATCACAAAATGGCGTCGAAGTGAAAAGTTGAAAAGGCCTTTGAAAAATTCGCTTTGTTGGAAATTTTTAAATTTTTTCAAAATAAATACCTGAAAAGTGCACTAAACTTGAAGAAATTAAGTGGAAAACTTTGCGAAAATTGTGTTTTATTAATAAAATTAGATTTTTCCTAAATGTTTAATGTCTGCGACTAAGAAAATTGATTTTCTTCAATTATATCATGAGCCAGGTAATGTATTTTGCATTAAAAAATAGCTTAAAACTAGTTTAAATTAAATAAAAATTGTATTTCTGGATTGCGGATGTTTTGTCGAATTAGTTGGTGTTGAAAAAAATTACTGGGTGTGGTTATAATTCGGGATTTATGCGTCTTAACAAATGCCTCCTTCATTCGTTGATTCTAAGAGTATTTTGATAAATTAAGCTAAAATACTTATTATCCTTGATTGTTTCATTATTTTCTTGACGGATTTACAATCTGTATGATTTTCCCCGTCCGGAGATGTTGAATTTTTGAAGATCCATTGGGTACCCTTTTTCGCAATTTTAACTTGAAATCTCATAATAAACTGCTTTTCTGGCCAATTCCCGCCAAAACGAGGTCCTTTTCGCCGGTTTTGTACGTTTTCCGGCCAAGTTTTTGATTGCGTAATAGGGTTTTCACCGTACATGATTCGGTTGGAATTCTCCAACTTATGAAGGATTTTTCTTTGATTTTAGCCAAGAAAACGGTTCCAGATCGTTGTTTTAATCGAAGCTTGGTGTTTTTGTCTATTTCAAGGAAAACTATGAATCCTTCAATAGCGTTGGATTGGAGGGAAACGATGATACCCGCGAAAATAACAACTTGTCGGGCAGTAGCAGCTCTTCCGGATCAGAAAGGTGGGTTATTTTGGCGGTTTTTCTCCAGATTTCGGTTAATCTGACTAGCTTTGTGGTGGTCTTCTTCACAGTGATTCGGATAGTTCGTCCTCAAGTTCGGGAGGATCAAGTGTTCACAGTTCACAAAGGAGAACCTCTCCATTACCGGCGGCTGCAACGGTGGACGGAAACGATGGCGTTGATCCCACACAGAATTCTCTTAACCACGATGTGGAAGCACAGCAAGATGATACCAAAACAAATGGGTTCTCAGAGGAGGAAGACGAAGACGATGACGATTCAGAAGAGGAGAATACTGCAGTAAACGGTGATAAGGACACGTCGCATTCCAATGAAACGGATGAAGATGACGGAGACAAAGAAAGCGAGGACGACGATGAGAATGCTGTCGATGATGCTAATAACGATGCCAACGATTCCTCTGATTCGGAAAAGTCGGATAAGTCTTCGTCGACGCAGTCGAGCAGTGTATGAACAGCAAACACAAAGGTGTACAAGCTTTGTTAATAAGAATTCCTATATTCTCGTGGTTTAGGAAGACGAAGAGGACTACCGGCCGAAGAAGCCAGCTAGAATAGCGAGAAAACCACCAGCAGCCAGTGTACCACAGAAGAGAACCAAAAAGAAGAAACAAAAGTAAAGGACTCTGGCCAAAGTATTTTGTGCAAGTGTGTGATTAGGTTTTTTTTTCTTCTTATGTTTCTTCATGTAGTTGGGAGTCTGAAAGTAGTAATAGTGAAGATGACAGTGATCGAAGTTCTGGTAAGAGAAATAACAGAAGGCAGAAGCGGCAAAAGTCTCACTACTCAACGGATGACAGCGAGGATGATAGTAAAAGGTGAGTTTACCCAAGATTTTGTATCCTTTTATCAAAAGTTTTAGGTTTTTTTTGGTATAAACCGGCCTATTTTGGCAAGTTTTAATGATAATTTTGATTGCAGGTAAGTACATTTAGATTTATTTTAAAAGTGGTTAAGTGATTGAATATCGCCTTTTCGAAGTTCTTAAAAAGCAGAACTACCATCTTATTTTAGACTTTGTTAAATACTCTCTAGAAGTCATTCGTTAAGTTAACTGCTATTGATTCTTCAAAGTCTAAACTCTAATATTCGTTAAAATAAGCGTAAGCTTATTTATTAAAAAAAAACAGTTAAACGATAGTTGTTGTAGCCTAAAATTAAACGTAATAGTTTTTAACTTTTACTTATCTCATGTTTGGATTTTAATTTTTATAGTATAAGCCAAAAACTTGTTTCAGTTCTTCGTTAAGTCAACTGTCATCGGATTCATTTTGTAAATGTTTATTCTATTTTTATTATTTTTTTTAAGGATGATTCTTTTTCGATTTAATTTTAGCATAATTCTTTCTTTTTTAAAACAAGCAATATTTTAAAAAAGTCAGCTTCCAGTTATTTTGTTAAATTTACATTCATTTGACAATTTAAATATTCAATCGGGAAACTATTGGGACTTTCGTTAGGACCGGATCAATCAATTCAATATTTAAGGCTCAACTATAGTCGAAAGCAATCGGAAGCTAGTGTCAAAATTCTACGTTAAGTTTTTTTCAGTACTGTCTTGCTCAAGTAGGAGTATGTGAACGCAATTTAGACGACTGTTCAAGTCAAATGTCAAATTTTCGTACGAAAGAGCGAATGGATAAGCTCCTTTCGTAAGTGAGCAAAAGTGAACGAAACTTAACGAATCGAAGCGAAAAGCTATTATGGTCTACAATACAAATTCGCTGTCCCACAGTTACGTAAGTTGACGTACGAACCCATTCTACTATTATAATTCAGTCTTTAAAGTCCAACGCATTTGCATCAGAGTTTTAATTTTTTAACGAATCTGATCTTAAGATATGATAAAAGATAAAAAGATTTGATAATATGTACGTATATATAATCGTTAGCCAATGAAAAACTTTATTCCATAAAAACTTGTTTGGTAATAAATAAGAACAACATTTATTATTGTACATTGATTTCCTAAAATAAAATATTCACGTCTAGTGAATTACATTCTCAATTATTTTGTTTACATCCTTTGTTTCATGTGTAAGGTAAGTAAACAAATATTAGACTAAGATTCTCAAACTGATTATTTTCATTACAAAGTATATTTTAAAGAATACAAATTAAATTGATTTAAACACTTTTAGATTAAAAATAATTTCAATACCATTTAACAGCAACAGATAGGTCATTGTAATATGCAGGAATATAGTTGAGTGGAAGGAACAAATAAGTTATTTTTATTTATAATGCTCCATTTAGTACGAATAACTCCTTTAAAGTTGCGATTTATGTTGTACATTGCGTAGTCAATGTCATAGGTCGCTGGTTCTTTGAAACCGAGGCTCGGCTCAGAGTTTCACATAGAAATATTTATATACATTAAGACTTGTGAATGAGCACCGTGGTCTTAGTGGTGGTATGTGCGTTGGAGTATAATTTGTCAGGAAGCTTTTCAACTAAAAAAAAACTAAAACTAAACTGTAGCGTCACCTAAAGAAAGAAGAAAACTTGTGAATAGTTTTTTCTACTACTCGCAACATTTTTATTTATTTTATTATTCTTCGATCAATTTTGATATCGGAATTCGGAATGTGTACTTGGTAAATGCAGCCGCTAGCAGAATAAGACACACGAAAAGAATCAATTGAAAAGTGAACACTCTCGGAAAAAGAAACAAAGCCGATAAACCTAATGACTTTTGGTGCTTCATTTCTCGATTTTACTTATGAAGAGTGAAATCGCATGGAAAAAAGAAAACAAAATTCATTGAAAAATGTTCCATTCAGATTTCGTAGGTTTCCACTATACAAGAGTGAGTTTGTATAAAGAAAATCAAAATTGGCAACCAAAAATGTCCACTATCCAGGTTTCGCATGATTCTTTTGTCAGCAGATTCCACTATACATATGTTTTACTGTATTAAATAGTTCGAAAAAAAAACACAATTTGAACTGTGTCGCACTTTATTTGAAGTCGAGGTTCTTCAGTTGGTTGTTGACAACGTCAATTTATATGCACCTAAAAAACGAATCATTTCACATCCTCTATCCTTTAACTAAGGGCACGCCAGAATACTTTCAATAAATAACCTAAATGTGTACAGGAACTGCGGACTATATATGTAACTCCGCTCCTAGATATCAATATTCCCAGACGACAGGAATGGGTAGGAAATATCTGTCTTAATGACAAATCTGCACTGAAAATGGGAAGTGATGGTATATGAAGAGGTTTCTTTACAGGCCAGCGCAGTCTGAACTTGTCTTTAAGACTTCCAAACTACTGTAGTGTCCTCCGGGTGGAGGTGATGACTGTTCATGAAGTCGGTGTACAATCGGGACATTTTCATATACACCGATAGCCAAGCAGCTATTATTGCCCACCAATTATAAGATCGAAATTCGTTACGTACTGTCGTGCATCTCTAAACGCGATATCGAGCGGCGTAACCTTGATACGTGTAGTCACGCCAAGCAGACTTGGCCTCAGCTAAATCAACGCAAAATGTACACCCTGCTAAAAATAAGAAGAGCACATATCGGAACCTGAGAATGGAGGCTGGGAATCCTCGCCAATGATTTCTGTCACAACTGCATAGATGAGGAAGGGGGTGATCCCCCATATAATCTCTTGTGCAGCTGCCCAGCACTCTTCTTAAGAAAAAAGATTCTGGGAGAATATTTCTTTATAGACCTACAATATGTTTCCTCAACGGACATCAATAGAATATGGAAATCTATCCAACTTTCTAAATGGTTCCAAAAGTTCCGATACTCTGATCTAAATGAATTCTACCGAATGCGGTGGATTGCCATCTAACCTTACATATTGCGTGACTACCTACAATGTCGCTTAACTGCCAATGGTGCATGTTTGCATCATCATTTTCTGAAGCATCGGATGATTTAAAAAAAAAACGGCCAATTAAGCTTCCTTGAGTTCTCAGCAGACAGTTTATTAAATAGCATCAAAAAATTTCAATTGGTTTAGGTAGTGGCCAAAAATGAGTTAAAGAACATTTTTTCATCAACTATAGTTGACTATAATTCGTAAAAGTACATATTGTGTATTTCCCTGAACAGACTTATTTAATGTCAACAAAAGTTGATGAAAAATAGTTTGAGATAAAATGAACTTAAGACACGTTTAAATAACAAACATATCAACAAGATATCACCTGACTCGTTTTGTTATGAGTCATTAAAGATTCATAATAATCAATTAAGCACTTCATTGCAGATACTGTATACATGCATACAAAGCTGGGTTATTAGTAGAGGTGGGAAACATGATTTTCGGATTCTTCTGATTGGTAGGAGTGCCATCTAGTTACCTTTAATTCAAATTCGAAAGAAGACTATTACATTTAGAGACAATAGTTTTTCAAAAGGAGTTGGGTTAGCAAACCAAATATGAAAAGTCCAAGTTAAAATCGATAATGTCACTTGTCCTGCAAAAAAGGAAACAAATTCGAAGAGACAACTGAATAAGATATACATATTTCAGTATACATATTTCGTTCTGCCGTTATCATTACTCAAAGCATTCGTAAACTTGAATTTGACTCTCGTCTTTGGATCATAATGTATGTCAGTTAATAAATAAACACATTATACGTAATCGCAGCTACAACTTGCATCAATTTATAGTTTACGATGTTTATCATTAACCTCGTAAGTCATACTGGTAATGTTTACATTTTCTGTCGTATGCTCCTGATCACAATCGGACAATCATATCTGTTGACACGCTTTGTATTGTGTTTAATAAATGCTCGTAAATCAAATCGTCATAGTTGATTCTATTACTGGGGCTAACGACCAAATAACCACGCACTAAGTGCACACTTTTATGCGAAAGTTATTGTTGATTTTTAATTCAGAAATTCAGCAAAACGGCCACTTAAAGAAAGCTTTCGTGTTTTAACCCATTACAACCTCTTTTTTAGACTTCCATTATTCGCTTCCTACAAGAAAACAATTGGGACTTCTGTGATATTAACCTTCTCTAACCCAACTTGCCGTTCTATTTTATTTTCAGATTTGGTACAAGAAGAGCAGCGGCCGCCGTCAGTTACAAAGAAGCTAGTGAAGATGAAAAAACAGATTCCGAAGATCTGGTTGAAGTGGATTACACTGGCGAGGACACGATTGCTAATGTTGGCGCCAGTGTTGAGGAGGAGAAATGCGAAACAATCGAAAGAATTGTGGCGCGAAGAATTGGCAAGAAAGGCATCACAGGTAACCAAACGACAATCTATGCAGTTGAAGAGAACGGAGATCCCAACGAAGGTGTCAACGAGGAAGATACCGAAAACACCGATGTGCAATACCTAATCAAATGGAAAGGCTGGTCATACATTCACAACACATGGGAGTCGGAGAACTCGCTGCGCGAACAAAAAGTTAAGGGCCTAAAGAAGCTGGATAATTTTATTAAGCGCGAGCAAGACATCGACCATTGGCGAAAGTATGCCGGCCCTGAAGATATTGATTACTTTGAATGCCAGCTAGAGTTGCAAAATGATCTTTTGAAGAGTTACAACAACATCGATAGGATTATCGCGAAGAACGACAAGCCGGATGGAACCTGTGAATACCTCTGCAAGTGGCAATCGCTGCCTTATGCCGAAGCGACGTGGGAAGACGCTAGTCTTGTTATGAAAAAGTGGCAGCGCATGGCAAAAGAGTTCATGGATCGTGAGCTGTCAAAGTGTTCTCCGTCGCGGCACTGTAAAGTTTTGAAAAATCGACCGAAGTTCTCAAAGATGAAAAATCAGCCGGATTCCCTGGGAGAGGGTTTGATACTTCGTGACTACCAAATGGACGGCTTGAACTGGCTGATACATTCGTGGTGCAAAGAGAACTCAGTGATTTTGGCCGACGAGATGGGCCTGGGTAAGACTATTCAAACGATTTGCTTCCTCTATTCACTGTTTAAATCGCATCACTTGTACGGACCCTTCTTGTGTGTGGTGCCGCTGAGTACGATGACAGCGTGGCAACGCGAATTCATACTCTGGGCGCCGGACATGAATGTGGTTACGTATCTGGGCGATGTTAAGTCCAGGGAAATGATTCGGCAGTTTGAATGGTCGTTTGACGGATCGAAAAGGCTTAAGTTTAACACAATACTGACCACATACGAGATTGTCCTTAAGGACAAAGCATTTTTGGGAAGCCTCCAGTGGGCAGCCCTATTGGTGGATGAAGCTCATCGGCTGAAGAACGATGATTCGCTGCTGTACAAAAGTCTTAAAGAGTTCGACACGAACCATCGGCTACTCATCACAGGCACTCCGCTGCAGAATTCTTTGAAAGAGCTGTGGGCGCTGCTGCATTTCATCATGCCTCAGAAGTTCGATACTTGGGAGAATTTCGAAGTGGAACACGGTAATGCGGCTGACAAGGGCTACACGAAGTTGCATCAGCAGCTGGAGCCGTTCATATTGAGGCGAGTAAAAAAGGATGTGGAGAAGAGTCTCCCCGCAAAGGTGGAGCAGATTTTACGCGTGGAAATGACTTCCGTTCAGAAGCAATATTACAAGTGGATTCTAACGAAAAACTTTAATGCACTGCGCAAGGGCGTCAAAGGTTCCACAAGTACTTTCCTCAACATTGTGATCGAGCTGAAGAAGTGTTGCAATCATGCGGCGCTCATACGTCCGTATGAGTTTGACTTGTCCGGAATGTTGCAGGACGAGGCGTTGCAAACACTTTTAAAGGGCTCAGGCAAACTGGTTTTACTCGATAAGCTGCTCTGTCGACTGAAAGAGACCGGGCATAGGGTGCTGATTTTCTCACAAATGGTTCGAATGCTGGACATTTTGGCCGATTACCTGCAGAAGAGGCACTTTCCATTCCAACGTCTCGACGGCAGCATAAAGGGCGAAATGCGACGTCAAGCTTTGGATCACTTTAACGCTGAAAATAGTGCGGACTTTTGTTTTCTCCTGTCGACCAGGGCCGGAGGATTGGGAATAAACTTGGCCACCGCTGATACTGTGATTATCTTCGATTCTGATTGGAATCCTCAAAACGATCTGCAAGCTCAGGCCAGAGCTCATCGAATCGGTCAGAAGAATCAAGTGAATATCTATCGGCTGGTGACAGCGCGATCGGTGGAGGAGAACATCGTGGAGCGGGCGAAGCAGAAGATGGTCTTGGATCACTTAGTTATTCAGCGAATGGATACAACGGGCAGAACGGTTTTGGATAAAAACAGCTCTTCGAATACTACTCCATTCAACAAGGACGATCTGTCGGCGATTTTGAAATTCGGCGCCGAGGAGTTGTTCAAGGACGAGCAAGAGAACGACGATGATTTAGTTTGTGATATCGACGAGATTCTGCGACGTGCTGAAACGCGGAATGACGATCCTGAAATGCCTGGCGATGACCTGCTGTCGGCATTTAAGGTCGCTAGTATAGTTGCATTCGAGGAAGAGGCTGATCCGACGACAACAGGTGGTAATGGTGATGAGAACAACGAAGACACAAAAGACTGGGATGATATAATCCCGGAGGACTTCCGGAAGGTAATTGAGAGTAAAGAGCGCAGCAAAGAAATGGAAGATCTGTACCTGCCACCGCGACGTAAAACGGCTAATATGAATGCTGGTGATGCACCGCGTCAACGGAAGAACAGCAAGAAAGAGGATTCCGAGTCTGAGGACGCCAGCGACGGCAGTGGAGATGATCGGCCGAAGAAAAGAGGTCGTCCACCGGTGAAAGAAAAAATTCAAGGCTTTACCGATGCAGAGTTGCGCCGTTTCATTAAGAGTTACAAAAAGTTTCCCTCACCTCTCAATAGATTGGAAGCAATTGCATGTGACGCGGAGTTGCAGGAGAAACCTTTAGCAGAGCTAAAGCGAATAGGACAAATGTTACACGATCGTTGTGTGCAATTTATTGAAGAGCACAAAGATATTGACGTACCAAAATCGGCTGTTTCTGGCAATGGTGAAGAAGCAGCGAAGAGGAAAAGTCGAGCGACATATTCGGTTAAATTTGGTGGAGTTTCATTCAACGCGAAAACGCTTCTATCGTGTGAAGAGGAGCTGAAGCCACTGAACGAGATTATTCCAAGCACATCCCAAGAGCGTCTTACATGGCAATTGGAAGTGCACACCAGACCGGCAAATTTCGACGTGGACTGGGGCATAGAAGAGGACTCCAAGCTGCTGTGTGGTATCTACCAATACGGCATTGGTTCTTGGGAGGCAATGAAAATGGACCCATCCTTGAACCTTACCGAGAAGATTCTCCCCAATGACACAAAGAAACCGCAGGCAAAGCATTTACAGTCAAGAGCCGAATACCTGCTGAAAATCATCAAAAAGAATGTCGAACTGAAGAAGGGCGTCCAGCGGCAGAAACGGACGAGAAAACCAAAGGAGCCTAAAACAGAACTCAAGAAATCCAATTCAGAGTCGAATGGCGCTGAAGATGTATTGCTGGGTGCTGACGCGGATAAGAAACAAAAATCAAAAGATTTTGTCGAAGGATCTGCTGCCGATGGAGCAGATATTGCATTGGGTAAAGTTGTAGCCACCACATCTGAAGAAACTCCGAAGAAGGGTAAAACAAAACGCGCAAACAAGGAACAGCGGAAGTCCAAGAAGAAAGACTCTGAAAACAAGCCAATGCATTTTACGGCGAACAATGAACCGCGGGCACTCGAAGTGTTAGGTGACTTGGACCCAAATATCTTCAACGAATGCAAGGAGAAGATGAGACCAGTGAAGAAGGCGCTGAAAGCACTAGATCGTCCCGATTCTACACTCTCTAATCAGGAGCAAGTGAATCACACTCGTGAATGTTTGCTAAGCATTGGAAAGCAGATTGATGTTTGCTTGAATGATTACAAGGATCCCGATAAGATCAAAGAGTGGCGTAGTAATTTGTGGTATTTTGTGTCCAAATTCACCGAATTCGATGCGAAGAAGCTTTTCAAGCTGTACAAACATGCGTTAAAGTTGAGCGAGGATGATGGCAAAAAGAAAAAATCGGCAAGTGGTACATCAAAGGAACAGGAAAATGGTACGGCAACGACAAAGAGTGGTAAAGGTACTGGCAAGCGAAAGAAGAAAGATAAAGACAAAGATTCGAGTGCGGCGAAAAAATCCGGCGATGGTAGTGCGAAGGAAAAGAAGCGCTCGTCAGCAGCCGCATTAAATGCCACGGAATCTCCATCGAAGCGGAAACGTGATGAAAGCGAAGGCGACGCGAAAGCTTTCAAGAAAGCGAATAACGACGCGAGGTGAGTTGGTTGTCTTACATGGCTGGTAAAAATTAAAATAGTAACTTTTTTTTGATTTTAGAAATCGGGAAAAAGACGAAAGAAAGAAACGTGATGACTACTTTGCCGGCTCAAATTCTGAGACACCAACACGTGAAAGAAAAAACTCAATAACATCACCTTCAACTCCAAACAATCGCACCCACCCCGGTTCAAGTCAACGAATGCCCGGTGGTTATCCAGATGGCCGAACAAACTCGCCGTTTGTCGAGTCGGATCGATGGAGTCAAAGAGATAGGTTAGTTTTTGTTTTATAACAACTAAAAACAATTTAAAATGACCATAATCTTACCATTTGTATTTTTTTATGATGTTAATCAGATACGGACCAGGTGATTTTAAAAGAGGTGGTGGTGGTGATCGTTACGATGGTTATGGTGGCCGAAGTGGTCATTCGCACGGTTACCATAGAGATCATCGGGATCGTGACAGAGATCGAGATAGAAGACCTGAGAAACGAAGGTAAGTTGTATTAAACTCTTATAAAGTAACTAATAAAGCGTGAATACATTTATTATAAAAACTTCCACAAAGGAGAGCAGGGTCTTACGTGTGGCGAGGTACAACAATTTGAAACTACAATAACTCCTCATTTATTTTTCGTAGATATCAACCACCTCATCCGCCTCCACCAATGAACTATGCTGGTCATTACATGCCACCCAATTATTACATGTCAAACGGTGGCATTCCTCAGCCCGCTCCGCCGCATGGTTATCGAGACAACAGGTATCCGCAATCGAATGAGTGGCCGCGAGACGGCCGAATGGACTACCCGCCAGATTACCGTCGAGGTGGTGGTGGCGGCAGCGAATACGACCGACGTCCGCCGCCCACCTAATCGCATCCCACACAACTCATACCCCCCCCTAAAAAACACACACATACCTTTTGCATAGTTACTATTTAATAATTTGTGTAAAAACAATGGAGAGATAATTCCAAATTGGAATTACATATTTAATTTAGCTTTAATATTATTTAGTTTTTAAGTCCAAGGGTCTCTTTTAAAAAAACAAAACAACACTCTGTCTACCCATTAGGAGCAGACATTTTAAGATTATGTAAAAAGGATATGAAAAAAAATCAAATTAATACCCAACAATCTTTCGGCATTCATAAATTAATTTTAATTTATATGTTGGGGGCTTTTATAAAGTTAAAACAGAAGAAGCTGTTTGAGTAAAAGAAAAAATAAAATTAACATAAATTAATCTATCATTATTTATAAAACTAACAAATAAAGAAATTAAAAGTATTAGCTTTTAATTACCGTTTAGTGTTTATATTTTAAACAAATCTTTGCCTGTGTCTAATGCGGAAAAAAAACATTATTACCCTTTTTATTTAATTATAATTTTTTTAAAACTCATTTTCATTGTTTCTATGCATATCTAGCTTTCTTTTGCTCTGCGGTAAGTTTATATATAGTCGCATTTCTATAAAAATCAAAAACAAAGACATCCAACAACCGAATTACAAATAAAATGATTAATAACATTTACGAGTATGTAGCGCAGTAGACATCCTACAATAGAAACAAACAACAGAACACCAATTACAATATTTAAGAAAATTACTATTTCCTTTTTTATTCAAATATTATATATGTAACTACAATATATAAAAGCGTACATTCTTATACATGTGTGATTCGCGCTTACTTTAACGGTAAGAGATAATGACATTGAGAATTTTTTATTAATCAATAAAAACAGACAAACAGACAGACATATTATTGCTAACGAAATAACGTGTTCCATGCCAGTAATTTCTGAGCAACGCCAGGCGCGTAATGAGTTTTAATGTACACATAAATATGTATAAATTTATCTTAAATAAGTAAAATCTACACTTGTAAGTAGTTAAAAAAAATATGTTTGTAAATAAATATAACACTACTACAATGGAACGAGAGAATTCTCCAATTACAAAAAAAAGAATCAAACCTCTTCTTTTTTTTATCTTAGTTTATATTAATCTGTTTGCTATGATTTGTGTAAATATGAAAAACAAAACAACAAAACAAAACTAAATAAAAATTTATATTTTAAAAAGTGAATTTATTGTGTCTTCAGGTTCATCTCCGTTTTGGTGGTTGGAAATTCTTGTTTTAATCTTCTGATTTTCTTCGACGTCTCTTAATTATTCCCAGTATTCAATGGTTCAAGTATTCACGCAGACCTCCAGAGGGAAGCGGCTCACCCTCCAACTTTCCTTGCAACATGAAGTGAAGTAGGTGGTATTTATTGTTCCTCAACACGGCTCAAGCAATCTTTGTTTTTCGTAAAAGAACACGGTAACGCTAAATGCAATGCGGTAATAACACAATAGGTACGTTTCTGAGGACAAATTGTATGGCATCTGATGCATACACACTGCTGCAATGACGAGGTGCATCAAAGGGTGAATTCGTAAACGTCAATTGCATGACGATGATCACGATTAAGAATTAGAAAACGTTTTGATACGTCCGTCAACAATTCGAAAACATATTGCCACTGCAGCTGATGGCAAAACATCGTGCAACGATTCGATTTCATTTTAATGCACTTACGTCACAGCACCGCAAATGACCATCGCAACTATGACGTGATCGTCGTTTGACGTTTACGAATTTACCCAAAATTTAATCGTTTGACATACAATTAGACTTTCGCGTTTGAATGCTTGTGCGTCAAAATCATATCATGGAAAGTATCCTTGCGCAACGCCCTCCCATCATTCGCAGTTTGAAAGATAACTGACTAACTGTTGTATTCTAGCTACTGAAGACTTGCTTAAATATTACAATATTCATGCCGTGTATCTACAAAATTCTCGATAGTATTCCTTTAAACAACCTATTTGCTCTTACCTACATACATATTGGCGGATGTAAAAGACAATTCGTCGTCAAAGTAAAACTAATTTACAAAAAAAGCACGCACACAAATGGTTGCGGGAAGCAGGTCCTGGTTCACTCCGAACTGTAGCGCAACCTAAAGAAAGAAGAAAACAAGTCTCTTCGTCGATGGTGCTTCAATGGGGAAGTGTCCACTTTAATTATATTAGATTTATTTCGAAGAACTATTTTTAGACGCAAATTGGCTGCTCTGGTAAATTTGGGACTAATTAAGTAACGCAGTGTTGTTGAGAATAATAAAATTTGTTTCTATTCATCACGGAACAGGCACACTAGTCGGATGTAGCGTAGCAGGCTATTTGCGCCTCTTAAAAATTGGGAAACACAAATTCGTGTGTTGTGAGTCGTGCCATGCCACCATTAACATACGAGTACATGATAAACAGTTTACTCTTTCTTTATGGCATCCTGAATCAGACCAGCAAAAGGAGTTTACAATCCATAGATGTGTCTGTTTAATATACACAAAAATGTTTTATAAAAAATTGGAGTAGCTATATGTACTTGTGGTGAATATACATTTTTAATGGATTAACATATACTAATATTCGTTCATTTTCATTTTAATATTTTTGTTTGGCAATACCATGAAGTATACAATACGTTTAAAATTCATTTTTTGATTCATCTCTCTCAATTGTCATCCTTCTGATGAAATAGCGACGCCTTTTAACTTTTCAACTATTAAAACCTAAAAACAACTGTGTATCTTTATTTAATAAAAACATAATTTAAGTAATACTTTTAGTGTTGTGTTTTATTGGTGTTACGAAACACTAAATTGGTGACCCCGACAAACGAACACCAGTAGTTTTAAGGTAATTATTGCACCGAATCTGCAATGATTGAAACGCAGAACAACGAAAATAAAGACTCTACGTCCACGGGCTCTGGCGCCACAGCCATGAACATCGGCCCAATTGTGAACCGTGTAGCTGTTAAGGTTCCACCTTTTTGGCCTGATCATGCGGAAATTTGGCTAGCACAAGTCGAGGCACAGTTTAATGTTGCCGGAATAACAAGCGATGCATCCAAATTCAACACCGTAGTTGCTGCAATAGAATCGAATGTTCTGGTCCAAATATCTGACGCAATCCTTAATCCGCCTGAAAAAGATAAGTATGTCAATTTAAAGAAGTGTATTGTAGAACGTTTCTGTGAGAGCGAATTAAAAAAAACACAGAAATTACTATCTGACATCGATTTGGGTGACAAACGACCAACACAATTGTTAAATGAGTTGAGCGCTCTTGGTAAGAACAAAATAACCAAGGATTTTTTAAAGTCATTATGGCTGCAACGATTGCCAATACAAGTGCGAGCCATATTACAAGCATCTGACGCTGATCTATCCGAACTAGCAAAATTGGCAGACAAAATTATGGAAGTTGGTGAGTTTCACAATTTAGCTGTCGTTTCGAATGTGCAACCATCAATCTCAGGTAACACTGAAATAGACAAGCGTCTAGGGCGTATTGAACAACAAATAAACAGCTTAATAAAAAACAATAGCAACTTCAAACGCTTATCCCGTTCAGTTTCTTCTAGACGTCAAAAATCCCGTGATCACTCCAACGTGTCAATACATGCCGACGAAGAACTCTGCTGGTATCATCAAAAATTCGGACAAAACGCTCGCAAGTGTCGTGATCCGTGTGCTTATCGAAAAAATACGCCAAAAAAACTAACTACGTCCTCCGATCAAGCGGGCGGATCTGAAGACAATTATCGGATAGCCCGCCTAGTTATTAACGATAGCATTTCAAGACAACGATATTTGATAGATACTGGTGCGGATCTTTCCGTGCTACCAGCCCATAACACCATTAAGCGAAGAACAACAAAATCAACTCAGCTGTTCGCAGCCAACGGCACACCGATACAAACATACGGCGAAAAGCGAATAACACTCTCGTTGGGATTAAGACGAAATTTCACCTGGACGTTCCTACTGGCTGACGTCAGCTGTGCTATTATTGGATCCGATTTTTTAAAACATTTCGATCTGTTAGTCGACATTAAGGAAGGCCAACTTATCGACCGAATGACAATGCTCAAATCAAAAGGAAAAAACACCTTATGTAATGTTGTACAAATAGTGGCATACGATACGCACGAACGTTACGCACAATTACTACATGAGTTCAAAGACCTCGCTACAATTAACGCCAACAAGAAACCGACCGACTCTAAAGTAACGCATCATATTACTACAAAGGGGCCTCCGACATATGCACGTGCTCGTCGCCTTCCCACCGATAAACTACAAGCGGCAAAAAAAGAGTTTGAATATCTGTTGGAAAAAGGCATCTGCAGACCCTCGAAAAGCAACTGGGCCAGTCCGTTGCATTTAGTAAGAAAAACGAACGGAGAGTGGCGGGCATGTGGTGATTACCGTGCGTTGAATGATATCACAGTACCCGACAGATATCCGATACCATATTTACACGACGTCACCAGTATCTTATATCGCAAAAAAGTTTTTTCCACGATCGATTTACAGCGAGCATACCACCAAATTCCGATGGAACCGTGCGACATTCACAAATCAGCTATTATCACTCCATTTGGCTTATTTGAATTTCTCTATATGACATTTGGTTTGAGAAATGCGGCTCAAACGTTCCAGCGTCATATAAATGAAGTATTGAAAGGTCTCGATTTTATCTTCGTTTATATTGATGATATCCTCATCGCATCGGAATCGGTAGAAGAGCATGTAAAACACATCCGCATCGTATGTTGTCGTCTTCGTCAAGCACACCTGGCTATCAATTTTAATAAATGTCAATTCGGAAAACGAGAACTAACTTTTTTGGGCCACACAATCAGTTCAGATGGATTAAAACCGCCAGAAGATAAAGTAAAAACAATACGAAATTTTCCACAACCGAAAGTCGCAAAAAATTTAAGGAAATTTCTAGGAATGCTGAATTTTTATCGTCCGTTTATTCCGCATGCCACGAAAAATCAACATATATTACAACGATTGGTCAATGGCAACAAAAAGAATGACAACAGTGTTGTAAATTGGACACCCGAGGCTGAGATCGCTTTCGTTGCTTGCAAGGACGATCTCGCAAATGCAACGCTATTGAACTATATGGCACCAGAAGCACAAATAACACTCACGACTGATGCTTCGGACGATGCTGTAGGCGCTGTTCTTCACCAGATCATCAAGGACCAAATTCAACCACTCGGATTCTACTCAAAAAAGTTTACACCTGCGCAGAAAAATTACAGCGCGTATGATCGAGAATTAACAGCCGTATACCAGGCAATTCAACATTTTAAATACGCACTCGAGGGCAGAGAGTTTATGGTTTTCACAGACCATAAACCACTCATTTTCGCGTTTAAGCAGAAAAGTGAGAAAGCATCGCCACGAAGAGCTCGACAACTTGATTTAATAAGTCAGTATACAACCGACATTCGTCATTTACCAGGATCAGACAACGACATTGCAGACTTACTCTCACGCATTAATACTGTACAAAAAGAAATAATTAGTTTCGATGAGATGGCCACACAACAACAAACAGATCCAGAACTGCAGACTCTTTTAAGCGAAGGTAACGATAAATCGATAAAGTTATCAAAACTATCCATTCCAGATTCGACGTATGAGATTTTCTGCCACGTTCTGCGAGACAAAATAAGACCATACGTACCGAAGTGTTTTCGTCAAACAGTGATTCATAAACTTCACTCTTTATCACACCCCGGTATCAGAGCAACAAAACAACTGGTAGCTGATCACTATGTCTGGCCTTCGATGTCCACAGATGTAGCTGCATTTGTCCGTTCATGTATTCCGTGTCAGAAAGCAAAAATACATCGACACACGAAATCACCTTTAAGCGACTATGCGTCCATCGATGTCCGTTTCGAGCACATAAATATCGACATTGTCGGACCGCTGCCAACTTCAAATGGATTTCGGTACTGTCTGACATGCATTGACCGATATACAAGATGGCCAGTGGCGATTCCGCTAATAGACATAACAGCGCAAAGTGTGGCAAGTGCACTAATCAGCGGTTGGATATCTACGTTTGGTATCCCCTTACGAATTACTACGGATTTGGGTCGTCAATTCGAATCGGCTATTTTTCAAGAATTAACGCAAATACTCGGCATCAAACATTTACGCACAACACCGTACCACCCACAGTCTAATGGGATTATAGAACGTTGGCATCGAACATTAAAGGCCGCCATCAAGTGTTCGGAGACGAATTGTTGGAGTTCAGCGCTTCCACTAGTGCTCTTGGGAATGCGATCAACCATTAAGAGCGACATCGGTTTAAGTCCGGCAGAGATGGTGTACGGAGCGCCGCTACGAATCCCTGGTGAGTTCCTTATGCCGCGAAAAAGCAAAACCAGCCAAACCGAGTTCGTGGAATTACTTCGAAAATCAATGCTCGAGTTACCAATGACGAAACCAGTACGACACGGGATGGAACGATATTGTGTGCAGCCAGCATTAAGAGACGCCAAATACGTGTTTATCAGGACCGATCGTGTAAAAACGCCTTTGGAATTCAACTACGAAGGTCCGTTTGAAGTAATATCCAAATCTGAAAAATACTTCGTTTTAAAAATAAATCAGCGAGTGACAAAAATATCGATCGATCGTTTAAAGGCCGCATACATATTCGACGATACAACAACACCAACAGCAATACCTCAACAGGAAACCAGTAAAGAACAAAAGAACGACATCGCTTCGAAAAATATTACTACATCAAATGATGCAAAACAAAAACAATCGAAAACCGACAACGAGCCACAAACAAAGAAGACATCATCTGGAAGACATGTTAGATTTCCTCTTAAATATCGTTAGTCGATAACTAGGTGGGGGATATTGTGGTGAATATACATTTTTAATGGATTAACATATACTAATATTCGTTCATTTTCATTTTAATATTTTTGTTTGGCAATACCATGAAGTATACAATACGTTTAAAATTCATTTTTTGATTCATCTCTCTCAATTGTCATCCTTCTGATGAAATAGCGACGCCTTTTAACTTTTCAACTATTAAAACCTAAAAACAACTGTGTATCTTTATTTAATAAAAACATAATTTAAGTAATACTTTTAGTGTTGTGTTTTATTGGTGTTACGAAACACTAAATACTCATAACTTCTACCTTATGAGTACATAATAGAAAAGAGTTTGTTTTAATATGTTTTCTTTTATCAATGAAAAAAAAAGCTAATTTTCCTCGAAAACACTATTGCCTCACTGCACATTCACAACTGAGCACGTGCAGACATTTTGACAACCCCGCTCAGCTGTTCTGTTTAGTGTTTTCATCGTAGTCGGGGGTGTCAGCGCGTAGTTCCTCTAATAATTCTGGTAAAAAAAATAAACAAAAATGTTTAAATTATTAAATTTACAAACACTGAGGAGAATCCGTCAATTTTCAACTGCGCGACTGGTTGACATCCGCGATAACCTGGAAACATGGAAAACAAAACTAAATGAGGCTGGCGTTGGCGATATCGACTTTAACCTCAAGTGCATTGTTGCTCATGTAACCAAGAAGAATTTCGTAAGTTCAATTCAGTTTAATTACATGTTTGATAGCTGAGTCGCATGTAAAATTAGAATTTGTATAGAAATGTCAAAAATCGTTATTGACAATTTGACATTGACACTTGGCAATACAAGAGACTATGCGGCGAATTAGCCTTCGGAACAGTCTGCGGCATTTTTATAGGATCATTACGGTTTTGAGTATTTTTTTTAAAATCTAAATAAAATTCCTTATGAAAAGTTGGTCAACTGAAACCTGAATACAATTGTTTTCCTTTAAAATTTAAATCGTGGTTTCTATCTTTACAATTAAAAAATTGTTTATTTGACAGAGCACAGTGAAAAACTATGAGAACGTCCAACTGTCACAGAATGAATATGAAGAGTTCGAACGTTTAGTTGAATGTCGAATCGCTCGCATGCCCTTGCAGTACATACTGGGTGAATGGGATTTCATGGATTTGACACTGAAAATGCAGCCAACTGTCTTCATCCCTCGTCCAGAAACGGAAGAGTTCGTTCGTTTGCTACTGGAAAAACTTGACCCCAATAAGCCGTTCACTTTGCTTGAAGTCGGTTGCGGTTGTGGTGCCATGTCTTTAGCAATTCTTCACCGTATGAAGAATGCAACTAGTGTTGCACTCGAACGCAGTGGAATTGCATCGAAGCTAGCATTGGAAAACGCTGTATTATTAAACCTAGACGATCGATTTGAGGTATATCACCACACCTCGACTAAGGAAGCGCTAGTACCTGAAGAATTAAAAAATTCTAAATATGATATTGTGATTTCGAACCCACCCTATGTAAAGGATAGTGAATTTCCTCTTCTCCAACCGGAAGTGAAAGTGTAAGTTTGAATAATTGGTAAAATCGTTTTCCTTAAGTGAAAAGATTTCTTGAAGGTATGAAAATTTGAATGCATTGCTTGGTGGACAAGATGGATTGAATGTTGCTAGGAGCGTTTGTGACGTAGCCAGTCAGCACTTGGTCAGTGGTGGGAAATTATGGATGGAGTTGGGAAGTTCCCATCCACCATTAGTTCATACTATAATTAACCACCAGTACAAAGGTAAACTGCAGTATTTAAATGGATACGAGGATCAGTATAAGCAAGAGAGATTTGTTGAAATCTCCAAAGTGTAATTTATACGCTTCTTGATTTCAGAATTGTTATTGTAATAGCAAATTATTAGATGAATTAAATATGTTCAAATGCAAATAAATTATTAAATCTATTGTTGTGTTTTCTTTTTCGCAGTTTGAAGTTTAAATCTGAAATTTGAAGTTTGATTTATTTAACTCATCCAGTTTTATCGCCATCATCTTCGTTGATATTATGTGTGTATTATTTAGCCTTTTTAATTTCATTATTTCATTATTTTTAAGGTAATTGACTGAAATGTTCGATTTAGAGCTGTGGTTTTTGTTTCACCACATCTGTTTACGCTGATTGTAGGAGCCTATTTATTCGCTCTCATCAGATATATCGGGACTACTACGCATGCTGTCTATGTTTAATCCCAGCAAACACCAACATGTTTTCTCAAGATGCCACCTCTTCCGAATGTGTGGCAAACTTTCAAGAGTTTAATTTGTCCTGAGGAGCTTCTTAACTCGCCGCTTGAAGACTGTAAGGTCCCTTCCATTCGTTCAAAAAATACAACACGCACATACAAATGTTTGCGAGAAGTTAGGCTCGGTTTTTTTTTTGCAATATAATGCAATGTTTGTTTAAAGTGCTGTCACTGTTGTGAGATGCTAGGGATTTATTACAGTACAGTATACATATGGATATGAAGTCATTTCTTTTTATGTACGTTGGATAATAATTACAACATTAAACCTTTTTTTTAATGAAATGTTCAATAGCAATAGCAGGGCTGGATTAACATAAGAGGGCTTCAATCCGTATATATGTCACAGCGTCATAGTTTGGGGCATTAAGCACCTCGATTGCGGTTTTCGACTGTCGGAAACGACTCTTGTCTTTATGTACATACGTATATAGATATACATATTATTGTAATTGAATAAAATAAATAAATAAAAACTGGATTAAAAACAAATTAATGAATTTTAAAAGGCCAGTAACGCAAAACTGGGATTTGAAGCAAACTGCATAGAATTAGCAGGCGAGATCGTGCTATTTAACGAGCTTAAAGTTCTTTTTCCTTATTATGCTACGTTACGTCTTCTTTCTTTCTTCTTTAGGTGGCGCTACAGTTCGGGTGTGAACCAGGGCCTGTTTCTCGCAACCATTTGTGTGTGCGTGTTATATTTTTGCACGAATGAAAGGGACCTACAATTTTTTGCCGACTCCGAATGGCGAGTTGAGAAGCTCGTCGTGACATATGATACACTTTGAATGCTTGTCAGACATTCGAAAGAGGTGGCACCGTGAAAACGCATTACCACTACACCACGGGACTCACCTTACGTCTATAAATCTTAAATAACTGTAGGAATATTTTAAGGCAACACCATCGTTTTCCTGTTGCAAAATGCGACCCACCTAATGATATCGTGCTATACCTATATGATATATCACCAATTAAATAATGCAATTGATTTATCATCTTTGGCTTTGAATTGAAAACCTATATTGCTAACTAAACTCAGTGACCCGATTATTTTTTACAAAGCAACGTAGTTTTGAATTGAAACACTACCAATTAGATAACAAAACTAAAATCAATAAAGTTTCCATTTTCCACTGTCAATACCAAAGTGGAAAAACATAGTTTCTGCTGCCGATCTAAATACGATTTGTATCGCTGCGCATCCAAACATAAATAAATCCAAATCAGATAGATACTAGTATACTACATTCGTATAGAACCGTAACCTTTTTCGCTTTTTGTTTTTTATTAGATAATCTATAAAGTCTATTTTGATTGAAGTAAATTGGAAACCAAACCAAGTTCTAGCTATGGTCCTTTTTACGTATTTATACGTTCATAACATTCACCCACAGTGGACATCTCAGTTGATATTTGAAATTGCAAACCTTATTCATCGGTGTATTCGGTATTTGAAATCGAATCCCACTGGTATCCTTTTCGCCAAAGTGAACTTGTACGAATAAAACTCATTGCTTTGGTGTATATTATCCCTTCATATGGTTGTACTTGTTACATACCTACATACATGTGTACTCCAGTTCACTTTAGTATTTTTCCGTTTTGATTCTTATTCACTTTTGAAGTGGACTGTATGTGTATGTGTACTAGAAAAATAAAAACAAAAAAAAAAAAAACAATTCATGGGGATTGAAAAATGTATGGGAAATGACAAAACATGATCCTGTGATAGGTGATGGGGTCGTAGGCACCAATGAACTAAACGGAAAACGGTCTATATAGCCTATACAATTGAACGGAAAAATACAGTGCTTCAAGTTAAGCCCCATCCCCAAGCCACACTTCACTGAAATGCAAATGCCACTAATCACGTCGGTAGCTAGCATATCTTTAAGATAATCTTTTTGCGTACGTCATCACTAAGGTTTTACCTTAACTGGCCTCGGTTGGCGCACAATTTGTGGGAATTGGTCAAGATAGCCTCAGCAACTAACCAATTTCATTCAACAGTTTCCACTTTCCAGCATTCTACTTAATATTCTCAACTTATCTCATTGTCCACCCCCATCACAGAAACAAAGTCAATATTTTTTTTTTTTTGGAATCAATACATACCAACTGGCGGGAAGACAACAACGGGGCTATAAAAAATCCAACTAGACGTATACTTGCTATTTTTTTTATTTCCATTTTATTTTTAAAGTTGTCTCGGCGCAATTATTCGCTTGTGTTTTTTATGTTTTTCTGCAATTTTGTATTTTTTTTTTGGTACTCTCCTTTTATTATTGTTTTTCTAGTGTAAGGGCCATTGTAGTGTGTAAATATACATCGCTAACATACACTGTGTTGTGGTATCCGGTCTAACAGATTTTCGATGGATATGGTATTATATTCCATCGCCAAAGGCGTGCATCATCGTTTTCTCTCCTCTATTTATATGTATATGTTGGTTTGGTCGTTTTCTGTTATTTATTTTTTGTTTGGCTTTTATCTTTTTTAACCATTTTTACTACCTACTAAGAAGGAACTCTCTCTTTTGTCGTCGGAAAATTTCCTGTTGCTTTAGGCTAAAACATCCCGGAACGGAAATCCTACCACAAACTAATATTCAGTGTTTTTTTTTTTTGAAAACACCACCTTTGTAACCACTCAACCCCTCAATCAATCTTCGATTTATTCAATCAGTGTCCTTAAGGAGTGTGCAGAGGTAGTCATATATCCTCGTGGGTTTGCCACTCTCTATCTATCCGCATCTATCTTTCGCTCTTTACACTTTGTGCCATTAACAATAAAAAGCAATAATGAATGTTATGCCTTTCAACACTCATTATCAACAGAAAGGACATTCTTCACAAGTACTAAAGTGAAATTATTATTTACATATCAGCAAGAGAAAATAAGAAAAAGGGGAAACAAGAATGAAAGAAGGAAAAAGAAAAGCAAGCACCTAAAGCACTAAATATTCCCACACACATATGGCACATGGGACGTGAGAACAACACAAATTTAAAGGATATACTCGTACTTTCTTCTATCCCCCATCACCATCTGTTGGAACTGCGAGTATAGTGTATGGACATAAAAAAAAAAGAATAAACGAACGAATCCTTTTTCCAAGGTACTGTGTTAAACTTTCTCTAAGTATATAGAACACCACCACCACTATCACCAGCCAGCCCAGAACACAATACAAAATTCAATTTGGGGTGTGAAGAGCTTTAGTTTGTTTTGTCCTTTTTGACATTTTTTTTTTTTTATTTTTCCTTTTTTCAATGTCGAACCGAAGAAGAAATGGCAAAGTTCTTCCAACTTTACTTGCAGTATCCTTAACATCCTTGGCATCTATCATACTCATACATACATGCATCCTTGTAAAAAAAGAGAATCTATATTTAAATGAAAGAGAGAGAAAGAGAGTGAAAAAGTTTCAATAGATGAATATGGATGGATATACGAAGTACGAGTAGATGGATGGAAAACATTCAGATGGATACGATACGATATGAATGGGGTGGGAACCAGGGGGTGGATGTTGCTGCTGCTGCTGCCCGATTTCCATTCAAAAAAGGAAGTTCGTGCGCAAGCTTTTGGACGCTTCTTGCTCCATAGATACTCACATTTCCAATTTAATTTTATACACACACAGTAAACAGGAGTAGCAAGCTACAGACAGACGGCCGAGGATACACCAGGAGAAGAGATATTTCCAATTCATACTGGCAATGGTCCATGGCCAAAAAGCTGTCAGGAATAGAATTCTGCTCAATAAGTTGCAAGGGTACATTGAGAAAGGACACACATAACGTTCGTTCGCGGAGTAGCTCGGAGTTTTGTTAATCTTAAATATATTTTTTTTTAATTAAAAAAGGAAGAAGAAAGAACACATACTTATTCTCACTTCCAAAGAACACTCCAGAGGATATTAAAAAAAAAAATTGTGCAAAATGAGAAAAGATTAATTTACCCTGTGCGAACTTCAAAAACGTTTTTTTTTCTTCTTTTGCATCTACCTTTCGTTGGTCTTGTCCAGTTCTTTGTTCTCAACTCTTGTTCCGTTTGCGCGTTATCATTAAAGTAATTATTATTATATCGTATTTAAAAAAAGAATATCAACGTCTTTTTTTTTAAATAAAAGTACAAATTGAAAATTGAAAGAAAATAATCTCGAAAAAAGGATACACCATTATCGTCGAAGGAAAAAAAGTGTATCTCATGTTTCTTGTTCGCTTCAAGTTTTGCTTTTCCATACAAGTGGTAGGCAATTGTCGTTTTTCCCCATTTTCTTCATTAAATGAGTGCCACTTTAAAAAGAACATATTGAGTGGATTAATTCTATTTATTTCATTGTTTTATTTGTTCATTTTATTTAAGAAAAATAATAAAAATTAAGTGCATAGTGAATCATTGAAGTGAAGCTAAAGGCAATTGTTGATATCGCCATCGACGAATATTCCATGAATTCCAAGTGAAAAAAGTGTATCTTCTGAGTGTGCTTGGGAACAATAGTTTTTTTTTTCTTTTTTCCACTTAATAAAAGGGAAGAAAATTAAATTTATTTATTTTGAACAGATTTTAATTAAATTAGTTGAAAATGAAAAAAGAAAAACTTCTGATAAGGCAACAAGAGATTTCTAATTCTGTTTTCCTCTCTCTTATTTTTCTTTATGGCGTGTGTGTATGTATACAGTTCCAGTAAATTCATTCTTCTTTTTCGATAAGAAGAGCACAACAACAATTCAAAAAAAAAAAAAAAAAAACTCCTTCATTTACCTGCAAATCCTAATTTTTATGTACACACTCATATACCTACATATCTGGTATTTACATACATTTTTTTCTTATATTTTTAATTCAACAGAAAGACAAACACAATTTTAAAAATAAATAAAATAGGAAAATAATATTATGATAAGCTCACTTCACATATACATAAGTAGATACCATGCCACAGTATGTATGTACATATGTAGATACTCGTACTTTCGTATATACACAAAAAACAATTGCAAATTGATTTTATTCAACAGAAGGACTTATACATTTGTTGCTCTAATTTTCATTTTGTCTTTAATATTTTCTTTTTACATTTTGAATTAATTTTTTTTTCAAACAGCCTGCCGCAACTTTAAATTTAATTTAAAATAAAAAAAAAACTGCTTCAAATACACACACATACAGAAAAAAAAATTATCAGAATTCTAAAATCCAAAACGAACTTAAATAAAACTAAAAACAAAATGCTAACCAATAAAGTGTACAAAATATAAACTAAAATTAAAAACAAAAATGTAAAAATACCAAATCTTAATACACCACACATCGGGAAAAAAAAACCAAAAATATTTAACAAAATGTTAAATACAAAGAAGAAAAAATAATTAACCAACTAATATAAAAATATTAAAAAAAAAACAACAAAAAAAAACAACTACTCAGTTAAATAGTTTAAACATTAAATTTTATTTATTTATTATTAAAAAAAATAAATTTCTATACATTCATTTTAAATAAATTTTTCTTTGCAATTTGCACGTTTCTCTATCTCTCTTGTAATAGTTTTCACTATCTCATTATTAAATCCAAAAATAGAAATTAATTAAAAATGGAATGGAACCTATAACTAATTGTAAAAATTTAAATAAATTCAAAAAATACTAAATGAGTTCTTTTTAATTTGTCTTTGTTTTCTGTTTTTAAATTTTCTTTTGTTTTGCCCTAAACCGGATCGAAACATCTTCTTACAGTGTTTGTTATTTTTTATTGAGTTTGTCTTTTCTTAATGTTTGTTTATTGAGTTTTTTGTTTTAATTAAAATAATATTACTGTGTAAAATAAAGAAAAAGAAAAATTCATTATAACATTAAAAAAAAAATTCAACGATATTTAAACGTAAAAAAAGCTATGGAAAACAAATGTGCATTTAATGATCAACATTTTACATCAAATGGAAAATGTTACCCCAAACGAATAACGGTATTGAAATTAAATACATTCTTAAATAGTTAAATATAAATATATGATATGTTAAAAAATGCAGTGTTTGGGAAGTTGTGCATGGATGTTTTTGTGCTTGGTCTTGATTTTTGTAATTTTTATTTGCATCTCAAATGTTGTCAGATGGCAAAGTTTAGAAAATATGACATCCTTCATCTGATCCCAGGACCGTAAAATAATGAGGTATTACCATTTAACGAAAAAATAAACGGACTAACTGGACCTGCTGCAGGGTTCTAAAATAGTACACGTTCTATGAGAGTGGGATATACTTATATTCGTACATGTCTCAGTCAGCTGCTGCTTCTTGCTGAGTACGTTTAGCTGATTAATGTCAATTTTGATAAGCTTATGCCAACGATGAATACGATTTCCTTTTCTGGTCCCCTTAAATAGTTATTAGAAGACAGAGAATGACAAGCAAAATGCTGTTGTAGTAGGTAGTGTAAGATTTGGTGACTTTTTTCTACAGACTTTTTAACACTATAAGGACTTCATCGATGAATGTTTCAAAACTACAAGCTTAGAATTAGTAGTTCCCTTATAAAGCTGAGAAAATATTCGACCAATGAAACTTTAAAATCTCAGTTTTCTAGAATTAAATTTCTGTATTGACCCACAGAATAGGATAGATAAGATTAGATTAAAGTGGTGGGACTGAGTATCTTTATCACTGCGGCCACGTATTCATAAATAAATTCAGCTTAATCCTTGGGGGAACAGAGCATTGTAATCTGCCTCGGTAACGCTTACCTAGGAAACGTAGACGTGTTCTTTTTTTAGTAGTAGCACGGTTTCTTTGTATTTAATGCACATTCGACAGATATTGTCTGCCAGAATGTGTTTTGGACTACAGTGTCCCGTAAAAAATCCGGTAGCTGTGTGTATCTGCCCTCCGGACAATTGTAGGAGTTTCTGAGTTTTTTTTTTTTAAAGAAGGGGTTGATAAAAAGTTGTCTGCCTATCTGTTAACTTAAGTTTCCGTCCAGTAATGAAGTTCTTAGGTCTGCAATCAATTGGCGTTTTTCTTTTATAGTTCAGAGCAGAGCGTGAGATGTCAAAATAAAAATGTTTGTGTTTCTTTTTTAGCTCAGAGTGTTCAGAGTGTGGAAAGTTGTGGAACCAGTGCTGACAGACTTTTTTCAAGAAAAATACCACAGGATGGATAAAAATTTACCATTTCCATCAAAAACTCCCCACACAAGTAGAAAGTGACTTTTGAGTACCACAAAAATTGCACAAGATTCTTTTTTGTGCTTGCTCCCAAAGATGTGCTTTAAAACTTCGGCTCTGCCACAAAATAGGCACTATAATGTAATGCTGTGCAGCTTGCTTTCGCATCATCCCGACATCAGTTTCAGCCAATCCTTAAACTCCGCAATTTTTAACTAGCTTGATTGGAATCGTTTCCTCTTGTCTTCAGTCCCTTTTGATGTACAGATTTGCAAAGAAATAGTTCAACCAAGTTTTTGATTTCACAAAAACAGAATGAAATGTTTTTATTGTAGGTATACCAAATAAACATATGCTATATACAGGGTGTCCCAGTTAAGCGGTAAAAGAAGAAGAAGTTATATCATTTACCACTAAATCGGAGGTACCCCACTTCAAGGGTCTATAAATTGACGGGGGGTGAAAATAGATCCCCCCTGCTGCCGGAACATCAGTAATCTCCAGTTAAAGGATTATACCTCTTAACTGGAACAGAAGACAAATTTGTCAATAGAATTTCCCTTTTTTGCGTGGAAAACGGATAATAATTACCTTTTTACCATATCTTGAAAATTAGACTTGAAAAACATTTGCAATGGTGGACGAGGCTTTTTGTTATGGCGTAGAAGTTAGTTAATACAATTTAATAATTGTATTAATTAATATTAATAATTAGTTTGTTTATGCATAAACTTAATTTAAGTGTATAAATGGATGAAAAGCAATTCAAGGTTATAAACGATTGAATAATCATATGACAGCTAGGTGCTCAAGTGTGTTTCAAAAATAAATCAGAGCGCTCAGTCTCAGACTGCGCTCAGAGCGTGCTCGATTTGCTCAGGCTCTGTTCAGAGCTCTGCTCTGCTCTGCTCTGAACTAACTAATAATTAGGCTTGTTATATTTTTGAACCGACTAACCGGGACACGCCACAGTTTTTAATCAGCTCTATACTGAATACAGAGAAACGACGTAAGCGTGATCGAGTACTGCAAGTGCCGAGAAAGTACTATGAGAACCGAGGAATGCCGATAGAGTTCGAAACAATTTGGAAATGAAAAAAAAAATATTTATTAGTTATAACATATTTGTTTTTAGTTCGCGAAAAGGACGCACGGTCAAGTTCCAGACGGTTTGGCATTTTTTTTTACGTCAAAATACATTTTGATGAATAATTAAAAACCGGGACTAAATGCCAAACCGGCCGGGACGCCGGGACAGCAGCCTCAAACCATGGCAAGTCTACTAATAATAAAGAAAAACGCCAAATGTGAAGCAAATCCTTTTCTGGCTACTTCATTGGCATCAAAACCTCAAAACCACTGTGTCATTGAACCCAGATCATGTGAACTATATTAATAGCCGTATTTTATCATCGCCGATGTTCCTTATAGATCACAATACTTTTTATCAGGATCAATTTTCGTAATCCAAACATTAGTTCAGCTATTTCTCACAAGGATCCACTTGCGTTCGTGAATGTTGCTATAATTATCGACGATTGTCAAGGGTACATGTTGCCAGATTAGAATAAGAAATATTATTGGCAATCTAAACATTTATTAAATATTATTTTGTCCAAATAAATTACTGTTCTGCGCATAATGACATGTTAGCGATGTGATAGTGAAATTATATCTACAAAATATAATTCTCATTTGGTTTCTGTTAATCAAAATTAACAATTTCCTCCTAAAAAGCGCATTTAAAGAAAGAAAATGTTCATTCGCATAGCAACTTCGCGCTAATTGTCAAAAGGAACTTAGCTTGTACAATCACCGAACTTAATCTTTTGGTTGATCTGGACTGTTTTAATTTCATTGTGTGATCCATATAGATGGTGGTGGTCACCGTGACCCTGGTGGTTAGTGCGTTGGACTACTACGCATGCTGCTCGGGTTCAATCCCAGCCCGGGTCCAACACCTAAAAGTGTTTTCTAGGTGCCACCTCTTTCGAAAGTCCGACAAGCAATCAAAGAGTATCATTTGTCAATGAGCTTCTCAACTCGCCGTTGGCAGTCGGCAAAAAACTGTAGGTCACTTCCATTAGTGCAAAAATATCACACGCGCAAACAAGTGGTTGCGAGAAGCAAGCCCAGGTTCACCCCGAGCTGTAGTGCCACCTAGAAGTAAAGATTCATATAGATCATAAGTGATAATAAAATACGGCTATTGTTGGCTACACAGACCCACAGATAAAATGCAGTTTTAATCAACATATTATGGTGCCATCTTGGAAAACAAATATCGACTTTTTGAAATAATTTTCAGTCCACATATTAACCAAATAAGGTTCATTAATCCCAAATGTAAAATGTAGCCACTGAGACAGGCTTTTAACAAAAAGAAGCACCCGCTGACTATTTGTTGGACAAATAAATCTGTATTGTACATATGTGACATGCAATGGTATATAATAAAAAAAAAAAACAAATAAATTAAATTATTACGAACTTTAGCTGTACGAAAAAATTTCCCAACCACTGTATATGTAGATACCAAACTTCTCAAAGCAAGCATGCAATCAATACGAACAAAAGAAATCGCTTTGACTAAAAGTACTCGTACATTTACTTGCCATTTATACCTACTAATAAATGAAAATAATAAAAAAGAAAATCTAAACAAATGGAAATCTCTTTTCCCTTTCATTCATCGATTGTGCACTCGTTTGTTAATATAAAAGTAATTACATTTTTGTTTAAAACAAACCAATGGCACTTCATTTGTTTACATTTTTTTTTTTTTTTGCTCTGTGCATAGTTAAAGTATGTGTCCTCGCCCACTGGGTTGTGCTTTTGTTTTTGCCCTTCTCCATTTATGTATGTACAAGTGTACTTCATCGAGGACTTGTTGTGTGTGTTTATGTTGTTTTTGTTGTTCGTGGTGATGATGATGAGTTTATTTTTATTATTTTTATTTTTTTATTCGCTGTTTAGTCCTGTTTTCCAGTGTCTATATCTATTGGCAGGGCATAGTATTTTCAATGCGTTCCTCTCAAAGAGAATTATCATCAATATCGGGTGTGGAGAGGGAGAGAGAGAGAGTGAAAGAGAATAATGCTCTCGTTCAGTTACTGCTTACTGCTCCCCTTTTGGCCCACAGGAAGAAAGGTGGAGGCTGGAGAACGATGAACATTTATATGGGCAAGGACATGGTCGGTCGTGCCGTTTAGTTTTTTTTGTTGGTTTGGAAGCCTGTGGGTTGTATACACTTTAGACAAGGATATATCGAAAAGTAGAAAAAGAGATTTTTTTTTTTGTTTGTCTATTATTCCAGATTGTTTTTCTGCATAAGTAATAGGATAGGATAGAGCGATAGGGCTTTCTTAGCAGGAGTCGAGCAGTAGCACTCTGGAGCAAAAATGGTCCTATTCCTGTATGTAGGGCAGGATGATGTAGGGATAAGAAAAACAATTCATTTGGATTGGAGAACGATGTGTTTGCTGCTGCTACTAGTTTCTGTTGCATATATGTATGTATGTGTATAGAGGGTAGAAATTCCTATTCCAGTTCCTTTGTTGCGCGAGGTTATTGCTTTCGTTTTCCCTTCCCACTGTGGACTCCCTTTCTTTTCTTTTTTACGTTAAACTCTCCTGCTATCTGGTAGTTCTATCGTGAGAAGAAATGGGAATCGTTCTATTTTATTCTACTTACGTTACTGCAACTTGGAAATGGCAGTGGAAAATGGGAAAATGGGGACATTTACATATACATACAATCATACATACCCACGTACTGGTGTGTATCTAGACTTTGAATGGTATTCGAAGGCCCTGCAATTGAATTTAATTAAAATTTTACGAGTTATCTAGATTTAGCTGTTTAAACAGAATCCTGAATGAGTTTATATTTCACTTCGAGAAGGGTTTAATGGGATGTGCTTCCGTGATGGCCATTGGGCTTTATGAAGCTCTTTGTCGCGTTATCGGGGGCAATTGTTTTATAGGCTGATGCAGTGTTCTATACATTTAAGTGAGATGACTATGAATATTTTGGTATTAAGTGAGTGGTTACAAATTGAATTGAAATATTTTATTAAAGTTTTATTTAAGTTTTAAACTCTTGAGTTTGTACTCGAAACTGGTTTTTAGGTCATACTCCACACATCGATTGCCATCTGCAAATTTAATGGTTTCATTTTGAGTGTTAACATACCGCAGGACATACCAGAAAAAGGGCTTGGTCGATTAAATTTTGGATCTAACCTTATCAGGTAATGCGACATTTGTGTAAACCTTGAGTTTGGTTGTGGTTCAAATAAGGGATGTTATTCAAACATTATGGACACATTTTAAGTTATTTAACGTGAAATAATGTGATTAGTTTTCAAATGACTATTTTCAGTTTCAGTTTATATATAGGGTGACATGATACAATATGTACAATATGTATGGCAATAGCGTCTCGAATGTTGGCCTCGAGCTCGTCTAAAGTGGTTAACTTGTTAGTGTAGATTAAGGGCTTGACGTAGATCCAGAGAGTGGTGTCAAGTCGCATGATCGCGGCGGCCAATTGATAAACGCTCGCCGTGAGATGACTCAGTCGCCAAAATCCGGATCTCCGGCCAACATATCCAGAGCCCAATTAGCGAACTCGCGACGTTGTCTATGGGCGTCCATAATCTTATATATATGGTGTTTTTTTAGAGGCATAGAATTTTTTTAGAAATGAAACATAACAAATTCAATGGAATGACGAAAATGTTGGCTTTATTAGCTCACAAATTTCATGGCATTTAATTTTTAAAAATAATTTCCAGCATTTGGCCTCCGTGACTGCGCCTTTTGAACGCCATCCTGTCAGTCCAATTTTGCACCACTTTTTCGAGCATACCCGGTCTTATTTCGTCAATAGTGCGTCGAATGTTGGCTTCTAAATAATCAATCGTTGCTGGTTTATCCGTATAGACTAGAGATTTGACGTACCCCCACAAAAAGTAATCCAAAGGTGTCAAATCACACGAATGAGGTTGCCAATTCACAGGTCCATGTCTTGAGATGATTCAGTCACCAAACGTTTGGCTTAACAAAGTCATGGTTGCACGTGCTGTATGGCATGTTGCGCCGTCTTTGTTGGGACCATTTCTCCTCCAAATGATTTCCAATGGCATGAGGAATAAAAAAATCACGAATCATTTGCTGTAGCGTTCGCCATTCACGGTAATGTTGGCACCGGTTTCGGATTTAAAGACATTTGGGCCGATGACGCCTTCGACATGTAAACCGCACCAAACAGTGATTTTTTCGGAATGTAATGAAGTCTCAAGAGTCTCATGAGGATTGTGTTCACTCCAAAATAAGCCTCAGCGCTGAAGATGATTCGACGATAAAAATCTGGTTCAACTTCCAGTTGATTCAGCGAACAGAGCGCGAATTTTCTAAATAAATTTCCACGATTTGTAAACGTTGTTCTGGTGTTAGTCTTTGCATGGCTATTTATCAAAGCATACTGATAAAAAAGTCAAACACTCTTCATTAGTATGACAGTTTGTTTGACAATTATCCCTATCGGAAGTTCTATACCTCTAAAAAAACACCCTTTAGATGTAGGCCCAAATCAACGGCAAAATAAGCCGGGTTGACTCTCTGGTGATGCCCAATTCTGATCGGCGCCGAATCGACATTTCTGGGCCTTCTTCGATACTGGCCGCTACGGCGGCTATGTTTTCTTTATTTCGCACCAATCTCTGTCTGATGGTTGGTGGCTTCACCTTCAGGTCCAAAAGAGTGTACTCTTGCTCAAACTTTCCCACGGTGCGACGAATCGCCTGCACATTGAAGTCATGATAAGGACCGACCTCATGGCGAAATTCACGTCGCGTATTTATAACTGAGCCGGAATCTCGATAATATTTTTTAATAATTTCGACACGTTCGGCAAGCGTGAAACGAGGCATGAAGAAATGGCAAACCTTACTGAATATTTTGACAGCTGGATGTCATTGGTAACTTTGACAGATGCTGAAACATAACAATTGGAAAAAGTATCATTGCTATCTGGTCACCCTATAGTATGTTTATATGTGACCACGCATTTTTTGGGGATCTATTACTCATTATAGAACTAGTTTTAGAGGTCCTATTTATTCAAAAATTTTGAATATCGTTATTTCTTGTAACTTTATCATGGCGACGCTACTTCATCGGCAACTTCTTGTATCAAACCATTGAGGTATCTTTTAGAACTTTGATTAGGAAGTTAGAGTTTGCCTTTTATAAAATACACGCGATCTGCCATCTGATTTGTTTCTGTTACTTTCTTTCGACATTTTTGAACATTTTTCTGCTTACTTAAGGTGGCGGTTCAGCTCGGGGTAAACCTGGGCCTGCTTCTCGTAACCTTTTGTGTGTGCGTGTTATATTTTTGCACGAATGGAAAGGAAGGAACCTACAGTTTTTTGCCGACTCCGAACGTCGAGTTAAGAAACTACTAGTGACAAATGATACTCTTTGAATGCTTGTCAGACATTCAAAAGAGGTGGCACCGTGAAAAAACTTTTTAGGTTTAGGATTGAACCCGGGCAGCATTCCGTACTAGTCCAACGAACTTATCACTGCACAGTCAAAAAGTGATTTAAGATTCGTCACTGGTTGTCTCTTCCTCTTCTAGACAGAGTCGTTTGGCTAGGCAGAACATGATCCCATTTGCTTATCATAGCCTTTGGCCTTGGTCCTATGAATTTTTTTGGCAGAATCCATTTTGGCCAGCTCTTCTGAAATCTTATTTCTTTCTATACTTTGGTGAGAGTTTAACTTTTTGAAGCTGATTAAAGAGCTTTATACATCATAGCAGTAGGCATAGCTTTACGTCCAGACCATACATATAAATTGAGTCTTAGATGTGACTTGATTGTTTGAATAGACGTGGCAGACAAAAAGTGATGCAGACCTTAGCGCTGATTGAGGGGGTTTTCTTTCTTGTTGATTGGGCAAACGATGCTGAGTTCCATTCATCTGGCATACTTTCATCTGACCAGATTTTAGAGATGACTTTGTGTATGTTCACTACCAAGTTATATCCAGCTGTTTTAAATAGCTCTGCGGATAGACTGTCAGGTCAAGCAGCCTTGTTGAACTTTAGCTTGGATATTGCTATCCTCACTTCATTTTGATCAGGTGGATGTGAGTTTTGGCTATCATCACCTGAATTGAATTGTTCATCCTGCCCTTACATAGTCTGCAGAAGTAGTTTTTCCATATTCTCAGCACCGACTGTTTTTCTACTACAAAGTTTCTTTCGTTATCTCGATACGTTTCTGTACGGGACTTGTTTCCCTGACACATTCTTTTCGCCTTCTGGTAAAATTTCCGTACATTGTTCCTGGAGTAGCATCTTCTAGACTCTAGAGAACAGATGTGCGTTAAAATGCTTGCAAATCCTCATTCTCTGGAGTATGGGTGTACATTGTAATTCGGTGTTAGTAAATCGTATAAACACATTTCTATAGTCTAATACGAATGCAATCCATTCCATCGCATTTTCCACATGTATCCTCAATTCAGAGAATATCAGTCAAATGCCATATAAAACAATTTCTGCCTTCCAAGGTTTAAAAGACTTAAAAAATCATAATAAAAATGTAATTTATGACTTTCACCATCAAAGTGTCGGTCGACGTGTAAAAAGTAAAACCTGCCAAAAGCAAAAAAACAAAAGCATTTGATCTCCGATTCCATTTCATAGAAATCAAATCGACCCAAGTCGACCAAGTCAACTCCTCTCTGTGTGGTCGGGCACAATTCAACGTCAAACCGTCCTTTTTAAAATCCATTAGGCGGATGAATGGTGTTGTGTGTACTTAAAAGCCGCTCTGTTTGTTTTTAATCAAACGCTAATGAGCATCAAAAATTCCACTAAATACAAAAGGATTTTTATCATAAAATTAACCCAAGTGGAAAAAGGTTCACCTATTTGAATGATGTTCCCGGATGTTCAATAACAAAAACAAAAAGCTAAATGATAAAGGCTCTCATAGGCCACCATACATCATTTTACATCACGTCCTTGTGTGTCTGGTGCTTCCAACGAATTCATAGTGGAAACAATAGCCAAAATGAGCCCCATTAAATTTTTGCCGAAAAAAAGAAGTTCACTTAACAATAAAACCAGCATTTTGCTTTTAGTGCACACATCTAATTAAAATTAATTTGATCCCGATCTGGCAGCAACCAACAATTTTTAAATAAGCGCAAAGAGAGGCAAAGTTCTGATAGAAAATCCAGTCATCGTCGTCGTTGGTATCCTAGTTGTTGTTGTTGTTGTTGTTTTTCTTCTCCATTTTAGTTTAATGAATGCAACTCTCGACTCCACACCGACATATCGATTTGGATGGACTTCTATAACATCGCTGTTCTTTTTTTTTTATCGCATCCGCACAAACACAAAAAAGGTCATACTTCGGTCGAGAGGGAAGAGGTTATGTTCTTTTTTTCCACCATTTTTTTTTTTTTTTTTGATTTCTAAAGAAAATATCGTGGAAATAATTTATATCTTTTATGAAATTGAAGGTTTAGTGGAGCGCAAGAAAATTCCCACACACAATAATGATCGGTCGACCAATTTATATATACGATTGGAGCGGGAGCCTCATAAAGGCCAAAAAATTGTGAAGCTCCTCTCTTTGAATAGTGAACGATTGCATTGAAAATATTATGTCCTTAATACCGATAAAATAAAAGTATAAAATTCTACGCCACCGCTCGGCTGTGTTAGGTTTTAAAAGAGTATTTGCGCAATGCAGGGATGTTATGTTATTAAATCTTTATCGATATCGTCATCGATGCTGTGTACTGTATAGAAAATAGTTCTATTTATTTTTATTGCAATACAGCAGCTATAAACGGAAATTCGATTTTATTTTATTATTATTTTATTTGAGTCATAAACAGATGGTGCGAGAGCTTAAATACTTTGATAGAATATAGCTAAAAATATGGGTAGCATGTGTGTCGAAGTGAGATTATATTTGGTAGTGTCCCACGAATATCGATAACAAAAAGTGTTTTTGAATTATATTTGTACTCCGTGGTTCTTTGAAATTGTATATAAAAGAAATAAAATAAGCTTGTGCGTTAACATTTGAATGACGGTTCGAATTTTTTGGGTATTCGAATTGTGTTATCAAAGTTTGTCATTTGTAGCGGTAATAAAGTACTCGTACATGACGGGACTATAAACGTAGGTATTTGTAGTATAGGGTGTTAGTGAAATGTAGTTAATAGTAGGCACCAAAAGAAGGTATTATATGATCCTTTTTTTTATAGGTTATGCGCAGAGAAGTGATATAAACAGTGCACAGTCTTTTTATATCTTGGATTGATAGCTTAGGTTTGTAGGTAAGATCATTTATAACCGCAAATTAGTTTCTAAATTTCATAAATTTGTTTGTCAACTCTGACAGTTATGTATATAACATAGCAAAGTTTAGCAGTTCCGGTTTCTCTTAGAGGACAGGTCTATCAGCAGACTCTATTTCCCTTTCACGAATATCGTAAGCTAGATTATCACTTTATCTTACTACTTACTCACTTTACTTAACGGGCTCCCGACCCGTGAAGGGTCTGCCTGAGACATAGCAAACTTCCACTTTATTATATCCCGGACACGCTGCTTCCAGTTGTCTAGACCAAGCACTCTGGTATCCGCGATAGCTTGATCCCTAAAACGGAGGTTCGGTCTTCCTTGTCATCTCGAACCTGGGGGCTGTGATTCGAAGACCCTCTTTGCTGGAGCATTGTTGTCCATTCGCTCTATGTGGCCGAGCCAGTGTAGTCGACGTTTGTTGGCAGGTCATAAAATTTGCGGTTATATCTTTTCATCCATTCATCCTCCTCGTATACGGGAACGAATATCCGACGAAGAATTTTTCTTTCGAAAGTATTCAAAATCTGCTCTGCTTTCCTGTTTATCGTCCAATTCTCGTCTATACAGCAGGACTGGCAGGATCAATGTTTTGTACAGCAAGCATTCCGTCTTCCGAGTTAGGAGTTTTGAACCCATGTGTCTTAAGATATAAGAATGGCCAACCTTTGCAGGTAGAATCCATTCTTGAGAAACCCTTAAGACAAATTGAAAAGGAAAACAAATGTGGACAAACGGACTTAAAGATTATCCTCAAAGATCTCTTTTTGATTAAAATTTCGCATTAAAAGAGATCTTGCATTAGACTTCAATCTTTAAATGATCGCTTATCGAGATCTGATACAAGTTTTATTGAGGAAAGTAAAGTGAACAATGTTCCAAAGAAATCCGTGATGCGTTCATCACTCCCCAAAAACTCATTTTGTTACAGATCACGAAATCACTTCGCTTTTTCATATTTCTAGCGCTTTAAGTCTCCAGCAGATCTGATAACCAAAATGCATCGCGAAACTGTATTAACTATAGCAAAAAATGTAAGGCTTATTTTAGGATAGTTAGCACAAAATCCCATCTTTCGAAATCTCGAATATACAAAATCCCGAAAAAAATATAACACGCAATTCTAGAAATCCCAATTTTTTTTTTATATTTTTTTAAAGGGTTGTTTCTGACCCGTCAGTTGCGGAGGGCACTGCGAACTCAAGGATCTATTGTACCACAAAGTCAGTTTAGAGAACCAGAAGAGGCTCGATTCTATTGATGGAGTTCGGGGATCTCACTGGTTCTGGTGGAGATTTTACGAAATCCCATGGGAGTTAGGAGATTTCTCTGTGGAAAGGTTGTTTCCTGAGAGCACAAAGTGCCATGCAGTCACATAAAATATATTCCGCAGTTTCGTCATCTTCCAGATAAGGACGACATTCAGGTTCCTGAATAAGACCTATCTTTTTAGGTGATATCGAAGATGACAATACCCTGATAAGAATCCCACTAATCTTCTGATATCATTTTTACTGAGGTTGTTTCTGGATTTATTTTGGAAGGGTTTAATGGCTCTTTTAGCCTGACGAAGACCTTGGGTATTTTCCCAATAAGAGATACACATGTTGTTTTCTCAACTTTTGATTTTTAAGTTAATAGCTGAATTTGGAATATCAGAAAACGGCTCAGGCCCGATAAAGGATTCAGCCGAACCTTTCCTAGCCAGTTCGTCAGCTTTTTCGTTTCCAATAATTCCCTCATGTCCGGGCACCCACCAAAGTTTCACTTTGTTTCTATGGCAGAGGTCTTGGATATTGAAGCAGTTCAGGACTGATTTGGAGTCAATCAGGGTTGAGCCTAGTGCTTTTATAGCTGCTTGACTATCCGTGATTATATGGATGAGGACACATTTTATTCCCAATTCGAGGATGACGTTGGCGCACACTTGAATGTCATGAATTTCCGCTTGAAATACACTGGGAATTAGTCCCATTTGTATTGATATTCTAGGGCTTGGTCCAAAAATACCAGTACCCACCCCGGTATCCATCTTTGATCCATCCATATACCGATTGTTACCTTTAAGATCTGAGGTAGGATTCTTATAGTTCCATGCTTCACGCCTTGGGAACCCTGTATCGAACCTCCTGCCGAAGCATAAAGATTTTGCTAAGCGGTCATCTACCGCGCAGATCATGTCAAGCTCTGGGATTTTGGAGAGAAGATTTATCTGATCTGTGTGACCTATGTGGTTTTTCTCTCCTGTTTGCAGTTAGTCTGACAGTGCTGCTAATTGTCAATTTTTTTTATGAAGAGGTGGAGTGGCGTTAGGCCAATGATTGCTTCTATAGCAGCTGTGGGGCGAATGCACATGGCACCTGTGGTGCCGAGGCATGCCAGTCTTTGTAGCCTTAAAATTGTGAATTTTTCTTTAGTTTTGCTCCATCATACTGATGAGTAAGTGATGATAGGTCGTAATATCCCGAATTACAAAATCCCGAAAAATTGACATTGATGAAAAATGCCGAACTTCTCGAAATTTTTGCTAATAAAAAAAATTTGTGAATGGAATTTTTTATACCCCTCCATTGAGATTTTTTTCATTCCTAAAAGAACGTCTTTATCCCACCACCTAAACCAACCCAAAACAAAAAACAAAAAAACTTACCACAACACACACACACTATGGATTTGTTTAAAAAATCGTTTGGTTAAGTGCACTACATGAGAATCGAAGAGCTGTTCTTTTTGATTCTCATGGAATCGTATACCTCACAGAACTTATTCATCTAGACAGGTAATTTATTCATATGTATGTACATACATATATGTTAGTCTACGAAGAATTAAATTAAATTCAAGAGGGAATTTTTTGCGTGCATAGCGCACTCCAAATGCCAAATTTTAAAAAATATGATGCCCAGTTCTAAGAAACTTCACCATTTACATATCGTTCTATTCGGAAGGGTATAAAATCTCATGAGCCTTCAAAATACTTCCGGGAAGAGATATACATATAAAATTTCATGTAAAACAAATTTGCTGTATAGTGAAAAATCGCACGAATTTCAAACTATTATTTTCTCCTTACTCTCTCGCCGTGGCCGTGGTGGTTAGTACGTTGGACTACTATGCATGCTACCTGGGTTCAATCCCAGCAAAAACACCTAAAATTTTTTTCACGGTGCTACCTCTTTCGAATGTCTGACAAGCAATCAAAGAGTATCATTTGTCATGAGAAGCTTCTCAACTCGCCGTTCGGAGTCGGTAAAAAACTGTAGGTCCCTTCCATTTCGTGGAAAAAATAGCACGCACACACAAATGGTTGCGAGAAGCTAGGCTTGGTTCTGTATAGGACTGTTGACGCCATATATTTATTTTTTTTTTTTTCTAACACCGGATTTTGTGTTTCGGAATTTTGTAATTCGGGATTTCATAGCCAACCCAATAATCTTTGTAGGTCAGTTCGCTCATGCAACTATTAAGGTCAAAGCTCCAATGTTCCAAAGTATAGTAGGATTTTTATTTTGTCTTAAGTTTAAAATTTAGTAATTTAACCAGCGAAAATCATAATAAATTTTTAGCATTTAACTTTTAAATTAACAGCAAAAGATTATTTGAACATAACAAAAAGAATAAAATAATCATTCCTACCAGCGTGCGGTGGTGTACTCATATTACTGTCTCTCTACTCTGTATTTAATATATAAAAACAATTATTCATTTATTTAACACTGTTTTCCTTTTTTTTTCTCTTTTTCCCCCATTAATTCGTTTTAGACTTGGTTTTTAAGTGAACTCCATTCATAGTCTCAATGATGATATTATAGCGAACAGTTTTCCATAAAAAAAAAAAACAAACAAACTAAAACAAAAACCCGATAGATATAACGAGATACTCGTACGGTCTGCTGTGGTAGTTCGTGTGCCCAAAGCTATTTCAATTTGAATTTTTGTTAATTTTTTTTTGCAAACGAGATATTCAAAAAAATACAAATACATATGAACAACAAATAAAATGAAAATAATAGCTGAATAATCCTTAATATATTGTTGTAGTGTGCTTTTTGCTTTGTTTTGTTTTTAACATGTTGTTGCGTGAGCGTTAAGTGTGTTTAGTATAAAGATATAAAAAAGGGAGAGATTCCATGAACAAACAAACAAATCAGAATACAAAAAGAACTTGAGCTTACATACGACAATATTTAACCGAAAATAAAAACTTACTTACAGTACCTAAATACATAAAATAAAATCGAATACAATCCGGCGAGAGACAAATAATTACAAAAAACAATAAGAAAATTGTGAATGAAAAATTGTATCGAAAGCGACGCATGACTTTCATCAGCGAGCGACCAAGGACATAGCATCCTCATCTGTGTTGGACGAAGGATATTTTCGTTCGTTCGGGCCAGAACATAGGTAGGAATTGTGTTCGTACAGTGCAGCAATATAAGTTGCAAAACTTCTTGAGATCGAACGGAGGAGGCGTATCACATCGCCAGGACAAACAACCAGGGACATGGATACTCTTCTGTTCGCTCTGTTCATTTTTCTTGTGATAATTAAAGGTGAGTGATGAATTATTGTTTAAATATTTTAATATAGCTACAGTGGCGACAAAATAAATAGCACAGTTTTTGAAAATTCAGTCAAGACATTTCAGATTATATAAATTGTTTTGAAAAAAGTAATTTGATTATGGGATTTTTTTTCGAGACTGCATAGTAAAGTAACGCACTATTTTTTTACTTTAACTTTCTGCATAAATAATAATAATAAAATAAACGTCATTTTGTGAAAGTTCGTTAACTTAGTCTAAAACTCTAAACTATTTAAATAGCAGTTTCTTTCGAAGTTTCATTAAATTTTACGAACAATTTATTATTACTGAGGTACTTCGTAGCACATAAAGATATTGTTCCGTTATTTTCAGCAATTTATTGAATTTATCACACAAAAGTGTAGACTATAACGTGGAAAACATTCAACCGAGGGCTTCAGGAAACGTGTGCTTGGCTTGGAAAATAAAAGGCTCTTACATTCAGAAATAGCGCGAACATTAGAGTGTTCAAGATAAAAAGTATTAAATGCTGTTCACCACGTCCAAAAAGCAGCGTTAGTCTGAAATACAATTCGTTAAAACCGGCAACAAAAAAAACCTCTAGAAGGTATGTTGCCATTGATCGCCTAAGCAAAGTTGATCCCTTCATGGTTGCTCGTAACATATTATAAAACAAAAAAATCGAAAAAGAACTGAACGTATAACTATGTCTGTTAGCACTTTTAAAAATCGTCTCTGTGGAAAAATAAAATAAAAACGAATTACTAGACCGAAACCATCCGCTATAGTTTGCCAGAAAACATGCAAATAAAGAACCCAGATGGTGGAAAAATATTATGTGGACCGACAGAACCAAGTTAAGTTACTTTGGATTTGATGGGGAAAAATAAGTAAGACGCGGCATTAACCAGAAATACAATCCTAAGTACGTTAAGACATGGTGTTGGCAGCATCATTGTTTGGGGTGGTTTTACATGGCATGTGACCCATTAATTGTTTTGACAGTATTACTGATCAAACCAAATAAAAGAAAACCTGAGCAGTGTTATGAACATTCTTTATTTCTATTGGAACTGGTTAGAGAGGGCTTCGCACAGCCCAAGGGGAGAATCCCATAGATCATACCACCTCATTCAGATGAATTTCCATATGAAATCGCAGCAGGAGATTGGCTGCTATGAGTGGTAGATCCTCTGCTGTAATTTGGTATCTATCCAAGCACTTAAATTTTTTCTGAGTTAGTGCCGCACAATCCACGAGAATGTGTTCTGGAGTTTCACTGGACTCATTACAGAATCTGCATGAGTCTTCATCCGATAGACCTAGCTTCCTTAGATGTTCTTTGAGTTTACAATGCCCCGTGAGGAATGCAACCAGGATGCGGAGTTTGTTTTTATTAAGGTTGATGCAGGCTTTGAATCTCTTCAAGTTATAATTACCCAAAAGTATTCGCCTGTCTTAGGCCCTGAGTTTCTGTCCAGGACTTAGTCGTCTTTGCCTTCTTCAGTGATCGGAGCTCATCCTTTATGGTGTTTTCCCCTATGCTGCAGAGGGGCTTAGCACCCACGAAGGGTGTGCTGGCTCCTTTCCTGGCAAGTTTGTCCGCCTCTTCATTTCCTTCTATCCTCAGGTGCCCTGATACCCAGTAGGTGGTGACGTTGTTTCTTTCACCCAGTCTGTTTAGTTTATCTAGGCATTCCCAGACAATTATAGATTTGATAAATCTGATCCACTATTGCCGTGATAGCTGCTTCGATTTCTGACATTATTGCCATGTCGCGTCTGTTGTAGCGTTCATCAAGATTTGGTTCGGCACATCTGTCAATAGTACAGTTTTCAGTTGAAAGATGCTGGTGTAACTGCCCTGCCCATGGGTTCGGAAAGTTTAATTGCGGGCCCAAACACTCCTGCCCCGTCCATCCCTCAGTTCTTGAACCATCCGTGTACCATTTAATGGTGTGCGGACTCAGCGTATAGATTCCTGATTCGTTGCTCCAGTCTTTCTTGTCATATTTTAAGTTGGTCAGCACAGTCCACTGATCTCAAACCGATTGTGAACTTCCACTGACGTGGACAACAAAATTGACAAATCTATGGCTACAAATTTGGGGCAACTTTGGATAGACGTTCAGCGAGCCTGGAATGCCATACCTGCGAAAAGTATCGGTAATCCGCCTTGGGTGTGTTTTGCCGTTATTAAAAGTAAGGGTTACGGCACCAAGTATTGTAAAATAATAAAAAACTAAATTATTCTAAAATGTTGTAAGGCTCAATAAGATTTTCTAATGAATTTAATAAATCAGACCATAGTGTGCTATTTATTTGGAATCTTAGAAATGTATGTTTATATTATTAGTAATATTTATTTTTTCTTGAAAAGGAGTTTGTATTACATACTTGATTTATATCTTATAATTAACATAATTAATACATAGTTAAATACGCAAATTTAAAAAAAAAATTAAATAAACTTACATGTGCTATTTATTTTGTACATAAAAATTAAATTATACTAACGTTATAGTTCGAGTCAAGAGTAAAGTAAGGGTTGAAATTTATATCTTGTCTTTTTTATCTTTAAAAATGTATGTACCTATATGTATATATATTTTTTTGAATATCCATAAACTCGTGGCTAAAACGAGCTAATTTAAATCTAGCAAAGCTCGAACTTAATACCGTAAATCGTTTTGAATTCGGTGTTAACATTTGACACTGCCAGATAATTTTTTGAACTTTGTTTTTTTTGTCATCACTGAAAAAGAAAATGAAAATTAAATTAATTAATTAATTATTTGCATGATTAATATGGCGTAGCACTCTGTCTCTTTCTAAAAACAGACCATCTATGTGTACTTTAAGCCCTACTGCCTTTAAGATCTATCATCTGACGTGATATCTCCTAATGCCAAATGTCTTTCTCTAAGTGGTGAAGACTGTAACACTACTTTTCCTCCTCTCTTTTAATCAAAATTCTTCTCTACAGCTATTAGTATTCGTTTTGTAGCTTGTTATGTCACGTCAGTCATCAAGTGTCAATTTTATATAAAAATTGCCTTCTATAGCGCATCATAGTCATAAACATCTTAATGACAGCCTTTTACTGTTCTATTTGCAATCTTAAGCTGTTCAACGTGCTGTGCCTGCAAATGAAGAGAAAACATTCGTAGTTTCATAGTCAGAAGTTTATCTAGTAAAAATAATGATCATATACATACATATGTATATTTGTTTGATTGGAATTTTATAACAAAACCAAATGGACATTATTTGCAATCATCGACAGATGTTTCAATTTTGATTTAGTCCGCCCTGGTCAGCATTCCACTTCTAGTAAGTTCAACCACCAAAAGTTCAATTAGGTGTTCTGTATTCCGAACGAAATTATGAATTGTGGATTGTATGTTCGAAAGTGAATATTTTGGTGTTCTACATTCCACTCCAAGTTACAATTGCAAATTCGTGTTCTGCATTCCGAAAATCCTTTGTTTTCAGTGAATTGAATTCACTTGAGCTTCTGGACGTGAACTGAATTCACATGCCGTTGTAAAGTGAATTAATTAATTAATTTGATGATCAGAATCATTTTGAAAAATGTGAGTTAGAAAAAAAGACTTTCCATTAGTACAAGAGTGAATTATACATAACTTATAAGGAAAAGAGAGTATTCTCTTGAATTACATGTAAGAAAATCAAGATTTTGCAAAGGGTTTTGTTAATGGGGACAAGGCGTATGCTACCGATTTGTGTTGTGGAGCATGGTTGAAGAGTGAATGTCTTCCTACAGCTGGATTGGAAAGAAATTGTTTTTTTTTTTTTTTTTTTAGATATTTTTAGGTATTTTTTTAAGGGCTGAAAGCTTGTACCATCTTTTCTTCTTTAGTTTGCCGACTTTGCAGTTTAGTCCACTTCGAACTTTTGAACACAACTTGTTTACTGGAAAATGTTTAACATCTCGCCGAGAACTTTGCTGACTATGTTTCTACTAAAGCCAAAATCAAAATCCTTAACCACTGACATTTGGTAACATCCTTCAGCCTACCGGTTTTCACCAATCATATAAGATAAAATATGATCCAGTTTTAATAAAATAATGTTTTTTTTTTTAATTTTTAATTCACTTTCGCAAAACAAGAACCAGGAACGGAAAATCTCAAATAATTTTGAAATTATATCACAGCTGATTTTGACATTTCAAACAAATGCATTCGAAGTGTACTCCAAAAATTTGAATTCACTCGGAATGCAGAACAATGAGTTCCATTTCGAGAGAATTCCAAATTCGATTTCAATCTACTTTCACTCTTAATGCAGAACAAGGCGGAGTGTGTTGAATTGTAAAATTATTGGTTCTTTAAAATACATGAAGTGAGGCCAATAGTTCAGTTGCGATTCATTCTGTTTGAAGTTGTCGTCATTGTGTCATTTGCATCAGAATCATTTAATGCTTTTATTCTGGAAAATTTCATATACATCTATCCATGGTATAAAAGGAAGTCCCCAAAATTTGTCTTTCTGTATGAACACGCTAATCTCGAGAACCACTGAACGGATTTGGATGCGGTTTTCCTGGCGGTATTTAAAGGTGTATTTTAGAATACTCTTTTACTTATAGGAGCTGAGAATTTAAGATCGAAGTGGCAGAAAATCGCGATTTCAGTGTTTTCCTACATTTTTATATGTAAACGTCAAATATTTAAACGTAGCATATTGTAGCGTGTCGTAATAAGACTTATCTTGAATCTATGACCAGAAAATTGTATACTTTGTCTTCGCCAGTACCTCTACTTAATCCTTTTTTAAGTTCCGTTAAACAGAAAGCGTTTTAAATGCCACTGTCAGTGTGTTTAACATACTCGTATTTTTCATTTTCGAATGATGATGATTTGCATATGTCACAATATCAAGAAAAGGAGTAATAAAGACGAAGCTTATTACGCCTTATGTCAGTCAACTCAAAGAAAAAAAATCAACAAACACTTTATCAGTGTCGTAGCTCGGGTCATGAGCGCCCCTGGCAAGATTAAAACTCTGCGCCCTCTCTGACTTCTTTTCTAGGAAGAGAAACATCGATAGCTTGATAGCTCGATTTTTTGCTGAATCGATACATTTTTGAATTTAATGCAACCTTAATGGAAACAGTTTTTTCCTGTAAAATACAATTAACGTTTTGGCAATACTATTAAGAAGAGGAGAGTAGAAAAACGACAACATTTTGGTTTGTTTTTATGTTTTAATTTTGTGTGCCAGGAGACTGGGGCTCTGCAAAGTGCGCCCCTGGCAGCTGCCCGCCTGGCCAGCCGCTAGCTTCGACGCTGCACTTTATAATATCGCTTTCGTTGTTTTAATAACGCAGAGAGCAAAAAAATGCGACAGATATATAAAGAAATATTTATTAATGAAAGACATGCAATAAATGGCAAAAATTACCTTTCAATTTGCGTCTAATGTTATAAATCTCTCCGAAAGGACATCCTTCAGCCTTTATCGGATATGAAAAAAAAAAACTTACAACTATGTACATACTTCACTTTCCAAGCATCATGAATACATATTGAGTCTTTCGGTCGTCCAATGTGTCCACCTCAGTGACTTGATCTGTTTCATTCGAAAAACCGCCATTTCATCCTGTCTTCATGACGACAGCATTCTTTTTGCTCAAAGTGGATTTAATTAAATTATTATTTTATTGTCAATTTTCTCTGGTTTTTAGTAAGTTAAATAAATCCCATTATACCGACCAACAAAAGCGTTATACTTAATGCAATCACTTATGCACGCAACAACTCAACCGTTATCATTTAATAAGTGCTGCCCCCCGGCCATCTCGTCGAAAAATATTCGCTCTGTCCGAATAGGGAAAGAGCTCAATAATTTACTATTTCCCTACAAGGCTTCTGAGAACATTGTTTCGGTCCATAAATAAGGAAAACAATTAATAAAATAAAAATAACAAAAAGCACGAAATCAAAAATCAATATTATTTATCAACTATTATCTTGATATCCTGGCATCACAGCTCTTTACCATTTTATCGCACGGGCGATTAATAAATTACTCGCGCGTATTTTAAGTGACGTCCTGACTCCAATAACCGATTTTAATTATTCAGAGTTGGGATACACATTACGCATGAATTCAAAATGTCCTGTTGCAGAGATAAAGAAGACGCAACAATGACAGCAGCTACATGCATGTTTACTCGAAAATTAGTACTTTTATAAGCCGTAATTCATTAGTAACACAACAATTTATTATTTGCTCGTACAACAAAATGCTGTTGACAGGACATTTATTTTGGTATTTTATTTGCTTGTAACATGAGTGTGCCTGTGTATGGATTGAATTTTATCGGTTTTACATAATGACAGCCAGGCAGATAGTGTAGGTACACCAATAAGCTTAAGTACACCTCAGTTTGCAATCAACGTGCGATGCTTCCAGCTAAAGTGGACGATGGGCTTTAAGATAAGCCCGTGCGGCAACTTTCGCAAGAGAAAAACCAACCCCCAAAATCCAAACTTCCCATATGATTTCCATCTGTCAACTGATGGAAATCCCATGGAAATCATACGGGAAGTGTTTATTCTTTTGGGAGCTCATTTCGGGTAGACTATTTTTGGTTTGATTTGTTTTTTAATTTGTTAAAATTTAAAAGGGAAAGTACAATTCGCCACTGCTCCAGGTCATTCGCTTTCTTTTGACACATCATTTGTTAAGATTGTTTAAGCATGAAAGCCGCAAATGGTACCTACACTACAGAAATCTATATCTTTCTATACATCTATACATCTATACATAGTATAAAAGAAAGTCCCCAAAATGTGTCTTTCTGTATGTAAAGGCGAATCTCGAGAACCACTTAACGGATTTAGATCAGGGCTGCCGTTTTGTAAATTCTAATGGGAGTATTTTAGGGGTTTGCAGGGGATTATTTTGTATCTGAGAGGAGTACAAAACGGAAACAATACAAATCATACATCTAGTATTATCCTGTTAAAATTCTAAAAGGTATCTATTTTATTTTGACTGTAGCCTCAAGAATGTTTTGTAATGGCTGATGGAACTAGGTAAAGGGTGCTTGTTATGTTCCAGGGCGATTTTGTTTGGCCGCCATTTTGGATTGGATAACATTTTTCAGTTGGCATAAGATGGCAGATAAGTAGATTAAGATCTTGTTGTGAGTTAGTGAAATTCGTGGTAGGCTTAGTTGAATAGATAAGTGAACTTCGGTAGGCATTTGGACGATACAAATCCTGGTGACCCCCGGCGACCCCCTTCCATATATGTATATATTTTATTTATTCGGGACCGTATGGTAGCGGTCCATTTTTAACGGCGATATTTTTCAATTTGGTTTCTTTCTTGGGTTGGGTTTTTCCAGCCCCACCCGAAATTTAACGTTAATCGATTCTAATTTAATTTCTTTTCTAATTTAAATAAATCGGCCATTGGTTATAGATAACGTGGTACCAAAAAAATCTATTTCGACTTTATTTCATTGTTATTGTAATTTCAGAATTCACCGGCGGTTGTTCTTTTAACTTAAAAAGGTTTCCCAATCCCTTTCGTTCAAAAATTGGATGGCGCCCATTTTTTCTAACCCCAGTGTACACCATCGTCGAACCCACCCCAGCTGAGCGGCCTGCGCAACAGCTTCCAGGGGATCAGCTGTCGTTGCACTTTCCCCTCCATCCAGTATTAACAGTTTGACATTCCATATTTTGTTTGCTGCGTAGCCCATCACATGCGGGCGCGGCTCGGGTTTCTTTGCGCTTTTCGTTTAAAATAAATAATTATTCGCGACAGGAAAAATTGGCAATTGGCGTAAAGGGGGGGATTCCGTTGAATCCGAGTGAGACTACCGTTCTGATATCTTTGCTGTCAGAAATTTGGAGTGTTCATTAACATCTCCAGGGATTCCGCAGTTGAGTCGAATATTTGAGGAGAAACGGGTATGGTATCTAAAATCTAAATATCAAAGAGATATAACAAAACAGTGTAATCCTTGTGTATTTGTTAACCAAAGGACTTCCGTATAAATTACAAAACTTTATCTCATTAAAGTACTTAAATGAAATTAGAACACTCGGTGTCTATGCGACGCAAATGACGCCTTAAGCATTCCACTTAGAACCAAAAAACATTTAAAGATACAATATCTCTACATATACTCGTAGACTCGGCGTGTGCATAGAGTTGAAGCACTCAGATGTTTCCGCATTCAAGACGTCAAAATCACATTTTCCCATTTCTCAATGGAGGGTGGAAAAAATGTTGCATGGTTATAGGATATGTCCTCGAAAAGAGCACACATCCATCTCATCTCATCTTTTCGCAGTCGTTGTTGTTGCCATTGCCACCATCGTTCCATCCTCATTTAGGAGCGCAACACGTATCTCCTTTTTATACGAAGAGTAGCATCAGCACGAGCAGCAGTACTAAGATCCAACAAAAGCAGTGATGTTTATACAGCGTGCCTCTGGTTGAAAACATTCAGGCATGCAGCTTCTGCTGCTTCTAGTAAACAAGGGCAGCAACAAGAGCAATCACGTTTCCCACCCCCATGTTTCTTTAACATCCCGACAACGCGATGGTCCTGTTGCACTATGCTGCTGCTGTTGCAATTATTAAAATGGGTAATGGGGATCGTCCTGCTGAGCAACACATTGACGGGGTACGCGGGTGAGAGCATGAATGGGAAAAGAGAAAAGATACACTGCTTTTCATAAATCCCATTAATAATGATGATGATACTCGCAGGCACACACACATGAATATGACATACGAATGCCCATGCATGCATCCGAAAGGACGGCAGCGACATCAGCGACAACAACGCCGACTGACGAAGGCTTTGACAGCTCAAATTGAGTGAGCAGAATGGGTTTTCTTTTCGTGGAATTTGTAAGCCTCCAGCAGCGGTACAAAAGACTATCCACATCATGTCATCACGACGTTGATCATCTTTACATTGCAGCCACCACCTACTAGCTGGCAGTACATCCTTATTTTTTTTTATTACTGTTGGTGGAACAATGAATTTGGAATCATGACATCAAGACTCTGAGCACTGTTTGTTGGACATGACCGTGGGCATGGGCACATATTGTGCTCCTATCCTCATCGATGTAAGAGTATTCTTCTTGGGTGATGGTATCGCCTCTTTTAACTGAACACTGTAGTACATAGATATGTAGGTGCACGATTGAAACTGAAAGCTCTGTGGATGAAAATAAAGCTCTCGTACACTCTGTGTATATCGTTTTCTGCTGTGGGTTATTTTCTTAAAACTTGGAAAGGACCAATGCGCAGCCTATCGTTATGTGATAAAAATCTATCCATCGGATGTATACAAATACACTCGAGAAAATATGCGTACACTCACAACATAAGGAGAGTAAATTTCATTGAATGGACATTGATTTGGTGCATGTGGGCGTTTGGGTTCGTTGTGTTTTGCAAGTAGGTACTTTATGCCCCCTGAGAGGGACTGTGCTCGCTTTAATGATTCTATTAGCTTTGAACGGGAAATTAATAGCTGGACTTTGGTTTCTGACTTCGAACAGCAATAAAGTAACAGTGGTTGCCAGGATACAGTCCCACGAGGATTTTGAACGTAATGGGCAGTTAGACTTGAACTATGTAGGTATATTCACTGAAAATCAAGAAATGAGAACATGTTAGAATGGCTAAATACTGGGTACACCAGAAGGAGAGTTGGGTGGATGATAAGCTCTGAATAGAGATTTAAGGATCTTAACTGGCACCACCTTAAATCTGAAGAAACCTCCGTCGACTGGGTGCAGTAATAGGATGGAGCCATTAATATGTTCCTTGCTTGAGCTTATGCAGTTCTTTCTTGTGATTTTGAAGGTGCTCGTAGCCTACGTGTTTCTATTGCTTTATCGAAGATTTAATCACACTCTTTTTTGAGAGAATACTTCTTGGAAATTTCTGACATTGGAGACCTCTCAATCTAGAACCATGGACCCGGCATATTCCATCGATATAGGATACCATCTAAGTGACCAGATAATAATGATACTTTTTCAAATTGTTATGTTTCATCGCTTCACGTTTGCCGAACGTGTGGAAATTATTCAGAAATATTATCGAAATTCCGGCTCAGTTGTAAATACGCGACGTGAATGTCGTCATAAGGTCAGGTCTTCAGTGTGCAGGCAAATCGTTGCACCGTTGCAAAGTTGGAGCGTGAGTACACTCTTTGGACCTTAAGCCACCACCCAGGCAGAGATTGATGCGAAATGAAGAAAACATAGCCGCCGTAGCGGCCAGTATCAAACAAATGTCGATTTGGCGCCGATCAGCTGAATTGGGCATTGCCAGAAGGTCAACCCGGCTAATTTTGCGGTTGGATTTGGGTCTAATCAAAATTGGTTAGGCACTGTCGCGCATCTCTTAACGAGATATCGGGCAGATGCTTGCTCCTTCCTTTCTGGTCATAGCGATATACCAGGTAACGACCTAGCCAGAAAAGGTACCAAACTGGGAAGTGAACCCCATGTACTAATAGAAATAATAAAATACAAAATCTTTACGCAAGCACTGCAACAGGCTAATAAAAGATGGCGTAACTTTGACACGTGTAGCTGCACCAGACAGACTTGGTCACAGCTAAACCAACGTAAAACTTGCAGCCTGCTAAAAATTAGCAGAGCACATAGCAGCATAATAGTTAGCGTGTTGACAGGTCATTGCGCAATAGGTAGACATGCCAAAAGGTTAGGAATTCTAGCCAATTTATTCTGCCACAGCTGCATGGATGAGGAGGAGGAGGAATCCCCCTATCATCTACTATGCAATTGTCCAGCTCTCTCCTCCTTAAGACAAAAGATTCTGGGAGAATACTTCTTTATAGACCTTCAAGATATTTCCTCAATGGATATCAATAAAGTACGGAAATTCATTCAACTCTCAAAATGATTCCAGGACTTTCGATAAGAGTCGGCTCATATGGTGTCACAATGGACCTACTTTGGTCTAAGACTCTAAGTGAATCCTACCGATTACGGTGGATAGCCACCCAACCTAACCTAATCTAACCTAACCTCCACTCTGATAGGAAACAAAATAACATTTTCAACGTGATAAACCAACTTACGAAATTACACTTGACTTTAGGCTTTTTATTCTTGAATATGTTGCCTTATCGTAGCATTATTTATTTTTTGCATTTTGACAATGATAAAGTATTTAAATAAAAATAAATTTTTAATATAAATACTACGTTTTTAAGATGAACTAAAAAGTATGAAATAAAAAAAAATACACGTTTCTCGTTTTAAGTCTTACAATTGTTTTCATAGATATTCAAAATTCACAATCACAAATTTTCAAGACTGTCTGTATGGGTAAGGAATTTTTCTCTATGGGGCTAGGAAAAATCTCTTCTAATATAAATATTACATATTTGTATGTATAAAAATCTCGTGTCACGGTGTTTGTGGTCGCACTCCTCCGAAACGGCTCGACCGATTTTTATGAAATTTTTTGTGTATATTTGGTAGTTTGTGAATAGGTCGTGAAGTATATTTCAGCCCGCTGGGTGGCTCTGGAGTTAAGTTATTAGCAACTTCTATATTTATGGACCAAACCTGCTCATATTCACAATATATATGTTGGTTCAGTGCCAAAAGTGAAAATCATAAAATCTGGACCCGATAGGTGGCGCTGGAGTCAAGTTATTGATAACTTCTATATTTATGGGCCCACCACTGTTATAAAAAATTTCGTATTTCAGGTGAAATGTGAATGTGAATCTTTTGGTCAATTAATATAGGCAGACATACAGATAGACAGACAGATAGATAGACAGATAGACATACACACAGACAGACAGACAGACAGATAGATAGACAGACAGACAGACATACAGACAGACAGATAGTCAGATAGACAGGCAGACAGATAGATAGATAGGCAGATATACAGATATACAGATAGATAGACAGACATACAGAGAGATGGACAGACAGATAGACAGACAGACATCCCGTCAGACAAACAGACAGACAGACAGACAGACAGACAAACAGACAAACAGACAGACAGAAGGGCAGGCAGACAGACAGAGAGATAGACAGACAGATAGATAGACAGACAGAAAGATAGACAGATAGACAGATAGATAGATAGATAAGTAGATAGACAGACAGACATATAAAAAAAAAATGGAAATTGAAGTTGAAAAATAGAAGAGCAGTGATTGCTTCCTACTATGTACTTCATTTCTATCATACCCGAATAACTACTTATGTGCGCGGGCAAACTTTGAGAAGATAGGTGGAGCGAAGCTCACCGGGTAACGCCTAGTTATTCTATACTTTTTAATTCATCTTAAAAACGTAGTAGATACCTTACTTACTTACTTAGTTGGCGCTACAGCTCGAGGTGAACCTGGGCCTGCTTCTCGCTACCATTTGCGTGTGCGTGCTATATTTTTTGCACGAATGGAAGGGACCTACAGTTTTTTGCCGACTCTGAACGGCGATTTGAAAAGCTCAATCGTGACAAATGATACTCTTTGATGCTTGTTAGACATTCGAAAGAGGTGGCACCATGAAAAAACTCTTTTAGGTGTTAGACCCGGCCAGGAGTTGAACCCGGGCAGCATTGCGTGGTAGTCCAACGCACTTACCACTACGGCCACGGCAACCAGTAGATACCTATATATTAAACATTTATTTTTGTTTGAATAATTATTTTATACTTTTAGTCCGTCTTAAGAACTTGGTATATTAAAAATTAAGTTTTATAAATATTTTTTTTTATAACTAACATCTTATTCACTCCTGTCTCGTTAACACTCCAAAAAATTACCATTAGTTACGGTAACTATGTGCTTATAGCTTTAAAGTATGCAATACAAAATTATTGTAAGTATAATAACACAAATAAAAAAACACAAGAAAAACATCTACAGGTTTTATAATGTGTTTGAAGCTCCGTACGGAACAATAACGAACAGATAGACAGACAAGAAAGCGAGTTAATATTGTTGTTGTTGTGAGTTTCAAGTCTCTAGCACTAGCTCATCGGGAGGTTACTATAAAATCAATTGTACAATTTGTACCGAACATTAGAACTGACAACAGAGCGACCTAAAAAAATAATAAAACATTTCAAAATCTTTTACTTTTTCTGTTCCACTAAAATCATAAGTTCCGTGAACGAGTGAAAAATTCATAAACTTTGTGTAAGTTGACGTACTCCAATCTGTCAATTCTCAACAAACAAAAAATTTGAACCAGTAGCGCCCAGCGACAGTTACAAAGCAATCAATTTGACAGTACTCGTAACTGTGGAGATTTGCTCTGATATATTGTTTTTAATTTTTGAGAACAAAATGAAACGAATAAATAATTTGGAAATACCTACTTTTCAAGTTATCGAAATCGAAACCTCCATTTTTCAGTTCTATTCTTTTACCAACTACTGGCGAATAAATTCTGACCTACACAGTACGTATGCACACAATTGGGTTGTTTCTTTTTTATTCGCCGCAATGTTACCTAAATTGCATTTAAATTTCAGCCCTTAATCGCCATGTTTTAGTTGCTAGAACACACAGACACCACTCACACTAGGCCAAGGTCGGAAACCACTTGACACGACTTCCCAATCACAACTCCAGTCAAAACTCTGACATTTTGTAATCTCTCAACGTCAACCAAAAAATGAAATGTCACCAACAAACGTTATTTGATAGACGACATTTCATGTGAATTATTATCATACATACATATGCTTATCGGAATTGGATAAAACCAGAAATTAACCATAATATAAAATAAAATATCCACTGTCAGTCAGTCGTTGTAACTAGTAACTGTCAGTGTCACTCTCTGCTTAAACTCCCCCTCACGTTGCCATAACAACTGCTGCGACGATGACCTAGGATGACACTTTTCCATTGTGTATTGCCTTGCCCTATATAATAGGCCAGCAGAAGATGTGTAACAGCTTTCAAAGCGCGCACAAATCACAAAAGAGAGAGAGAGAAGAAGAGAAGAAATTTCAAGACATTAATTGCATGGCTTATGGGAGATTTAACACCTCGATGGCATGCAACTTTGACAAGCCCGAGAGAAGGAATTCCTCTATGCTTTTTTTGTTGGTGTGAAATATTCATGGCGAACTAAATAGTCTTAGCGAGGAAAAGTCAGGTTTGCATGGATGTGACTTTGGCTACTATTCTTTGACAGGCAAATTCATTTTATGCTTTGGTATTGGTGCGTCGTCCTTACGGATGTAACCTATAAATGTGTTAATTAACACAAGTTTCAAGGATATGGCTGCGCATGACTTGCATTGGTGGATGAACTAGATGGTGTGCGCGTTTTCTCTTCTCGTGGTGGAGAAGCGTCGTCGTTTCCCCAAGTGGCATCGAATGGTGTAAGAGTTGTTAGCTGGTATACACGAGTACCATTATTGTACCAAGATTGAAAGTGAAGGCCCTGCTCTATATAATATTGGAAGCAGCTGGAATTTTCAAACATTAACTTGACACACATATGTACCTACATAGTATACGCATACATTCATGAAAATAGGGAAAAGGAGAGGATATTTCCAATAATACAGTTTTGTTTCCTTTTTCATTTTCTATTCACGTTTTCACTCACGATTTTGCTGTAATGTTTGTGGTGTGGGTCGGATGGAGCAAGGAGAAATCATCGCAGAATCAATGGGGGTGGTGACTGTCAATTTCTACATTCCATTTCTACATATTTTTTTCTGTCCCTTTGCATTATAAAAGAGTGTTGCCAGACTTAATTCATCCTTTGTTTGAGTAATGAATTCAATAAGAGTCTACGACGAACAACGTCGCCGCCTCATCTCCTTCAATGGCGGGCGGCATCTGCGGTGACGTTTCAACATTAATGGATGGAGAACAGATGGCGCTTTTGAAGTGTACTGAAATTGACAGCGTGCACAGGTACTTTATGAAAAAGAAAAAAGAAATAAGTTTTTAACTAATTAGTTGAGAAATTAATGGAGAAATGTGGTAGTGGTGGTAGTTTGGATGTGTTGCCGCCTCCCCATCCAATCATTTTAATAGGACAACTGTTGCGTTAATTGGTTTATCGATTTTGAAGTATAAATATTTTAGGGCAAAAGCCGTAGGACGTTTAATAGTCAACTCGTCCGCTAATGGGTTTGTTTTAGAAATTTTTATTGACTTTTTAAATGAACAATGAATGGAAGAACTTTTAAGGAACGTATCGTTAGGTTTGAACTTCGAACTTGAAGGACCTTACTTGGACTTTTGTTTTGGGGATGGGAAGATGTGCTTAAATTTGGCATCTTTGTTGAAACGCTGCATAGAATGTTGGATGGAAATAGTTTTGTTAAGGTCAATGATGGATATTGTCATGCCTTAATTTTTTAGCAATTTGACAGCAGGATATAATTTAAAGTTTCAATTTCAATTTCAATTTATTATACATATTAAGTTAAGAGTTGTCCAATAACACTAAGGATTTTATGGTACTTAACACTTTGGAATTATTACAATTAAATTTTTATATATAAAAATGACATGTTCGTTTGATACCTCAAAACTCATAAGCTAATCATCCGATTGAGCTGAAACTCACACTATATACTTTTTATGATGTTTGAAGTATTCTTAATTCAAAAAATTTCAAGTTTCCCGGCCGGTAGATGGCGCTGTACGATTAAGCTGAAACTTACACAATATATCATGACTATTATATAAAGACGTAACTTCAAAAAACTTTGTTACCGATGATCTCCGCAAATACTGCAACGATTAACGTGAAATTAATTATATAATAATCGTTATTTTCGTTCAAACTAGTTAGGCTATGTTTTTTTTTGTTTAAATATTGTTTGGTCTTAAGAAAATGTAATTTTTTTATATTTGTATACCCATTTTTTTGAGGTTGTCCCACATATTAACTCATAACTTTAACCCAGTTAAACGAATTGGCAAAACAAAAATGTTTGCACAAAGTCAATATATATACGCAAATTTTAAGACATTAATCTTTTCTTAGCTCTACGTACATGCTAGGAAATAAATAAATAACTATTTTAAAAACATAAAACAATTAATGAAATCATGTCCATCAGTGGAAACCGAAGCCAACAGCCATGCAGCAGTCGGTGACGTCATGGTGTGTGCATGTGGCATATTTGAATTTCTGCGTATTTACTGAAATAGCATTCTATTGATGCATTGTACCCGGCCTACTACGATAAATATGATTGTTGAAGCAAATTCAAATTTTAAAAAAGTGCACGGGCAATGGCGGGCGGGCAACAACTGTACCTAGACTATAGAAATGTATTAGAAGAAAACAATTGGTTTTCTCTTAAAAGTTGCAGGTGGGCGAAGCAAGGCGAGCACGGGTCAGCTATCTCTATGAACATATAAAACAGTTCACGGACTGATTGACAGACAACGCACAGACGAAACCGATGGACCTAAAGGGGTGAACTTTGGACAGTACATTGCTATAATAACATAAGCATCCACTTAGAGAGGATTTTTTGTAATCCCATCTCTAAGTGGGTGAATTCGGAAAAATAATTCGGCACTCATCTCCAATACAATTTGTTTTGCCTGAACAGCGGCAGGGGGGCGAAGCAACGCGAGCACGGGTGAGCTAGTTTATTATAAAGTGAGAAATGTTCGTAGATAAAAAATTTTCAAGCTCTCCGATAGATGGCGCTGGAACACCAAAATTTGACAACCATCCGATTGAGCTTAAACTTACAGAATATATTTATTTGTAAATCAAAAGTTTTCAAGTTTTCCGATTTTTTTTTTTTTTTTTTTTTAAACGTTTATTTTATTCCACTTAAACTCTAACAGATTTTGTTTGTTTAAATAAACTTAAAATAACAATAATTATACTAAGCTTTTTTGTAAATGACCTTATTGGTTCTCATTACTAACTTTATTTATTTTAAGCTAACTTACGTCTACGGTGTATTTTTTTGTGTATATTTTTTTTTGTTTTCAACAATTTCCTCGGTTTTTGTGTTAAGGGAAAATGTGGCTAAACCTTGTACAATGGGTGTCTCTTTTTTCTGTTTCTTAAAATTACTACACTAAAAATAAAAACTAAAACTAACTTAATATAAGCTAAGCCTAAAATTACTACCATAAAAATAAAACTAGAACTAAAATTCAAACTTAACCTAAGAGAATGGTAGGCCCCGACACATGGTCTTTATTCCGCCAACTCACAGGCCAAGCGACTGAGAGAGTTCAATCACTCAACCAAGTTGTTGGCAAATTAAAAACCACATGCCGGGGCCCATTCTATGCTAACCTAAATGTTTGCAGCAGCCCAGTCGAGCCACCAAAATTTATCTCTATTTAGTCTACTTTTATTTTCTATGTCTTTTTCTGGTATGCTAATGCAGTATCTCAGATTAGCATTTCCATCCGCTGATTGTACAGGTATATGCAGAATTCTCTTGTCTGTTGCCCTTCTAGCAACATGATATATAATAGGTACGTTCGTCGAATCTGATAAATAGCCATGTGCATCCAGATACAAAAATGCCTCAGGTGGTATGTGTCCACTTTCTAATGAATTTCCGAAATACCTAGGGTTTTCCGATAGATGCCGCTAAGAACAAAAATCTAAAAAATTATTAGGTCTGTTTGGTGTTCCGCTATTTTTCGAAATTTCTATGAAAACTTCATGGAATCATATGACAGTTTCATGGCTCTCAATTTTTTTTTACTCTTATTTTTACTCTCACCAGCCATCTGACAGTTTGTGAAATGTCATGTAGTGGAAAACAAAAACAAATTGACAGGTTTGACCAAGTGTTGTTTCAAAAGCGTTTGGTGTCTTTTCTTCAAGTTTTCTCTCTTGGAGAGGATATCTCTCTCTTTGACAGGATTTTACTATTTACTTTTAGTCAATTCCTTCTGAATAAAAGACATACCAAGCAGATCTATTATTACAGCAATGCACGATGACAGCTAACAGCTAATTTTTGATTTTTTTTCTTGATTTTTGAAATGGTTACAAAATTAAATAAAAGTATTTATTTACTGCAAGTAATGCACAGAACTGAAAAACTAATTATAAATTTTAAAATGTTTAAGTTTAACTCGGTCGAAAAAGTTGGATATTACTGTTTGGACAGTTTTCTTAAATCCAACAACAACATTTACAAATACAATTCGTGCTTCCAGATGACATCGTTCGGTGCACCCAAAAATCATTCGAACAAATTTCATTACATTTTATGACAAACACTGTTCTCAATGGGTGTAGCGAACCGCACCGGGTAACCACTAGTTCATAATAAATATATATAACTAAATTAAAAAATAAGATAATTAAAAAGAAAGCCGCGCGATTTTTTTTTTGTTTTATTTTCTCAAATTCTCAAAAACTAAAATTTTATAAGTTTCTTTTCTCCAATTCTTAAGTACTAGAATGGATGAAAAGGGTTTGGCTGCCTAATAGAAAACCAGAACTTTTTCTTAAATTTTATCTTTCCGAACATTTTGGACTTATATCCCATCTTCGACAAAAAAAGGCGTGAGTACCAGGTACTCTTGAAATTTGATGTGTAAACATACGTTTGTATGTGATGGCGGATAAACAGATCTCTCTAATACTTAGAGAATTATTTACAGAAAACGCATTAATACTAAGTTTGGTTACGCGTGACAGATAACGGTGAAAAATTTGCCATACCTAGAGCTAAAATTTGTGAAGTAGCCCACTGGAGCAGAAAGGGAATTCAAAAATTTGACCAGAAAGCTGGTTGTTACTTCTTGGTCCATAAGGGTTGATTGAAATGTATTCTGCATTTTGACCATCAACACATGCCAATATCTCGCTATTGACATAATTGCTGATCATTCCAAGACGACAAAATAGCTCGCTCACAAAGCCAAGAATTCTCACGGTTTGTTAGTTGCGATACATCACCGTAAACGGATGAGATAAGTTCTTCGGTAGAAGACACTGTTTGGCACAAATAATGTGATAAATTTACTTTGCCATTTTCTCCCGGAATCGTTCCTCCACCAATTTAAAGTAACAAATCAGAGAAATATTGTGCGATTGGATTGACGGTCAAGTACATTTGAGTAACACTGGACCAGAGTCTTACGTTTTTCAGACAGGCGTTTACTTCGTCAGCTCTTGTACTTCGTGCCACTACTGATAACGTTTGCCTTAAGTCTCCGCAAAATAATATTGTAATGCCGCCCAAGGGCAATATTACATTGGCTTCGTACTAATGAACAACAAATACTTATCGCAGATGACATTCATTTAGCAAACACATATACATACATTAATACATACATATATGAACCAAAATGAACAACAAGAGTTCGTTTTGGGTAGAATATTTGTTTTTGATCGTTTTTTTTTTCAATTTTTTAATAATAATATTTATAAACTGAAAATGCAATTCACTGCTAGAAAATCCTCTTTCTTTTGACACCTCATTTGTTAAGATTAGTTGAGTCGCATGGCCGCAAATTGTGATAATGATGTCAGGACATTGAAATGCAAAGCATTATGAACATGTTAAAGCGTGCACATATACTCAGACATACACTATTGCAACGATACCCACTGCTGCCCGACTGCTGGGAGTGATCTCCACTGAAAGAAAATTGTGGGCGATGCTTGGAATAATTGTTTTATGATGTTTTATATCTCAAATGAATCAGTGACAAATCTACTAATTTCACCTATTTTTTGTTTTCCCATCCGATAAGCCATTATTGAGTTAGGGCTGAGTGATTATAATTTGCCTTTCAAATATGCAATTTTTTTACTATTTTCTAAAAACCATTCCATTTTCCGGGATGAAAATTATAAATGTTGTTAAGGAGGAACTTAAGCAATCACTATGTCAATGCTTCATCAAAATCCGTCCAGTGGATCCCGCGTGATGCGCGTTCAAACAGTTTTTAATCTACAGTACTAGGAGAATCATATACAGATAACGCACTAATACCAAGTTTGGTTACGCGTGACAGATAACGGCGAAAATTTTGCCATACCGAGAGCTAAGATGTTTACACATCAAAAAAAATGTCCCACCCCATAGGGACATACATAAGTCGGTAATTCAATTTGGGTCTTATGTCCCACTTAAGTCGGACTTATATCGCTGCTCCGATAAAGAAATAGTGAGAAACCATATGGTTTTATGTCTCAAATCTATATGGTCTTATGTCGCTTTTGAATAGCGACATAAAGTCATACTCTGAAATATGGTTTTAAGTCGCTTTGTGAAAGCGTCATAATGCCATATTTTGAAATATGGCCTTATATCGCATGGTCTTATGTCACGGCACCGCAAAGTTAGCATGTAAACGACTCACAGTAGACGAAGCGAATACAACTTTAAGAGAAATCAAGAGATTCCTGGAGGATGAATTTTATATGAATGAGTATATAAGCACTACTAAATGCACATAACTTTGTTGACTGGAAAACGCAAAGAGAATCCACAAAAAAATGATTTACACACGTCTTCTTACTTATACTGTTTGTTTCTGTACTTGTGTGTGCATATGCAGAAACGCATTTTACTTGAATGCATTCTACGTGCCGCAGTGCACCAAGCGCCCAACATACCCATTTCAATATCCGTTCTAATCCCATTTTATTGCAAATACCAGCGCACACATCCTTTCCCTCTCACCGAAACCTGCATGCAGAATCAATTCGCTAATATTTGCACGAACTTCATTTAAATGTTTGCATACATTTGTATACACACATACACACACTCCTCCGGAGGCTCCTGTTCTCACAGGGCGGGATCTTAACAAGGCAGACTTTTATATCTTTCATTTGGTTGTTAAGTTTCCAGATTCTATGCACAATGCCGTCGAGAGTAGAACCCTTTTTTTTTTTGCTTCATTGACTTTAGAGAAAACACTCGTAACAGTTGTGTAGTGTGGTGTCCTTTTATTTCATCAATATTTACTCACGATCCTGGGACAGCGTTTCGAGTTTATAGACTTCATTCTCAATCCTTGTCTCCAGCATCACCGCCTTTCGGTTGACAATAAAATATAAAAATATAAAAAAAAAAACGTACAAAACAAATCCCTACAGTTCGTCTTCGATAACACCAGTGCCAGTAGTCCCTATTTACCTCCCTCTGTCCTGTTGGTATTCCTACGATGATGGAGAGGTTTTTTTTCTATTTTTTTTTTCAATATCCTGATCCTTGTTCCTTCTGACTTAGATTGAATAAAAGAGAACACGATGCGAACAACTACCGACAGAATAGACACTAAAGGAATGTCTACCAGTACCAGCACCAGAAGCGAACTACCAAGCACATGTGTGAATGTACTCTGTTCTCGTTCGCCTTTGCTCGTACCAAATACTCCCTGGTACGCCACCCTTCAAAAATAATCAGGACGTGCATTCAACAGGGCATAACTTACGGGGTCTGAAATAAATTCACGGAACTCTTCACGTTTTCCAATGTCGATAACACTGTACCATCGCTTTTGGTATTATGTGGTCGATGAGTGTCGACTACAGCCATTGGGGAGAGCTGCTTTTTTCAAGCATTATGTCGGAAAAACGGTGTCGTCCTCTTCGTCGATGGTTTTGAAATAAAAAAAACTCACACAAACACACATGCAGCATTGCCCTCCTCTGCGCGGTTGTTGATATCCTTTTTTTTGTTGGTTATCGATTTTCATCTCTTGTTTGTTTGGATGTTGTGTTATGTATGCCGTGTCCTTACCACCTCTTACCAGCCCTACCATTGATGTGTACTTGTCGTACCGTACGTTGTTGTGAAGGACAATGAAGTGCGGTTCGGTACACTTTGGTTATTTTGATGGCTTTTTGTACTGAAAAAAGCTAAAATTTATAGGCACTGTCGTCAATGTGTAATGTGGACTTGATTTTGATTTTACGATTCAATTCGGCGAAGATATGCTATACGCTGTCCTACTCGTCCTCGTGGTCCTTGTGTGACAGTTTCATGTGAAGAGTTGGACCATTAAAAGAAAATTCTCAATCTAATGGGTTGGGAGGTTTGAGAGTTGCGATGTACTCGTACACATCAGCGACTGGTGGTTGAGTCAAAGTGTCGAACAAATGACAACGAGTATGTAGCTTAAAGTTAAATAAAATTGACATTTCTTTATGCCATGACAATCGTGGTAAATTGTCCTTTGGTCATTTTGTTTTGTTTTTTGTTTTTTTTTGCACAGCAAAGGGGAATTTCTGAGAGAGTAGCACTTATTGTAGACAAAAGCCGATTGATTGACGATGTGTCGTTGGGCAAAGTCGTGCAAACTTTGGTATTTCAGGATTGTCCAGTAAAATAAATCTTTTTTATTTCTTTAAATGACTCAAAATTTGTACATTTGAACTTTTTCTTTTTATCTCGGAGCTAGCAATTATTTTGGAAATTTTACTTTAATTTGTTTTACTTTCTAGTCTTATGTTTTGTGTATAAATTTACATATATGTATCTATGTACCTATAAAGATATCCTGAAAGATATTTATTCTGTACAGTATTGCGATCGTTCGAAGTTTGAAGTTTAACTTCTCTCCAATAGAGTAGTGGCGACAGTATACCTTTTGGGACCTACCTAACCTTCAATGTCTTCAAGAGTTATTTTAACTTGAATTTCCACTGTCTTTTAGGCACAATTTGTATTGTGTTCCTGTTAGAAGCATAACAAAGAAAAGTCCAAATATGTATATTAATTTATATGTAAGTTAACACAGCAACAGCACATATTTTCATAATGTCACCCAACACCAACCACTGCACCTCGTGCACATGTCAGCATGCTGCTGTCCAAGCGTCTGGAGAGTAGCCGACACCAGCGTTGCCGCGATCAAAATTGAATAAGCGTCTGAAAAAGGCACCCAGAAGCAAAAAGGGGGTCCCACTTATATTTGTATAAAAAAATGCAGTATTTCGAAAAACGGTATTTTACTACACTTAAAATAAAATAAATTCTTTTAAAATATACGATACATACTAATGTATGAATAAAATAATATGAAGCAAATTCTAAGTAACGAAAATACTATGTTTTAAAAGTAAAAGAGACATGTAATGAAAATAAATTAAAAAAAGCGTCCTATATTTGCAAAATGCGTCAAAATCACTGTTTTTTTTAAATCTGAGACCCCGGGTCCCATCACTGAAAAATCGTCAAAATCACGCAAAGGCGTCACAAACGGCAACGCTGGCCGACACCATCCACCTGCACCGCATTCCTTCACGTTCCCAAATTCCTTCCCATAGACGATTAGAGATAAGAACCAATGTTAGATTTACGTTTAGTTTTAAGTTTAGTGTTATTTTTATTTTTTATTTTATTATTATTATTTTATTTGTTTATTTTAAAACACTAAAGAAAAACACAGTGCAACCACTAATCTCGAGCCTAAGATTTGAGCATTCTGAAAGTACTTACCAAAACTAAAAACTCTGCATCATTCGTTTTGCCAGATTGGCTTCCTAACGTATTTTATAGCCTCATGAATATTTTGGCTCAAACGTTATTTTGAGCATTTTTTGGTTTTTTTCTCATGGCCATATCTTGGTTAACTGTAGGGATTTTTTTTCTGTCTTCAGCAAAGTTATAGGTTTTGATTAGGAGAAAAAAAATGTAGTACATAAAGTGAAATAAACTCAATATAGATCTATCTTACTTGACGAGCTGCATGTGCAGTCCTTTTCTATTACTTTAAATAATCCTTCGAGAAGGAGTGATTTCCTTACTCGATTAAGCTTAGACCAAGAATTAGTTTGCATCTGTACTTAACATGATTTTGGTTCAAATCCAACCAATGAAAGTCACAGATGCAATTATATTGGACATCTGTAATCTAACAACTTCGAAAAAAATTTTTAGGTTTTTAAACCTAATAAGCAAGACGAGGTAATGGTTGATAAAAGGCATACCTTTATTCACAGAAGGATCAAAGATGGAGAAAAGCACTTAAGCCAGGTTTTTTTTTTTTGAGATGTAGTACTATTGATTAAGCCACCAAAGCCAGGGTTATGATCTTGGCAGTAAAGAGAGCAGAGTAACAGATTTGTATCACTATAGCTCATCACGATACTATAAGTAATTAAACACTAATCATGATAATCGTGATCTGTGCCTTTTAATTGTGGTGGTAAACATGCTAAAACGTGGTAAACATTTTTAAACGTGAAACTAAGATTCTAACGGTAGAGTAAGTGCGGCAAATATGGCCCACCCTTAACTTTTTTGGACATAATACAGACAATTTAACTTCAATTCCTTTATTTTATTTTCTTAAATTTTTAGAAATTATTTCTCTTTTAGTCTGTCTTAACATAAAATATAAAAAAACATCTTAACAAAAAGATATAAATAAAAAATTAGAGGAACTTCAAAAATAACTTTTTAAAAAAGTGCGGCTAATATGGCCTACTCATATAAAATCATGTTTTGTCATTATACGAACTGCAGAATTCGAAAATAAAATATCTGTTCTCGTTGCCAGAACAATATTTATGGGCCCACATTGTACACACAACACATTGCACCCATGCTTCTCCCCCCTTATCTTTAGAAAATATACTCAAGCAATAAATGCATTTATCAGGACTTGCATCAGATAAGTCACCTGGAATGAAAATGTCATCACTTTCTGATGAAGTAAATTCTTCAGCACGTTGATTTTTCTTTCTGCGCGGTATTGTTGCCAATTTGATCCAGGCCATACTACAGAAATCTATGGTGGGCCATATTACCCACATAAGGCTTTTTCACTTTTCTTTTAATCTAAACACATTTTTTCAACTATTTTTGAGGTTTTGATTTCATACGAAGAATTAAAAATGTCAACATCACACAATCATAAAATGAAATATTAATATTTACGCAAAATTTGATGTAAAAACACTTAAGAAAACTTACCAAAAAACTACAACGCAAAGTGCAAAAACATAGCCACGTGTTTTACCGCTCACATATATAAGCCAGACTAATCAAATTACAGTGAGTCCAAGCCAGTTGGAATATGTTTGAAATGGGTGCACAGTGGGGTTTCTATCCTTTTTCAGTAGCGAGATATTACGGTGGGCCGTATTACCCACATGGGCCATATTAGCCGCACTTACTCTACATATACAGGGCGTCACAGTTTAGAGGTGTAATCCTTTAAGTGGAGATTCCCGAAATTCGAGCGAACAAAAAATCGTATGGCAGGGTCTGTTTTCACCCCCCTCCAAGTTTTAGCCTGTCGAATAAGGGACCTCCGATACATAACTTCTGAACTACTATAGTTACAAAAATAGTTTTATACATTTTGGAGAGGCAATCGCATCAAAAATATTGAAGACTTGAAGTAATTCTATGCAGCCACAAAAAATTCATGGCTCCTTAAACTCAAAACTATGAAAATTCGTTGTTCCATTTTTTCCTTTACTGAAAATGCATTTTTCTCGAAAAACCGGATCTCATCTTGTTTATTCGTTTTACTTGATAACTTGATAATTTAAATAAACACATCTTACACAAAATTTATTTTGCAGCAAATAAAAGACAAACATTGATCAATTTAGTGCTTTAACACAGTATATATGATTATTTTCCAACATCATGTTGGTGATTTTCCTCAGAAAAACTCGTAGGCAAGCTGCTAATTTCATTTAAAGAGAATTTGAAAATGAGTTCCGAGTCCACCCCATGTTATGAAAAATTCGATTTATTTAGTTGAACATTGTTCATAAACCTGTAACATTACCCAGTTTTCAAATAAATTGAAAAGAACAAGTGCATTTGAAAACACGTCTTATCTGGTAGTTCCCTTATTTTACTGCTCGTCCTACGCATGTGCGCATTTTTCTTTCTGAAGATAATTCATGTTCTTCATCTGTTGAATCCAGAAATTGAGCTATGCTATCCATTTTATTGTTATTTTATTTATAATTCTTTTTTTTATTGCAAAAACCAAAAGACAATTCCAAAACGCAAACTCACTTTGCTGTCATAAATTCTGCTTGACAGAGACACTTCCTTTTCGACTTTCATGTCGGTAAGGAAACTTCCCCGATGGATGTTACGATACCAAGCTAAAGTGAAAGTGAATCGAACAAGTGAAGGGAATCTCCGATCCGGCGAACCACACGATGGGGGTGTTTATCTTTGACCAATTTTCTATAAAATTATGTAAAAAAAACTTTAGTTTTAGTAAAAACCATTTTTTGTCAGACAAAACAAAGAATTTATTGAACGAATGGTGGGTTGGGCTATTTAGGCTGTAATAATTCTTTGTTTTATTTTTTCTTTCGCTAAAACTTCAGGAATCTCCTGTTCAAGTATTATACCTCTAAACTAGGACACCCTTTATACCACGGGTGGCCAAACTTGTAAGCTATGCGTTCGACTTTTTGCTGAAATTGATTACGCGTGCTACCTACCCATTGTTTTTACCTGGAAGAAAATATAAATACATATGTGTGTACACCAACTATTCAGTATCAGTTGCAATATTTTTTCTTAGTTTTATTATTACAAGAGTTAACAAAACAAGTAATAAAACAAAGTTTTTGGAACAAGAATTTCTAAATCAAGTTTAAATTGTATGCTGGGCAAAAGTTTATATGCGAGTCTGACGTCATTTTTGCGTCATCATATGCGATTATTGCTCGTCTGAACACCTATTTGGGACAGTCGCTCGCAAAGTATATGCGGACAATATGCGACACCCAGTTCGCAAACTAATTTGCGACTTTTTCGCATATCGTTTAAACACTTTCGCATATCATTTGTGACAATTTGCGAGTATTTGCGAGCATTTGCAAGCGTCCCAACCATATGCGACCGGACGAAAACCTTACATTGCATATCCCTGCATATTTGCGGACAAATTCCTAGTCTACAGGTAAAATAAAACTGAAAAACCGAGACTTCAAATATTTGAAAATTTGCTTTGGCCTAATAAAACGCCAAAAAAAAATTATAATTGTGTGTAGTTAAGTAAAATGAGTACTTTTAATGAGTCTGAGCCGATGGATTCATCATCACCACATTACGACACTGATCACGTGCCGCCCCCGCAGTCAAAAGTACGTCGCTCCAAAAAATCGGAATCCGGAAGTCGAAAAGTGCAACACAATTGAAACCACAAAGAAATCCAGCGTATAATAGCTGCGGTGGAGAAGAGTACCGGGCTTTGGGATGTTTTTTTTACATAATTCAGCACATTAAGCTTTCCAAACTTGATGGCTGGCGTGAGGTTGTCGATGACCTAGGTTTCGATGTCCATGTGAACGAAGCCAAAGCGACATGGGGCTCTCTTCGCGTGACATTTAAAACCAATTTGTCGAAACTTCAGTCTCGCGAAGTCGTATCCAATCTTTGACCCATATACGACGAATCCCTTGCATTTGCTGCAAACTCGCTTCTTCGTAGCTTCCATCTTCGTCGTCGTTTTCTATCATATCTATTGCCAAAATAGAAATAGCAGCCCACTTTCTTTTTGACATTTTTAATAAATTTCCGCACTTTAAATAGTCATAAATCATCACACAATACAAAAAATACAAAATGTCAAAAGATTTGTAGTGTTCGCAAATCTGCATATGATTGAAAATATGTGACTTGCAAATTGTGTCAAATATCCTGTAAAACAGATTCAGTCTAAAAGGTTCATCAGCATAGTAGCAAGCAAGTGGTATCACTTCCATCAAACCTTGTGTGTAGTCATTTCTGTTGGAAATACGAGTACGCATCCTAATTCGGTTGAATATCAGATAATTCAATTTCTTTGCCAAGTTCTCTCATACGCTCAAAATCATAACCATCCATCGACCTCTACTTTCACTTAAACCACTCTGACTATGCCAGAATTTCAATTACTATCTTCACTTATAGTTCAAACTTTGCGTTGACATCTGGTTCCAGTTTTTTTTTTCATGCAAATCTTCTTTTGCATTCGCTGGGTTGATCCGATTGAAACATTGATATTCATCTAACATTCAACATTTGAACCACTCCCATACGACCGCTTCTGTTTTACATGCCATCAGTCAACGTACGAAAGTACATTTTCCATTTAACATTTCGTATGCCTTTTCCTGCGCCAGTTGTCAGTCTATAGCCACCCCGTCAACTTAATTCCATGTCCACAGCTAATACAAATCCCTTCCACCCAGGTCCTTCTTGGGGCAAAATATTAAAATTTCTAACGAAATTTGCCAATGTGGTGCCGTGTCTCCGTCAGGTCACCCCCCCCAGAGTGCTCCTCACTCGTGATACTATACCAGAATTTCAAGTGAAACATCTGTCAAAGATAAATCTCAGCATCTGTCGGAATCCTTACCTATTCCCTCCATACATACGCATAAATAAATCTATGTACATCAAAATACAGAGAAGCAAAATAAAAAAAAAACATCGTTAGATCGTGTGTAATAAGATATTTCGGGTTTGTATGTACGAGTATTTTTGACATGAATCTGCGCAATGCATACTGCTGTCACATCACATGAGCCTAACCTGCGAAAAAATATGAAGGCATAAAGAGGTGTCTACCTTCCCTACTGTTGCTGGTTCTCCTTGAATCTTGAATCGGGTGAAATCGGGGGGCTTAGAGCTTTAAAATGGGGCAAAGTCCTTCGTAGGAAACAACAAGTAAAAGCAACACCCCCACCCCCACCCCACTCATACTCTCTGCACACCCCTAAAGGATACATTGTTCATTCTTTAATCTTTTTGTTGTTGTGTTTCTCTTTTTTTGAATCTACTGCGCCCTGCCACTCCACCCCTGGGTTGCTAATGAAAGCAACACTGGAAAATCACAATTAAGAAGCGGAAGAAGTGAACAGCAAAACAAAAAAACAAACATTCTTCGACATAATACTTTCGACCCTCTCATCTCGCGGGTGGGCAGCCTTGACATATTTTGAATGCGATGCTGCTCCTTGAGAAATAGGGAATGTAATTCATGCACACAGTACATACTCGAAATGGCAAGGGCACCAGCGCGTTGGAAGGTGGTTGGTTATGCGATGTTTGCCACCAAAGCACTGAGATAGTGTTAGAGGGCTAAGATGTGCCGCTGAACTGTTTTCCTTGTATTTTTGTGAAAAATTTATAAATTGCCTGTGTTGTTTTTCTGTAATTAGTTTTTGTCAGTTTCAAAGGCGAAATTAAATTTTCCATTTACCATTTTCCAGTGTTACATGAGTACATACTCATATAGGTTTACATTAACTTGTATATGTTCCACTAGGACGACTCCGTGTCAGAGGCGGTATTTGATCGCTCCTCTAAGTACCAGAAAACATTCTAACAAGTAACTTTAAATAATTAATTTTGATCTAGAAGTTGGTCGCTAGTTGGCAGTGAAGCTGAAGATGATGGAACAACATCAAGGATGATACAATACCTCTTAGTGAAAGGATCTGACATGGTTTGCTTCTCATTTGTCTTTTTAAGTTAGTTTTCCTGTTTTTAGTTGGCATCGTATCCGTATGTACTATACATGGACTTTTGCTTATTAATTAGTGTTTGTTTTTTGTTTAACGCTGGATTTAGAAGCTTAAAAGTTGTCAACTTGCAATTCGCTAATTACATATTTTTTTAATTAGAAATGATGCTAAGGACAGTGGATTTAGAGTGAGTACAAGGTGCTATTGACATAGTTTGTATTGTCTTTTAGAAGGTTTCACTACCTACTGGAATTCCAAAAACGTGCTAAGGAAAAAAGGATGTTGCTGGTGTAAATTTAAGTCATTAATAAATTAAAAGTAATGCCTAATGGAAGTTTGTGTCTCTATTGAAGTCCTCTCTAGTACGTCGTGCATTCCTTCATCTTAAGCTATTGGATTTTATTCTTTCGTGGCTGTGTTTTACAGGATGCCCGTTTCGCACTTGATTAGCTATAAAGTTCTCAGTCCTCTTCACATTAGAACTGAACGCTGAACATTCTTATAATTCTCGTCACTTATTTCAACACACAATCATTTGACTAATCTGGAGCAGACACCGTTCAAGTTTCAAGCCACTACTGTACCAAAAAAGCTTTAAATCTCTCAAGTTTTGACAATGGGGAAATTGAACTGGCTAGGAAAGGTTCAGCTTACTCCTTTATCGGCCCTGAGCCATTTTGTCACATTCCAAATTCAGCTATAAACTTAAAAATCAAAATTTGGGAAAACAAAACGCATGTCTCCTGTTGGGAAAATACCCAGAGTCTTCGTCAGGCTAAAAGACCGATTAAACACTGCCACAATGAATCCATAAAATACCTCACTCATCAGTGCAAATGATATTAAGTGGGATTTCTACCATCTTCGATATCACCTTAAACAAAATAGGTCTCATTGAGGAAACTGAATGTCGTCTCTGCATCGAAGACGATGAAACTGCGGAACATATTCTATGTGACTGCATGCCACTACGTGCCCTTAAGAGACAACATTTCCACAGAGAAATCCCAACTTCCATGGCAATTCGTAGAGTTCCCACCAGTGAGATCCTCAAAAGAATTGGAGATACACTTTTGGCACGAATAGTATGGTTCTTTATTTAGATTTTTTAGTAAAGAGGTGGTCGCCGTGGCCGTGGTGGTCAGTGCGTTGGACTACCACGCAATGCTGCCCGGGTTCAACTCCTGGCCGGGTCTAACACCTAAAAAAAAAAGAGTTTTTTTACGGTACCACCTCTTTTGAACGCCTAAAAAGCATCAAAGAGTATCATTTGTCACGATTAAGCTTCTTAACTCGCCGTTCGGAGTCGGCAAAAAACTGTAGGTCCCTTCCATTCGTGCAAAAATATAACACGTACAGACAAATGGTTGCGAGAAGCAGGCCCCAATTCACATCGAGCTGTAGCGCCAACTAAGTAAGTAAGTAAGTAAGGAGAGAGCAAAAAACACATTTTGAAATTGCCCTTCCTGCCTGCAAATTCCTGAAGTAATTCTATGTAAATTTGTCGAAACTGAGGGAGGGAACCCTTATAGTTTCGGTATATCCATCTATCTGTTTGTATGAGATTAAATATAGAATACAGACGTAAATTAATGACATAAGGACAGAATAAAATATATACATTGAGTTTGAGTGTCATGTCATGGTCTCCTAAAATGCAGTAAAAAATGTTCTGGGTCCTTATAAATCACACCATTCAAATTTAATTTAATTTGTCCTTAATTCAGTTTCAGAAAATGACAGTTCCTATATAAATTTTCAAATATTTAATTTTTTGGTCGATGGTGGTTTTTCGAGGACTCAACTGATTTAGACCTGTTTGCAAGTTACAATAAAATACAACTTTGGTACAAGCATTATCTGACAATAGTATTGGGCAGCTTTTTGCCAACAGTGTCACTGTTAAATTTTTAATACAGGGCATCCTAGTTAAGAGGTATAATCCTTTAAGTAGAGATTCCTGAAGTTCCGGCTGGGGGATCTATTTTCACCCCCTCATAGTTTTAGCCCGTCAAAGTGGAACACCTCTGATTTGGAGGAACCTATAACCCTTTCAAATGACGTAACTTCTGAACTATTGTAACTACAAAAACACTTTTATACATTTTGGAGAGGCACTCAAAATTATGAAAATTCGTTGCTACAATTTTTTATTTAAAATGCATTTTTCTCAAAACAAAACAAAACTTAATAAAAAACTTTTTATCTTTGACCAAATCTCTAAAAATTATGAACAACTTTTTCATGTACGATTAACAGAAGATGTAGTAAAAGCCATTTTTTCTCAGACGAAAATGATAAAAAACCATACAATTTTAACATTTCGGTGTTAAGTCCTACTGCTCATCCAAATCGTCGAAATTCCTGCCTTGTGGCTTCTTGCACCTCTACGTGTATGAAATTCTTTTTGTTTTTTGATTAGATTTATTTTTTTCTTGTTTAACTCCATTAAAAATAACCAACAGTTAGATCTAAAGAAACTTGAATTTGTAACTGTAACTCATCAATTTTTTGGAGGCCAAAATAAAGACAAGGCGGAAAAAAACATTTGACAAGTAGTAAAATTGACAAAAGCAATCCTGAGAACCTTGGGCATTATTGTCGTCTTAAAATTACACTAACAACCATTTCAATTAGGTTATTATTAAACTGCATAAAATAGGAGTTTGGCGAGAGGAAGAGATCGACCGACATTATGGAAAACGTCTAGTGGAGACTAGTTAAGCGTGGAACACATTATCGATCAAAACCGACAACCAAAACTGATATCATTTTGGAATGAAGAGTCTCGCGTACACAGTATAGAGTTTGTTTGACACTCGAATTATCATTGTTGTTGTTGTTTTTGACCATCTCTTCCCTTGTTTGCTTTTTGAATGTAGAAATTTGCATACACACAATCGAGCGAAAACAAAGATGGTCGCTGATAGTGAGTCAGTAAAAAAAATAAATAAATAAATATACGGCGTCAGCAGTCCTACACAGAACCAAGCCTAGCTTCTCGCAACCATTTGTGTGTGCGTGTTACTTTCACGAATGGAAGGGACCTACAGTTTTTTGCCGACTCCGAACGGCAAGTTGAGAAGCTTCTCATGACAAATAATACTCTTTGATTGCTTGTCAGACATTCGAAAGAGGTGGCAACCGTGAAAAACTTTCTTAGGCGTTAGACCCGGGTTGGAACTGAACCCGAGCAGCATGCGCAGTAGTCCAACGCACTAAACACCACGGCCACGGCCGCCACTGCTGATAGTCAGTCAGTAGCAAACATTTTTGCACCTCGTCAGTTTTGATCGACAAACAATCATTCAGTTGTTCACACTTTCAGTTTTGAGAGATATCAACCAAAACTGTCATAGACATATCTTCTACCCTGCCATATCTGTCTGGATTTTCGACCTGACATCTGTGCATGGACATGAACTGTCACTTTCGTTGAAATTTTTCATTCGATTGAAGATTTTGATAAATGCGGTTGTTTTCAAGAGATAGTTTTGCAAATCATTTTTTTTTATGATGAAAGTTGGTAACCAATAAATAATCTAGTTCTAGATTAAGCCAGAATTTGTTTCCTTCTTTTCTCAATTTTTTTTAAAAATCTTTTAACATTTAAAGTGCTGTTATGCACTGAAAATATTTATTTTGCGGCTTCGACATCTCTTCGCTGTGAAATGAGCTCAAATGAAATGGCGATACATGAAATGCCCACCACGCAAAACTTGACGTTCGTTCCGTCATCTTGTTTTTCTGCTTGCCAGATATGTCCGACATGAATAATGTCTATGACGTCTCTATGACGCCGTGAATAGAGGTCTGTTTGGTAACTAGTAAATTTATGTAAATTTACATCCAACAGAGTCAAAAAATTGCCCCTCTTGCGGAATCATGCTACATCTTTTTAATGGAGTCAGCGAGGGACATCTATCAAACAGCAATCTGACAATTTGTGAAATGTCAATCACTTCTTGTTAACAAAATAAAAGAAAATTAGTTTTTCGTAAAAATATTTAATAGTTAAAAAAGAAGAAGAGATGATTTTACCCCACTATTTACTATTTGACAGATGTCATATTTAGGTCACAAAAGCTACCAAACAGACCTAAGGTTTGAGATAAAAAATTGACAATTGTACTTTGACACTAGTTTTAACTGACAATTATAAACATTGTGTACGTTTGAAATGTCAGACTTTTTATTCGCCGTAGGTAACCACATAATATGCAATTTAGATCGAATATCGGTAACTCAGCGCGCAAACCCATTTTAATTATTTACTGCAAATTTGATTATCCAGCAATGAGTGGATAACACATGTTTTTGTGCTGCTGCTGGTATAAAATTAAATGGAAATAAGTGGATTAAATAAAAGAATACTCGTCTCCGCTGTTATTGCTTCCGAAAGTATCTCCACAGAGAACTGATGCCTCTTAAATCGAATTGAATTCTTTTTTTTTTTTTTTTTAAATAAATCGACCCTTATACGTGGTTTACGTGTTTAATAATAAAAAAGAAAACACAAAATATTGGTACTCCTTCGTATCCTTAACTGCTCCACCGTTAATAGTATACAACCATTAAGGTCCTTTTAATGTCGGCATCGATATCGACATCTCCATTTGAAATTCCCCAAACAGTGCTTCTTCGCTGGTGCCACAAATCCAACTTGGAAAATAATAATTTTAAATATAATTCCGGTAAGCAATTTGTTTATTTATTACACCGAGTACGAGCTTGGTATAATAACTTTTTACAGACTTTTGCGGCGCTGTATTGGCATTTTATTGATGACGTATGGGGCACTTTTTATTTGCATCCTTTTTCCGTAATTTCGTTGCATCCAGGATGTTTGAAGTGTGAAGTAGGTACTCTTATTTAATCGCCAGAGTGATGCATCCTTTCGTGTCTAGAATTCACGTTTTCCGTCCGACAAGAGAGACTTTACTGGGTTCGTGCCTTTTTCAGTGGTTAGTTGATTAAGAACGAGTGGGCGTACTTATTTGGAGGAAACTCTTCATCCAAATGATAATTGTGTCTTTATCAGTGTATGAGGGTACATATGGACAAAAAAAAAACTAGAACTATCCCCTAGAGCGTGTCGGTGATGATGACAATGTCAGCTGCATTGCACTATACTTAACAGTACGAGAACTTTTTCATCACACATTCAGTTCATAGTGCAGTACTTGTTGGTACTCCACACTCCTTATAGGAGTGTACAAGTAACATATAACCATCCGGGCACCACTGCAACACAATAATATCCTGCCTGCTGGGAGAATTTGCAACGGATGAAGTGCTAGAAACATAAGCGGGTCATCACCACAGAATCAACATCCACTCTGAAACACACACACACACACACATCCATAGAATTTTTCATTTCTAGACAATCAGTCGACAACATAATTTGAGAATTCTTCTGCACGAGGACGAGAAGAAAAAAAAAACAAAAAAACAAATATATAGCCGACAAACGAAGCAGGAAAACAGGAACAAAAGGACGCTTGTACTACACAACAACGGTGCTGCTGGTTCGGTGGTAAGTTGGTAGATGCACCCACTTGCACTTGGTTAAGCTGAGTCGTCCTTTGCGTTGTTCAATTATTTGTCAATGATGCATCCTTTAAGAGGACGAGGACGAGTGTGAAAGTAGGTGAGTTGCAGGAATCACTGCTGCACTGCACAGTAAAAAGGACACGACCAAAGTCGGGGTACATGCATATCGCATTCAGATATCTTTTGGCATGTTGTATAGTCGTATCTCGTCACGAATCTTGTTCTGTTTTGTGATGCTGCTGATGCTTAAAGCAATTCCCGGCTCCTTTGTTTAGGGGGGAGGGGGGCATCTATTCACACAAGAGATTCGCTTGTCACGCTAGGGAAACTCTCTTCTTATGTGTTTTGCTGCAGGGGATGTGGGTGTTTGTGTTTTATCGTCTAAGGACTAAGACTGGGGGTAAGAGCCATGTTTAATCTTGCCAGCTGGCATCGAAATTACTTACGATAAAAGGAATTGAATTAGATGGAATTTGTTTAATTGATTTCGCCTGGTCTGTGTTGTGGCTGGCATTGCAGATGGCAGTAGTTCTCTACGCATTAGCCAATTGCATTTACAGTTTGGTGAATGATTCGTAATGGTAGGTAAATATATTTAGTTGAATGCAATGTGGTATGTATACATCTCTAACTAACTGTGTCCAGTTGAGCATACCCGACTGACTAAGGGCCCTTAGGTAAAAAACCGCAGCACTGTGTATAGCTCGCCTCTATAAACGCTGCCAATATTTGAGTATGTCCTCAATTGAAAAGGTCATTTTGATAGCTTCAACTCTGATATGTCAAAGTGGCGGACAAATTTTTTTTTTTGACGTTTAAGCAATGGAACAAGCGGCTAATAGTTCTCAGCGATATGAATGCAACTAAGACGAATGTCCAAAACACAGTGCAAGGATCCTGCCTCTAAAAAAGGTGCGCAAGACAAAACACAGTAAGGTAAGGTTCCATTCCTATAATATTTGTTGGTACTGTGACAGTTTAAATTGTTACATAGATGACATCTCTATACTCGTATGTATAAAACAGTTCACTGACTGACTGACGGACAACGCAGAGACCAAACCGCTGGACCTAAAAGGCTGAAATATGGACAGTACATTCCTATAATGACATAGACGTCCGTTAAGGGAGGATTTTTTGAAATTCCATCTCTAAGTGTGTGAATTCGGAGAAATCCTTTATCATATAAATCCTTACATATAAAACAGTTCACTGACTGACTACCGGACAACGCACAAACCAAACCGCTGGACCTAAAGGGCTGAAATTCGGACAGTACAGTCCTATAATGACATAGACGTCCACGTCCACTAAGAGAGGATTTTTTGAAATTCCATCTCTAAGTGGGTGAATTCGGAAAAATAATTCGGCACTCATCTGCAATACAATTTGTTTTGCCTTAACAGTGACAAGGGGGTGAAGCAAGGCGAGCACGGGTCAGCTAGTATATCCATATATTTCTAAATCGGTTATCATCGCTTAACCACATGTGCCAAAGTTTTTGGTTTTTCGAAAGAAACTTCGAAATCTCATCATCTGCTTCCAATTTGATTTATTCATGCCTCCAAGGAAAAAAGCAAGCAGTTTATTTGAAAGATGATGAAAATCCGAGTTTATGAATACTACGTCCGGCGTTCCACAAGGATCTATATTGGGTCCTTTGCTTTTCGTGATTTATATAAACGATCTTCCTTCTATCATCAGAAATTCAAATATTCATATGTATGCAGATGATGTGCAACTCTACATCATCATCATTATATTTAAATCGCTAGCGCTATTCCTGAGAGTTTATTCCTGCACTGATTTCAATGATTCTTACACTGATCGAAAGCTTATCAACTGAACTTTGTTCATCAATATAAACAATTTTGAAAAAGTCCATATGAGTAAAGTTATTAGAAAAAAACATTATTACCTATACCTACGGGTATAGGGTTTCTACATGCGAGATTCTTCGCACCAGTGCACTAGTTAGCTGTAAATCCGAATTTGTCGATGATGCGTCTTCGAAGCTTAATGATGATCTTTAAAGACTTTTTCGTTGGTCTCAAGAGAACTCGTAAAGACTAATCCTAGAATCTCGGTGTTTGGTTCAGCACAAGGCTGTCTTGGGATCATTACGTTTGCACGGTTGTAGGCAATATATGTATATGGATCTCTCAAGATCCTATCAGCTTCTCGTAACTTACTTACTGAAAACTTCTAGGACGAGTTTCCCCAAAGGGATACATGTACTATGTTTGTACATATATTTACAGAGGATAAAAAAGGATGCAATCCCCCCTGTTCTGCATTTCGAGTGAAAGTGGATTGAAACCGAAATTGAAATTCACTCGGAATGGAATTCAGTGTTCTGCATTCCGAGTGATTTCGAATTTTTGGAATCCACTTCGAATTTATTTGTTTGAAATGTCAAACACTGCTGTCAAATCATTTCAAAATCATTGGAGATTTTCAGTTCTTGGTTTTTGCTTTGTGCAAGTGAATTAAACATTTAAGAAAAAATATATTGTATTAAAAAAATGGAAAACAAAATGATTAGTGAAAACCGCGAAGAAAACCGAATGGAGAGAGTTCGCAGGAAGATTTTCCGAGATAAATCGTAACATTTTGGATCTTCCCGAAGCATAGTAAGCAGAAGTTAGACAACTGAAGAAAAATAATTTATTTAATGATAAGAAAATATTTGTTGATATCCTGCAAGAAGTGGAGTCAGAGAAATCTTGATCTTGGAAAATCTTGATTTTCTTTCATTTAATTCAAGAGAATACTCTCTTGCCTCTAATTTTTGTGTTGTTCTATATTAAACAAAGGAATTATTTTAATACACTAATGGAAAGTCTTATTATTCTACTCATATTTTTCAAAATGATTCTGATCAACAAATTAATTAGTTAATTCACTTTACAACGGCATGTGAATTCAATTCACGGCAAGAATCTCAAGTGAATTCAATTCACTAAAATCACAGGATTTTCGGAATGCAGAACACGAATTTACAGCTGTCATCTTGAGTGGAATGCAGAACACCAAAATATTCACTTTCGAACATACAATCCACAATTCATAGTTTCGTTCGGAATGCAGAACACCCAATTCCACTTTTGGTGGTTGAATTCACTAAAAGTGGAATGCAGGACAGGGGGGGAATGTATAGATTCCTAATCGAATAGTATTTACTTACTTGTATAAATATACACTCAATTTCATAACTATATGTATCACCACCACTGTTTTGGCTTTTTTTATGATAAAAATAAATGTTCTTCCAGTAGCTGTTTTTATGTGAATGAATATATTAAAAATGCAAACTATTTCATGAAGAGCCGAAAAATTCCGTTATCCTTTCTAGGAGAAAAGAAAAATAATGCGATTTTATTACTGTTTATTACTATTTATTGCAGATCTTAGATCAGCCACGTTACTAAGTTGCCTGTTCTTGGCGTAAACCTTTCGCACCAATATGCCCCAAAGATTTTCAATTGCGTTTTGATCTGGGGAGCAAGTAGGCTATTCGAGAACATTGAGCTCATGTCGACCAAAACACGATTTGGTTGCTCTGCTGGTGTGAATAGCGGCGTTGTCCTGCTGGATAACCCACTCTGTGCCTCGATTGCTTTCCAAAAAATGTAAAAGTTTTGTTTCAAGAACACCAATGTCCTCCTCACTATTCATCCTAGTGGATGGGAAGGTTAATGGCAATGTTCTCGCTAATAAACCCGCCCGACACCATCAGATTTCCACCACCAAATCTCCCAGTAGTTCTGGAAGCCATCTGGACCATCGAGGTTGCATTTTTTTTCGTCAGAAAAAATTACCTTATAGTAAAACAGGCATAATACAACCATATGCATAGAAGAAACACTTGTACGCAGCTCGTGGTGATATAAGCCGTGTTTTTTTGAAACGTAGCTAGCCAGTAGTTGCCAGCAAAGTCAAATTTCACACGTAGAACAAATACAACAACCAGCTGGCTACAACACTTGATTTTATCCGCAGCCAAAAGCAGCTGGCTAGGAATGTTGCTATATCTCATGGCAAGGTGGCGCTTAAAGCGATTTGTAGAACATTTGATAGACTGCCGTGTACGAAAATTATATAATTTCAATTACTAAATGATGTTTCACAGAACTAATCCACTTTATTATGATTTCATATCACTTTATGTAAATTATCCATTGAATAAATTACCGAAATGAATTGTTTTCACAACAAATAACAAAAAATCGATTTGGTTGAATGCCGAATACTTTGACAGTTCACACTTAACAGCTGATCGAAATCACACACATATGACCGAAATCACACACACCAACTTGGAGGTAAGTCAGCTGAGGTCGGCTGGCTGGGAATCGTTTTAATGAACGACTGGCTAGCTACGTTTCAAAAAAAACCCGCCTATAGTTATGAAAAAGGCCAAAACGCATTATTTCTCATTCCTTCTAGAAACGATAACGGTATTTTTCGGTTTTTCAAAAAATTGTTTGTGTTTTATTAATCCTTCGCAGAAAAACATGTTCTTGTAAAAAAAATTGATTTTAAGTTTAAGAAAATATCAATAGCATGATGTTGATATAGTTATGAAATGGAGTGTATATTGTAATAGAACATTTGTTTGAATAAAATTTTGTAATTTGCTAAAAGGCCACGATAGGTTACTTTTGTTTTACTTTTCCTTGTTTAAAATTAATTGTTATTTATCTCTCATATATGACCTAAAGATTATTTAAGTGAATAAAATGATGTTGCCTATAAGAAACATATGAAAATATATCTATACAGGGGTGGCAAGCTAATTAGCACACCCATTGAAATTTTTCTTTCTGGCGACAAAATGCATTAAATAAGTTCATTAACGCATTCCAAATACAAATATTTAGTTTTATTTGAATACATTATTATATTTTACGAAAAATAAAAAACAAAAATAGAAAATGTAGCTATAATTTCGAAAAAACAGACAATGATCAAGAACAATGCTTTATGGACGTGTTATTATGTGATGCAGCTGCTCTCTAAAATGATACTTAGAGAGTCTGAAAAATAGTGAGAACAACTTAAAAATAATTTAAATGTGATTTTGGCTATTCAGATTTACTTAATATTTGATTGGGTATCCTTTCTGAACAATAACGGCAGCATATCTCCTGCTTAGTGACGTTATTGGGTCAGCACAGACTTCAGGAGGAATTTTGTACCATTCTTCCCGAAAAGTGGTCTATAACGCGTTTGCCGTGGTTGGTTGTAATGCCATTACATGTCGTTTGAAGATGACCCATAAATTTTCTATTAGATTGATATCCGGACTTTGTGGGGCCAAGTCATAAAGGTAATATCGTTTGCATCAAACCACTCCTTAACTGTGCGGGACGTATGGCATGGGGCATTGTCTTGCTGAAACACAATTTTCCGATGTGTTGCAAGTGGAAAATCATCAAAGAAATGTACCAAATTGTTGGCCAATATGCTCTGGTACATAAGCCCATCCATTTTTCGTTTAACTTGGACTATTGGCCCAACAGTATTCGCGGTAAAGTAGCACCATAACATCACGCTGCCACCTCCATACCTAACCGACTTCGTAGTGTACTTTGGGTCCAAATCCTTGTTGTGAGGATATCCTACGTAGGTTCTGCCATAGGTTTCATACAGATTAAATTTGGATTCATCACTCCAGATGACAGATTTCCCAAGAAATTGAGTATTGAAGATATGGCATTTTCCGAAATCCAGCCGTTGTCTTCGATTAGACTATGAAACCTTCGGTTTTTTGAGACTCTGGCTACCTCGAAAATTATTTTGCAAAAGCCGAGCTCTGACAGTCCTAGCTGATATATTCACACAGCAATTTCGGTGCATTTGAGCTCTTATTTCCATTAAAGTGGCGAAGGGGTGCCTAAGGGCATGTCTGACTATCGAACTATTCTCATGTTTTTAGGTCTTTTTTGACCTGGATTGTTTCTGATTTGCAAAAATCCCACGTTAATGGTAATGCTTAAGTGCATTCTGTACTTTTTTTAAGTGAAAAGCCGATTAATCTTGCAATTTCGGATATGTTCTGCTCTTTTTGGTGCAAATTCGGAATCTGACTTCTATCTGCCTTAATTGAACTCTTTTTTTCCCATATTTATTCTCAAATCTTAAAAAAACAATGAACAACTGAGGGAGATTCGAAAAAAATTAGGTCTGATCACAGAATTGGAATTTTTTCAGTAAAAACTTACTTGAATGCTTGGGTGTGCTAATTAAAATGCCACAAAACTTACGGCACACAAACACTTACAGTAAATCTTATATAACACGGAATCGTATTGCTAAACGATATATTTTTTTCTCGATTAAGTTTTGTCATTGATGTACGTATTAAACTCTTAAGCATTTGTTCGCTTATAAGTAAAAGAAATTGCAGAAAAAAACATAAGTTTGAATTTTCATTGGGGTGTGCTAATTAGCTTGCAAGCGCTGTATATTGTACAATTTTAAAAACTTCCCATACCAAGGAGTATCATAGAGTACTAGCTTAATTATATTTTATCATAAACCAAACTCCCAACTTTTCCAGCAATCACATCGTCGACACAGCTATTCGGCTCCAGTTAATCTTATCAGAACCCTTTTACCCAACGCTGGTTTTGAAACATTAAAATCCAACGCCGCGCCGACCGTAACTCAATTTTGTTGCTGAGTTCAACAACAAAAGTCAACCAACATCTCTGGCTTACTTCCAAAAATGTCATAAATAGAAATACGCATCGTGGTAGCGCACACAGTCGTAATGCCCCCGTATTTCAAAGTTACGAAAGTGCTATTTTACAGCCAGCACTATACTCTGCATCATAATATGTGCGCACCATAATTTTCCACAATATGCTCTGTTGGCCTAATTTAAGTGCATATTCGAGTATGTACTGACTTTGAGAATGAGTCATTGCAAAAGTTTTGATGTACGGCAAAGGAGTGTGTTTAATGTTCAAATTTCGCATCTGCTGAAAACTGAAGGTACTCATTTCGGCTCATTTTTAAATCTAATTAATAACGTAATAGTAGTTTGCATGAAAACTATATTTTAGGGAAAGAGACATTTGGCATTTCAAAACAATGAAAAGCAGGAAGAAGATGCAATTAAGATTTTTATTCGATTTCTCACTATGATTGCAAAATTACAATTTGAATGCATCTCCGTTCGTCTACGACAGATGCCAAATGTGGTGGTGATGCATCTAGGTCAGGTGGGTGAACTAATCATCAAAGTTCGAAGTGTCGATGACGCTCTTCACAATTGGTAAGATTAGTGTTTCCCGGCTTTGATTCAGCAGTCCATCCATTTCCAGTAGAAACCAGCGAACCTTTATGTCTACTCTGTTGTAGCCCAAACATTCCCAACGTTATGGGTAATCATGTGAGGGAACTCAATGGCGTCGATTCCCCTTGGAATTATTGAAATTCTAGGCTTCACTACGAACTGGTAATAGGCCATTTCTCCATTATAGCCATTTCTCAATGAGAAAATTGCAATGCCCACGAATAAGTACTGTCAACATTTCTATACCATCCTATCCATGGGTGACCCTGACCATACCGTAGACCGCGGTCGACTGGTCGAACGCGAAGGCATTTACAGTCGATCCCGACGCATATGCTTTAAATTAATACATTATAAAAAAATACGCAATACCTGAATATCATTCTTAAAAAATGCACTGCACGCCATGCAGAGAAAGCGTATTCAGTGAAATACTGCGTGCTTTGTGTCTTCTTCCTGATTTGGGCAATTTGGACAAAAAGATGAGGTATCGTGCCCAAAACTGTGTAGGTGTTTCCGATACCCCCCATGAGCAGAGAGATGCGTAAGGTGGTATTTACAGTTTCCGTGCCTTTGGTTTGTCCAAACGTTAGGTCCATATGCCCTTCGTAGTGGTGTCCCACTAAGCTTATCACCTGGTCATTGAATTCACTCTTTTTTCTTCCTTGATCCGTTTGATGACAGTCGCGTCGCTTCATGAACTAGTAGTTCTCCTTTTATAGACTCTTTGCGTCTCGTCCGCAAGGATATTGATGAGGACCATCCCTGCCACTGAAGCCACTGATTACCTACCCTAAAAGCGCTAGGTCGATATGTTGACGATAACTTTCTCCTTGTTTCCTTTATCGCTACGGCCCCAACACATACAACAGCGTATAACAGCACTGCGCTTACTAATTTGGATATTAAGTTTCATCTAATATATCCGGGTCCTCCGATGTTTGGCAGTATTCCAAAAAGTGCTGCCTGAAGCTTTGACGCCTTTTTTTCGCGAAAGGACGATGTGAGGCCTGAAGCTTAAGAGGGAAATATAATAGACATTTGCGTAAGAAAATATACGAATACACAGAAACTGTATACTGTGCCCATAATCGCTCCCAGCTCAGATTCGTTATCCTTTCGTCCACTTTCGCAAACATAACACATTTCATTCGCTCCACGCATATGCAATTTTGACAGTTGTTGAAATTTTGACAGTTGCAGGATAAACAGAATAGTAGGTATGCTAACTGGACACTCTCAATCCGCCATTTTCTTTGGATGCTTACGTAGTGACGTCACATTATACCGAGCATCTGAAGAGAGAGCGATTTCATTCACTCCACGCATATGCAATTTTGACAGTTGTCTGAATTTCAAAAAAAAAAAAATAAATAAATAAATAAAATAGGATAAAATATGTAATGGCAAATTCAGTGGAATACAAATTTGTTCATATTTTAATTGAATGTGTGCGGCAAAATAGCTGCCTTTGTTTTCGGTGTCCAATCGAATATTATGAAGGAAGCCCAACGAAACATTTATACAGAGATATGTCCTGATTGGTAGGGATTTTTTTTTTTTTTTTTTGAACGTTGCACAGTCTTGTATATTATTTTTTGAATGTAGTGCTTTCAGAAATCTGTCGAATAAATTAGTTTAGCTTTGTTTTTCTTGCTTTCTTTCTTTCTTTTGTTTACACAACTTAATATACAATTGTTTATTCTTCAAAATAAACAAATAAAATAAATAAAAAATTAATCAGTTTGTTAGATATAGACCAATGTATAATATATTATACCCCCCTTTTCTCGGAAACCCCCCACCACACTTTGTTTTAAGGTCGAAATTTACTCTCAGATAAGCCCTATGATTAGTAACATCAAACATATGGTCATTCTGGTTTTAGCTTGGGTCTCAAGACGATATATACAATTTTAAACACACTTTCTTTACGTTTTCTAATTTTGTACGGAGTTTCTGATAACATTTTCGTTGATGGATAATATTTTGAAGCTGCGTTGACATTTCGCATAAAATGTGTTGGTGTTGGTGCAAGTAGGTGTAAATCTAGAATTGAATCCGATATTCACGAAAATTAATCTAGAGGAAAAAAAAAGTGCTTTTTTGGTCGGTTGGAATTAAAAATTGCTCAAGATAAAAAAAGTGATTTTTTTTCCCCAATCTACATACTTTGCGCAAAAAAATGGAATACTTTCCAAGAAGAGAATTAAGTTTCAATACTATTTGCGTAATTAAATCTGTCTTTCAAAATTAATGAATTTGTCCGTATTTATTTCAGTGCGCTGGCAAACATTTGAAAGTGTGTAGATGCAAATCTACTTCTCATTTAATATAACTTCCGTGGGAATATAATCATTATACACATGTGCCAAGAATTATATCTAACTGGTACGACTTTTTTGTTATGTATTTTTTTTTTTACTTTGTTATGTTTGTTTTGCATATTTACCAACATTTTACTTAATTATGTCATTTATTTTACTAAAAGATATTGTTTTAAAATAAATATTTAGTGAACTTAGGTTTTCTCGAAGCTGACAACAATGACAACAACAAACCACAAGAGTTCGAGAGAAAAAATGTTGACAGCCATGCACGCAAAATCTATTATGGCTGCGACGTGTCCTTGGGAAATATAAGGGAACATTTCGTTCAGTTTTGACATAAGCTGATGTTTCCCTATGCGCATGATGTTTCAGCCTTAAGTCTATTGTCGAGTATTACTCCTAGAAATTTTACAGCGTCTTTCGATCTGATAGTTTGGGTTCCTACCCTTATGTCCACGTATTCCAAATTTCCCCGGTTGATTTAAAGAATAGCTTCCGTTTTGTGATCTGCGAATTCTATACTGGCAGATGATGTAGTTGATTGCTTCGCTCATAGCTGATTTTGTTTCGCAAATGTTCCTAGCAACAGTAACAACGGCGATATCATCGGCTTATCCAATTATTTTTATTCCTGGTGGCAGTGTTAGTTGCAGACCCCCGTCGCACATGTTATTCTAAAGTAGGGGCCCATTCCTAATTCTTGTGGGACTCCCGCGGAGACTTTATAGTACTTTTCTCCTTCTTCGGTTTCATATCTCAACTTTCTATTGTTGAAGTAGCTGAATACAATTCGCAAGTAGTTTGGCGTAGCCATTCTGGCTAGTGACCTTCTTATAGTGTGTACATATTTATATGTATTTTCTTCCAAGTAAATATAATGGGTATGTAGCAAGTTAACACGCGCCGACATTCACCTGGCATACGGTAATGCGAGAACACCCAACAAGGCCATTGCACCGGACGCATCGCTTGCATTTCCTGCACGCGCGGACGGCTATCGTGGGAACCAAGGTCAAAGTGAAATTAGGTTTAAGTATATCAAACATTGTAAGTCAGTTCGAATTGGGAACCTGACGGAGTAGGGTTAAAATTGGCATCTGAAGTGTGTCCAGAATAAAGATAATTTTATAACGTCGAGCTATTAGTTTTTATTACGAACAAGTTGGGACAACCATAGGTTGGCGTTCGGTTTTTTTTGGATTAATAAAGTCGAAAAACTTTTACTTAGCACGCGTAACCAATTTCAGGAAAAGGTCGTGCACATAGCCTGAAAGTTTGGTTTGACCTCTGCTATATCCATACCTGTCGTTGTTTCGTTATATTTCTTCGGTCAAACTTATGCCAGAGGTTTCAAAAATCCTATTTTAGATCACCCTTCCCTTTTTAGCTGACCTTGTACTGCCTTTCCTTGTCACTCATTTTGAGATTTTGTAACTTTAATCACAAATTCATTAAAACTAACAAATATGTAAAAATATGTACGAATATACATTATTATATTCAACATTTACCCCTCGTCCTTGAGGGGGAGTGGGGTGGGACTATAATAAAGCCAAAATATTTCCATCTCAATGCGCTCATTTAAAAGCGACGAGTATCGAATTCATGAATACCAAATCGGTTCCATGGAGTAACAGAACAGGCACCAGAGGGCCACTAATTCCTAGGCGTAGCAATAAATCAACACAAATACAAATACCGTCAGTCATTTATAATTCCAAAATCCATTTTACTTATTCAACTTGTTTTAAGGTGGAGCTAGGGGGTTGAAACGGAACCAACAACAACAAACCATCGGTTTAGGCTCCACACTCTTAGCACTATACTACATCAAAGCAGCAGCAACATGACACGTTCATGCCTCGACAGTCATTATCTTCACATAAAAATCGAGCTATATGTGCGTGCCTGCTCCTCTGGAGTTTTGTGTTTATGTGTTCGAGAACCGCCCCACACTATGGCAGAGGATCCATTTAGCCAGTCAACAGCGTCTGCAGCATAAATAAGTAAATAAGTGGTCCTAAGCATCGTCCTTGTTAACTCATTCATTATGGAGCTTATGTAGCCAATAATTATAAGAGCGACACATAAAACGACATCTACTCCTAGAGGCTGCGAAGGTATACAAGAACGAGTATGTAGTAGCAACCGACGTGGATGGAAGTTCGGCCTCCTTTTCATAAAATTAACTTTTAGCATCCTAGCGTAAAAGATTTTTAGTCCCGTGAATTTGCATATGTTCCAGTGAGTGCTTTCGTAGACGTGACACATATAGGAACGCTGGCTGGCTGGCGGGAATGGTAGTTTTAAAAAAGGAAAGATATAAAAAAAAAATCAGGGACATTTGAATTTTCGTCCTTTTTTTTATTTCACCTGTTTTTAGAGGTACTGTGTGCTGGTTGTCCAATTGGATGAAAGTTTAATGAACAGCGAGTTGAATTAGTAAGCAAAACATTAACATGTCAGAGTGTTATACCGCAGATACCTACTCCTACCGTATCTGAATTTGTAAGCACAGCATTGATTTATCCTGTGGAATACATTCCCTTGGCTCTGCATGTTTGATTAGTTTTGACACTTTGCCAATATAGTAGATCAGCATAATCGGGTTAGGATACGAAGTGGCACAGGTAAAGCTCTGCACTAAAATAACTTTAAGATATGAGTTGAGTATCCTTGACTTTCCTCCACTATTGCACTTGAAAGGAAACATGGAGGACATACAAACTCGTACAAACCACTCGACTCGCACTTGACTCTTGTTCTTGTATTTATATGGTAAAAGTTTCAAAAGCATTAAAATCTCCACCTGGTTTGACTGCACATGCACACGATGAATACACACAAACTAAAACGAAATGAAAGGTGGCGATGTCATTAAAAATGCCCAAACACATTTTGCCTCAATACCTACAAAGAAGAGAGGCCTTGCCTCGGCTATTGCCATTCCCGTTCGTTGTACGTATAGTCGTACATATTCGTTTGTATTCAAAAATGCGTTTTCGTATTCCATTCAGCTAGCGTACGGTTTCCTGTATACATACACATGTGCAAATGTACACACGTATCCATTATCCCTGACCGAGAGCCTTGTCTGGCCGTAAAAATGGGTTCTCTTTTTTTTAGGTAATTACAGTTACAGAGGAATTAAAAAAAACGAGCATAGTTACGTGTTGCGACTTCTCCACAGAAAACTATAAAGGTTGGGTCTTTGAAGGTACGTTGATCTTTGGGATGAAAAGGTTGTTGAACGGTTGTCGGTGGTTAAATCACATCCTGAGTCCGATGCCTTTTTTTTGGGTTGCGCCAATGGATGTGGTAATCTTCCAAAGATGCTACTAGCCCGAGCTATCCACACCCACCACATTTCTACCATTCTCCCCGCGAAACTACCGTTAGGTATTACTTCGCAGGGCTGGTTAGCACCTTATGCTATGTGTACTGTGTCTGCCGTTACCTACAGCTCTTTTTAGTCTTTCGAGCCTTCTTAGCTCGTTCTGTGTGCTTGTTATGAAAGAGCAGATCTACAATCAGTGGTCCGGGTCCCCTGAGCTTATCATGTGGTTTACTAGAAGCTCCGGAGTCGGTAGGTCCATTCTTGTTTCTGCGAAGCGTCTACAGTGGAACATTGCGTGCTCCGCGTCTTCTTCTTCCTCTGGACATAGTTAGTTAAGACTTTTATTTCATAAAAAAGGTAGGTTGATACATTAGCATACATTTTGAAGTCTATTTAGGTTTGGTCATTATTGACCTTCCACCAGATTGACATTTAGGCTCCCTACATAAAATATGAGTTTACTTAAAGTACATTATTTATAATGGACATTCTGAGCAGATGGGCGAGCATCGTGTCCAAATCTGTGAAGATAATTTCGATAGCCGCCGTGGCCGGACGGTGGAAGGTGCAACCCCCGTGCGCTCTTTTTGTCCAGACCTCGATTGTAGAATTTCACCATCGACGGTGGAATGCGATTTTCAAAAACAAAATTGGTAGTCAAACAAAGCTCCTCTATCTTTTGTTATGGCGATTAATCTACAGACTTATTGGCCGATACGCCGAAGGATCATCAGGTGGCTTATTTCCTTTGGGAAGCAGCACATTGCCCTGAGCAAGCAGATTTGTAAGGCGTAGCTACACATTTTGTTCGAACTCTGATGGTGAAAGTCCCGAGATCGTACCGATAGCTATGCACTTTAGGCGCCTTGGTCTGAGATGAGAAGTTGGAAAGACACTGGAAGATGTGTTATCACCTTATAATGAACTTATAAGCCGACATAGGACCTTATTCAACATATTGTGTCACAACCGAAAGACAATCTGTGCCAGATTACTAACTGTCGAATTTGGGACTCCATTGAAACTAAATTTATTTTGTCCAGTTAAATTGGTTTTCGAGTTCGAGTTCCCACTTGTCAGATGAAGAAGAAGACATGCGGATCCCAGGATGCTTGGCCTAGCAAACTTAAAGAACATGCCGGGGATTGATTATTTAACTGCGGCATTGCAGCTCCTTGCCACGGAAGCGCATATTCGTCTTCCTGAGAAAGACGGAGGAAAATAGGACTCCCTATCTGGAAGTACAACAGTCTCCGGGTAAACCTGCAGAGTGTGCACGACTCACCAAAAAAAAGAAGGCAATGTACATGCATAACAGTTTTTGGCATAGATTTGTAAGATGTGTTCTAGTTACCTTATCAATACACAGAAACAAAATCACTGGCAGAAGCATGCGCAGGACCACTGAGGTTGAAGGTCAGAGTCTCAACAAAATCACGCTCTTTTTGAAGTGAATACTTCTTTAGCGACGTATTTGTTTTCGAAAATGTAGCGTTACGATAAATGTTTACGATAAATGGATTACGATAAAGGGGAAATACAGAACACGTAAGCACGTAAGCACAAACACATTTTGCCTCAATACCTACAAAGAAGAGAGGCCTTGCCTCGGCTATTGCCATTCCCGTTCGTTGTACGTATAGTCGTACATATTCGTTTGTATTCAAAAATGCGTTTTCGTATTCCATTCAGCTAGCGTACGGTTTCCTGTATACATACACATGTGCAAATGTACACACGTATCCATTATCCCTGACCGAGAGCCTTGTCTGGCCGTAAAAATGGGTTCTCTTTTTTTTAGGTAATTACAGTTACAGAGGAATTAAAAAAAACGAGCATAGTTACGTGTTGCGACTTCTCCACAGAAAACTATAAAGGTTGGGTCTTTGAAGGTACGTTGATCTTTGGGATGAAAAGGTTGTTGAACGGTTGTCGGTGGTTAAATCACATCCTGAGTCCGATGCCTTTTTTTTGGGTTGCGCCAATGGATGTGGTAATCTTCCAAAGATGCTACTAGCCCGAGCTATCCACACCCACCACATTTCTACCATTCTCCCCGCGAAACTACCGTTAGGTATTACTTCGCAGGGCTGGTTAGCACCTTATGCTATGTGTACTGTGTCTGCCGTTACCTACAGCTCTTTTTAGTCTTTCGAGCCTTCTTAGCTCGTTCTGTGTGCTTGTTATGAAAGAGCAGATCTACAATCAGTGGTCCGGGTCCCCTGAGCTTATCATGTGGTTTACTAGAAGCTCCGGAGTCGGTAGGTCCATTCTTGTTTCTGCGAAGCGTCTACAGTGGAACATTGCGTGCTCCGCGTCTTCTTCTTCCTCTGGACATAGTTAGTTAAGACTTTTATTTCATAAAAAAGGTAGGTTGATACATTAGCATACATTTTGAAGTCTATTTAGGTTTGGTCATTATTGACCTTCCACCAGATTGACATTTAGGCTCCCTACATAAAATATGAGTTTACTTAAAGTACATTATTTATAATGGACATTCTGAGCAGATGGGCGAGCATCGTGTCCAAATCTGTGAAGATAATTTCGATAGCCGCCGTGGCCGGACGGTGGAAGGTGCAACCCCCGTGCGCTCTTTTTGTCCAGACCTCGATTGTAGAATTTCACCATCGACGGTGGAATGCGATTTTCAAAAACAAAATTGGTAGTCAAACAAAGCTCCTCTATCTTTTGTTATGGCGATTAATCTACAGACTTATTGGCCGATACGCCGAAGGATCATCAGGTGGCTTATTTCCTTTGGGAAGCAGCACATTGCCCTGAGCAAGCAGATTTGTAAGGCGTAGCTACACATTTTGTTCGAACTCTGATGGTGAAAGTCCCGAGATCGTACCGATAGCTATGCACTTTAGGCGCCTTGGTCTGAGATGAGAAGTTGGAAAGACACTGGAAGATGTGTTATCACCTTATAATGAACTTATAAGCCGACATAGGACCTTATTCAACATATTGTGTCACAACCGAAAGACAATCTGTGCCAGATTACTAACTGTCGAATTTGGGACTCCATTGAAACTAAATTTATTTTGTCCAGTTAAATTGGTTTTCGAGTTCGAGTTCCCACTTGTCAGATGAAGAAGAAGACATGCGGATCCCAGGAAGCTTGGCCTAGCAAACTTAAAGAACATGCCGGGGATTGATTATTTAACTGCGGCATTGCAGCTCCTTGCCACGGAAGCGCATATTCGTCTTCCTGAGAAAGACGGAGGAAAATAGGACTCCCTATCTGGAAGTACAACAGTCTCCGGGTAAACCTGCAGAGTGTGCACGACTCACCAAAAAAAAGAAGGCAATGTACATGCATAACAGTTTTTGGCATAGATTTGTAAGATGTGTTCTAGTTACCTTATCAATACACAGAAACAAAATCACTGGCAGAAGCATGCGCAGGACCACTGAGGTTGAAGGTCAGAGTCTCAACAAAATCACGCTCTTTTTGAAGTGAATACTTCTTTAGCGACGTATTTGTTTTCGAAAATGTAGCGTTACGATAAATGTTTACGATAAATGGATTACGATAAAGGGGAAATACAGAACACGTAAGCACGTAAGCACAAACACATTTTGCCTCAATACCTACAAAGAAGAGAGGCCTTGCCTCGGCTATTGCCATTCCCGTTCGTTGTACGTATAGTCGTACATATTCGTTTGTATTCAAAAATGCGTTTTCGTATTCCATTCAGCTAGCGTACGGTTTCCTGTATACATACACATGTGCAAATGTACACACGTATCCATTATCCCTGACCGAGAGCCTTGTCTGGCCGTAAAAATGGGTTCTCTTTTTTTTAGGTAATTACAGTTACAGAGGAATTAAAAAAAACGAGCATAGTTACGTGTTGCGACTTCTCCACAGAAAACTATAAAGGTTGGGTCTTTGAAGGTACGTTGATCTTTGGGATGAAAAGGTTGTTGAACGGTTGTCGGTGGTTAAATCACATCCTGAGTCCGATGCCTTTTTTTTGGGTTGCGCCAATGGATGTGGTAATCTTCCAAAGATGCTACTAGCCCGAGCTATCCACACCCACCACATTTCTACCATTCTCCCCGCGAAACTACCGTTAGGTATTACTTCGCAGGGCTGGTTAGCACCTTATGCTATGTGTACTGTGTCTGCCGTTACCTACAGCTCTTTTTAGTCTTTCGAGCCTTCTTAGCTCGTTCTGTGTGCTTGTTATGAAAGAGCAGATCTACAATCAGTGGTCCGGGTCCCCTGAGCTTATCATGTGGTTTACTAGAAGCTCCGGAGTCGGTAGGTCCATTCTTGTTTCTGCGAAGCGTCTACAGTGGAACATTGCGTGCTCCGCGTCTTCTTCTTCCTCTGGACATAGTTAGTTAAGACTTTTATTTCATAAAAAAGGTAGGTTGATACATTAGCATACATTTTGAAGTCTATTTAGGTTTGGTCATTATTGACCTTCCACCAGATTGACATTTAGGCTCCCTACATAAAATATGAGTTTACTTAAAGTACATTATTTATAATGGACATTCTGAGCAGATGGGCGAGCATCGTGTCCAAATCTGTGAAGATAATTTCGATAGCCGCCGTGGCCGGACGGTGGAAGGTGCAACCCCCGTGCGCTCTTTTTGTCCAGACCTCGATTGTAGAATTTCACCATCGACGGTGGAATGCGATTTTCAAAAACAAAATTGGTAGTCAAACAAAGCTCCTCTATCTTTTGTTATGGCGATTAATCTACAGACTTATTGGCCGATACGCCGAAGGATCATCAGGTGGCTTATTTCCTTTGGGAAGCAGCACATTGCCCTGAGCAAGCAGATTTGTAAGGCGTAGCTACACATTTTGTTCGAACTCTGATGGTGAAAGTCCCGAGATCGTACCGATAGCTATGCACTTTAGGCGCCTTGGTCTGAGATGAGAAGTTGGAAAGACACTGGAAGATGTGTTATCACCTTATAATGAACTTATAAGCCGACATAGGACCTTATTCAACATATTGTGTCACAACCGAAAGACAATCTGTGCCAGATTACTAACTGTCGAATTTGGGACTCCATTGAAACTAAATTTATTTTGTCCAGTTAAATTGGTTTTCGAGTTCGAGTTCCCACTTGTCAGATGAAGAAGAAGACATGCGGATCCCAGGAAGCTTGGCCTAGCAAACTTAAAGAACATGCCGGGGATTGATTATTTAACTGCGGCATTGCAGCTCCTTGCCACGGAAGCGCATATTCGTCTTCCTGAGAAAGACGGAGGAAAATAGGACTCCCTATCTGGAAGTACAACAGTCTCCGGGTAAACCTGCAGAGTGTGCACGACTCACCAAAAAAAAGAAGGCAATGTACATGCATAACAGTTTTTGGCATAGATTTGTAAGATGTGTTCTAGTTACCTTATCAATACACAGAAACAAAATCACTGGCAGAAGCATGCGCAGGACCACTGAGGTTGAAGGTCAGAGTCTCAACAAAATCACGCTCTTTTTGAAGTGAATACTTCTTTAGCGACGTATTTGTTTTCGAAAATGTAGCGTTACGATAAATGTTTACGATAAATGGATTACGATAAAGGGGAAATACAGAACACGTAAGCTCTCTGTCGATAAATGATAACCTTTTTTTTTTCCACACTATATAGTTGTATCACAATATTTTTGAGCGATAAGTTGTTTCGAATATGTGAGCCGAATTACAAGTTTCTACGAAGAACGGTTCTTCAGTTTTTTATCGTGACAAACATTTTGAAGTTTGAACGAACTTATAATGGTTTCGTTTTACCATATTGGTACGGAACCCTAGAAAGTATGGAGTAGGCTGCCTTTGCCTTTATTGTAAGTAAGGAGGGTAGAGGTTTAAATGACAAAGTCTATGTAGCGTAACCAGAATAAGTCGAAAGTTACCATTTCTTCGGCTATAGACATTACACCTACATACATGCCATTTAAAGTTAGTAGGTTTACGACACAAACAGTCAAAATTGCACCATAAAATACGCCCCCATTTGAAGTCCACTTTGTAAACAACAACAAGGAGAACAAGAAACCATTGAAAGTGCTACGAAATAATTTAAAGGACCTATTCTAGGCACAACAACAACCACTACCATCCGTGTAATTGAAGTGCACACTATAAACACGATTAAGAATGCACACTTGTTATCTGCCACCAAAGGCGAGAGAATAATGGAACATTTCCTTGCACAGAACCCACGTCTTCGAGTGTAGGCAGACCTTAATGGCTTCAAAATACTATGTATAAGAAAAAATCGCTCTAAATGCCCCCATCCGTTAGAATGTTTAGTGGCTCTTTATTATTCAAGAATAAATGTATGCCACATGTCTGAACCAGAGTACAGAGTTTTTTGTATTCTGTCACACAAGCATACACATACACACACACATGCGCCCGACTGCAGTGGTGGTGGATCACCATAACACAATAACACTCATGTACTCGTCCACACAATCAAAAGTCGAAGAAAGATAATCGGAAATAATTGCGGAAGTTGCCACAAAAGATGTCACAAAGAATTAAACTTGAAAGCGTGCAAGCACTTTTGCTGCCAACAGATTGTCACCACGGGCGTTACACACATAGTAGTGTTAGTGTTAGTTGTCGTGGTAATGGTGTTGAAGGTGCTGATGCACGAACAAAAGAATGAGTTTCTGTCGTCACAGCACTGATACATTTCTGTTCAATCTAACATCCAAGCTGATGCAAGACGGGTTCTTCGGGAATGTTAAGTTGTATCTATGCCTCTGCCTAGCCTGAGGGTGTAATAACTTTATTCGTTGCCATTCAACGCCTACCCCCCCGAACCCCGCACCCCTCATGGCATAACCCTTGCTTGTTTGACTTTGTTTTCATTTTCAGTTCTTTTTTTTTTTTTTTTATAGTATTAGGCATAGCGGCAACGACGCGACGTATCTATAAGTTTATTTGGATGTGCGCCTCAATAGAACGCTGAGTTATATTAAACGAAATGTAGATTTTTCTCGGGTATGCGTGAGGAATAAATTCCCCCAACACACACACGCATACGTTCGGTAAAATACTTAATGAAGTTACTTAAAGTAGAGCAACGAAACGGTATAGCTACACAACACACGTGCATGTAGATGTATCTACATATATGTATCTATAGGTTTACAGAGGAAAAGTTTAGATTCATGGGATGACATGGAGATGGGTTATGACGAAAATGAACCGGCCTATTACGAGGTAAATGTTACAATTATTCAGATTAGATTTTCCTCTAATTGCATTCGGGGTGTGGTTGATGTTCTACGGGTGAAGCGGTTCATCGTCGTCGGAGGTTGTCGGCACCTACTGAATGTTTTTTTTTTTTTTCTATCCGCATCCTACCCCACCTCCCCGTGCTCGTATTAAAAGGGAGAGGAAAAAAAGTTGAAGAAATTGCAACACAAATTAGATGATATAATGCGCACTGGGAATTGTAGATGCTTTGTAATTATCCGGCTCGAGGGACCCAAAAAATCGAGTTGAGTTTGCATTTGTTGATTAATGTGACTTGGGTTGAGCGGTGTTACTGAAACTGGGATTTGAATCTATGTATTTTTATTTGCTTACACGTCAGCCATTGAACTCCTACATAATAAATCAGTGCTATATTTGAGTACGTATTAATTGCTATAGGCGGTGCTGTTATCTAATTTACGAGTATATAAGTTGGCTCAGTTCGGATTTTTGTTGACGTAAGCTATAGTAAGCTATTAAGCGTTAAAGTGCGGTACGTAAACTCATTAGTCCCAAGCATTTAACATTATTGATACTAAATGGATTTATACTCACAATATTTAACAATGTTTCATTTGAAGAATAGGAATTTCGTATTTAAACATTTGGGATTGGACTTTTGGATATGGAACAATACACAATACAACAGCTCGTACGAAACAACAATTCTTATAAAAACTATCTTTTTTTTGAAATTTGATAAAGAAGACTATCGCTTGGCAACATTTTTTGAATAATCGGTCTGTGCTCACTTTTGGTAAAGAGTTTTAAGGGCGTATTCTAGTCTAGAAGTACAAATTTTGGGTGTATCTTAAAATTCGATAAAAAAAAACTAAGTATATTTTTACTAGTCCGTTTTTTATTAAATATTTATTAATATTTTAGCAATACAAAAAAAAATTAAAATTAAAATTTTTTTTTTTTCAAAATTGAACAAATTACAGGCTGGTAAAGAGGGGTGGTGAAAAATAAGGGTGCGTAGGCGTACTTGTTGACATGATATCAATCCTTCTGGTGATATGAAAATAAAAAAAGATTCTTGATCAGTAGGAATGTCGCTTTCGTCTGAACTACGCAAATAAAAAAAAAAAATTTCAAAAAATGGTGGCTGTTTGAGAAAAGTTTTTTTGCCCTTTTCCAAAGTTTTTAATATTTTAAAAATAGTAAAAAGCAAAATTTTTACATAATTTTAGTTCCAACGATATAGTGATATAAGTTCCACGCCAAATATCAAGTTAATCGGTTCATTAGAACTTGAGAAATCACGTCAGACGTGTTGGAAAAAGTAGTTCCGAGAAAAACGCCCTTACAGATTTAAGCAAAGTTGCAGGCAGTCTGTACTTACATTTCGTTAATCGGCGATTCCTGCTCCACACGTTGGGCCTTCTTCAACAAAGTCGTAGAATATGTACACAGAGTACGTACTCTACGATAGACTAGAGCAAACTGAGCTTCACTGCACACTGAACATGAAAATATACTAAATACGTTACAACGACCTTCACATAATGACTTCGTGTAGGATAATTCACCCTCAGGAAATCAGAATATATCTTTGAAGGTCTAATCTTTGAAAATATGAAAAAAAATCGATTTTTTCAAAATTCTAGACTAGAATACCCCCCTTAAGCGAATGAAGATTGGTTGTTTTTGCCTGTAAAAAGATCGGAGCATGCCTACCAGTATGGCAAATCCTGTGAATCTGCCGTTCTTGGCATCATCTACGAGATTGGGAACGGATTGGTCGTAGGGACTTATCTGTTCGTTAAGCGTGTTCATCGGTTTTAAGTGCGATTTTGTAATTCTGCTGGAAGATATCATTTATTTCATCCTGTCTAGCACTGCTTAGAAGTTTTTGGTAAAACGTTGAGTATTAGGTAAATAGTTGTACATGTTATGGTAGCCTTGAATTTCAGTAAGTTCTGCGTGCTCTAAAATTGCTAGACTAAGAAGACTAAGAAGTTTATGTACGTAGATATTACCTTAAGTGCAACAAAGTAGCAAATTCTGAACCAAAAATAGTTCGCAATGTACCCAGATAATCTTAAGTAGCAGTATGCCTTGAATCCGCCACTGGATAAATTGTTGTATGCAGTCTGTTTAAATGGAGAAATGGGTATTTTTTAACACCTAGCCTTTAAAAAAATAAGGGCGTATAAAGACATCGCAAAGAATCCGTAAGAAAGTTAAGCAAGATGGCGTTTTACATTAGTTTTCTTTTCTTTTCTTTTTCTTTACAACTGCCTTGATAGTGGTACCAAATGAAAGGGCTTTGTGAGTAGAATCAAATATGCTATGACGGACATTCTTAATTCAATATGGCGGACGCCCTCAAGATGGGGGATCAGCGTTATCTTTACTACCTCTTATTAATATGGATATCAAATGAAAGGGTTTGACAAGTAGAATACGATTAGATTATGACGTCATTTAAAATTTAATATGGCGGGTGCACCAAGATGGTGAATTACCGTTATCTTTACCAATTTCTTAATATGGGTATCAAATGGAACGGTTTGACAAGTAAAAGACGACGTTGCTCTTCATATTTTTTGAAACTAAAAAGTTGTAAAACTTTAATTGGTCACTTAAAATCATGAGAATCAAAAGGAAGGCAGTTTTATTCTTTTTACAATATAGTAGGTATTTGTTTCCTTAAAATCAGATTTCTGGAGATTTCTACCAAAGGCCGGGAGGCTTTGAATCTACATATGCACGTACGTATGAACACAAATATGCAGGTGTGTGTGACGGCTAATCCACTGCGAGGGTTACATTCCATGAAATCATTTTGTCTTCTTATATTGTAAAAAAATAAGAAATGATTTAAAAAAATTAACACAAGACAACCACTGTTAGAAGTAAAACACACTAAGTACTGCACCCTGAGGGCATAAGTTCACGAAAAACAGACGAAGATTTCATAAGAATAAACACTTCTTCCTCACCTTGGATTCACTCACCTACTATTCACTCATTCGTAGGTAAAGTAGCAGTCCAACAATTTTCCAAAAGGCAAATACTATGTAGATACTCGTTCACATATACACACGTCTTATTTAGATTATAATTTCTGTTAGCATAGTGCAATTACGTGCCTGTTTGCATATGATTATAAAAACGTTCTTTCGCCCCAAGGTAAGTGGTTGGCAAATATATCCGTCTTGGGAATTATCTTTCGCTTTCTCTGTTGTTTAATTTCATGTGTAGCTGCGGATAGTATATGCAGTTCCACCCCCAAAGCTGTAAATTTTTGGATTCGTACTTGGATGCCACTGCCACTGCCGTCCTTGTTTATTTTGGTTCATTTTTAGTGGAAATTAAACAACGCTTTAGCGAATGAGCGATGATGCCAAAGCGCCAAGTACTAGCAAAACATACATACATAGGCATATGTATCTATATGGAGAAGAAAAACATTTTCCTTTAATGCGCTCGCGAATATTGTATAATTTTCGGTAGCGGAACAGTAAGTCAGTATTCAGGATAGGCACTATAGGTGGGGTGGTTATATGATTATGACTATGGTTATGGCTATGCCTAATGCGTAGGACCATCTCCAGCACTTGAGCGGGTGCTGTTTGTGTAGTAAATATTTTGCAAAATCTAGGTCAGCGTAAATATTATGCTATAAATCATAGCACTAGTCGCTAATGTCAGCCAGCGAAGTCATAGTCGGCTGAAGCCCTAAGTGGCGCAGCATACAATGAATATATTTCTTCTCTAATTATGTTTGTTGTTTTTGTTCACGGAGAATGACATTAAACAAAATTAAAAAATGATGAAAATGTGTAAGATGTCTTTGTGTTTGTTTCAGGAAACAATGAAGGTTAATGGGATATTCTTTTGAAATTGCAAAAAAAAAAAAACAAAAACAAAAACAGAGAGATGCGTGATACGAGATACAAGTGTATATTCGCCTCACATACAATATTTACAATGCTTCTACTTTCAACACAAACACAACACACACTGTATCTTGAATTTTTCGAGGACCATTGTTGGGAATTGTCTATATTCAGTTTCCTTTGGACTATTAGACTCGTTTTTATTAAGATTTGGCGTTTTTATTAAGATTTGACTTTCCGGTGCGGATGTAATTTGCCCTTCATTTTGTCTGCCCAGGTGATACAGGATGGGAGTATTCTTTGTAGTTGCACTCAGTCCAGTAGCAAGTTTTAATATCTCCAACGAATGCTAGAATGACCGTGGTGGTATTTTTGACATGCAGTGTGCGTGGGACCTAATGTAAGCTGAAAACACGCCGTCATTTTAGATTGAAAAAAATAATTTCATTTCAAGGACTTAACCGACAGTCCCATTTTTTAAGAGTGTTAAAGGAAGTGAAAACCACTGACTCCAAAATACTACAAATAGAGAACCACTACGGATTGGCGTTTCTTAAATGTGAAGGCCACCTACTTTTCCGGTGGGAAAAGGAAGGCCCTCAGAAGTCATTTCTATGACAGAAGTTGATCCTTGCTTTCTGCCTGTATCCAGTCTGCTGCTCTAGATGTGTTTCTCTCAATTTTTTCTTATTTCATAGGACAAGTCGTTGGTTCCATTTCTCTCCCGGGGCTTGTTTACTTAGTGGAAAAATCAGAGTACAATGGACCGCATAAGTGTCTGAGTGCTCTTCTGTATCTCAGATTCAAATTCGCACACTTAATTCTGATTCAACATGACATCACTACACATCCGGGATTCCAAATCCTGAGTTCATGAAGTAGGCATTTTACATTAGCGTATTCCTCCGTCCATATAAGGTACATACATGAATAGAGCAGGATCAGTAGTTGGCTTGCATGTTATATTTTTGTACGCTCCACTAATTCGAACACCTAGTTTTTTACATAAGGTATCTTGTAATTCGAACACTTGACAAAATTGGTGCTCTGTAATTACAATTTTTCCATCGTTTCTGTGTTGAGTGCTCTTACAGTTACAGAGTTAAAACTATTTTCCTAGAAATATTAAGGGAAAATTTTTTACGATCAATAGGTGTAGATTCCAGTTCAGTATGCTGTGAGTTGAAAACATTAAAGGTTTTCGTGCAATTAGCATTTTTGTGTCAACTGGCTTTGTCAATGGTTTGTTATTTAATAAATTACGCTTTTAAGTTAAATTTCAGGCATTTTTGTCAGACAACCATGAACCGTCCTCAAAAGCACCACAAGTTTTTGTATTTTACTACTCAAAACCACTTCACACTGCTATTTCATCTAAAATATTAATTATAAAAAAAAGTATCCAGTAATTCGAGCACCTCCGTGGTTCAAATTGGGTAGGTCTCTAATAGTTCGAATTACCGAGGTAGTACTGTATTCACTACAAAAAACTTTTGTGTGTTTGCTAAAATAGAACCCGAAGAGTATGCATAGTATAGTCCGACGCAATACTTACTAAGCCACGGCCGGTGCCCATTTGGAATCACCTACCCTTTCCTATGGCCGAGATCTATCGGCATTCTATTTTCTTTTTCTTTTTAGTTTTAAGTTAAAGAGTTCCAATTTCCGATTTTTCAATGGAAAACTTTTCGGTAGTTCAGCAGTCAGTACTATGTACATATATATTTCCAAATATTGGCAACCTTACTTTGATCACATATATCTAGAAGGTATTTGCGACTTTATAAAATTAGAATATGCGGGATAAGAAACCGTCAAAATGTATTTTAACTACCATGTTACAGTACGTGAGTTAATTAGGCCATACACGGTCAGATCGGTCGGCCAACTAAAGTCTGTCGACCGTATTTCTATTTGACACGACAGACCGTCGTGTCAGACTTCACCACACACGGAATGATACGCAAAATGACTTCAGTATTCGTTTGGACTTGGTACACACAAAAATGGATAATTCGATTGATATTTAAGTATAAATAATAATAAACAACTTAAGTATTAAGTATAAATAATAATAAATAAGTTAAGTATAAATAAATATTATAAATAATGAGTTTTAAAAGTAATAAATAATAAAATCAATAAATTCATTGATGAACTGTGAATTTGCTGACGTTTTCTGCATCCGTATATTTATTTAGTCGTAAACACAACACGAACTTATCCCTTCACAATTAAAATTAAAGTAAACACTGAAGTCTGACAGACTTCTCCACACACGTACACGTACAGTTGGTTGTCCGACTTGCTACCCAAAATATCAAACATTGGTTGAGCCACCGTCTGACAGACCGTGGAACAAACCATCCAACACTGCTAAAGTGCCAACCACGTTAAGATTTGTCTGACAGACTTCAATGTTGGACAGATTTGTCGGACCATGTATGGGGGCTATTTGAAATAATTGATTTTCACTTAGGTAATTTGGCAACACTGAAATCGACGGTTCGTTTTGAGAAGAAAAAAACTAACAGGTCTGCCATTAGGTCTGTTTGGTAACTTGTGATTCTTCGTAAAATTTCATAAAATCACATAAATTCCTGTTTGTTAGCCCGAAAAAATCACAACAAATCACAAAAAAGAGAGCCAAATGAGAGTGTCAACAAATATTGCCGGTCAATTGAGAAAGTTGTGATTTTATGCACCAACTTTCGCTTTAGATGAGTGTGCCAACGTTGTCAAAGCAGTCATTCTGACAGCTTGTAAAATGTCATAATCTTCACTTGTTAGTGGAAAACAAAAACAAATTGACGGTTTACCCATAATGTGTTTCAACTTCAACGCGTTTGGTTACTTTTGTGCAATTTTTTTCAATCTCTCAGAGAATTTTCCTCCACTTTTGAAATTGTTTACTATTTGAGAGACTTGACCAATTTGTCCATAAAAAAAATTACCAAACAGACCTATTACGTGGCTTACAGTTGTTTACTGCGTGAGGGTTATACAAGGAATAATGTTAGTAACACATATAAGTGTTACTTATGTTATGTATTATTTTACTAGCTGTCCCGCCCGGCTGCGCCCGTGTCTAAAAAATATGGTGTTACTTACAACACATACATTGTCATTTAGTTCGAAGAATCAAATACAGTGCGATCGCACCCCAAGGTTTGCAAACTACCAATAAATACAATCCACAAAAGAAGTGTGGATTATGTTTTGAATAAGTAACATTTCGCCAGTAAGTGGCATTCGTTAATGTTTTTATTTTTGAATTACATAATTTAAATAATATTGCGCATAAATTAATTTTAAAATCAGCCTATAATACGCACAGGATGTTAAAGAACAGGAATACGAAGTTTTACTTCATTGTGTGCATTAGTGTTTGTGTTTATCCTGGAAGAAGTTTGACATGTAAAAGCGTGACATTGAGATTTATATATTAGTATGATATGATTGTTAGTAATCAAATAACTGAATGAAAAAAAAATATTTTAAATAACAAATTAATTTGTTTTTTTACAATTTCAGAAAGCTGCCAAGGCCCACACGAAAAACGCTTATTAGGTCATCTACTATCTAACTATAATACCCTAGAACGACCCGTAGCGAATGAATCAGAACCACTTGAGGTAAAATTCGGTTTAACCCTGCAGCAAATAATTGACGTGGTAAGTGTTCGCTTTGCCAATTCAACTAAATTCGAATAACGACAATAATTTTATATCCATATAAATTTTAAATAACTAACCAAAACAAAGCCTTGAAATAGGAAACCAGAAACTGAAATGAGAAAAAAATAATTTTATCATTCATAATCAAATAAAACAAAAAAAAATAAATAACCTATAATAACCATCATCATGAAAAACAAAACAAAAAAATATAAAATCAAAATTTGTGAAGAAACAAACCTTCGAAACTGAAATTTAACATCTCGTTAATATTGTGTATTTTTTTAGGACGAAAAGAATCAGATTCTTACCACGAACGCGTGGTTAAATTTGGTAAGTGACATGTACCCGAATCCGAAAGAGCGACCCTTTTGTTGTCATAAGCTATTACTACATATATACCTACTATACACATATATATATATACTCGTATTTGTATTTGTCGAAATAACAAAAAAAAATTATTGGTCGCTTATTTTCTGCGATAATTTAAATAAATATTAATATTCTGTGTATTAGTTAAAAAAAAAATATACTAAAAGCAAATAACTAAATAAATAGAGATGGACATACGTTGTGTATTAATTTTCTTACGTTTTATTTTCAATATTAATTTATTAAATAATAAATGTTTAAATTTGAAATGTACTACTCGTATGTACTCTATGGAATCTGTTTAGAAATGTGTTGTTTAAGTGTAGTAGAATATATGTTTGAAAAATTATAGTTTAATACTAGCAAGAGAAAGTAACGTTCGGTCTTTTGCCCTAAAAAGGCTAACACTTCATGCATTTGTTACAAACATTAAGAAATGAGAAGTATTGTTGTCATTGCAACTGCTTTGAAAAAGGCGTAGGTACGTTTTCAAAATCGTCGTTTTCGCCATCTGTTTTCGAACAAATGCACTAAGAACTGGATCTTCCTGGATTTTGAATTTTTCTGGAAATTTTCCGGGATTTCCCCCCATTGTGTCCTTCCTTGTGCCAATACGAATCCATCAAGCCTAAAGTGGTGAAAATCAAACGATTTGTTCTCGAGTTATGAGTGCACACACCGACGGCGACCTTAACATCTATTGTGCCCCTTACGAAGGAGCACCCCTCTCGTCATTATTCCTATTGGAATCGGTTCGCTCACACCTAGTCCAGGTGAAAATTAAATAAGTCACATCACCTCATCTAGACCAATTTCCATGAAAAATCGCAGCAGGAGATTGGGTGCTATGAGTGGTAGATCCTCTGCTGTTATTTGGTATTTACCTAAGCACTTGAATCTTTTCTGGGATAATGCCCCACATTCTACCAGTGTATGTTCTGCAGTTTCACTGGACTCATTGCAGAATCTGCATGAGATTTCATCATCATCTGATGGACCTAGCTTCCTGAGATGTCCCTTTAGTTTGCAATGCCACTTAAGAAACGCGTCAGGATGCGGAGTTCGTTTTTGACAAGGCTGATGAAACCCAAAAGTCTCTTCGCCCGTCTTAGACCCTGAGTTCGTTTTCAAGACTTGGTCCTGTTTGTCTTCTCCAGAGCTCCTCTTTTATTTTATGTTCTCCTATGCCGCAGAAGGGTTCAGGGCCGACGAAGGGTATGGCAGTCCCTTTCCTGTTAATTTTGTACTCCTCTTCAGTACCTTCTATCAGGGCTCCTGGTACCCAGTAGGGTAGTAATGTTGTTGTTTCGAACGCCTAGTCTGTTTAGTTTATCTAGGCATTCCCAGACGAGTCTAGATTAGATGATCTGAGCCCCGATTGCTTTAATAGCTGTTTGGCTGTCTGACATTATTGTAGCGTTTATCAAGATTGATGAGTTGGGCGCATCTGTCAAAAGCACAGATTTCAGCTTGAAAATTTCTGGTGCAGCTGACCCATGGGTTCAAATAGTTTAGTTCCGGGTCCAAACACTGAACCATCTATGTAGCCCGTGAGGACTCAGCCTCTAGATTCCAGATTCGTTGCTCCAGTCTTTCTTGTTACTAAGTTTAATGTCGAAGTTCTTTGACCAATTAAATGTCCTCATGCTATCATCCCTAGGGGATGTCAGAAAGAGACGCTCATTACTCATTTTAGCGTAAAAAAGGTCATAACACTTTTAAATTCTCATCAGTTTTCCAATGGCCACAAATTCTTCAGTTGTCAGATTTTCATTCAATCGACTGCCAACGCGTTCTTTAGTAGACGATTTATAATAAACCTTTGGATTATTGTCTCGGTCAGTGTTTGTGATATGTTTCAATACTCTGTTCCAATAGAATTGTCCGTAGAGGCCTTATGGGGTAGTGTTTTTTTAACCATTGGTGCCTGCACATATTTTCGTGGCACTCAATTCAAAAAATCGCAACTGAAATCAAAGTCTGACTGACTTATACAGGGTTTTTCAACAGGGACGCTACAAAAGTAGATCGACAGGGACAGCAAACGACGCCATATCTCTTGCCGCTCTTTTGACATTTCTCTTCAGTAAGGTTTTCCATTTCATGATGGAAAGATATAAGAGCCAACAACGAATCGAAATTATTAAAATTTACTACCGCAATTCGGAGTCAGTGGCCTCAACGTTAAGAGCGCTACGTCCAATTTATGGTCGTCATAATCGTCCTAGCAGATCAACAATTGAGCGTCTAGTGGAAAAATTTGAGTCCACAGACACAGTACAAAATGTTCCCGTGCCATTGAGACAAAGAAGTGCCCGTAGTGTCGAGAATATTGCTGCCGCTGAGGTTTCAGTTGAAGAAAGCCCAAATGTGTCTCTCACACGTCGTTCTCAAGCGTTGGGCATCTCTGTGACGTCGTTGTGGCGAATTTTGCGAAAAGATCTTGGCCTACATCCTTACAAGATTAAATTGACGCAAGAACTGAAGCCGCTTGACCACCAGAAGCGTCGCATGTTCGTGAATTGGGCTGAGCAACAACTTGAAAATGATTCGGATTTTCATTGAAAAATCATCTTCAGCGATGAGGCTCATTTCTGGCTGAATGGCTTTGTCAATAAACAAAATATGCGGTATTGGTCAGGCAGCAATCCACACGTACTCCATGAGTCATCATTGCATCCCGAAAAAATTACGGTTTGGTGTGGTTTATGGGCCGGCGGCGTCATTGGGCTGTTACTGTGAATGGGAATCGCTACCGTTCAATGATAACCGAATATTTTTGGCCCCCCAATAAATGAATTTGAGTATGTGAGGATGTTGCCGCTTGGTTTTTGTGTTTTCCATTTTTTTATTCTGGGAAACAGTTAAAATGCAGTTAAACAATTGTTTGCCTTTTAATAAAGGTTTATTTGCGCGAGCTAAATGTTGGGTGTGAAAATGAATAGTCATTTTTTGGTTTTAGCTTAGATCTCGCAAACTAATCTTCGACATATAACATTGATGCATCAAAATACTCGAAAAATGCTTTCAACATCATACTAAAATTTCATCGAAATTGAGGTGGTATCCACTTTGTACACAATTATTTTTATTATGTTCAATAATTTGTGTTGTTTTTGAATCAGCGAATGGTAACCCTACGGGTGTTGCTCTCCGATTTGCGTCGATTTGTCATGCATACTACGGTAACCCAGTTAGAGCTTAAAAAGGGGCAGGTTTATGCAAGCTGTTGTAACCAGAACTGAGACTGACAATTCTATTGGCACAGAGTATATGTCAAAGTTTTCACCTCTCATCTGACCATTACGTGTTTTTGTTGCAATTGGCATTGATGCTTTCTAAGGATAGGCTTGTTACCCTAATTGTTGAAGTTATTATGGCTGACGTGAAATAAAGCCCAATGAAATAAGATCAGATCTCTATGATTCAGTATCTTCAAACAAAGTTTGATTCTGAAAATATTGATGCTGCTACAATCGTTTGGCAAAAAATGTTCCCTTGTTGTAACAAATTTTTCTGCATTCAGTTCCGGCTAACTATAATTTACAATTAATATACATTTTATATTTCTTTTTATATTTTAGTTAATTTTCTTTTTCTTTAGTATCAACGTACTAAACAAGAACTTAAATTAAAAATCAAATAATAATTATAATTAAAATATAAAATAGCTAAGCTTGCGAATAAAGAAGCAATCTTTTATAATTGTCTGTTTTATATATATTTAAAAATACAAAAATACACATTGTTATCGTATGAATAAACAAATCTACTCGTTTGTGTATGTTGCTGAAGTGAAAATACATATATAATTGTTTTCCTGTGATCCCACTGTAAAAAAAAAAAAAAAAAAAAAACTGAATTTTTCACAATTTGCCTGCATAATTGATTCATATTAATTATTTATTTATAAAATTTGTGTGTGTCGCCAATTGCTGGGTACATGTCATACGGGATATCTGCATGCAATTATATTATTATTTTAATATTTAATTTGTTACTTTTAATTTGTTGTGTCTTTAAAAAATAAATGCAAAAACAAAACAAAAATATAAAATTAAACAAAATAGAAAAAAAAAAAAACAATTAACCATAACCATGAAAATAAAAGCAAGATAATGGGAGAATGGGGTTAAAAGAAAATAAAAATGATCAATTTCGTTATGGCACTGTCACATAAAAGAAAACAATGAAAAAAGAAACGAAAATAAAGTAACGGATTCGTTAAAAGTTTATATATACAAGTATCTATAGAAAAGAAAGTCAATTTGCGCTAAAAGCCAAGAACTCGGTCTGAAATTCAATTATACAAATGAAATGGCAGAGTTATAGTTTATCTTGGAATCAACGCCTTCTGCTGATGGTTACGATCTATGTTAGGATTTAACTATGTAATTCCAAATTATTCCATTGTCATAGATTTTCGGAGAACATAAAGTTCTTCGCCATTCATCTACACTCTGCTGTTGCGGTGTAGAAGGAGTACAAGTAGTCTTCGTATTGTTGAAAAACTTTCCATTTAATTGCGGTTACATGGAGAAATACATATATACGACTAGGAGTACAAGTATACGTGTATGCATATGGTTAGTTATGAAACTGAACAAGTTTTCGAATAATAATAGAGATTTATGGATTGATTGCTTGAAACGTGAGAATTCTATCCTTTCTTTTTTACATATTGGGAAAAGTTGTAACTGCTTCCATGGTAAGTGCATATTTTTCTTTAAAGAGATTATTGAAAATGTAAGGTCTTACCAAAGTAATGCGCCAAGTAAACGAAGGTGTAGCGCATCGAAAATCTTATTTTAAATGTTATTGAAATTTTACATTGATGCCATTACTTATATGCTTACCAGGCATTACATTTGTAAGATGTTTTTCTCTCAAAAATACAGTTATTCAAATCAGACAAATCAAATCATGACCAAATTTTAATTTGAAGTTTGTTACTAAGCGGTGCCAGTACTATACTATCATTTCAATAATTAATAATAATAACAATAATTTAAGAATGTAAGTAAGTGCTTACACGCCAGGATGTTATAATTAATGTTTTCACCAATTATCATTCAAATAAGAAATTCCCGGTAATGCATTTGGTAAGTGCTTGCCACCCTAGGACATGTAATCGATTCTGTCATAAGGAAAGTAAGTGCTGGTAGCTACCAATAAGCACTTACAGAATCGAGTTGGTAAGCAGTAATTTCCACACGATCTACATACGTACGTACATACATATACGTATACGAGTATGTACGTTGTGTAAGAAGATTTGTAGGTTGTACTTTTCAAACATTTTCGAAACCACGTATATTATTTATATAGATATACATAGTTCGCCCTAAGAGATTGAGCAAATTCATGCATTTATAAGAATTTAATACACTCGACATTATTTCAAGATTTCCTTTGTGCGCTTAAAGGACTAAAGGTTTACAACTCTGTTCAAAAAGAAAAGCAAATTCTCGGAGTTTTCAGAGCTCTATTCACATTCGCCTAAGGTTGTCATGGTAAAAAGCAACCAATTAGGACTATTCGATAATGAGCATACATATTTCTGTTCATTACTTACTTACCTTCTTACTTATGTAGGTGGAGCTACAGTCCGGCGTGGACCAGGGCCTTAACCAACAACCGCTTCCAGTAAGCCCGGCCCTAAGCTAACTGCCTCCAGTTGCGCACTCCAAGTTGGTTGAGATCCTTATTCACTTGAGCGTGCCACCTTAGGCGAGGTCGTTCTCTGTTGCGCTGATCCTCCGGGTTTGAATCGAATATTCTCCGAGCCGGAGCGTTGATGTTCATACGCTTTACATGTCCTAGCCATCTTGAACGCCAATGTGCAGTTTTTTGACCAGGCCGATGTCGCTGTACAGCTCGTACAGTTCGCGATTGAATCTTCTCCTCCAAAACCCATCAACGCAAACGGGACCGAATATCTAACGGAGGACTTTTCTCTCTAATCGACCAAGGATATCTTCATCCTTACTTACTTACTTAGTTGGCGCTACAGCTCGAGGTGAACCTGGGTCTGCTTCTCGCAACCATTTGTGTGTGCGTGTTATATTTTTGCACGAATGGAAGGGACCTACGGTTTTTTTGCCGACTCCGAACGGCGAGTTGAGAAGCTCAATCGTGATCATGACAAATGATACTCTTTGATGCTTGTCAGACATTCGAAAGAGGTGGCACCGTGAAAAAACTCTTTTAAGTGTTAGACCCTGCCAGGAGTTGAACCCGGGCAGCATTGCGTAGTAGTCCAATGCACTAACCACCACAGCCACGGATATCTTCATCCGCTTTCGATAAAGTCCATGCTTTAGCTTCATTTAGCAAGACTGGGATGATAATAGTCTTATATGGAGTCTCCTTAGTCGACCGGGAAAGGGCTTTACTACTCAATTTCCTTCTTAGCACAACAAAACAGCGATGAGCAAGAGTAATCCTGACGAGATGTCATTTTTTTGCCGAGTTAAACAAACTCCTTTACTACCTCAAAGTTGCAACTATCTATTGTGATGTTCTGTCCAATTCGTCGATGTTGAGTGTTCCTTTTCGTTGACAGCATATACTTTGTTTTGCCCTCGTTTACCGCTGAACCCATTTCAGCCGCTTCCAAGTCTATACTCGCAAATGCATTGGCAACAGCTCGCTGTGTTTTACCAATGATGTCAATTTCATCGGCGTATGCAAGCAGTTGAACGGACTTTTGAAAGATCGTTCCTCATGTGTTGGCTTGTGAGTTTCGAACAATTCTTTCAAGTATGATGTTGAAAAAGTTGCATAACAGCGCGTCACCTTGTCTGAAACCTTTTTTGACATCAAAGTTCTCGATGAGGTCATTACCGATCTTATTGGAGCAGCGAGCTTTCTCCATCGTCATCCTGCACAGACGAATGAGTTTGGCAAGGATGTCAGAACTAGACATGGCTCTATGCAGTTCTTCCCTACAGATGCTGTCATAGGCGGCCTTGAAATTGATGAACAGGAGGTGGTGAGTATCGATTTGGACTTCTTGGGTTTTTTCCAGGATCTGCCTTAGTGTGAAAACTTGGTCTGTGGTGGACTTTGCTGGCCTGAAACCGCACTGATAGGGGCCAGTCATGTTGTTGACGAAAGGTTCACATAATATGGCAGATTCACAATGATCAAAACCTTTATCAACTGAGTTACACAATACCGACAATTTTATTGATTGATAGTTTTATCAGTTGTCAATTGAATGATAATTGATACTCGCAATAGGGGTATTAAAACTTGACTTATGTAGCTGATATTCACTTCACTATTTCCATCAAACCTATAGAGTATCGCCTTAATTTTTGGTGCGCACTCTATAGTCAGCTTAGTGGTACTATTGCTCAATAGCCTTCAAAGAAATCAGAAAGCAGATTTCTGGCTGTGGATTTGAAGCTAATACGAAAACATGTATGTTGTGGGTTCAAATACTAATTGAAGAATGCAATTTTTCCACAAAAATAACTGTTCCACGTATTCTCTGATATTTGAAAGAGAGCTGGATATTTTTTTCTTTTTTTGAAAAATGTGTAGCCCTAGCATACGTTTCTCCCCCATACCTTGTATACCAGATTCTTCACATTTGTTAAAGTATCACCCATGCATGACTTCGAACGTTAAAAATTGTCTAAGGAGACCAACAACATCGAGACATTATGTGGGTGCATTGAAAAGTGTCGCACGTATTGAACTCCAATTTGCCTAAACATTCTATTACCATGGATGATTGATTTATTCCCTTGACCTTCCAATATTCATTTATCTTAGGGAACCAATCATTCTTAAGCTCTCCTAAGGGATTCGGTTTAGAACCCCGAATGCATTGTAGGCATTTTCAAAAATTTTCATCGTAACGACGTAACCATAACGCATTTACGTGCCATTCGAAAATGTCTATACTCTCAAGTATATATGTACATTTATAAATGTAAGTAATGTATGGCCTGGCCTGTTACCCTTTTGTAACAAAATGAAGCACATGAAGGACGAAAAGGACGAGAAGAACGAGCAATCACATTAAGTAAGAACTTCTTCGATTTATTACTTCGTGTTCGAAATTGATTCTGTTTTTTCCGGCCAATTTTATGATGGCCATTTATTTACTCGTTTGCTATGGCATCGATACGAATGGCATAAAACATACATTAGTCTCAAAAGAACAATCTGCGAACAAAAAAAAAGTATATAAATATGATCCCGGCTAACAGATTGATTAATGCCCATTAATACATTTAAACTTTCTCATTAAAATCTCATTTGCAGCACACTTCGATCGCTCATAATCCTGCTTCTAATGCACCTTGCCTCCTATCTTAAACGACACGATACGGCATCGACAACTACGATGATGACAGCAACAACGCAAATGACGACGACGGCGAAAAATCTGCGATAAGTGGAAAAGTTGATGGCAAAAGGATAATGCCTCGCTACACCATCGAAGGAGCAAATCGCGCGTAACACATGCACACAAGGACAATATATGTTATAACCATAAATTCACGATTAAAAATGCATTTAGATACTTTTACGAGAATGTGTGCCAAAGAATATATATTTTTCACCTTATAATTCGGAAGCAAGGTCGTAAATGTTCACGATAGCGCTGACAGCCACGATGACGACGCTGAAGGTTCCTCCAAGCCATGCCTGCACTCATACGAAACCGCCACGAGTAATTTTTGTTGTGATTTAGCATTTTTCTCTTCTGCACTCCACCCCATTATCATCGACATTTTCGTGTAATAAAAGACGGAGGAAAGGAGTTCAAGGACTCTTTCTTGTTTTTTCCTCTGCTGCATGCGAAGCGAACACATTTTAACCGACTTTATGCTCCACACCGCCACCAAGCGGTGAATTTTATGAAAAAACGAAAATAATTAAAATACAATTAAAAAGAGATATAACTTTTTCCAGGAGTTTTTCGACAGTTTTCGTCTTCTTTTTTTTTGATAAAAAAAAACTGCAAGACACCGACAATAAGTACCTACCTACCACCGTCAGATGGCGGAAAAAATATCGAAAAACTTTAGCCCTCTGACTCTGACGGTTCGGTGGAGACTTGTCGCCCTAACGAGATTATATTTTCTTTTATAAGTTAACGATGCTTTGTGAATTGTGAGTGATGTAGGACTTATAAAAGGTTAACTACTTTCAAAGGAGTTGCTTGACATTGAGGTGTTTTTTTGATGAATGCGAATGCTGAAGTATTGTTGACTTAAGAGCTCAGAAGAAGAAATAGCTCACCACGTTCTTGGAATCAAGGCCTTGAAACAAATCTGCGAACCGATTCTGACCTATAAGTCTAAAGTTCGTATATTATTTTCGTTGAAAAACAGGAAAATCCTGCGAAAATTCAGCTTTTTACAGGATTTTTTTTCTCCAAAAAAATAGGATAAAAGCAGGATATATGTATTTTTATTAGTGAAAAAGTTTCAAATATAGGGTGGCTGATGAAACATGCTACCAAAAGAAAACGTAATAACTTTTTGTCTGTATTATCGATCAGTTCCAATGTTTTTTTACACATTGGCATTTAGATTTAAGAAAAATAGACGATTGGGACGGTAATACTATCATGCTTAGTTAGTCCAAGGATAGCTTAGGCGTATGCTTGGTGGTATTCCTCCGAGCGGATGGTCTGTGATGAGGCCAGTTTACTCTTTTGCTGAGCCTCGGAAAGTCACAAGAAGGTCTTATCACCGAAATTCTTCCGTTAGAGCACAAGATACGATTGCTGCTGTAGCTGTTGCCATATAAACCAATCCTAGCGTTTTGGCCCTTATCTGCTTAAACTTGGAATAAGCTGAAAATCAGCTAATTTGAGCGTATTTCCATACAAAAATCAAATAACAAGCAAATTGAATACAGCAGACTTCCCAATTCGATGCGAATTTTGCCAGAAGATCATTCGAATGATGGAAGCGGACAACAACATGTTAAACCTCATTTGTTTTAATCGGTAATAAAGGGTGATTCACTAAGACCTGTTTTTTTTTATATTTAAATTAAATACATAAAATTAATTTGGTAACCAGCTGGCATGGCCAGTTACGAGTGATCTGAAAAAAAAACTTATTGAATAAAAACAAGTCTAAATGAATCACCCTTTATATGAATTAAAAAAAAGAAGTTATTTGAGTTTCTTAATGTAGCAATACTCGTCAACCACCCTGTATTTATATACATACAAAAAACAGAGTGAATAAAATAATGAATTGGTTCAAATCCGTGATCATTTCATTCGTCAGCTTCGACCTATGAGTCGTCTTCAATTTGCTCGATTCCATCTTCGGTGCGCACAGTGTATTCCTCTTTCGAAGTAATTTGTTAGAGCATATAAGCCAGATTTTTTATGAACTCGTAAAACTCCAGACACGTCCAAAACAGGATTAAAGCAGGAGTTTTACAGGATCTTAGGCGTATACGCAGGATTGTGAAAATTTCGCAGAATTTGGGTTGGAAAAACAGGAGTAGCCTGCGAAAAGCAGGGTTCGAATCGTGTCCTCCGTGAACGAATCGGCTGTCGTACGAACAACAATTACGTGATTATTCATACGAACGAACGTATTTAGAATATGTCATACGAATGCTCACGGAATGTAATTTTTTAATTTGATGTGGTAATTGTAATAGAATAAAATTAAAATGGTAACAGTCCAAACGTCAAAAAAATGTCATTCAGAAGTAAAATTCGGCAAAATGAAACCTTTACAATTTTAAAGAGATAATTTTAGAAGCTTTAATGGACCCGGCGGCGTTGTTTTTTTGCCTAAGTTCTTCAGGCGAAAGTAGTGACAATGAAAAAATTGGTCGAAAACCACTAATGGAACAATCCACTTTCCTTACAAAGCAAAGCGTGAGCTCAACTGAAAACAATTTCTGAAATTATGTACACAGTATATTTAATTTACTAATCGGTTTCGTTTTAATAAAGACTCATTTCAATATGTATTTACGAAACTGAACTTCTGTGCACAGTACGGTACGGCAGTACCTCCACCTCCTGTTGTGTGTTTGGATGCATTGTTCAAAGATTTTTTTTTAAACTCTTGGTCTGCAAACACTTTAAACAAAATTTTAAATAATAAGTAGAGATTCAATAAATTAACTATATTTTCCAGCCTTCTTCCACGCTTTCGTTTCTTATTCTTACTAGGATTTAATTCTGTGGTCAAGCTTTCCCACTTTCTTATATTTAGAAAAAGCTCTGCCTTAACAAGTGTTTGGATGCAAGTTTTTGGCCAAGTTCGGGTGATCTCTCATGTACTCTGCCAAAACGATCTTCTGAGTGGAGTTTATTTCGTTGTAACTTGTCCTAAAAATGTATTTTTTTAATGCATATGTATGAATTAACATCCAAATAGATTTATAATCAAATTATAATTATTAAACTTACTTTTTTCGCACAACACAAATTACGAACACTGAAAACCAATGGAATGATGTTAAGATTAAACACGTTTAAACATCCGTTAAGCAAAATTACGTTAACGGATATAAGTTTACGAATGCGATAACCCCGAATACACATTTTATGAAAACGAGTTACTCATTCACGGAAGACGCGATTTCACCCCAGGACATATACGATGCTTACTATAACCAATGTTTAAAAAGCTCAATTTAAGTAGCAAATTAACATTGGTTAATTGTTTGTTTTATTTCGCAAATCTTCAGCGCCAAAGAGGTGTTTATTAAGTCTGGCTACACAACTATTTAAACTCTCACGAAAGAAAAATAAGTTGATCAGTTTCAGAAGTAGATGTTAAAACCTACTGCGAAGGCATAACATGGTACGGTGGTACGGCTGAAGAAATTGATTGATCTGGAAAAAACTTCTGTGAATCATAGGCAAGGGCAAAACTTTCAATAATACACAACTCTCCAATTATCCTAGACACAACCCATAGAGTTGATGAACACCTAACATCTAAGTTTCCTATCACTACGCCGATCTGTCTGTGTTTCGTTGTTATTCTTCATGTGCTCGCGCTGTGTGTAAGACATTATAAGGGTATTCATATCCCCTTTAGCGTGTGTAAATTAGGTGGTACTTTCTTGTAAGGTCTGTAGCACTTTGAAGCTAACAAAATCGTCCCTTTTTGTGTTTTCACATCGCCAAGACATGCTCTCGAAATTGATCATTTTAAATAACTTCCCAATAAATGCAAACCATCTAATGCTATTCCTATAACAAAAAATATTATCTAATTGCTTTGAAACAAAACCAAAAAAAAAATAATAACACCAAAGTAACTAGCAAAATAAAAAAAAAATATTTAAAGCAAAGAAAAAAAACAACCAACCAAATATAATTAAATCAAAACCAAATAACTAAATAAATTATTAAATTGAATAAAAAAAAAACCATAAATTGTTGTTTCTCGTTGTTGATATTTGTTATTGCTCTGTTTTTCTTTTTTTTTATATTTTTTGTCATGATTATGTTGTAGGACGAGAAGAATCAACTTCTTATAACCAATCTTTGGCTTTCTTTGGTAAGTTTTAACTAAATCGATGCAGAATTAAAAAGAAAAAGAAAACTCATCTTATAAACAAACTCAATACGATTTTTTAAATAAACATTTTTAATCACATTAACACACACGGCATTCGATAAGAGAAAAAAAAACAAACACACACACAAATACAACAAAAAACAATAATTACTACCAGTCCAATTTGTAAAGTTAAATATGAATATGAATTACCTGTCACTTCTGTAAAACATTTCAATAATTTCAAAATATGTATAATATCAATATTTTTGTTATATGTTTACACAATAGCGTACACTTTCATTAAATAATTTATTTTTGCATTCGTTACTTATTTTTTTCCTTTTGTATCTCTCTCTAAATATATATTTAAATCTACACATATGAATATATCCGTGAGCAAAGTAAAAAAAAAAAATATATATATATACATATATCTATCCGCATTGTAAACTTACTTTTCCTTTTCACAAAATCGCATCATATTCTATATTTTAATCGAAACCAAAAGCTAATAAAATCTCTTAAATAACTTTAAAATAACGTTTAATAGAGTACGTAGTTAACGTGTTTTGCGACAGAGATTTTTATTATTTTATTTTTTGTAGATTTTCTATACAAAAAAAAAACACTAATAGTTAAAATAATTTTAAAATGAATTTAAGAGTTAATTGTAGTTATTTTCTTTTGATAATGTTTCGGTAAAAATTCTAAGCACGATAAATCTCATAAAATCAAAGAAAAAAAAAGGTTACACTTTCTCTGTCGGGCCTTGTAATTGAAATGTATCTACGGACTGTTAAAATTGTGTCTATAGTCTCTCTATACAAAATAAAACACTTATACACAATATATAGTATATTCTTTTTTTTTTGGCCGTGTGTGCTAAATTTATAACATTAAAATACAAAACTTTCACTTAAAACAAGAATTAAATGCTTTAAATCTAGAGAACGCGATTAAATAATGCTTTGGGTGCTTAAACAATTTATTTAAAAAAAAACATTCAATATAATCTCACTTAAAAACACGACCCAATTCCCCACTAATACTGGAATTAACTAGAGAAAAGCCATTGGCCAGGATGCTGTATAGTAATATTTTATGGGTCCTTAGAGATATTGTACGCAGTACTACAATACCATATCCCCATGTATGTACATATATGTAGCATTTGTTTAAGTGACATTTGAATAAATATTAAATCATGACATTCGGTCTGGGGAATGAATGTACGAGTATGTTTTGGTGGGGATTATCGTTTGTAAATGTGTACTACAGTGGCAAGGGGCCATTTATGTTTTATTCAATGATGTGTTTGAATTTTTATTATGAAAATTAATTTGAAAGCGATTTTGAAATTATGATTCGTGAAAATAAATTATTTACGAGTACCTACGTATAAGACACATGTCGAGACGTTTCGCATTAAATTTTGTATATTTCTTGTTTTTATTGCCACCATTTTCATGAAAAGCTGAATTGGGTGTCTTTGAAAGAGAGAAATATTTTAATTTTTTATTTTACCAGAACATCGGAAGTCTGTTGTACTTTTTAAATGTACACGGTTATTGAGAGTTGCCGCAGTTTCTTTAATAGGCCAATGACCTGTCAGTTGCCGTAACTAAGAAATTACTTACAGATTAGCATAATACATTCTAATATTTCTTCGACCCAAGTCGTATATTCGGTGAGCACCGTGGTGTATTGGTTAGTGTTTTGGACGCATGCCGTTCCCAATCCAAGTAAACACATAAAGCTTTTTTTTCATGGTGCCACCTCTTTTGAATGTGTTACAAGCATTCAAAGAGTATCATTTGTCGTGAGGAGCTTCTAAAACTGTAAGTCCCTTTCATTCGTGCATAAATATAACACTCACACAGAAATTGTGACGAGAAGCAGGCCCTGGTTCAGCCCGAACCACCTAATAGCCCCCATACACGGTCCGACAAATTTTTCAAGCATTGAAGTCTGTCAGATTAATCTGATAGCATTGTCTGTCAGACGGTCGGATGGAAACCAAGCAATGTTTAATATTTTGGAGGCAGAATCAGGCATATCGGCTGACAGCTCTAACCGTCGATGCCTTATATTAGGTTAGGTTAGGAAGGGTGTATGATTGTTCGAGCAATCATTTTTACTCGGATCCATTTTGAATCCTCTCATAGTTTGGGAGTAGATCCTCTTTTTACCAACTCCCAAATCAGTTTGTGCTCTTGGTAAATCTAGGAAGATCCGGTATCTTTAAATTTTCGAGCTCTGCTATGTATGCCAAGAATCTATGACCTTATGTACGGAGGCGTCATTCTTGGAGGGCGGGAGTTGGATCGACTCGCTTTCTTCCTTTCATCTCCGCAGCTTTTACAGATATCGTCGGACACAGGCAGTGATTTGCTTGCCATATGACCATAGGTCCTGTGAATATTCCGGTGATTAAGCATATGGATAATTTATCCAGATGTAACATTGCCTTTGACCTATTAAGACCTTGTGGTGCCTTATGGCATTTAGTGCATTGGGACATTTCTTTTTATGAATATTGCAGCCTTTTCAATCGCCAGTAGTTCCGAATGGAACACACTGCATGCATCCGGTAGTCTGAAAGATTCCCGATTATTTAGTGTAGCTGAGTAGAACCCTACCCACGTACCTAAGTCCATTTTTCAGCCGTCAGTGATGAGTGCTATTTCCTGGTTTCTGATCAACTTATTTGACTGGGAAATAGGACTGGTACCTTCAAGTTGAAGTCATAGTGAGGAGTAATGTAGTCTGAAGTCTTGGTTAGAATTGTATCTCCTCAGCTGCTGTATTTCTCCGAGTAAAAAAAAATAAAAATATAAATATACGGCGTAAGCAGTCCTATATAGAACCAAGCCTAGCTTCTCGCAACCATTTGTGTGTGCGTGTTATTTTTTCCACGAAATGGAAGGGACCTACAGTTTTCTGCCGACTCTGAACGGCGAGTTGAGAATCTGCTCATGACAAATGATACTCTTTGATTGCTTGTCAGACATTCGAAAGAGGTGGTACCGTGAAAAAAGTTTTAGGTGCATTTGCTGGGATTGAAACCGGGCAGCACGCGTAGAAGTCCAACGCATTTACCACGTCCGAGTATCGTCGCATATCCATACGTGGTTTGTTTTATCAAATCGGATTATCTAAGTCTGAGGGCTTCCTTTGCTGCTGTGCCTTTGATGAACACGCAAAACCGTGAATGCGCTCCTTAACCCGTTTCGTCCCAAATGGCATATATCCGGATCCTGGATTTTGCAAATCTGACCTCCGATTCGTGATCAGCGACCCCAAAAACTCCTTTACACCAAATTTGGTCCAAATCGGTCGACTTTGTAAAAATCGTAATTTATGGCGTAGTTATGGCCGCCATCTTAAATCCGCCATATTGAATTTCCTTATTTTATCAGTCCTATCTTTTAGATAAATAAATTGTGTCCATCGCATTTGACAGACGAATCTGGGGTTAAAATACACCTGACACATGAAAGAACCCGTCCAAATAAAATATCATTTTAATTGTGGGACAGGACTGTTGCCAGGTGCACTGATTTTTTTCAGAAAGTTTACGCGCCTCCCCACTCTATTGCTCGAACAAGTGCTTAAAATCAGAATAACATTTAATCTCGTTCATAGAATTAAAGTTTGACGTGGTTTTCTAGCCAGCAAATATTGCAAATTGCCTATGTTGTCGAAAAGAATTTAATTTAATGATAATTTTGGAACTTACAAGCTTTATATTAACTTCACTTTTTGTGAGGGCCAAATCTGGGAATCGATTTTACACCCACTTCCAGATATCCAATCATGCTGGTATCTCGCAAACGTGATAAGCCCGGTGACAATACAATATTATATATTACCTATATGACTTTGTAAATACAATATGACGGGCGCTTTTTTAACTTCACTTTCTGTGAGGGTCAGATCTGTGACTCGATTTTACAACCACTTGTAGATATCGGATCACGCTGTAATTTTGCACACATTTGATGATATTGTTAATCTAATATGGCGGACACCCTAAGATGGTGGATTACTGTTATCTTCACGATCTCCTTAATATGGGTATAAAATAAAAGGGATTGACAAGTAGAATTATATAATCTATGTAACGTCATTCTAATTTCAATATAGTGGACGCCCCAAGATTGCTTACTCCCGTGAAGAGTCTCTGCCTGAGATACTGCAGCCTTCGTCGAATCTCCACTAAGATGTCATTCGTGGAGTTGATGTTTAGGCAAACTCCTTAACCACTTCGAAGTTGACGTTGGCTCTAAACAAAATAAAGCACAAAGAGCAGCTGGTTGCAAATCCTGCGACTCTTCTACTTATATTCGACACATCTTGGTCCCAAACCAGAACTGAACAATCGTAATAAGTTCAAATCTGTGAAATCTTATTTATTACTGGAAAATTGACATCTACTTAACCATATCGTTTGACTTCCGCTGTCAAACGCCAAAAAAGTATTACCCCCAAATAATAACCAAACAATTTAAGTAAATTTGAGTGAAGAATTCGTTTCTTTTTTAAATTAAATTCCAAAAATTAAATCCAAAACTTCCATAACCCAAAAAACTCATACGACCGAGAAATCTTTAAGGGCAAAGTTTAAATGTGTTCTTAAAACTGCATTACCGAACTTCTTTATGAGATGGGAGGGGATATGACGTCTAAAATAAATTCCATAAAAATTGTTCAAGAAGATTGCACGTATATAAAGTTTCCCCCCCCCCAAACTTACGAAAAGAAAATATGAAGAAAGGAAAAAAAAGCAACAAAACCAAAACTTTTCCGATTTTGTGCGCGAAAAATGTCATTTGCATGCAACATTAAACTAATCGATTATAATATTTATACGTGTATGAAGCTCCTTTAAAATAAAAAAAAAAAATTGACATAATAATAAAAAGAGCCTTGACGCAAATGTACTTTTAATGTGGTTTTCTGAATTCACACTTGTTTATAGTTTTGACAGATATACGATTTGATTTCAATAAAACAAAAAAAAAGATTTAACACCTTTTGACAGGGTTTTAAAATTATTTAAGGATAATTCGCTACTCACGCATTTAAGCTAGGAAAACGATTCAATTCAATTTTCAATTTTATTAAATTTCATTGGTTTGTACATTTAGATCTTCTATATACAGTAAAATCTCTCTAATTGGGACACCGACCGACGGCACCAAATTTTTTTGTCCAATTCGGAGGTGTCCCATTTAAAGAATGTTGTGCTGAAAATTTAAAGTTAAAATTCAATAACGGACCATTTAAGAAATGCGAAGATTATTTCCCTTTAATTTAATTCCATGCAGCTGCGAACATTAAATCCGAAACTTACTGTAATTCATAACTGTCCCGATTAGAAAAGTCACAAAATTGTTTTGCTTTCGAGTCGAGTGTCCCAATTGAGAGGTTTCACTCGAATTGTTCCGATTAGAGAAGTAACATTTGCTGAATTTTTTTTAATAAAAGGTCCCAATTCGGAGGTTTGCCTGAATTATGGGGATTTTAATAAAGTTAAATTGAGCGTCCCAATTAGGAGTTATCCCAATTTCAATATCCCGATTACAGAGAGTACGTATATTGTATAAACGCTCTTGGGGTTGACAAATAGGTTGTCCCTATTGGGAGGTGGTCCGATTACGAAGTGTCCCAATTAGGAGGTTTTACTGTATACAAATTTATTATGTAATTCCTTCAGGGTGAAGTTCGATATAACTCGATAACCGCTGGGCCGATTTACACGATTCTTTTTTTGCTATATTTCAGGTTTAGGCAGAATGAAAATTCCGGAAAATCGTTTATTCGTATTTTTCGCATTTTTCGCATTTTACGATAGGTCGCGTTGGTCCATGAACTAACTAGATGGGCTACGGGTTTATTACGAAGCCTAGGCTAGTGACATATTCTACTGCTCTCATTTTGCTGTCGTTCAGCTAGAAATCCGGTAAAAAAATGTTTGTATGATATAAGGATGAGTAGCAATAGAAACAATAAAACACAAAATCTCTACGCAAGCTCTACAACAGGCTAGTTGAAGGATGGCGTAATCTTGACACGTGTAGCTGCGCTAGACAGACTTGGCCACAGCTAAACCAACGTAAAACTTGCAGCCTGCTAAAAATTAGCAGAGCACATATCGGCATAATAGTTGGCGTATTGACTATAGGCAGACATTCCAACAGGTTAGGAATCCTCGCCAATAACTTCTACCACAGCTGCATGGATGAGGAGGAGGAGGAATCCCCTTATCATCTACTATGCAATTGCCCAGCTCTCTCTTCCTTGAGAAAAAAGATTCTGGGAGAGTACTTCTTTAAAGACCTTCAAGATATTTCGTTAACGGATATCAATAAAATATGGAAATTTATCCAACTCTCAAAATGGTTCCAGGAGTTTCGATAAGAGTCGGCTCATGTGGCAACACAATGGAACTACTTTCGTCTAAGTGAATCCTACCGATTACAGTTCATAGCCACCCAACCAAACCTAACCTAACCTAGTAGGATTAAGATTCTGGAATTATTACACTTAAAATCGAGTGCAGTTTGCTAAGCCACTAAGAGATCAAGATCAAGAGAATTTTTGCAAGAGAAACTTAATAACCTAAAGAAGTAAGTACCTGTTTGGAAGATATGTCTTGGTACTGGTGTGATTTTAAAAATTCCCTCAAAAAAAAAAAAAATAGCTAACATTACAAAACCTTTTTCACTGTGACCTCTTTTAACAAACCAATTTTTAAAGGCACATTCTTACAATTTACCAGAATGTCATTTCTGAAAATATTCACTGCATGCCAATGTACAGTGGATGTGTTGGTTTCTTATTTCTAGCTTATTTTTTTAGCTTTGTTGTCAGCAAATTCTCTGATAAGACTAGGCAAAATCTAGGTTTTCTGCAACTTGATTTTCAATGGACAGTAAGGCCAAATTAGTTAATCTTGTTTGGGACATGCCACTGTGTAAAGGTTCACATTATAAGTAACCTTCATCGAATATGGCTCCGTAAATAAACTAACTAAATAGTATAAAATATATTTTCTGTTTCCATTATTGTAAAGCCAATGACAATCGCCTGGATAGTTCGAGTTTTTGTCAAAGATGACTCAAACCCTTCATGCGAACAATTCGGGTCAAAGCGGTAAGGACTAAGGAAGTAAAGCAGACTTCGATGAAATTGGAAGCTGAAGCCTAGCCTTCCACAGAATTGTAGCGCCATCTGAAGAAAATAAAGGGCTCTACCTCTGAGTGTGATGATGAAATACCTGACCTTATAAATGATAGAAACAAAACTGTGGAACATCGACTCGTGTTGGCTTTTCAAGATCAACTCACTTAAAGTACTCCCAGATACTTTACATATGCACAGAAGAGAAAACAGAAAATACTCAAGGTATGTAAAAACATCCCCTTGACAGGGGGGACCGAATATCTTACGGAGGATTTTTCTCTCGAAGCGACCAAGGATATCTTCATCCGTTTTCGATAAAGTCCATGCTTCAGCTTCATATAGCCATTATAAGGGTCTAATATAGATTCTCCTCAGTCGATCGGGAAAGAGCTTTACTACGCAATTGCCTTCTTACCCCAAGGAAACAGCGATTGACAAAATAAATCTTTCATTTGATTTTCGACGAGATGTAATTTTTTAATGTTTTATAGTTTTATAGTTTTACCCAATTTGATTCGCTCGAAAAACAACAAACTTTCTTCCACTACATTCAATTATAATTATCATCTTTTTTTGCAAGTCGTTGGCGCAAAACTACTAATTGTGATTTGGCTTTTTCTGTTCGAAGAGCTTTGAGAGTACAAAATCTTTTACATTCTTGTCTTCTACGTATGGGTTTCTTTTTCGAATTATTGTCAACATTTTGACTATTCTTTACATTTTTCATATACAACTTTCCCCAGATAAATATCCAACTCGTACATGTATGTAGACGACGAATAATTATATTTCGCCAATTTTTTAAATTGAAATAAAAATGAAATAATCTGCAGTTAATTCCAGCAAAAAAAACTCCTTCATACCCTACACATACATATCCACAATTCACCTACATAACACAAAATTAAATTAAAAAAACAATTAAAGTCTCAGAAGCAATTTAAATGTTTCTTTTTTTGCCTTAAAAAAAACTGAAAAAAAATCAATTACTGAACAAGCCAATCTTCTTCCCATCCTCAATCCTGGAACTCCTTCAAAATCCAATAAATACCTTCCCAGCGCGCGCCAGACTGATTGTAATTTGCTATGTGCTCTTGCTCTGTGCTTCGGCTGTTGCATATGTATGTGTTCGTCTATAACGTTGCTCGTCCTTCGTGTTTGCTCTGTTTTTGTGTCTCGAATTAATCAATTGTATGAATGTAATTGCGATTTATCGCTATAGCTGTAAAGTATATGGGTGTGTGTGTGTCTGTGTACATACTCGCTTTGTGTGACTTTTAAAAATGCAATTATACACAGCATCCGTACGCTTAAGTAGAGTAAGTTCCTCTGAGCTCTGTTCTGATTTGAAAGGTTTTCCATCCGATCCTGGGTCGATTGTTGGGAATCCCTAGCACAATAGCTGCCACTTATACTCGATTGCACTCCTGTTTCCTTGTTTTATTTGCTTGTTGTAATGTGTTTTTGCCATTAGTAGTGGTACCCCGTAAATTAGACTTGTTAATTCGTGTTGTCGTACATGCATGCCATTCCTAGACACCATTTTTTTTTTCGCCCACTTGAAATAACGTAAATTTTTGTTTGCTCTTGTTTTACACAATTTTTCGGGATATTACAACATTTTCACGAAACCAAAAACCCTGCTGTTTAATTGAACAATTTAATTTCCCTTGTTTTTAAATAAAAACTAAATATTGCATTGTCATGAAATTTTCACATGTCCTAGGAGTGGAACGACTACAACTTGCGGTGGAACGATACGGAATTCGGTAATGTTAAGGATCTGCGAATAACACCGAACAAATTGTGGAAACCTGATGTCCTTATGTACAATAGGTGAGTGATTTCGATCCGATTATGTGTGTGTGTCTCTGTCTCTTACTGTATGTGTCTCGCTTTGTGTGTGTGTCCAAGCCACACATCAACAATAAGCCAATGAAGAGAAGAAAATAAAAAAAATATATTATGAATACTTTTTTTTTTAAAGAAACAAATTAAACAACAGTCTTTGAGAAGAAGAAGAAAACAAAAATAATTAACATTAACAAAATATTTTTAATCAAAATTAGTTAGATATGATTTACTACTGGAAATAATATAGAAACAAAAAAAAAAATTAATGAAAATTAAAGGTAAGGTAGATTGAAAACAAATAAAGAATTCTCTGGTTACAAATCGTAAAGGTAAAGACTTTAAAAATTAATTTGTAATTGAAAACCTTATAAACATGTGTGCACTTCTGACTCTTATATGTACATACGTATGTAGTTTCATTACTAAAACTTACAAAGCACTTGATTCGCGGTAGTAGCTTCTTTTAGCACCATATAAGTTAGCCAAGCTTCTTCTCGTTGGGTGGCTTTTAAATAATATTTATCGTTTCCATCAATAGTGGTAGAAAAAAAACATTTTTTTCTGTGAAGTATAAAATTACCATATACAATATTATCTAACGATTTCTAATATGTACTAAAATTCATAACCAAACAAACCGAAAAATGATAACAAATCTCATGGAAAAAACTTAAAGATAAAAAAATCTTAGTTTCAAACCAATAAACCTTAATTTCATTCTCTACCCCTCTGTAGATTAAATGTATTTGTGTCAAGTAACTACACTGGCCACTCCATAATACTGGACAATTTAACCCTACCCGAAAACATAGACTATATACTGTACCCAAGCCAAATTTTGACAAAAACTTTGGTTACTGTTCCCGATATATCCTTCTGGGATGACCTAGGTGCTACAACAGTCGTTACACTTCTATGGATGCTGGATCCAAAACTAATGACGATGTAGGAGGAGGTGATTTCTCAGATAGATTAAAACTAAAACTGTCTTTTAGCGTGTTTCAAGCGGAGATTATGGCGATTTCGGAAGCACTGTCCTGGATCAAGAGGAATGTAATATCCACTAACGATATTAGCATTTTCTCGGATAGTCAGGCGGCCTTGAAATCTCTGGAATCAGTCTCATCCACTTTTAAGACCACCTCCAACTACCGTTCATCTCTTATAGAGATGGCTAAGCAGTTTAACATTCACCTTTGCTGGGTGCCGGGGCACAGAGACATTCCAGGGAATTGCAAAGCTGACGAGCTCGCTAAGATAGGAACAACAATACCCATTCTACCCGATAAGAAACATTTAGGTATGCCACTCGCTACTTATAAACCAGCACTCAAACTTGACACAGTCAACAAAACCAATGCTAGATGGGTAGGTGGAACTACCTGCCTTGAAACAAAGCAAATCTGGCCTATATTAGATCTAAACCGCTCTAGATACCTTTTGTCCCTAAAAAGACAACATATCAGTATGATTATCGGTGTCATTACAGGACACTGCCTTATAGGCAAACACGCTTGGCGTCATTTCGAATGACTTCTGCAGAAGATGTAGAGAAGAAGAAGAGAAGGAAAGTCCAACACATCTCCTCTGCTTGTTTCCGGCTCTTTCCCGTAGTAGAAAACTACACCTAGGAGAATACTTCTTCGGGGATCTAAGTGATCTAACACAAAAAGACGTAGGAAGCCTTCTTCGCTTTGTACAAAGCTCCAAATGGTTCTCTTGAGTAGCGGGGTAAATATCCCCAAGATCCTTGGTATCACAACGGGCCGATATATGCCTAAGTTTGCTGGTACTTGTTACCGGCAGCCACTGCTACCTAACCTAACCTAACTGTATTTGTGGATACATTTCTAGACCACCCCGGTTTTGAGTGGATACCATGGATTTACCACGATATCTCGAAATCAAAATATCGAAGAAAAATTTCGAACAGCAAAAATTTAGAAATTATTACCATTGTCTCTAAAAAGTGATATCAATTCTATATTTATTTATTTAGAAAAGTGTTTGATTCACTGTTCACGCATGCAAATGGGTTGACTCAATACAAACAGGGGCCGAATTACCGCATCCGTTAACGAGTGAGTGAGTAGGACTAGGATATTACGATGTATAGGGGGAGAGCAATCAGTATTTAATGGAAACACTCAACCACAGTGGTTTAACTTCTCTACTTTAAATAGACACAAAAACTGATTGTCATGGGGATGTATGGATAAATATAAGATAGTACTATTTATGGAGCGGGTTCAGCAAACACAGAATGCAATTCGAATTGAGAGTGAGAAATGTGGTTTGATTTGAAATCTTGTGGTGTTTCGAGCAAAATTTGTAATTAAAGTCCATTTACTGGAAAATTTGGTTACGTTAAGATTTCAAGGAAGTGGTAACCCAATTACACAGTTTTTCACTTAGCGAAGTAGAGAAATCGATTGCTCTTCAAATATCGCATATTCATAGCATTAATCTACTTACCAAAATCAAGTTTTGCGGTCTAACATAAATGAGTGTACACACTATTAAATAAAAATTATATCTCGAGTTATGTGTGAAAAGTTAAAAACCCTACGATTTGTGACCACAGAAATGTTTGTTATTTTCTTGCATTTCTTATGAAAGTTTCAAAAGTATGATATTAAAATAGTTGAACAAGCTTTTTGTTTGCATTTTCCACTCGCTATTGTGTAAAAGACACTTTTTTTTTTTTTGTCTTATTTCAAACCGTTTTTCTATTTTACTTTTTTTTTTGTTCCTTTTAATTTTCGCAATTTTATAGAAAACAAGTCGTTTAAAATACCAGCCGTTCATTACGAATTTATTTCTGTTCATTGCTTTTCATTTTTAAAACAAAAAAAAAGAAGAAATATATACTATTTACATACATATACATGGATATATGTACATATATTATATATTTTTGTGTTTATTTACAATAAGAGTAGTTTACACGCCTGTCGTCTAGTCAGTGGGAAAGTACATTGTCAGCTTGCCGTTGATGTGGGCCTTACAAAATTTCTAATCAAAAATGCCTTAATAAAAAAAAAACAAAACAACTTAAAAAAAAATACTCAACTAAACTTTAAAATTAATTTCAAAAAAAAATATTAAATATAAAACTTAAATGAAAATAAAAATAAAATTAATTTAAAGTTTAACTTATAAATTTGTTTAACCAGATATTATACGAGATTTGTTTTTCACGATTCAATCAGTGTGTGAACTAATGATTCACATTTTAGATGAAAACTTAAAACAAGTATTTACACAAAAAGAAGAGAAATTCTTAAACTAAAAGAATAAAAAAAAAGAGAAAACGATTTAAGGAAGCGCAAAACAATATGCTGGTGTAATATCTCGTTAAACAGTCGGTACTATAATTTATTTGTGAGAATAAATTATTGTATCGCACGTAAATCAAATCCCTCAATAAATAAACTATTAAATAAAAAATTAAATTCTTTGTTTTTTAAATAAAATAAAAAAAAAACACTATAAAAACAACAAATAAACGATAAAAATAAATCATTAAAATACCAAATTCGAATTCACTTAATTGGAGATTTTTGAAACCGATTAAATCACCGTGAGCTTGTGTCTATTAAACGCTTTCAATAGTTATTTTATTATAAAATATTTAGGGAACCTTAAATAAGCCGATTAAATGATAAATTCCAAATGCTAGTTAATGAGATTTTAAAAAAAAGGAAACAAAAAAAGATATTAAAATAAATCTTAAAGAAAACAAATAAAAGCCAATTACTGTGTTGCAATCGCTGAAAATTGTTAGTTTAATATTTAAATGGGTTATGCTAATTTTATGTAATTTTGTTTTTCTGGTTACATTTACAATGTTATTACTATAATATTACCAGCTTTTTGTGTTTTTTTGTACAATTGTGTTTTTTACATGGTAACATAGTTAATAGTGTTCAATTATTCACCATAATAATAATAATTCTATCGTTACACAAATATTGGCAAATTAGTCGATGTTACCAACGCGATCGATGTTAGCTTAGCCTTTATTCATTTGTCTTTTTATGAGATATGGTAAGGTTTTTTCTATGTTATTTATTTAAAATAATTTTTTTTTATAGATATATGATTTATTACAATTTCTAGGTATTGTATATATTATTGAAGCAAATTTGCAATTTTTTTTTAAATAGATATGCTGAGTAATAACATTAATAACATTTCTCACGCTACTAGACTTCTCCAAGGCCACCGACACAGTCAATCACAGCATATTAAATAATAAGCTCAAGATGTTATATGGTTTTTCAAATTCGGCTGCAAAATTTATTCTCTCCTACCTTCAGGGAAGAAAGCAAGCAGTCTTCTACAGTAATGCCTTTTCCGAATTCATTGAAATATTAGCAGGTGCTCCACAAGGTTCAGTTCTTGGTCCTCTTTTTTTCATGCTCTTCATTAATGATCTACCCACAATAATTAAACTCTCATTAGCACACATGTATGCAGATGATGTACATCTGTAACTGCGCTGTAAGCCTGGGCTAATTTCTGAAGCTATACTCAAGCTAAACGAGAACCTTCGCAGAATTTTGGATTGGTCTCAAGAAAACTTTTTGAAACTGAATCTCATTAAATCCAATATCCTTTGGAGATAACCCAATTGAGTATGTTGGCAAGGCTAAAAACCTTGGCATCTGGTTCAATTCTAAGATAAGTTGGGAAGATCATGTTACTTCTATAATCGGTAAAATGTATGGTTCTCTTAGAAATTTATCTGTTTGTCAAAGCTACACACCACTTAAAACTAGACTCATGCTAGCTAAATCTCTTCTCATGCATAGGTTCCGGATGTGAAATCTGCTGCTGTGTCAAAGCAAGTACTAACAGAAAACTTAATGTTGCGTTCAACAATATTACTCGATATGTTTTTGCCTTAAAACGATATGATCACGTTTCTGCTTACGCCAAAAATATTCTTGTATGCTCATTAGACAAGAACCTGAAAATTTTTCACAATTAATTGTCTTCACAGGATTATAACCTCCAAACAGCCTTTATATTTGTTCAATAAGCTAGTTTTTGTGAAGTCTAATCGGTCCCCAACGGTATTACTATCTTCGCACTGAGCGTCAATTTTTCGTTCATACTATTCGTATTTGGAATGCACTTCCCCTCAACATAAGAAGATCTTGTTATGCGAACTCTTTTCAACTCATTCTCTCTAGGCATATGGCGGATAGTTAGTCAAATCTTTAGCAATTTGTCACATACCTTTTTTCGACATCACAATGCTTACTTCCAAACATTGCACCGAACATACATATATGTAACTGTAATAACTTCAGTAGGTTTTCGCATAATTGAGTCACGTTACGAATTTGACGTGTGCACTGAAGGGTAGATTCGAATATCACAACTATATTAGAAAATGACTTCTTCCTTGCTTAACTTATTATAGTCGATACACTTCTACGCTGATAGCTCTAACAGCAATGATGGTGTAGGAGGAGGTGTTTCAGACACTTTCAAACAGATTAAAACTCAATTTCTCATTTCTCGTCCCCGATTACTATAGCGTGTTTGAAGCGGATTATGGTGATTTCAGAAGCTATCTCCTGGATCGAGGCGAATGTAATATCCACTTACGGTGTCAGCATCTTCTCGGATAGCCAAGCGGCCTTGAAATCTCTGGAAACACTACCTCCAACCGCCGTTTATTTCTTATAGAGATGGCTAAACAGTTTAATATTGACCTTTGCTGGATGCCGGGCACAAAGACATTCCAAAAAACTGTAAAGCTGACGAGCTTCCTAAACTAGGAACAACAATACCTATTCTACCCAATAAGAATAATACAGGCATGCCCCTCACTACATACAAGCTAACATTGAAGTTTGAAACCGATTCTAGATGGGAAGGTGGAGCTACTTGCCTTGCTACCACACAGATCTTGCCTAAACTTGATCTAAATCGCTCTAACACCTTATGTCCCTAAAAAGACTACATATACATAAGTTCGACTATCGGTGTCATTACAAGACACTGCCTTATAGGCAAGCATGCAACTAGGTTTGGCATAATTTCAAATGACTTCTGCAGCAGTTGCAAAGAGAAAGAAGAGGAGAATTGTATCACAAAACAACGCGCATTGCACAAAAGGGGAATTTTAACAAGTAACAAGAGGTACAGAAACTAATGTTACTTGTTAAAATTCGTCTTTTGTAGAATGCTTGTTGTTTTCTGGTACAGGCCCCAGCTCTTACTCGTAGTAGAAAACTACATCTAGGAGAATACTTCTTCGACGATCTTAGTGACCTAGCACAAAGAGACGTTTTTCGCTTTATACAAAGCTCCAAATGGTTCTCATGAGTAGGTAAATACCCTTGGTATCACCTCTATAGACCTAAGTGTGCTGGTACTCATTACTGGCAGCAACTGCTATACTTAACTTATTCTGACTTTGTTAATCACCTTCATCGCGGAAATCATAAAAAAATGCTTCCTCTGATCCAAACCATCAGACATCCATCCACCAATTATTTTTCAGTCCTTAAGTTCTACTTTGGTATCACTATCAGTTTCATGAAACTGATTTTGTTACGACGCATTCTTCAATGGACCTTTATACATATGATAGTCTGCTTCTGAAGCTTATTTCTACCCTCCAAAGTGGTAAAAGCAATCTATGTTAAAACAAAATATATTAGGTCAGCTTAGACGTATCAGCACGTGATTTTAATTGATCCAAGTAACGGTTTCACTGAAGGTCTATGCTGCTTACAAAAGAATCTATATGGGATCCTTTGGTTTTAAGCAACCAAAATGTGATTGCTTCTTTCTTTTTTGATGTCTGCTCCTGACTAGTTTCGGTTTATAAAATGTTTTTTCGTACTTTGAAATATGTTCTTTCTACTTTTGAAGATACAAACTGATGGAATGTAATGGCATAGAGAAGTACCAAAGTTTTGATTAAAAACTGACTTATGTTCAACTCTAATCCCTACAAAGTGATAAAATCCTTCTTTGTTATTATCTCTGCCCAGACGTCATATTTCCGCATGACAAACGTATATACAATCTAGAATATTTGTCAACATAAAAGTACCACAATCCTCACTAAACAGGACCTCAACTCCATTGCTACTTTTGCGGTTGTCGTTTGATATATTCTTTGAAAGAAAACAACAACTTTAAAACACCTCTGCAAGTTGCATTCAGTGACATACTTAGATAGTTTTTAGATCCTACACTGGGGAAGGAGGATGAGTTTGGTTATGACATTCTTGAACAGCTGACACAGCTGAGGTCGGTGGAAAAAAGAACACCTGCGAATAGTGTGTAACAGTAATCTCTCTATAAGCATTACAATATTTTCCAACGAAAACCACACCTGAGCATCAAGGTAATTCACTTTCAAAAGGCCGCACAGCCCAACAGGACAGCAGCAATCTGTACTCGTGTCCTACATAGCCGTAGAGATTTACTTAGTAGTTTTTCCATTTTCCTTTAATTTCTCTTTTTTGTTTCATATCCTGTAACATTCATCACTTTGTGCTGGATGAGGATACCACCGGAGAAACTTTAGTTAACTATTTAAGTTTGATCTGTTATAGTTTCCGTTCGCATCTTAATCCTGGAAAAAGGATTCAGCAAAGTGTGGATGTACGATGTACGATGTTTCGATTTAGCGCTACGGATATGTGCATGCAAACGATATTATGTATCATTTCTGTTAGAAATACATTCCTTTCGATATCCTTCACTAATTCAGGAAGAACGAATCCTGATAGCAAATACAAGAGAAAGGAGAAAATGCATAAATGAGTTATCCAAGTTTGTGACTATGGCATCTTTAATTAGCTTTATATCCTTTCCAAAAACAAGCAACCACCATGCTGAATCCAAGAATCGATATATGGAGATGTAGACATGTTCCAGTTTCTTTTTTTTTACTTCTCCATCCACTCTGTCGCTCTTTATTGAAGTGAAAACGTGCCAAACATGTTAACACAGCGAAATGTAATAAAAAACAACATTTCTTTCAATTTCTCAATTGGAAAATGTGTATAGGGACGAGACTACACAAAATACAGCCTCTGCCACCCCGCTGGGGAGTCATTCAAACAAGTTTCAAGGATACTAAACAGAACTATTCCATTGGACTTAAATCCTCAAAGCATAGTGAGACATCGCGAATAAAAAACCACAAAAACCCACCCCACCTCCGCACCGTGTGGTGGTGCTGAGCCTGACCCTTCTAATTTGACCTCGCAAATCTTTTACACCAGAAGATAGACTGTGACTTTTTGAATAGGTTCGCGTGAGTTGTAGGCCTACAACGCAACGGTACAATACAAATAAAGTTATTCCTTTGAGAAATTCCCGCTACTTTTAGTACCTTCATCTTTGGCTTCCATTGGGGAATAAGTGGAAGTTAAAAAAGGAGCGGTGTTTACCTTCCTTAGAAGGAGAATGAATGAATCGAGAGCGTTGTGGTAGGTCTCTGCGGTTCTGTTTGTTTAAAAGTTTTTTTTTTTTCCTCTTTTTTTTTATATAAAATTAAAAGGCTTTTAGATTAATTGAACAGGATGGGAAGACAACGAGATTCATTTTACACATTCTTTTGGAGGTGTATTTGTAGCCGCTGTGCTCTTTTTGAGTAATGAGAGGGTAGGTATGCTGTTTTTTTTTTCCTGTGTGTGTTCTGTGAACTGTGCACTTAGACTGCGGGTGCATATTAAATGGAGAAAAAATGATGACTTCGTGAAGATTTTTTTTTTGACTCAAAAAAGGTTGCCTATTTTCAGTAACTTATGTATATTGAAAGTAGTTGGATTTTTGTTTTTGTTCGTAGCTTATTACGGGACATAGGTTACGTTCACGGTGGTGGAAGGGAACTTAAGGATTTGTTTTTATTTTCTATATAAAGGATCTCCAAAGAGTTGTTGCCCCCTTAATTTTAAATTCTCTTTTATCCCTAGAGGTTTGAACCTGATCTTTCGTTTAATAATGCAGCTGAGTTATGGTAATTAAATTGTTTACAGTTTCTGCTTGAACATATATTTGCAGGAATATTTGGGAACTTTTACTTTAACTTTTACTTTAGGTACTAGAGCAAAGTTGTTCCTATCGAAAGTGAATCTAGGAGAAATTAAGCAACGCTGCATCATATTTCGCTGAAGCTTTAACGAAAAAATGACTTTTCACAAGCACACGTCAATTTTATAGACCGTACCTATCTTGAATCACTATCAGAAAGACGCAACATGTCTGTATTTGGTTTTTTGTCAGATTTTTCTATCACTATACTCTGTTCCTCTGTGGTCGCCGTGGCCGTGGTGGTTAGTGCGTGGTGGTTAGTACGCATGCTGTTCGGGTTCAATCCCAGCCCGGGACCAACACATAAAAAAGTTTTTCACGGTTGCCACCTCTTTCGAATGTCTGACAAGCAGTCAAAGAGTATTACTTGTCAACGAGCTTCTCAATTCGCCGCTCGGAGGCGGCTATAAACTGTAGGTCGCTTCCATTCGTACAAAAATATAACACGCACACACAAATGGTTGCGAGAAGAAGGCCCAGGTTCACCCTGAGCTGTAGCGCCACCTAAAGTAAGTATACTCTGTTCCACAAAAATTGTCAGTACAGGCCTTATGGGCGAGGCCTTTTTTTAGACACTGGTGCTTAGTGTTTTTATGGCACTCAGTTAGCAAGACTGTCACTGAAACGAAAACCAAACCACTGACATACTTAAAACAACCGTTATATATCGTCAGGTCGAGTACTTCTGGGACTACCCTTGTATGCACATGAGTTTTTAATAAGGAAGTTCTGGCTAGCAAAAATCTTTTGTTGATTTTATCACTGGTTGAATAAAATGTTTGTGTTTAAAGAGTGAAGTACTATATGCTTTAAAAGTGCAAGAGACATTAAATGAAAATAAATTGAAATAAGGGTATTATATTTTCAAAATGCGTCAAAATCGCTTTTTTAGAAAAGTGGGGTCCCAGGTCCCATCGCAGAAAAAGCGTCAAAATGACGTAAAAGTCTCCCAAATGGCAACGCTGATCGTACGGCCATATATATAATATATGGCCGTACGATCAATATAAACATCAAAGCAGTGTTACCATTACTAAATTAAAGCAAATCGTTTCAGCTTTCTCTGTAGTTTTTGTCAAAGAGCTTAGAGATTTTGTGCTTTGATTTTGTTGCCGCTTGATTTTTGTTCCAGTTTCTTGTTTTTTTTAAAGAAATCCGTAAAATGCATTTAAACATTTTTTTGCTTATTGAATTTTGGGTGCGGTTTTTATGGTTTTTAGCTTATATCTCGTAAACAAAAAAAAAATACAAAAATACAAATACTTTCTAAAATTTCATCCAAATAGAGGTGCGTCCACGGTAACCCAGTGTGAGCTTAAAAGAGGTACAGGTTTATGTAAGCTATTGCAACCAGACTGAGAGGCAAACTTTTTATCTTCCCTGTACTGACAATTTTTTTGGAATAGAGTATAGATGTTTTTAGAGTATAGCTACACTATACCCGATTTGAATTTATTCCTAACTATTTGCATTATTTAGAAAAAATGATTTTCAATAGTTCAAATCGATTTTAGCCATAATTCTGAAAGTTCTGGCTCCGGTTAACTACCTCCAGTTCCATTCACTACTTTTAGAGGGAAATTTCGAAAAAAAAAAATCAATCTGTACGGGTCGCCAAACCGTAGACCGAGGTCGACTGGTCGAACGCGAAGGCATTTAGAGTCGACCCCCACGCATATGCTATAGATTAATACATTATAACAAATACGCAAAACTTGAATATCATTCTTAAAAAAATGTGCCAACACTGCACTCCATCCCAGAAAGCGTATGCAATGGAATACTGCATGTTCTGTGTCTTCTTCCTTCTTGCCTAAAACGAGGTAGGTATTTCCGCTACCCGCCGTGACCATAATAGGAACTGCACAAGGTGGAAGTTACAGTTTCCGTGCCAAACGTCGATGGCTCGGATCAATCTGTAGGTCCATCTGCCGTTCGTAGTGGTGTCCCAACGAGCTTGTCATTGAAGTCACTCTTTCTTCTTCCTTGATCCTTTTGATGGCCGTCGCTTCTTGGTTACTAGAAGTTCTTTTATTATAGACTCTTTGCATCTTGTCCGCTAGGATATCGATGGGGACCATACCTGCCACGTACGCTAACTCGATATGTTGACGATAACTTTCTTCTTGATTCCCTTGTCGCTAGGCTACCCACACAAACTGGGGCAGCGAATAACAGGACTAAGCTTACTACCTTGGATATTAAGTTTCTGCTAACATATTCGGGTCCTCTGATGTTTGGCAGTATTTTAGAAAGTGCTGCCTGAAGCTTTGGCGCCTTCCTTGCAGCGCTGCTTTTACGCCTGTTATTTTTCTGCGTCAGCGAGCCTGCACTCTTCATCGAACCAAGGATTTTGTGGTGGTAGTCATGTGAAACCCAGCTAGCTGTTGCGTTCTCTGTAGGTTCTAGCGGTGTCTTGCAATTGTACCTTTTCTCACAGAATTTTGTTGTTGTGGCATTGTGGATATCCGCATTCGTATCTTGGCTACAATGAGATAGTGGTCCGAGTCAATGTTGGCTGCTCGGAACGTTCGGATATCCAGAATACTGGAGCCGTGCCTGGTGTCCATCGCAATGTGGTCAATTTGGTTGAAAGTTTGTTGATTCGGAGACCGTTCGTTTTCGGACGTGGTGTCGTATAGGCTGTGCTTTCCAACCGTCTTACCAAAGATGTCTTCTCTTCCTATCTTGGAGTTAAAATCGCCCAATACTCCTAGGTATTTTAGAGGGTTTTTCGATCTGATAGTTTGACTTCCTACCCTTATGTCCACGTATTCCACAATTTCCCGGTTGATTGATAGGACCGCTTTCGTTTCGTGATCTGCTAATTCTAGACCGGCGGATATTAACCAGTCTTCGATGAAGTTGATTGTTTCGTTCATAGCTCACTGTATCTCGCAAATGTTTCTTGCAACGGTAACAACGGCGATATCGTCGGCGAATCCGATTTGTTACTCCTGGTGGCAGTGTTAATTGCAGAACTCCGTCGTATGTGATAGTCGAAAGTAAGGGGCCCAGTACCGATCCCTGTGGGACTCCCGCGGAAACTTTATAGTACTGTTCTACTTCTTTGGTTTTATATCTCATCCTTCTATTGCTGAAGTAGCTGGATCCAATCTTTCTCAAGTAGTTTGGCGTATCTATTCTGACTAGTGACCTTCTTATATGTATTATCTTCCAAGTAAAAATAATAAGTAGGCAGCATGCGTAACCAATTTTAGCGAGAAGTCGAACACAGCCTAAAAATTTGGCCACCCCTTATCTTCAGGGCGAATTCTGTATAACGTTTCAAAAAAAAAACTTTTTAGCGGGTATTAACGTCATGGAACGAATGCAATCATCAAGTTTCCAAGTTACTTGGGATGGGCGTCAATAAGTTAGTCCATTAAGACTTTCTTTATAAATATGATTCGATTTGCTGACAAATATAAGTATAAGTATCTTTTAGATATAGGTACTGTCCTGCTTTTGATACTCCAAAAAAAAACTTTTCTAGAGGCTTAGTAGAAAAGAATTTCCAAAACGTCTTTCACAAGGGCATCTCTTCACTATTCTATGAAAACGTTCACTAACTATGCAAATTTGCTTCATTAATTATTATTTTTATTAGCATTACGCGTAACATTAAAACAAAATCCAAGTACGACCGTGTTTTTTTGTTTTTTGTTTAAAAAAAAAAACAGGATATTTTATACATAAATGTAGGACTCATTTTTGTCCTAACACAAAAAAAAAAAAGAATTGGCTTATTCGCGATATTAATCTAGGGAATTATAATTATTATCTCTGTATATCTGTATTATGTATGTATCGTAATATTTATTAGTGCGGATGAGGGATTCGATGGCACGTATCACACCAACATTGTGGTCAAACATAACGGCAGTTGTCTGTACGTGCCCCCTGGTATCTTCAAGAGCACATGCAAGATAGACATCACGTGGTTCCCATTTGATGACCAACACTGCGAAATGAAATTCGGTAGTTGGACTTACGATGGAAATCAGGTATGAAAAAAAAACAACAAGAACAAAAACAAAAAACATACAAACAATATAAATCAACATTAGAACACAATCTAAGTGTGGTTAATGTTTGTGTGAGCAATGAGAGCAAAACGATGTTCCAAGAAACAAACAAAAAAAAAAAAACCAAAAATTGTGCTAAATGAACATTTATGTGTAGGTAATTAAATTTTTTATTTTTTATTTTCGGTTTATACATATTTCTTTGATTTTTTATTGTCACTTGATTTATTTGCTTGGCCCATTCATTGTTTCTTAAGAAAAGATAAAATATATATATAAACAAATGCTGATGGTGAGTAGGTGATGGATGCAAGGCATGTGTACATAATTAGGTTCGGGTTGATTTCCAAAAAGCTGTTTAAAGATGTCACCTCTTCCGAATGTCTGATGTGAGTATCTTAAAGCCTCGACTCATAGAATCTGTCAACGTCGTTGCGTTGAATGTTTACGCTGACGTTAGCGTTTGACGCAAAAAACCGTCCTACAAAGTCCGGCACATACCTACATACGTTGAGAGATGGCAAAAACAAAAAAACAAACATTTTCTTTTCAAATCGCCAATAGCAACCCGTGCGGCGCAACAGTGATGACAGTTTCTCAATGTCCTCTCATGCTTCCAATGAATGAGCTAACTCTCAATTTGTGAATGCATGAGCTTAAATATGTGAATATGTGAACACCCAACACACAACGCATTGAAAAAAGTAGAAAGTAAACCTACTTTCGGCGTCGATGCTCATATACATACATATGCATTGGTTATGGGCTACGTCCATAAGAATGCGTGTATTCTATCGAGCTGTCAGTTGAAATGGACTCAGTACCGCACTAACGCGGTCTATGGGTCTAGCTTCAAATAAACACGACTAGCTTCATTTATGGTTTAGAATCATTTGACCCGTAAAGTAAGCGTTTACAAACCAAAAATATTTCTGGTTACAAATATTGGTAACATTTAAAGGAAACAAGATCAACTGGTGCTTATTCTGAAAACCAGAATTTTTTGCAACAACATACCTCACTTCGTAGGTCATAATAGCTTCATAATAGCCGTATTTTATTATCGCCGTCATCTAATCCGGATCAGATCAACTCATAGGTTTGTGTGCATTACAACAACAATACGAGATCTTGATCAATTTTCGTGATCTAAAAATTAGTTCCACTATTTCTCACTAGGATACACTTTCATTTGTGAATGTTGATGTCTTCTCGACAATTGTCAAGAGTACATGTTGCCAGATTAGATAAAGAAATATTATTGGCAATCCAAATATCATTAAACGTTATTATGTTCGAATAAATTAATTTTCCGCTCATAATGATATGTTAGCGATGTTATAATGAAATTATAGCTTCAAAATATATATTGTTCTCATTTGGTATCTGTTAACCAAAATTAACAATTTCCTCCTTAAAAAAAAAAACAAGCGCATTAAACTTTCATTTAAAAGAAACTATTCATTCGCATGGCAACTTCGCGCTAAATGTCAAAAAGAACTTAGCTTGTGCAACAACCACAAGATAGAACTTAACCATTTTGTTGATCTGGACTGTTTTATTTTAAGCACTTGATCGGATAAAGATCATGTGGATAGTAAAACACATAGTAGCCGTGTTAAATGCCGAGTTAAATGGGCACAAAATGTATAAGTTGGACTACATCGAAATCCACTAAAACAAAATTATTTCCATCAGTTGAGCCCATGAGAATCAACAAGAACAGTATTTATGAATATTTTACCCTCAACCGATCTTCAATGTCTTTTCCTTATCCAGATTAGTATCAGAAATGACCCTGCAGCTAAAATCTCAGTTCCGAAGATATTCAAACAACAAAATCAGAAAATCTAATGTTATTCTTAAGCAGAACGATTTTCGAATAGGCATTGTTTAAAAAAAAGACATAATTAACGAGAGTCGAAGATCGATTATTTGAATAAAGAAAAATGGCCTAAAATTGAAATGAAGTAAAATCACAAGAGATCACTGTGCCAAATTAACTCTGCAGCAGTTTAACTGAAAGCTTAACAACTGATAGCTCAACTGAAACTGAAACAGAACTGATCATCTAAATGGGGCTTTATATATTAGTCAATGATCATCAGCAAAAAATTGGTCATTTGCTGCCTCAAACGACCAAGCTTGCCACCTGCTGCTGTATTCCTGAAGCTTAATGTGGCCGAATCACCATTAGAATACATTGCTACTGTTACTCCAATACGTTTGTTATAAGTAATGTACTTGTTCAGTGCAGATATGTATGTCCAACATATACGAAAGCGCAGGCTCTGAGGTATATTAGATTTTACCATCTTTCGATTTACACAATACAATTAGATCAGCAACAGAATCCTCAAGCACCTTCTCGTCCGATTCGTCAGCACTTTCTCCACTGCCACTTGAATGATGTTCTGCAATTTCTGCTGCTGTTGGCTCATATGAATCTTCGTCATCTTGGAAACTACTTCAGAATCAGTAGATACTCGTATGTACACAAATCCAATGCCGCTTCCACTTTACTTCAAATTTTGGCCGACGTAAGTCGATTTCGACGGGTCATTTTCAAGCAACAACACAAAATTTTCTGAACTTACATTTTTGTTAAATTGAACGTGTATTATGAGTAGATGCGCGGTTGACTTCATACACACAAATAAAAATCCATTTGGCTTATGCTAAGCATCATGCGCGCCAATATCAAAAAAAAAATGTAATTTATTTAATGCTATTTCCATTTAGTACTGAAAATATATGTACGCAGGGTCATTTCTGATACTATGGGACCTTCAATGTATAGAAAAACACTTTTGGTCCAGGATTTCGACCCCGTGCGTCGGAGTCATCCATCGAAAGTGAATGACGACGTACTTCGACGACAAAATAAAAGTCACTAAAGCACGGGTCTAAAGCTCTGCGAGCAAGAAAGTTATTCAACATTTTTTCACGAAATAGTATTAAATTTGATACTAGTTCCGTTGAGGGTTAAATTATTTGAAAATGTAATTGTCCGCCTCAAAAGGTATTACGGTTACAGATTTCCAGTTTCATTGTAAATTGTTTGAAAAGTTTAAAATACTTTTCATTTTCACCATAAATATGTTTTGAAATATTCAACGCAAACTAAAGATTATTTTTAACTTATTGCACATATGTACATTTGTTATCCTGATCCACACGTACTCAATTAGTTAATCGTTCACAAGTCATTATTACATTCATAATTGTAACCACCATCATCATCAGCATCAACATCTCACTAATCTCTATTGCTCTCTCGCTCTTTACAGTCTCATCTAGACTATATTTAGAGAATTTATTTATATTTTACTCATCAAAATGTTCATTAAACTTAAGCTCCCACAAAAAAAATAAAACAATGAAACATCAACAAAATAACTCACTGCGTTTTTGAGAATTGCAAAACCAGATTATTTATTTATTAAATAAGCTCCACAATCAACCGACCACACTCAAAATGTTTATTATTCTCCCTGCTATAATACCTTCTACTTATGATGCGCTATTGCATCGTCAGTCAACGGAAAATGAACATTTTGTTTGTGGTATTAAGGGTGCCAAATTTTTACTTATTTATTTAGAACATTTGTTTTTCCTTTTTTAGTTATTTTGAATTTTTATTTTTTATTTTTTTATAAAAAAGGTGTTTCGAAAGTAAATACGCTTCGAAGATTGTGATAAGTGATTGATATTAGCTGGAATAGGGTCATTCTGTTTGTTCACATGAACAAATGCTGTGGTGAATAGTGGAATGCTTTTTTCTACTACTCGCAACATTTCTACTATTCGCAATTTTTTCCACAATCGGCAACCTTATTTCTTTTTTTATTTCTTCATCAATTTCGTATCAGAGTTGAGAATGTGTAAGTGCTGAATGAAGTCGCTAGAAAATGAGACGCATACGGAAAGAAACAATTGCAATGTCAAAATTCTGGAATGAAGCCGACAAAATGTGACTGATTTTAGGCGCATTCATATCTCGATTCTGCTATTAAAGAGTGAATTTGCATGGGGAAAAAAACAAAATCCTTTAAATTATTCAGATTTCGCAGGTTTCCACTATATAAATGCGTTCGTATGAAGAAAATAAAAATTGGAACAAAAAATGTCTACTATCCAGGTTTCGCAAGATTCCTTTATTATCAGATTCCACGGTACACAAGTTTTACTGTACATATGTATGTCATGAATAGCTACAAACAATGTCTAAGAATCAAGAACTTCCCCATTAAGTGAAGTAAAAAAAACACTTATAGAATTGGTGGTTTTTGTAGACCATTTTCAATACAAAATGTTGTGAAACACTGTGCTTAATCACTTCTTCTTTTACACGTAATACAGTGAAACCCGTCAAGTTGGCCACCTGACGAAGTTGGCCAATATTTAACTGCACCAATAAAATTGCGTACAAATATTCATTAAAATACCTTTATATGTTGTCCAATGTTAACCTAAGCATATCTTGGAACTTGCCTACAAAATTGCATATTTTATCTCATCTCTCAAAAAATCAAATAACCTGCGAAAATTGACCAAGTGTAATATGTGATGGATTTTGTTCCATAAATGTTCGTTCTTGTTTTATTGTATGCAATATAGACCGTGGTGTAGTGGTAAGTGTGTTGAACTTCTACGCAATACTGCCCGGGTTCAATCCCAGCAAAACACCTAAAAGTTTTTTCACGGTGCCACCTCTTTCGAATGTCCGACAAGCATTCAAAGATTATCATTTGTCACGAGTAGCTTCTCAACTCGCCGTTCGCGGTCGGCAAAAAATTGTAGGTCCATTCCATTCGTGCAATTCGTTGTGAGAAGTAGGCCTTGGTTCACCCCGAACCGTAGCGCCACCTAAAGAAAGAAAGAGTATAGATATGGCTTTAATTCTTTGTCTTCACTTTTTATTAACTTCAATGGTTTAAGTGCTTTGTTTTTAGTGGAGAGCAAGCGAATATAAGCAGTGTTTCTAAAGATTAAGCTATGTAAGAGAAACATTTTTATTCAATAAAAAAACTACACGCCCTTATAAGTTGGGCACCTGTATAAGTTGCCAGTAATTCTTGCACCGCAGGTGACCAACTTACCAAGGCTTCACCGTATAAGTCTTTGCGTAGACTCGTTCAGAAGACTGCCTCCAAACACTTTGAAGACTTAGATGTCTAAAGTTGTCAAATGCGCATCAATGCATCAATCAGGTTGGATGACCATTTAATTTATTGTTTCATGATGAAATCGCTTTTCACAAATACTGGTTCAACATTGATTGAAAAGATTTTTTAATCTTCAAGTGGTTTTGTTGAGACATCGAAATGCATCGTCAGACACAAACATCACTTAAAACAGTAAATGGTATTCAGGCCCTTTGCTCCCTTTGCAACGAAAAAGGGTTTTTCAAGTATATTTTCTTACTAACTGTTGACGTCTGGCGTTGCCCGTGCCAAGAAACAGTCGCGTTACTTAAAGTTGATGGACCGAGTTGGTGCTGTCATTCCCAATTGTGTCAACAACTTGCTGCTTGCAAGACAAAGATCGGCAATGAAGATTAGCGTTTTCTTTTGGGAATTCGCCGAATTCTGTGCAGAATATTTTCGGCCATATAGTCTTTGTATTTCTGTATTTCTCCCGCAATTGTACTGGTAGGTACGGGGAACATGTAGATAAAATAATTGCGAACAGCGTTCGTACTTGAAATGAATTAGAACTGGCGGATGAATATTCAATTAACTTGTTCCAATGATCGTTGTTTTCCAACAAATGATGTACTATTCCATCCACTGTTCGTAAAAATATGTTGGACCACGAACGGTAATTAAAAGCAACCGTAAATAAAAGCATTCAACGTTGTTCGGATGTACAGTGTACATATATTATGCCAAAACATTTGATGGAAATATTCCAGATTGTGCAACTACTGCTTTACCTTCTTTCAAATTTTTTTCTTGTTGCGTTCTAAGTGTGATAAGTCGGAATGTCTCCATTCATCAAAGTTCTTGCAAAATCATCTGTTTGACGTAATAGAAAGAACGCTATTAATGTTGTGTTCTGTGGATTTCTTGGTCTCTCCTGTATGTATCCTGTACACGCCACACAGCTTCATTGCTGCTAATATACATATATATCTGACGATTTGATATTGAGATTTCAACTGAATTAATTCTTGTTGAAACTCGAAACACTGTCATATCACCGCCTTTATTGACGTTTTTAAAAAATGAATTTTTTGGATTTCACAGAATTGCAATACTCAACGTTGACATGTGTGCCTTTAAAGTTTTCGATAAAAGTGGTATTACAGTACTAACGGAAGCTGAATTTTTCTATAATACATGAATAGATGAGTCATTTAGGTAAATAAATTTAGAATTTGTTAATAATTTGACTCCAGCGCCACCTATCGGATCCAGATTTTGCAATTTTCTCTCTTGGCACTAAACCAACATGTCTATATTGTGAATATGAGTCATTTTGGTCAATAAATATAGAATTTGTTAATAACTTGACCACAGCGCCACCTATCCGATCCATATTTTGCAATTTTCTCTTTTGGCACTAAACCAACATATGTTGTGAATATGAGTCATTTTGGTCAATAAATTTAGAATTTGTTAATATCGTGACTCCTGCGCTACCTACCGATTTTTTCTTTCCGAAAGAACTTTATTCGGACTATTATGAACATTTTAAAAAGAAAATTAGCCAACTTGGTCTGGCTGTTCTCAAGTTATGCGCTCACCAACGAACTTCATACCATTTGTATTATATATGTGGATAAATTGAATCTATATTCATTGTCAAAGCCTTCCTCTTAGCCAAATAAGAGTCTATGTATTACATAGACTATAGTTGTCTCACTTTGATTGAATTGCAAGGCAAATAACTCATTGGCGAACAAGGCAAGACCGGTCACTCCATAATCTGAGATTTGGCATAAACGTCAAGCCAGTGAATGTGTTGTTATCATTCCAAAGAATGAGAATCAACGAGACTAATACTGTTACAGTGTGAAGAATTCGATGTATCAAAAGTTTAAGCTTGAAGATAGTCTTCCCACAGGTACAGCTAATATCAATCTATAAAAGATCCACACCTAAAGTAGTCGTTTTTTTTTCGAAACACCATTTACTATTGATTTCTAAAAAAAAGAAAAAAAAACTGAACCATCCGCTAATTGGAATCATGTGAGAAAATGTGGTTTGAAACAGTTTCAGACTATTTTGCATGGTTTAGCCAATGGATAAACTGCCGTCAGTAAAGACTCTTATTACAAAAAAAAAAAAAAATATACATAAAAGAAAATATTTTATTTTGATTTATTTTTGTTTAACACTTTTCATCTTTTAATTTATTTAGTTTTCGTGTATTCTGTACGTTTCCGTATCTTCCTTTTTTTGTTAGTAACTTTCTTTCTATCTCTTTATGTCCTTGAATGGGTTTGATTTTATTTTCTAAACAAAATCTAGTTGTGTATTTTAAACATTCACATTTTTACATTAAAAAAAAAAGAAAAGAAAAAAAATCAAACATATTCAATTATCTGTATATGTTTAAACTCTATGTATGTATATTTAAAAAAAACAATAAAATCTGAACAAAAAACCTTTTTGGCTTATTGCACCGAAAAAAAACTTAATCATAATTATTACAAACAGTTGGATTTGGTTTTGAATTCCGAAGATGGAGGGGATCTTTCCGATTTCATAACAAATGGCGAGTGGTATTTGCTTGGTTAGTAAGAAATTTCTCTAAAACCTCTATCTATGTATATAGTTGTTTCTATTACAAAAAAATATTATTTATATTTTTGTTTTTAATTTATTTTAAATTTTTTCTTATAATTTTGAATGCAGTAAAATGTAAAAAATGAAAATTTAGCTAGTACATATTTATTAAATATTTATTTTTGTATGATTTATTTATTTTGTTAAACTAGAAAATGTAATATTGTGTAGATAAATAATTTAAAGTAATATTCTAAAATGATTATATATCAAAAAACAATTACTAATCGCATTTATTTATATTACGAAAAAAAAAAAAAACAAATTAACAACATTTAGCTATGCCCGGAAAAAAGAATACAATCGTCTATGCGTGCTGTCCAGAACCTTATGTTGATGTTACATTTACAATACAAATTCGTCGTCGAACACTATATTACTTTTTCAATTTAATCGTCCCATGCGTACTAATATCATCGATGGCTTTATTAGGATTCACTCTTCCACCCGATTCCGGAGAGAAACTAACATTAGGTATGTACCATTAAAAAAAAAAATTAAAATATAATTTCTCTAATAAATATCAAATACAACATACATATAAGGTAATTTAGATTAGCGTTTCAGAGTTAAAAAAAAAAAATAAAAATCGACAGATGGATGAGTGGAGAAAATGGTAAATGTTTTTAATCAAACAGTTCAATGCTATTAAAAAGGAGGCAATCTGCTGTTACACTGATTGTTATATTTTTTTCTGTTTAATTTTTGTTTTTGGTTTGATCAAACTGTGAATGTAATTCGGGGAGATGTAAAAAAAACATTGTTAGATACGAGTAGATATTCGAGGACACAAATATGAAAAAACAAATATAATTTAGATATATTTCTGCAATTTACATATGTATATGAATTCACATCATTGGCTGATTGATTTATGATTTTATGAGAATTCGACTTGTATTTGAATTTTTTAAAAAATAGATACAAAAGTCGTATTCATTTCATTTAACATTTGTGACATGAAGAGTGGTATTGCATTTTGGACATTGTAATTTATTCAATCACTTTAAAGCAGATGGGATCATTTTGATTTGCACCAAGTGAAATGAGGTTGCCAGTGTTTGAGTTCAGAAAATCAGTATTACGTACTAGTGTCGAAATTCGGCAAAAACATAACAAAACGATACCGAAGCAATGAATCGCAAATTTTTGTTCACTTTGTACACTTCATTGGCTTCTCTCCATTTAAACGACGAGGTTATGATCAGAATTATAGGGATCGCAACCCTCCCACTTCACTGAATTCCTACTGGTCCGCCTGTGGGGTTCGCCGGTTCGACCTCAAAAAATATCTGCAGGCCTCCCGATTTTGAATCACTTCATTATCGACACCAAACAAATGCTGGTGTTTCCGCATTTGTGTGATCCAGGAGTTTTTAGGCCTGCCTATCTTACGCGACTGTAAGAGAACGTTGATTGCCATTTCCTTTTTGACGGGGTTCGTAGGATCCCCCCTTTGAACATGACAATACCAACTGAGCCAGTGGTGCTCCAGTTTCTTCGAAATGGGTTCTTTGACGTGAAGGCTTCCTCGGATTTTGGAACTTCTTTTTCGATCAAGCTTTGTTACTCCTACAGTCATGCGAAGCATCTTCATCTCAGCTGCTGTCAATTTGCACTCATACCTTTTGTGCATTGTCCATCATTGTGAACTGCATGTGAGCGCCGGACACACAACTGCGGTGTAGAGACATTTTTCGGTCACAGAAGATGGCAGAGTTTTCCTGCCACTTCATCCACCCTACGCTGACACGATGATTGATGTCGTCTCATCAACGGTTGCTTCGCTGTTGATCATTGATCTCAGATATTTGAACTTTTCAAACTTGGGAACCACCACTCCATTCAAATAAATGTCTGGAATGAGCTGGCTTGTGTCAGAGAATGGGCAGTACAGATACTCCCCAAACATCAAGTGCTCGTTGTAGGGGAAGTCTGATCATCACTTATGATGGCTCCATCGTCAGCAAAGAATAACTGATGCACTTTAGGATCCGTCACTTTTCCCTCAAGACCTCGTACTCTTTATTGTACTTGTACCTAATCTTTTGGTAATCTGGGACAATGAATTACTTAACTTACCGACTAGACCATGATTTCTTTGAAACCACAACTTTCAAAATGCTCTTTTACCTTTCGTATCGGCAAAGCTTGTGCTCTTTCGTTTCTTATTTTTTAAAAATTAATTTCTAAAAGCATTCTAAAAATGCTAGATCAGAGCTGCCGAGGTGAGTACTAAGGGAGTATTCTTACTGCTCTCTCAAAGACTGTACTCCCGTGCTCCCCTCGTCATGATTGTACTCTCCTATAAACAAAACAATTATTAATTTGAGTACATTTTCTTCAGTGAATAGTAACTTTGTTAAAATACTAACTCGATAACTTTAAATGTGTTTAATATTTTGTCACCTGAATTTCACTGAATGAATTCATTTTCCAAGTGTTAAATCCCTACACCATGTGATTTCTATGCCCCAGGCCGATGTCTTTTTTTTAATAACTTTTAAATGAAATACAATTCTATAAATTATATTTTATATGACCGAATATATGGTCTTTATCATTATGTACGGAATATGATGTTGGTCAAGTGGCTGGCTCTGGCCATGGCACAAAGGCGGGCTCTTTTAAGCACATTTATCATAACAATTCCACAGACGTCTGGTGTTATTGAAGGCAATTTTATTTCGAATGTTGTCCTAAAGCATCAAGGTTGAGGTTGGTTTGTTGGTGTGCACCTTTTCCTTCAAGTACGCCCATATGAAAAAATCGGAAGGGGTCAAAGGGGAGCCACTCAATATCACCACTTTTTGACGGAAACATTTTTCACAAAATTTGGATCGTAGCACGAACTGTGTGACATCGTCTTGTTGGAACCACATATTGATCCAATTCGGGCACAAGTGCAAGACATTTTAAGGGTATTCATAACCCCTTTAGCGCGCGTGAATTATACAAAAAAAAAAGAAGGTTTTCCAACATGTCCCGAAAGCGGCCACCAGTAATTGTTATAGCATTGCCTCAAGTATCCTTAAAGCAATATGACCCACTGATGCCGCCGACCCAAATGGCGCACCATGCAGTTACTCTACGAGGGTGAAGTGGTCTTTGGTGTATCAATTGAGGGTCTTCGGTGCCCCTGCCTATAGCGGCTATTCAGTCAAAATAAAATATGAAGTTAACTTTTAGAGTTTTAACAGGCTAATGCTTGATGTTGACGTTTAGTTTGTATTGTTTCCGTTTTGTACTCCTCTCAGATACAAAATACTCCCCTGCAAACGTCTAAAATACTCTGATTAGAATTTTTAAAATCGCAGCCCTGTAATAGATACTTAAAAGTAAATCTGAACTGTTTTCAGAAGTTTTGCATTTCCCTTCGAGTTTTTCATTTGAAATCTGGAATTCCTGCCATTTTGTTCAACTCACGTAGTACTAATTTAGGGAGTTTATGAGATATGAAGAGAAGACATTTTTTGAAACGAAAATTAATTGTTGTTAACGGCCTCTTCGTATTCTCGCAGTTTTTGTGAAGATCAACAGAAGAACAGAATAAGCCTCATCTATGACACACAGTGCTTTGCTAATATCCAATATTAAAAAAAAAAAAACACAGAGGACCAACTCGAAACGATGCTTATTTAAGTATAATTTTCTCTGATATGTAAATTATCGAGAGAGAAATATGCCTTGATAAACTTTTCTAATGTCGAAAACTGGAGACAGTTAAATTTAGATCAGACTTAGAGCCTCCGCACACTACGGACTTGCTATCGGCCGATAGCTTGGTCGGGCTCTTAATCAGTATGAAAATGTATGAAAGTGCGCACACTACAACGATTCGGTATCGGCCGATTTATAAGTTTGATGTGCTACACGATTGCCTTCAAACTAATGTATCGGCAAACTATCAGCCGACTACTTAATCAGTATGGAGCTCTTCCACGTGCGCACACTACCGATTATAAAGTCGGCTGATTTTGTCGATAGCTCAATTTGCTCTGAGTTTTAAATAAGTTTGCTCTTAGTTCTTGATATTTCTACGTGTATAACTATGGAACTATGGACACTTTTTGGAGTAATACAGTAATTTGAAATGCATCCCGTAAATTTTTCCATTCAATAACCTGTTGATAGGATGCACCCAATACTCTCGATTGTACTTCTCCTCCGCTGTATAAAAGCAATGACTACACCTCTGGACATTTTTAAAATCTGTTTATCGACTAGCAATAGCAAATCGAGAACTGTTGGCCGATTGTTGTCTAGTGTGCGCACTCACTACCAACCTATTTAATCGGCCCAGTTCGCGCACTAACCAGTCCAATCTGACCAAACTATCGGCCGATAGGAAGTCTGTAGTGTGCGAGGGCTCGTTTGTAAGTTGAGGTTTACGTCCACTTCTAACTGTGTCGCTATCTTAAGTCTCTTTCATTCTTTAAAAAAGAAATGCAAATGTACATAGATCACGTGCATGGTGCCTAATACTTAGAGTTCTAAAAAGCTATGTTCGATGCCCTGTAAGAGCTTCTTCTTATGTTATGCGTTGAGAATCAACTCCCATGCTTTTTTTTCGCGTTGGACTGGCAAAATCATGTCTCTGTCTGTAGATAACTCGTTGTGTTACTCAAGTTCGATCCATTTTCTGTTTTGATTTTTGTGTTTTTTGTCTGTAATTCGACTTTGACCTTTTAAAATTCAAAACTTAGCTGGTATCTCATATTTATCTAGTGTAAAATCACTATAACCATTGTTCATCAAATCAATTGCTCAAAAATCAGAAAAACCGAAGATTTATGTATATTAAGCCAATGATGTGTTTTATTGCTACCATAACATTCCTAAGTGACATTGTTTTATGTACGTCTTGTTTCCTGTAGTCAGGGTGGATTATAGCTTTTAAAATTCATTAATTTCTTATGAACTTTTATTAAAAAAAAAAATGGTAACCAAACAATTTCGGACAAAAATGAAAACCAAAAATGTGTATCTCTTTATATAATTTAAAATATTTACATTTAATTTATTTCTTATCCTAAGTTGTTTTTAATTTAATTATCTTTCTTTTGTATTATTTATAATATTTAACAAATTTAAAAAAAAAAAATCAAAAAAAAAAATCAAAAGAAAACGAAATATATTTTCCAATTTTTTTCTATTTCCTTTTTTTCGAAATTTTTTTCCAGGCGTTACAATACTTCTATCATTAACAGTTTTCCTTAATCTCGTTGCCGAATCAATGCCGACAACGTCGGATGCTGTTCCTCTTATAGGTACAAGATCATAAAAAAGGAATTTACTTAAAAAAAAAAAAACACAATTACCTCGCAAATGAAAATCAAAAAAAATTCAAACAAAAACACATTCAATGTATTTAAACATTTTTACAAAAAAAAAGACCTTTTCGCCTCCTATTTCATAAGAAAAAAAGAGAAAAAGAATTTTTTTTTAAATTTTCATTCAAATTTCAATACTGAAAAAAAAAACTCACAAAGACAAGAAAAAATACAAATTTTTCATATAAGTCCGTTGCGGTTTTGTGTGTCCTGTAGTTCCAACGTTGAGTTATATGAAAAATTTTACCAAAACAATTTATAGTTTACCTTCTTATTTTTTGTTTGTTATTGTTTAAACCGCGATGAATTTTTTTTATTTTTGAATTGGTACCATATGTAACGTGTTATGTTATAAGAGAAACAATTATTATTTTATTTCTGTTTCGGACTGCCAAATTGTATGCGAACGAACGAACCGTCTTAGAAAATTTTCTATACATGTTATGGTTTTTTATTTTTCAAAAAAAAAAAAATATTTTTTCTTTTTTCAAAAAGATTCAAAGCAGTGTATGATTTTTTTTTTTGTTTCTATAATTTGTTTTGTGCTCATTCCATATGTCTATATATATATATGAATTTTAAATGGGTGCTTAATGCGAGTATTTTTCCAAAAAAAAAAAAAAAAAACAACAAAGAAATGTTTGTTACATAGTGAAGAACAAAAAATTTGTGGTTTTCTTGTGTTTACGTTTTCGTTTTCTTTATTTTTTTAGTTTTTCATTCATTAGATGTTTATTTATTTTTCTTATGTTCTATCATTTCAAAACAAAAATCAGCATAACAATCGTAATCGACGCAACATTTTCAAGTGTAAATACAACTCATATATATCTATATATACATATATATATATTTATATACAAAAAAATATCCACATTCGAGTGTCCGAAATTCGTTTACCAACCATCAAAATCATCAGTGGCCACAGATACATCTCTATATGTATGTGTTTTTTGATGTTTAACAATATTTTTGATATTTTTATATTTATAAATGTTTTTTTTTCGCAATGGTGTTTATAAAATAAAATAAAGAAAAAAAATACAAAAAAAAAAAACTAACTTTCAGGACAAATGTCATTTGATACTTGGTATACTTGAGGAAATCTACCTACTACAGTGAGACAGAAAAAATATAATAAAATTAGTTAAAACACATTCACTTCGATTAGAAAAAATATCAAAAAAAAAAGAAAACATTACAACCTCTTCTTAATTATATATTAAATTTGTTCTTTATTTAAATATTTATACCACCTCGAATTGGAATTGTGTTGTAAGCTGTTTTAAGAGAAAAAGGGAAATATGTATATAAAATCCTTTATATTTTTACAGCAACCAGATTTAACCAGAATCGCATGTTCAATTTGTTTATTTTTTTACCTCTTAGCCTGCATTTATAGATTTTTTTTTTTTTTGAAATATGTAATTTTTTATGAAATGATCGATTAAGTAGATCTAGGAAACAAGACATGGGATTTTTGAAAATAACGCCTTGAAATGCACAGTTTTATTCATAAGGAAGTCAACCATTTTATTTTTCTTTAATTACTTTAAGACAAAAAAAAAAGAAAACAAATATTGAACAAGTTATTCCACAAATAGTTTATTAAATTATTAAATAATAGTTGGGGTTTATTTGACGTTTTTTTTTTTATTAAATACATACAAATCAAATGCAAATGCTACTTAACTTATAACCCTAGAGGTATTTTTGTTAAGGGTTGTATCAGTCCAACAACTAAGGAATGTATCAAGCCTAAGCTCTCATCACGTATGTTACTTTGAAGACGACTGTTGTCTGGATGATTCTATTCAACGATGTTAATTGACCATTGTTTTGCAGTCTTACTTGCAAGCTTCTAGGAAATAGATCGAGATATTTATTTGCACTTTTATACACCATACGTATTATTTAATTTCACATATTTGACGGTTGCTCTCTGTTCTTTGAAAGGATTCGATTTTTTTTCCTAAAGAAAATTTATTGTTTGAACATTACAGTACCTATTTAAACTCGAAGAAAAAACATTGCAACAATTTATAAAAAATGCAGTAAAACAACAAACACGAGACAAACAGTTTTTCGCTTTGTATTGAAAAAGTTGACACAATGTTTATCGTTTGGACTACACCACCTTTTGTTGACTGGGATTTCGCCAGATAATTTTCGTCTTACGTAATGAGAGCCGTGTGAAATTGGAGCTTTATAATTCTCTTTGGAGGCATATAATTTCGAGTGAGTTTTTTTTTAATGGATCCTTGTATTTATTTCTGATTAATGGTCCATTCATTAACCCATTAGAGGCCAAAGCTAAAATACGGTGATTTTTATTTAAAAAAAAAGGATTTTCCAGTTCATGTGTCACCTCTAACGCATTTCAGAAAAGAAAAAAAAAATTTTAAAAAAAGTTGTATAGTCATGTGCCCACTGTACTCATTTGAGTACTGTTAAAAAAAAAATGAGTACAGTTTTCTGTTTCAAGTGGAAAAAAAAAAATCCATTGTAGACGCCTCGAATTTTAACACAGATGTAACAGTCTTATTAATTTTCTTGATCGAACACTGTTTAACCTTAGGATGGGCAACTGGGTCTGGCCAGATCAAATTTGACTTTATCGTACAAGAACTTTTTTTCCATCCAATATAAAAACCTGACTTCTATAATAATATACATTGCGAGTGTCAATCATCATTCAATTGACAGTTGGTAAAATTTATCAATCAATAAAATGTTTGGCAATGTGTAACTGATAAAAGTTTTGATCATTGTGAATGTAATTGACTCACTGTGAATGGAAAATACTTGTTTGACATTTTTCATTGACAATTCACCATGAATTTTGTTTATTAAAATGTAGAATTGGTTTTGATATTTGATTCAATTTGGCTCCATTCCTGATGGGAATTTCTTACAAATTGACGATTGTCAATCATTTTGTTGTAATTGACAATCGCAATGCCATCTACTGAAATTTTTTGATAAATATCGTTTATCGTTTATTTTTTGACAATCGCGATAGTTTTCTAAATCAAATACAACCATTGTTGGGCCAAATCGGATAAGTGTGTGGTAGAAACTTTTTTTTCAAATAAAACGACTGCTAAGTCGACCAATTTGTCTGGCTGGACCACAACACATTTTCGAGGATCATAGTCGGGCGATTTTACGCAGAGACATGTCAGACATCACGTTTGTGTTGATTCCTAATTTAAAGAAATAATTATTTTCTATATTTTACCAACTTTCTACCTTATCTGGCGGGAGTAAACATCATTTTGTACTGAGTCAAAAACAACCAAAATTGCGTCCATTAAATATTTTTTTTTTCTCTCTAATTTTCGTGAATAACCAACAGCCATGTTCTTTCTAAAGTTGTGAACAATATATACAAATATGTAATTCCGAAGCATAATAGTACAGCTGGCAGGCCAATGGAAGTTTATGTAGGCCACATCTCATACCAAAAAAATATTTGGTCTGGCTAGTACAACTTACCGCCGACTAAGCTTAGTTGCCCATCCTAGGGTTCATTTTGGAATACAACTTGTTTTCCTCTTTATTCTCCATTCAAATTCTAACTATTTCGCTGATGTACAAAAAAAAATAGCTGGCAACTTGACTTGTTACCAGGAGAATCAACTGCCTTACTTACTATTTGGCACATTGCCCTTAAACAACATAAACATCTCAAATCTTAACGAAAAATTCTTCAATATTTAGATGATTTTGGGTAACAGTGCGACGATTCATTATGCGTACATATGTCGAGACTTCGGTGCGCTTTTTAAACCCAACCAATTAAAACTAATTTGAGGTCCAATTCCTTAATGTTTCTAGTCTAATTCTATTTTTATTTTCAGACGGTACCGTACTTATTATTTTAATAAGCTTTTATTTTTTTTATTTATTTAACGTTTTCGGTTGTAGGTCATTAATCTATGAATTTGATGCCTCAGTTTCTTCGCGTACGTATTATCTTCAAAGTGCCACTTTTTGGCTTACCACAATATCTCGAAAAAAAGAATCTCAAAAAAAAATGTTCGAAAACGTAAATCTCGAAACCGAAATCTCGAAACCAAAATCACGAAAAAGAAATCTCAAACAGCAAATGTCTAGAAAAAAGAAATCTCGAATTCCAAAAATCTCGAATTGATATTAATTTTTGTGACAATGGTCATATTTTGCGCGAATTATTTTAAATACTTGTATAGAAAAGCGTTTGATTCACTGTTCATGCATGCAAATGAGATTATTCAATTCAAATAGGTCTTCTAAAATCTGATCGACGACGTGGACATGGTTTTACGAAAGTTTTATTGGATGAAACAAAAATAAACCAATAAATTTGCCTTCCTTCTGGTCATGTACTGAACAAGCACAACTAAGCTTAACAAGAACACAAAATAAAGTTGAGTTTTGGCATAGAACGCCTCAAGTTTTGGGTGGAAGTCCACACATTGGTCTATACAATATCCAAAAGAAAAAAATATTTCAAACATTATTTCAAGGTGCATATTTTGGTATTTGATGAAAAAAGTATTTCGGTTTTTATTTTTAACAATTGAAACTATTGTTTCTATATCTATAGCTAAATAAGCATATATCGATTTCTGAATCAATCCAATATATTTTTGCTCAGCAAAGTTATTACAGATTAACAATAAGGTGGGCCTTATTTGGGTCACTTACATTTTTTGAGTAAATAAATGAGTTATTTTAGAAATATGTACATACACTTACACAATGTAATGTGCAGAATTATTTCTTGTCTAAAGTAGAGACAGTAGGTACATTACATTTAAAAAATAAATTTGTTGTAAAAAGATTGCTAAATTCGTATTATTTTCAATAAACATGTTACGGAATTTATATTTTGGACCCGTTTTGACTATTTTTGCAGTAAAGTGAAGAGATTTTAAAAAATCTCAAAAGTAAATTTTTTCCAAATTTTTTCTCGAGATTCATCTTTGTACTTTCTAGATTTTAGGCCATTCGTTATTTTTGCTTTCGCTTTTTCGTTAATGATTTAAGTCGTTCGGGATTATGTGGTTATGCCGCTACATTTACTACCTATGCAGAACCCATAGCAGATGAGTGAAAGATTGTTTTGTTTTAAGTCGTTTTTTCTATATACATATGTACACTGGACATTCACTACGAGTGCTGACATAACGAACGTCCAGTATAGTCCATTGACATACACATTTAAATAACGAATATAGTGAAGATTTTTACTACTCTATATAATGAATGCTCTTCAATTTCAAGGAAATGAAACAAGACAAAACATGAATGACTTTTTGTCCTCTCAAAATTGATTCAAATATTTTGCCTTGTTTTGAAATTTTAATGACTGTCGCTATTATTTCGAATAATTTTTTCGTATTTAGACATTCGAAGGAATAGAGTTCATTAACAAAAGATGTCTAAAATAAACTTAAATTGGAAATTGCAAACGTATGAAATATGACAGTCATTTCGAAGGAATACAATTTGAAAATAGAAATAACAAATGAACTTTCGTTTCGTAGAATGAGCTCTCTATTCCTTCGAATTTCAAAATACCCACCGTTCGACTCTTTCTCACTTTGGAATGAAAACGAATCTCAAAATTAGGCTGAAACTTTCGTTATACTAGACGTCAAGTGTCTTCTTCTCTCCATATAAACGGCGAGGTTATGATCAGAATTGCAGGGATCACAACCCTCCCACTTCACTGCATTCCTACTGGTCCGCCTGTGGGGTTCGCCGGTTCGACCTCAAAAAATATCTGCAGCCCTCCCGATTTTGGATCACTTCATCATTGAGGCCAATCAAATGCTGGTGTTTCTGCATTTATGTGATCCAGGAGTTTTTAAGCCTGCCTCTATTACGCGATTGTAAGGGAACGTTGATTGCCATTGCCTTTTGACGGGGTTCGTAGGATCCCTCCTTTGAACATGACAATACCAACTGAGGCGGTCGTGCTCCAGTTGTTTTCGAGATGGGTTCTTTGACGTGAAGGCCTCCTCGGATTTTGGAACTTCTTATTCGATCAAGCTTTGTTACTCCTGCTGTTATGCGAAGCACCTTCATCTCAGCTGCTGTCGACTTGCACTCATACTTTTTGTGTCAAGTGTATTTAATACATTTGATGAGAAAACGTACCTTTACACGATAAGTCGTGTTTTTGATGTTTCTCGGATGACTGTAAGAGCTTAACGTTTTATTTAACTTTTGAAGTACCTACGCAAATTACTGAACATAAAACTTACGCTATACTTCCGGTTCGTTCTCTTCTACTTATACAACCCTCAAGTTCCATACTTCGGACATTTTTTTCATTAAAATTTCGCTACTGAAAATGTTCTCTTTTTTTAAGTATTCTGCCGTCTAGTTTTTGTGCTTTGAGGAATTTCCATTTCCGATTTCCATGGCCTACAAGTCTGTTTCTTTTATTTTTTTAAAGTCTCTTAAATGGGTATTATAAACGGATTAATGAAACAAGTCCAACCTTTGTAATATACGTTTAAAACACGATGCAACATTGAAGTAAGTACGAATATGTATAAACTAAAACAGTCACGAAAGTATATATCGCTGCAACAATTTTATTAAAGCAATTCTTGCACTTCTGATTCTACGCATTTAATTCTTAAACTAACTAAACACGATAAACTCTAAAAAGAATATAATTTTAAATAAAGAAATTGGTTGTAGATAAAATAAATAATAATTCAATTATCAACAAACATCACTAAAACAATTCTCTTCTCTTCCAAAGCACATGATAACAATAAAATTGCTCGCACCAGAACACATAATTTATTTAAAAATATTGAATTCATTTAGTTCATCAAAAAGAAAAAAAGAATTTTACTGTAGACAACAAGATAGATGAGTTGCAACTCCATTCTCCATTTAAGAAAACTCTCCAATCCACGTGATGATATTCAGTTGTACGTAGGTTTTGAAATTAAAATAGCCATTAACAAAAAACTTTGTACATCTGAAAATAAAAGCTATTTTAATAATTAACAGTAGAGTGACCATTATTCTAAATAATAAGCTCGTTGTTTGTCAAAAAGGAAATGATATTATAACGAATTTTCTTTATTAAATTAATTTAATTTTCTTAATGTATCTTTATTGTCGTATTCAACCGCGTGAATGACACTAAAAGCATCCGCAAATCCGTGGGATTTCTTTACAAATATTTCTGCCTTTTCGCTGTAGAAATGTGTGTGTGTCTTCCGTTTTTGGAAGGATATTTGTTTTTATTGTGCATTTTCTTTTGCCTTTCCTGTGAAATTTAGTTCTGTTAACTAATATTGAAGCAATTTGAAATGTTTTTATAAAACAAAAGGTTACGCTGCGTGGATGGGAATAAATGCTAGGATGTCGCTTCATTTGTGTGATTCTGACGACATCTTTGTTCAGTACACATTAGTATGGGTTGACATCTATACTAACGGAGGCGTACTTAGATTGGTCTATAAATCTTCCACCGATTTTTTACACTAAATGTCCGTCGTCACCAGCGCAGCGCGTTTGTCAATGTCCATAACTCAACGCTATAAATCACCATAAACATGATGAACGCGTGGTAACGTTTTGGTCCTCCTCGAAAGAGAAATATAAGCCTTGACACTTGGATTTCAAAAGCAATAACGCTGGTTTTACGTATACAAATACAATTTTTCAGAATTATAGTCGATGTGGTTGTACAGGGTGTTCGCCGGGAAGGTTTATTACTTTATTTGGTCGCCATTTTAATAATCATGAATTTGGACATTTCATTTTTGTCATTCATGAGGTACACATGTACGTGTCAAGATTATATGGAAAATTGTTCTATATATTAACGTGTTTCATTCGTAAAGCTTTTTTATTGAAATCAATCACTGGCCCTTAGATTTTTCAAGATGAATATTGCGTCATGGTAACTTTTACTATTATTACTGGAAAACTTTATCATAAGATGATTGGTAATTCACTAAAATTCCTTAAAGCTTGGTTAATATGTGGTTCCAAGAATATTACAATGGACGATCTGGGACCAAATTACCGCACTCTATAACGAGTGAGTTAGTAGGACTCGTTATCGAATGATCGAGTAACCTCATAGGGATGACCGCACTCGAAAGCTAACGTTTCGAATAAAAATAAAATTGTACTAGAAAAATTCAAATAAATTGATGTTTTTCTGGTTGATTGAAGAATAAAGCCTTCGACACACTGAACCATAGGATACCACAAGAAGTTGTAGAACGAATTGGAATCCGAGTAGTAATTGGGAATTGGATCAAAAATTACCTTTACTGTAGGACTTTTAGGGTGAGAATTAAGGCTGCTTACAGCGATGAGAAAATAATACAATACGGAGTCCCACAGGGTTCCAAACTGGGTCCAATATTGTTTATACTAAAAGAAATGCCCCAAGTTTTCAAATACAGCATCCCATTTGCCTATGCAGATGATCCAGTTGTAGTCGTTATACACAGATCACTGGACGTGACTGCGAGAATCATGCAAAAGGAATTTAGCGAAGCAGTAAAATGGTGTCACGTTAACGGACTGATGATTAATGCAATGTTTTGTACCTGCGCTACGTTACATTACGTGTTATGTTTGTTTGCAATTCTTTTGTGTACTTCACGCAAGCAATCAAAACTATTTGCATTGTCAACACAGCAGCATCAACCGAGACAAGATTCGTTTTTCGAAACCAATAGAGAGCATTATCTCTCTCGATGATAGGTTTATTTTTATTTTTTCAAGGAATTAAGTAAGACTCATATACATAATTGTTTTCATAGGCACTCGACAGCAAAATTGTTACTCGGTAATGCCAAATCATCACATGTCGATAACGAGTAACGAGTGCGGTAATTCGGTCCATCTCGTTTTCATTTTACAGAAAGTTATACAAAAATAAAGTAGTAAAACTTCCCGACGGACACCCATTACTTTGAAGCATGCAAATGCTTCCAATTTTAACACTCGTAAATTCTTCAGTGCATGATGTTATCAACATCTACAGAAATACGAGCAAATACATCCAACAGCAAACGTTTTTACATAGCTCAGTGGATTTAATTTAATAGGCTGGGTTCAATACTAGAGATAAATTGATGATTGAACCGTTCTTATATTTTCTTTCACTAAACAGTCCCATTCGTAGCTTAAGGAATAACCAAGTCTGTTAGAACAAGGCTTCATTTGTATTCAGAGACTGTTGAGCGTGGGTCCTTTAAGCGGGTATCAGTGAAATACTATGGACAACACATTGCATAATAGGATTTCTTAATTATTACAAGACAGCCAACGAGAATGTGCATGGTCCATAAATTAAAAGTATTCAAATAGAATGAGAACTCGATTTTTGTGAAACATCATAAGCGCCTGATAACTTCATACATTTTTGTTGACAGCCTTCTTCATAGATAGACCGATACCTAGTTTATGTTTTCGTGAGACTCTCAAGCCGTAATTAATCCACAATAAAATAGACAAATGACATATGACAGGGTTGCCAACACGGGACGTTTGAGACAAAGATTTTGTGTTTGTCATTTGTTCATTGAGCGATGTGATCACACTCTTGAAACTATTTGTCATGCTTTAATATAAAGAAATGAAAACTTAAGCTGTTTCAACGGCAGAATAGGAAGCGATTTTTGCATGGAATTGCCACTGGCGATGTAAAGTGGATTCATTACGATAATCTCAAGCGCAGAAAGTCATGGGTTAAGCCCGACCAAACATCAACATCAACGGCGAAGCCAAATATCTGTCTTTGGTGGAAACCAGCACTGGAGATCGCTATCGACATGAGCCGTGCATTGCAGGAAAAACTGCTGGAATATATACTTCAAAAAATACGACAAAGTGATTTTGCAGCACGACAATGCTCGTCCGTACGTCGCAAAACAGGTCAAGAATACTTGGAAACGCTTAAATGTGAAGCCCTATCCCACCCGTCGTATTTTCTCGATATGCTCCTTCTGTTCTTCCTTCTCTCACTTGTTTTGTTTAAGGACTCATGGGCTCATGGAAGGTCCGAGCAGATTACAAAAAAAGGGTCGATTCGTGTATTGCATTGGCAACCGTACATGTGCAGCAAAATGTCTTAAAAAAAAAAAACTGCATAAGCCTACAGGAGCTTAGTTTTCCACAGAACAACATAACTTGTCAGTAGTGGAATTATGCAACTGCGTTGCATTCTCTATTCCTCTCTATAATGGCAGAGATGTAATTTTTATGATAATGTATTCCGAATTTCAATATGCCAAAAGCTATCTTGCTAGGAGAAGTTCTTAGTTAGATTCTTGCCAGTTTGGCTATTAGTACAAACATTATTTAAAATGTATTGCGCTTTGGTCATTTCTAAAACGACAACAATGATCCAAAGATGTAATTCAATATATTCTGGGCCCGTTCTAGGTTCACAAAATAACTAGAATTGAGCAGATAGGCGTTCATACTTCTTAAATTGCTACTTGTTAACCCTTGGCCATAGATGTTAAAATAAAGGACTTATTTTTTTGACTTACTTACATATAAAGCAACTTCGCCCATATGGAATTTCTGTATACGTACACGAAATGTTGACAGAAAAGTTATAGTCTCTTCTGATTAACAGCAAAAGAAATTTCAAAGTTTTGGGTTCACTACGGAGCAGCATATTTACTATTTAAATAATTTTCGAGATTTTAAGAAATATTCAGAGAGGCTGGCTTTATTGATCTACTTGAATCCTATTAAAGTGAGTCTTCATTGAGCAATGTCCGCCTAATATGCTGGTTAGGATTCATTTGAAACTTCCACTCCTTTATCCTTTTTAGGCTGCAGGAAATAACCCCCACATGAAATAACCCCCCAAACGGAAAATGAAATAGCCCCCCAAAATTGGGGAATAATTTCATTGCGGTCGCGGTCGCCCTTATTTCACCATGAAATAATCCCCCAATTTTAGGTATGAAATAAGTCCCCAATCTTGGGTATTTATTTCATCTGAAAGAAATCCCCACCTCCATACAAATTTTGGGGGGTTTATTTCGTTATCCGTTTGGGGGGTTATTTCCTGCAGCCTGATTTTTATATCCGCTGCTTTCAAAGGCGTTCAATAAATATTTTAAAACTCCAAACTAACCTGTTTGGATTGTGAACTACAATATTTTAATTTTGACAAAATTGTATTTAGGGCTATGGATAGTGACCTCTTACCTTTTTATCAATTTTAATAGTTTAAATAACAAAAATATCGTTCCTTGCTACTTCCATTTATTACTAACCCATGCCTAAGATTTACATAATTAATGATCACGAGCGACGTACCGTCGGACTTTGTTTTTACAAATCACGAGTATGCACTTGGGTAACATTTAAAATTAGAATTTCGTTCTTATTTATCTTTTAATGTTTTTTAATTTATTTAGCACGGTGTGTTGCGACTTTTGATAACCACACAGGTTTGTCAAACTGTATTGTAGTTACAGTTGAGGCGTTTAGCATAAAGTCATTTATATAAAATTATTAATAATACAAAATATACATACATATATGTATATAAAAGGGATGCAAGCTTACATTCTTTCTTTTTTCTAGAAATATATATTTATTTACTTTTCAAAAAAAAAAAAAACTAGGGAAAAAAATCTCTAACCTAACAAAAATCCTACATCATAAGAAAAAAACATTATTCTTGGTATTTTATTTTTGTTTCAGGAGTTACAATTCTTCTATCGCTCACAGTGTTTCTCAACCTTGTAGCTGAGACATTGCCCCAAGTATCTGATGCAATCCCCTTGTTAGGTAGTGATTGCATTCAATGCAATTTTAAAAAAAAAAAAAAAAACTAAACTTAACTAAACTAAACTAAAACACAAACTAATGATTTCAATAATATCTTTATGTTTAACTATTATATATGATTATATCTTAAATATATATAATATATGTGTATGTCAAGGATGTTTTTTAATTTAATATCCTTTTTATGTTTCTGTTGTTTTTTGTTTTTTGTTCCCTTATGGGTTGGTTCTCTCTCTCTCTCTGTTTCTGTTGCTCTTAATTGTTTACTCTTTTTTTTCTTTTCGCTCAAAGTTGCAGTCTTGATATATTAATATTTTAAGTACAAACAAATTTAAAAGAATATTGTACTAACTGAAAAAAACGCTGTTTTTTTTTTTGTTGTTCTTTTTCTTATGCGATATTCCCTAAGTTTTTGACCTTCAGTTGCGGATATTTCTTCCAATAAATAAACCAAAAAAAAAATATCAATTACAAAACTTCTTCTTAAATGGTGAAACATTAAATGCAAGTTGTTTACTAATTCTGAGAAAATACATAGTTCTCAGACAAAATGCTATAAAATAAATATTAAAATAAAATTCTAATGCTAAGAAAATCGCTTCTTCATTTATATTGTAATCATCACTTATTTTTTTTTTATTTTCTAGACAATTCACTATAATCTTCACTTTAACTGTCATATCGCTATTTATCTCTTTTTTTATGTTTTTATTTTTTCATTTTGTTCTTAAATTTTATTTTATGTGATTTTTTTTATACTATCCTATGTACTTTGACCCATTTTGGAATGATATTTTTTGAAACAGAACCTCAGCAAAAATAACTTTACAACTTATTTATGTAATCGTACGATTAAAAATATAAAACAAAAAAAAAAAAGAATTTTATTCTCTCACATATGCCAAGACATCCCCAGTAAAATATCATTTCATTTTGAATGGGTCTTAGGAGCATCCATTATTTTTACTTACTAGATGTTCGTTAAAATGTTTTACACAAATTTTGAAATATATACATACAATATCATATTTTTTTTTTTTTTTTCATAAAAACCCAAAACTTAAACAATTTAAAAACGTTTAAGAAATATTTTTGTGTAAATTAGTTAATTGTCAGTATACTTCACCAATACGAGGATATTTTTTTATTTTCTTGTTCTTGTATTTGTGGAAAACAATATCCTGTTTTCATTTTAAATGTTTGCACTAAAGTATTTTTTTTTTATTTGAATTTATTTTATATTTTATTTGAATTTTTTCTTAAATATAAATACTTTTACTTTTTGGAGACGTATATTCAGTGATTTTCGTATTTGATGCTTTCTTCTGTTCTAGGAGTATATATATAAAAATTTCCTTGTGTTTAAAAAATAAAATAAAAAATATTTACATATAATCGTGCGATTACTTCTAATTCTAGGAAGGTTCTATAATATCAAGAAATATTGTTAACCAAAATGAGAAGAGGTCTTCAACTTTCATTTTAATTTATAGTTTATTTAATTAATTTTTCACTAAAGACTAACTCAGGGGTTTTCGTTGTTCGATTTCCGTCTAAACTACCACCAAGAATATTCATTGGAATATATTTTGCTTTTAGATTTCTCTTGAAAAGGGTTATACTCGTACATGTTTGTTTGTTGTTAACCATACTCATGCCGAATTGTTAACATTCTAATTCACAGGTGTTACAATACTTCTGTCGCAAACAGTCTTCTCATTATTGGTTGGTAATGTTATCACCAAGACGAGTGAAGCCGTACCATTGTTAGGTATTAACTCAAAAAAAAAAAAAAAAAAAAAAAAAATACAAAATTAAATCTTAACACACAAAAAACTATTTTAAAAAGTTAAATTGAAACTTAAAAAAAAAAACCAAAACAAAACTTTTTTCTCTTTTAGATCGCTCTCTATTTTCAATAGAAAGATTAATTACATATTAATTCGATGAGAAGACTAATTAAAATACAAAAAAAAATCCCTATCTGCATTGTGCTTAAATTTAAAGAACAAAAAAACAAATTTAAATAAAAGTACTATGTTTAAATAATTTGTTTAACAAAAGTGTGTGTAAAAAAACAAACTACTACTACTTCTTCTTGTAACATACATATATGAATACGATATGAAACAAACCAAAAAATAAAAAATTCTTTAGATACTAATTTGCAGTTTTCCATTTGTAGGTCTTGCGCATGATAATGAACTGATCGAAAAAATTAAACATATATGCAAAACTACAAGAAAATCTTATTATTTTATATTTAGTTTGGTATTTTTATTTAAGTTGTTGTCTTCATTTTTTTTATTTTTAATTCGTAAATACTTTTATGAACTTTTGCCTATGTTAACGTTACATGTTGGTGGTCAACATTATAATTCTCTGAAGTTTTGAATTAGAAGTAATCAAACGATATAAAATGTTTTTCTGGCAATGGGGAAGTTCAATTAAAAACAAAAAACAAAATAAAAACATTTTAAACAGAATTATAACTAAGTTTTTTTTTTATTATATAATTTTGTTGATTTTAGTTAAATATTTTGTATGCAATACGCATTATTTTATCGCATTGTAAATAACATGACTTAGGATATTTGTGATGTAGATCCCGTAAACAAAATGAAGTCTCTTTATATTTCATTAAAATTATGTATTATTTTTTTTACATATTTTTGTTTTTTGGTTTTTATTTAGGGAGTAGTTATTGACGTACTCTAATAGCACATTTTTTTGACAACTCCTCAAGTCTAAGTGTAAGATAAATCACTTCCAAAAGTGACTTGTTCTAGTAAAAAGACGCAAGGTAATTAAGACGTGTTCTAGTAAAACGACGCAAGCTTATTAAGTCTTTCTATTTAAAAACCTTGAGATACGACAACTTTTTTAAATGCAGTGATATCAGAGTTAATACTAGCTGAATGTTTATATATAGACAATTATACTTCAACGTACGAAATCGGAGTACGGCGCTAAGTATTTACAAACAAAAATTATTTTCAGTCTCAATCTTTTTGTGTGTACTTACATATACATATGCATACATCGAAATTGCATATTAAGCTGATAATGGCATTACAGATTAATTTTCATACGAATTATAAAATCCTGAGCAAAATGGAAAAAGACATATTCCTTTGTGTACATACATGAGCGTTTTCGGAAACATCAAAATCATCATCAAATTGATCGTCAAATGATCGTCAATGCAAGTAAATCATCTGCCAACGTCAAACTGCAAACGCCATTTGACTTTGTGAAAATCTTTGTCACCTTTTACATTGTCCGAGAAAGCCGAGTTATAGTTTTTCTCTTTTGGGCTCGGGCCGTACTTATACACGTCCCGATCCCGACAGCCGAATATTTAATCCTTTTCTTCCTTCATTCTTAACGCGCTGTGTTCGGATTTCGGAAGTTGTTGCTATCAGTATAGAATTATCAAAACAAAAAAAATCTTTAAAATGCATGGAAAAATATTGAAATTTTGAATGATTTGATTACGGTTTTATTGACGTTATAGATCTAGACGGTAGCAATGACCAACAAATACTTCTGGATTTACTTAAATGCTGTGAAATATCACCAGAAAAATCAAAATTTCAGTAATTGAATTTGCTCGCTCGCTCGCTAGATGAGCATAAAGATTTTCGTGCATTTGAAAATGTAAAATCAATTGTTCGATTAAATCATGAGACCACTTACAACTTTCCATAAAACACAGAACACTCACCGAACACTGACTCTAAAAAAATTCCTCCGGCGACACGAACTCAACTCTCAGAACACAAAAATAAAGCAAGTGAATGAAAATACGAAACGAGATAAAAGAGAACACGCGCTACCCAGCCGAGCTGAGCTACCCCCTGCACTTCTCACCTCCCTTTCCGTGACATTCTGGTGTCGTAATGTAAAAGGTGACTTTGCAAATGCAGTTTGACGTTTGCAAACAAAATGTAAAAAAAATGTAAAATGGCGGCTTCGCAACTCTCATAATACCTTCGGGTAATGCAAATGGGAAAACATTGCAAATTGCAAAACAAAAGGAAATCGATCATGAAAAAAAAGATACTGATTCTGAAAATGTGTAATCATTTTAATCGTACAAAAATTCCAAAAGCGAAAAATTACACAGTGCAACCACTTATCTCGGGCCTAAGATCCTGAAAGTACTTACAAAAACTAGAAACTCTGCATCATTCGTTTTGCCAGATCGGCTGCCTAACGTTTTTTATAGCCTCCTGAATATTTTGACTCAAACCTTATTTTGAGCACTTTTGGTTTTTTTTCTCATGGCTACATCTTGGTTAACAGTAGGTATTTTTTTTTCTGTCTTGAGCAAAGTTATAGGTATTGATTCTTAGAATTCTTAGGACCGAGACGATGACCTGAAAATTTTCACACAGTGTTTTTTAAGAACAATCAACAAATTTTCTGATGAAACATTCATAAATCCTTCTAAACAATGCATAAACTAAGTATCTTACTTTTATTTTTCTTTGTTTATGTACTTCGCAAGCAAAATTTGTTGTCTGCGTTTCAGCAATGCAAATGACGCGCAAATGATGTTCTCAAACAAATGACATAAGCAATTTGCAAACTGCTAATGCAGTTTGACTCTGCAGATGTTTTCGAACAAATGCCTTTTGCAACTTGCGTTTTTGAATACGCAAAAGCAGTTTTGATGATGTTTCCGAAAACGCTCCATATCTGCAAGTCTAAGAAGTAAGCAAAAATATTACCAATATGCTAACAAATCAGCTGTCAAAGTGACATTTCCACTTTAGCCATAGTAAATAAAAAAACTAGCAATGGAAATTGATTGAGATGTTTCGCCGTTTTGAGTGTTATATCTTGACCTTCTCCACGTTTGTGCTTTGGACAGAAATTCTCAATCTGTTGATGAATTATATTCGACTAATAGAAAAAACGTGGGCACCGTAGCGCAAGTGGTAAGTGCGTCGGACTACTGTGCCAGCTGTCTTGGGTTCGAATCCCGCCGCAAACACCTAAAAGTTTTTTTCAAAGTGCCCGCCTCTTTCGAATGTCTGACAAGCATCAAAGAGTATCATTTGTCACGATTGAGCTTCTCAACTCGCCGTTCAGAGTCGGCAAAAAACTGTAGGTCCCTTCCATTCGTGCAAAAATATAACACGCACACACAAATGGTGCAAAAAGTTTGGAAGACTCACGTTCAAAGCTAAATTTTTTAAAAGTAAATCAAAGTTGAACCTAACAAACTTCATCCAATGTGAATATTTCCAATCATGATTTCTGAATTCAGCTCATGTTTGTATCAAGTACGAAAGTGCCTAATTTAGTATTGTATTGTATTGTATTTAGAAGGGCGTTATCCCATAGAGACAACAAGCACGTATACCTGTAGACCCACTGTAATTTTGTGAAGTACCACCCCATTCTCTGAGTTAGCGATTTGTTGCTGAGCTATACATCGATCTAAATCTGCCCGTCGCAATAGAGCAAGATTGAGCTCCAGTAGATCAACGTCCCGTAGGACGTAGTTGCCTAGAGTGGCCTTTCTGGTTCGAGCAAATGCCGGACACTCGATAATGAAGTACTCAGCTGTCTCGTCTTCTTCCAGGCACATCTGGAAAAAGCCCGAGCGTCTGATTCCATTTTATTTTCAGGTGCTCGTTTAAAGGAGTGAACCCAGTGACCAGTCCTGTGAGGATTTTGAGGTGCCCTGGGCACGTCTACTAACATTTTGCCCTGTCGGCATGGCCTAAGCTCGTGCCAATGGCCTTATTGTTGTAGTCGCAGCAGTTCAAGGAGCTTGTTTTTAGCATAAGCTGCACTGGAGTCAATAACCAGCTGAGGACCGCTAAAAGGGGTCGCTGATCCAGCTCTAGCCAGAGCATCAGCTTTATCGTTTCCCGGGATATCAGAATGTCAAATTTAGTACTGCTCACAGGTCCTGAATGAAGCATTCCCGATTGTTTTTCAATTGCAAATTTCAAAATATTCAGTGAAAGTTGTAAAATTGTATGGTAAATGAATTAACAAATGACAAAACTATCACAAGTAAAAAAGGTGACAGTGCTCTTATGAAATCTCTCATTAGTGTAATGACCTCCTTTTTGATTCTCATATTTTCAAGATACTCGAAAATAACTTTGTTTTTTGAATGTTAGTTCCATGAAAATAGCAGTGTATTTGTTAGGAGATTTGTCGCATTGGTTTCCTTTGTCAAAATAAAGCAACAACAAAAAACAGTTTAAAACACAACCAACAGCAGTGAAAATATTGTCAAAAATACCTACTCGTATATATTTGATTAAAGTTAGTTTTTTTTTTTTCAATTTGATGTAATTTAACAATGTGCACATAATTTATACCCGGCGGATGTAGTCTACAAAATAAAACGACAAACAAATAATGCGTAAACGGCTTTAAAAGTAATGAAGAGGATCAAATTTGATGTCGAAGTGTTTCAGCTCCAAGGCTGTGTGGATTATTTGTGGGTCCGATGACATTTTCATACGAGCCATAAGCTGTAAATCAAAATGTCCACATACAAATCCTGAAACCATAAACCCAAAATCTCCAAATACATGCTACTATTTATATACACGAATAAGATATGCAATCGGTGCGGCAATGATACCCAGATAATAATTCCACTGCTCTGATCTGATGTTGTTATACGCCGGCCGCCTACTATTCAATTACTCGCACTATCTCCAGGGTCGTAGTTTTCTTTTGTGTGTGTATTTTCTTGGTACTCACAAGAGGTTTACAACTTGCAATTTAATGATTCTAAAAGGTTTTGTGTACAATATATGTATATGCATACATATGTAATACATACATCACACGTGAGGAGACAGATTTTTAACAGGATGGAGGAATCTGTCACATTGTCAAAAAAGAAAACGTATATATACGTACGTATATATAAAATATTTTTTTTATTTGAAAATACCTAATATTGTGCTTACCTAAAAACTCCATTACAGCAATAAGGGAATAATTGTCGTCTTGAAATTTCAGCAATTCCCAAAGTAGACGCGAAGATTAAAATTGATCTGTCCGCAACACAAAAATAAAATAAAATATGAAACAATAAACTGCAAAAAAAATTAATAATTTCTGTATAAATAAATCATTAAAAATGTGCAATTAGAGTACAGGGTTTTTATAAAACGCGTTTGGTTAGGAAAATACTTTCTCTATAAAGAATAAATAACTCAACATAAATAAAAGGCAAGATATTTAGGACACTGTCTCAATATGTTAGGTTCGTCAAAACGTTGAACTAAAATAAATAAATACATTTTAACTGCTTATGTAATATAGACTAAAACAAAAAAAAAAACAATATTTTCAAAGCTTTGCACAATCTCTTATTCCTAGTTTCGAATTTATTTTTAAAATGTACAATATTATAATTTATAGCTATAACATATGTATGTACATAGGTGGGTAAGAACACGGCAAAATATAATTTATTTCCATTTTCATTCTTTAATTTAATTTTAGTTTTTTGAACTTTTTAAACTTTCTGTTAGCTTCATATTATCGCTTTGAAGTAGCATTTAGACACTCGTATATTCCACTTAAAAATAAAATATAGTATATTATCATAGAAGTAGTCATGCTGCGCTCCTCAACTAAACTCAAAATAAAACCATTATCTAAATCAACGAAATAAAAAGCAGCTTTGCAACACGACGTAAATATTTCGAAATTTGTAAAACAACCACTTCCCTCTTGCGAAAGCTTCTTAAATTATTTTCTTTTTGTTTTTTCAATTGCTATTTAACTAACATTTAAACACACCAAACCGTTGGAGCTTTGCTGGCCTTTTTTTAACATATTCTTTTCATATTGCGAAAAACAATTTCTAATTCCATTTAGACATGAGGTATATTTTTGATTTCTATCTTTTAAAACAAATTATTAAGCTAATCAAAAGTTATAATTTTAAACTGCGTTCTAATTGCTATATAAATATGTATGTTAATACCAAAATTCCTCTTCTTTCCAAGTATCAAAAGCGACTAATAAACAAATAAATATTTTAAAATAATTTTTTTTTTAAATAAATAGAAAAAATGTTTAAAATCGAAAGCATAAATATAAAAACTAAAAGTTTTGCAGCAAAACCAAAACAAAACAAAAAATCAAAAAATATTAATAAAATAAATCAATCGTAAATGTATTAAAAAAAGTTAATTCTAACATTCATTTTGTATGTACATACAATCAGTTAATAAAAAAATATATATATCCCCCCGCCCTATTCATTAAAAATTTCACCCTTAAAATATTATATTTTTGTTCTTCTAATGGCACATTTTTCGTTAGAACAAATCACACATACCTAAACGTACTGAGCGAAATGCTCACAGAAATTTAACATTTCCACAATGATTTTATTTTTATTTAATTTTTGTCATCAAAATTGCGCAAATTTTAGAAATAAATTGTAAATATTTAAAGTACACATTTCCTTCTAACGAAATTGCCAAAAGAATATAAATAATGCTGGAGAAATTATCGAGCGGCTTTGGTTTTGTAAATAATTATAAATAAATATTTATAGACTTAATTTAACTGGGAATTTTTATTGTACGATTTATTAAATTATATTTTCTTATAAATAGTTTAATATCCAAGCCTTCAGCACTTTTTTTGATCATAAAATAGTTTATTGTTTGCAACAAACAAAAAGTAGCAGTGATAGTATGCATCCTTGTGGTATAGTACCACAGCCAATCAAGTTTTACCGAAGAGTGATTAATCGTTGCCGTTGGCTTTACCTGAAACCTTGAGAACCATTCGTTCACTTCCTGTTAGGCTATCTGTAAAAATTCCATATTGTTTTCAAGTGCTTTGCTTTTTTTGAAGCAGTTCAATGTAATTTACGGTCGATTTCAAAAGGTTTTAATAAAGATTTTACCAATAATCCAATTACTGTTCCAGTCGGTATTTAAACACCCCATTTCATAACTATATAGCCACCGTCAAAAATTTAACTAAAACCGTTTGAAAGGATAAAAATAAAAATATCTTTCAACCTAAATTTAGAAAATTAAATAAAACAAATATTTCAAGTTGATTTATTAAACAAAATTTGTTTAATTAAAAAAGAAATAGGTACACATAATAATAATTTACATGTGTTCCATATAGGCATGCCACCTTCTAGAAAATCTCGTGGAGGACTTACAAAAAAAAACTTTTTTTTAAAACTTAAAATGCGTATATTGCCCAATTATTACAAAATAAATAATAATAAAATAACAATTCAATGAAAAACGGACAAATAAATAGACAAGAAAGATGCAACAAAAATAAAAAATGTTTCTTCACTAAACAAAAATATTGCTTGAGTAAATAAACATGTCAGAATAATAGCGAAATTAATGTTTAAAAACATATTTTTCATTGGCTCTCGATAATTTGAGTAGCTCATTATTGCTCTTGGCGTCATCATAAAAATCGTACTCTTTGAACTCTTTGAGAAGTGAAAGGAATTAGATTTTGTTTTAGTAATTATGTGTGTGGAGGACATTTCTCTTTTTGTGGAGGGCGGAGGACATCACCTTACAAAGGAGGACCGGTGGCAAGCCTAGTTCCATAGCTATATAGCCAATGAAGAAATATATGAATTAAAGCCAAAAAACGGAAAAAAATAATTAAATTAAGATTTGGTTGGGCTTCCCCGAATTTTAGATCAAGCTAAATTATCGGTTCGGCATGCTGTCAACCAGGTTTTGGAGAGTTTGCTGCGGAATTTCTCTCCAAGCTCTTTCCACAGCCGTTTTAAGGTGGTTAACAGATGAATATTGCCTGTTATTGCCGTAAATTTTATGGACCAGAATTCCCCAGAGGTTTTCGATTGGATTTTGATCCGATGAGCACGCTGGCCAGTCAAGAACTTCAATTTGATTTTGTTGAAACCATAGTTTGCTAGCCTTGCTATTATGTTTCGACGCGTTATCCTGTTGGAATGCAAGGCCTTCTTCCCGATGTCGTTGCCGAAATGGTACCAAATTCTGCGCTGTTCATTTTTGTTGACGGTAAAGCTAATCGGAGTTTGCTAACAGATGAAAACGCACAGAAATTTCACTTTGAAATGTACATTGCATAATTCCGTAGATCCCTCCAATAGCAACTGGACCGTCGAGGTTGAACTTCTTCTTGTCAGAAAAGATGACCTTGAAATTAAATAACTTATAATTTTGAGTTTAAAAATGAAACATAATAAGACTCTTTTTATCACCTTATTCCAAGCGCGGTTTAGGTTTATCCGAGCAAATTTCCGACGAGCTACTTTGTGATTAGTGCTAAGTTTTGGCACCGGCTTCAATTTGGAATGCTTTAAAATTCCGTACCTCAAAATTGTTCGGTGCGCAGTAGTTCTTGACACATCAAGATCAGCTTTTAATTTAGTAAGGCTCTTCGTTGAATTATGTACTCGCGTGTTCACTAGATGTCGCTCCTGCCGCTCAGGATCCCCTGTTTTACGTGTTCCGTACGTGTTCGGATCTTAGAGGAAAAATGAAACAGTCGAATGATGGCAAACGATTTTTCGACCATTTTTCCTTAAAGAGAGACCTTGTTTAAACGCCAAAATGTTACCTATTGGCCTATTGGCATTGTAACATAAACTTATTTTTATGCTATTATCACAAAACTTTGATAGGAAATGGAAACAGAACTAAATCAGATCCAATTTGAATATATGGCTATATGTATAGTTATGAAACGGTAAAAAAGTGTTTTTATGGGAATATGTACCTCCAAATATTAAACTCATGTCTATAATTTGCATCTTAAAAAGATGATGCCGCAAATTCATAGTCGGCCCATTAATAGTGCCTATAGCCGACTTTAATTACAGCCGGTACTAATTAAAAAAGCCGGCTTTAACTTGTCGTTATTCATAAACACAGTTTTGCCCGTGTATTAGTTAGTATCGACTTTGGTATATTTTTGTAAAATAATAAATATATTATATGGTAAATTTAAAGCCGACTCTAATTATTTGAAGTGACGTTTGGCTCATTTTAAATTTCGAGCCGGCTAAAGGTGACTATGAATATCAAAAAGTACATTTTAGGTTATGTAGGTGAACTTATTCTTTTTAATGTCGGCTTTATCTGACTATGAATTTGCGCCAATACTGTTTTTTTAAAATTATAAATAAAGATTTTAAGGTTGCTATATAGTTATGAAATTGAATACAAAATTATTGGAAACAAATCTCAGGAGCTATGCTGAACGCCATCCATTGAGTTAATATGGGAAAACCAAACTATGGCAAGAATGGATCACCACAAATACGGTTTTCTATCGATTATGTTATCGCAACTAATGGCAATCCATCGCTTCTTAGAGCAAGTACACGCCACAGTGTCCTCGCCTCCGTAAAACCCTATATCCACCGTACCAATGCCCATTATTTCAAGAGCCAAGTCGCTCTTCGATCCACCCGCTACCTGTTCTTTCTGAAATAGCCATAAATTCCAGTTAAATAAATAAATATTATAGAAACTCAATACCATGATGCCACCCTATATACTTTTCCAGCATAACATTTCATAAAGTAGTTTTTTTTTTATTTCATTAATTTTTAGTTATTTCTTTTTCATTCTTCAGAACGAATAACAATATTTTTACTTTTTTTACTTTTGTATATACTTTTAAATTGCGTGTGTATTTGTGTAGAGTATGCCATGTATGTTATATGTTTATTAAAGAACACAAGTTCCCCCTTAACATAAAGAAACAAAATAGAAAATAAATAAAACATCAATCCAAATATAAATAATAAGATTTAATTAATCCAATTTAGTTAAAACTTTTTTTCTTATTAAATAATGAAGAGCCTAAATAATAAATAATATTAATTAAACTTAAATCTTTAATAGAAAATGTATCTACTTTAATTTAAAAATAATAATAATACTCTTATTAAATAGACAACATGAATGTAAACAAAATAATACTAAATACCTAACATAAAAAATTTAAACAGAAAATACGTCTTTCTTAATATTGGAATGTGTTATGTTGAATGCCTTCCCAGTTTTGGATATATGGATGTGCCTCTTCTCAATGTATTGGTAAATGTGAATTATGTTTTTCCTCTTTCGTTTTTCCGTTTTCTTTTCACTTTTCAATTTAATTTTATTCATTTTATTTTACATTTTTCGTTCTTATAAAATATCTTTCAATTTCAGTTAATTTTGTTTTTTCAAATCAACTTTTTCTCTTCTATAATATATTTTGCCAGAGATTATATTTTATATCTCTCTCTTTCTCTCTCACATACACAATCGTTGTATTGTTTTCACCAATAATTTATATAACAAAAAATATTCGAGATTAATAATAAAAGTAGCAATGAATTTGAACCAAGAAAAGAAAATACATGAGAACATTTTACGAATCGAATTTGATTTATATTTTTGTTTAGTAATTTATGTAGAAATAATCAAAGGAATTTTTTTTTTAAATATAATCGTTTAGCTGGAATTATTTTGAAATATTTTTAGGAGAAGAGATCACAAGAGCTACGAGTAAGCACATATTTTACTATGCAAGTCAACAAATTTACGTTTCCACAATATTCTTGTTTTATTATTATTAAAGCACTAATAAAAAAATGATTTATATGTACTTACATATTTGATCTGTTTCAAAGCAAAGAGTGTACCTTTATTCAAATCTTAGAAGTAAATTACGAAACTTGTAAGTTTTTGGCGAACCTGACCCGAGTATATCTAATAATTAATTAATAGGTATACTCCGAACCTGGCAGCTTCCACTTACGTAATTTGTTTTGGGCCTTATCGAGTCTGGTTAGTCCTGAGGCCCATCTTAACATACATATTTCTACTAGCTGTGGCCTCTGGCCTTACATTTTATGAATAAATATGTTTAAATCCGATATTGTCCTTATTGTTTTCAGTGAAACAAGTAAACTTACTGTTTTCAATCTAACGACGTGGGTGTTCGAATCATTAGTGGACAGCAAAGCGAACAACGAATACTAATCCAAATTTGCACATAATATTTGCATGAGTGAGAACTACGAGTAGAGAATGAAATGAGTACTAAGTGTGCTTACAGAGTGGAGCGTAGAGTGAGCAACGAGCAAATCGCAAAAATCGCTTGATCAAAGAGCAACGATGTAGGCTAGCATAGGAGCATGGAGCAAAGAGCAAAGAGCAAAAGTTCATTTTTTCTTTTGAATATTTGAATAGACCAAAAATCAAAGCGATGATAGCTGAGAAATCAAACATATTTTAAATCGCTGCTATGCTCTCGAAATCGCTGCTTTGCTCTCTTATCGACGTTTTGCTTCATCTTCGAAAAACGCCGCACTCTGTGCGCCACGCTTTAATTGAATGTGTTTGATTTCATCGCTTTGTTCTTTGCTCGTTGCTCACTATACGCTCCACTCTGTAAGCACACTTAGTACTCATTTCATTTCAATTAATCAAATTGTAGAAAAGCGGCGCTTTAGATTTGATTTTTTTTTTTTTTTTTTGACAAAATAGGTACGAAAATAGATACTTAAAAAAAGTATGTACTAGTATATTCATTGCATTCCACTTTTATTCAGGAAAGACTAATAAATCGAATTGAATTGTTGCTTACTTAACGGGCTCACAACCCGTGAAGAGTCTCTGCCTGAGACACGGCAGCCTTCCACTCTCTTCGATCCCGGGCACGCTGCTTCCAGTTGTCTAAATCAATCGCTCTGCCCTCCGCTATAGCTTGATCTTTAAAATGGAGGTTCGGTCTGCCTTGTCGTCTCGAACCTGTGAGCTGTGATTCAAAGATTCTCTTTGCTTGAGCATTGTTGTCCATTTGCTCGATGTGGGTGAGCCAGCGTAGTCGACGTGTTTGGCTTTTCGGACGACACCCACATCTTGGTACAGCTCACAGAGTTCGCGGTTGTATCTTTTCGTCAATTCGCCCTCCTCGCATACGGGACCGAATATACGACAAAGATTTTTTTCTCTCGAAAATATTCAGAACCTGCTCTACTTTCCTGCTTATCGTCCAATACTCAGCTCCATACAGCAGGACTGGCAGGATCAATGTGTTGTAGAGCATGCATTTTGTCTTCCGAGTTAGGAGTCTTAAACCCGTTTCTTTTGCCAAACCGAAGTAGCAGCGGTTTCCTAAGGTAAGTCTTCTTCGAATCTCCACTAAGGTGTCATTCCTTGAGTTGATATTTACTCCGAGGTAGGTGAACTCCTTAACTACTTCGAAGTTACTGTTGCCAGCAGTGACGCTTTGTCCTAGGCGGTGGACAGATGTTTCTTTGCTTGTTGACAACATGTACTTGGTTTTGTCCGCATTCACTTCAAGGCCAAGGTTTGAACATGGTTTCAATGGGCTAGACTATACAGCGTTGCGAGTATCATATTTCGAAGCCTGTTGGATTAGATCATACAAATCTTCCAAAACAGGTTAAAGAAAGGGGATTTATACAACTGGTAAAGAAATCTTCTTAAAGTCAGTTATTTATCATCGCAAAAACTCCGCGAATGCAATTAATGTCTTGAGTCTTCGCCTGTTGTTTCTTTGATTAAATTACAGTTAAAGATACAAACCATACTCTCTACATAAAAATTAATTTTAAATGAGAAAAAAAAAAACAGCTATGAAACGTTGGCATTTCAAACTTTATTACATGACGTCCCTACGAAACTGTGTGAAACCCCTTATGGTTTCTTGTCTTTGAGCAGATTATGTGCGAGCATGTCGTTTGTCAACATATCATTTGGAAGGAGCTATCCACTTCCTTTAATAGCGTTGAAAGTTGAAACATAAGATTTGTGAATTGTACGATTTGGAGACTCATATGTCATGCGATATTTTTATGGGGAAAATAGATTCGTTTATAAAAATTTTGTTCCACAATTGTGTTTTACGAGTAAATTGATTGGAGATTTGGTTAGATGATTTTTTTTTAAATCCGATATATTCCCCCCTGTTCTGGATTCAACCACGAAAAGTAGAATAGGATGTTCTGTATTCCAAACGAAATTATGAATTGTGGATTGTATGTTCGAAAGTGAATACTTTGCTGTTCTACATTCCACTCGAAATTACAACTGTATAAATTTGTGCTCTGCATTCCGAAAATCTTTTGGTTTTAGTGAATTGAATTCACTTGAGTTTCTTGACGTGAATTGAATTCACATGCCGTTGTAAAATGGATTAATTAATTAATTTGATGATCGGAATCATGGTATTAAAATAATTTATTTGTTTAATAGTGGAAAACACAACAATTAGAGGCAATAGAGTATTCTCTTGAAATACATAAAAGAAAATCAAAATTGTGCAAAGGGTTTTGCTAAAGAGTAATTATGTACTTAAGGATTTGTGGAGCAAGTTAGTACAACGGTTGAAGAGCGAAGGTCTTTCAACGACTGGATGGAAAAGGATAAGAAATTGTAGTTAAACATATTTTTTTAGGCGGTGAAGGTGAAAGTTTGTACCACCCAAGCAACCAATAACTCCCGGAATCCCTTATTTTTACAAAAAGAATATATTTTCTTTCAACTTGTATTGCACAATGTTAAACATCTCGCCAAGAATATTGCTAACTGTGGATCTACCAAAGCCAAGGTCAAAACCCTTTCCATAGACCTTTAGTAACATCCTCTACCCTCGCGATTTTCACCAATCATGTAAAACAAAAGGTCTGTTTGGTGTGCAGTAATTTTACGTAAAATTACTGAATCTGTCAGAAATCAAGGGAAGAGAGAGCCAAATGAGGTGTCAAAAAATTTAACGAGAGTGGCAAAAAATGTCCCCTCTTACGAAATCGTGCTACATCTTCATCCATGGAGTCACCGAGGGACATCTATCAAACAGCCATCTGACAATTTGTGAAACGTCAATCACTATTTGTTAGAAAATTAAAAAAAAATTAGTTTTTCGTGAAAATATTCAATAAATTAAAAAAGAAGAAGAGAGGATTTTCCCTCACTTTTTAAATTATTTACTATTTGACAGATGTCCCATTTTGATCACAAAAACACACCAAACCTAAAATAGAATCAATTTTTAATTAAATAATTTTTTTGGTAAATTATTAATTCACTTTCACAAAACAAAAACAAGGAACTGAAAATCTTAAATAATTTTGATATTATTTTACAGCTAATATTGACATTTCAAACAAATTAATTCGATGTGGATTCCACAAATTCGATCTCACTCGGAATGCAGAACACCGAATTCCATTTCGAGTGAATTCGAAATTCGATTTCAATCCACTATCACTCGAAATGCAGAGCTTGTCCAAATTATGACAGTGCTCGAAATACTCGTATGTTATTCGGGAAACGAAAAAGGAAGACATTGAAGGTGACGTTGGAATCATTGTAGTTTTGAGGCGTCTACAAGACTTTTCGAACGCAAGTCTTACTTTTTATAATAACCCTACGAAATGTATAATGCTTGAGTTTGGTTAGGGTGGGTTGATGTAGTGAAAAAGTGAAAAGGTACATAGATGCTCCATAGGGATGTTTTGCCGAAGAATTTCTTGACCAGAGAGTTCCTTTTAAATCCATTAAAAGACGTTACTTTCATTTTCAGAAAAATGCTCAGTCTGTTGATCTCCTCTCATAAAAAAAGTTCAAATCACCACATATTTGCGAAACAAAAAAAAACTATATAAAAAATTTGATTATTTCTACAAGTTTGTCCTGTAAACTATTCAAAACATAATTTTAAATTACATAATGTTTAGTCTAAAAAAGCATTAAATAAAATAATTTAAACATAATCAACAAATTTGGCGAATGTAAACAAAAAATTAAAAAAAAAATACTATCGCTTATTATTATTAAAACCCAAAAGCCTTCATTTTATCATCTTTATATTTATTTATCTTTTGAAGTATCATTCTCTATAATATTGTACCTCTACTTCATTAGAAACAAATGCGAAAATCACTTAAGAAAAAGAAAAAAAAAAGCAAACAAAGTAAATAACATTTTGTCAGTGCTGTTAGCGTTCATTCATTACATTAGTCTTGCATGTCATTTAGCGCGTTGTTACATTGGAATACATTTTTGTAGCTACTTGTGATGACAGCTTGTCACTAACCAAAAAGCATTTGCACGTTCTTCATAAATTTCATTTTAATTTTTTTTTATTTCTTGTTTTTATTTTTATATAATGTATATGTAATCATATTATGAACGCATGCATGTTATAGGAGATTAGTATATCGTCTATCTTTATCAACTGCTTTAAAAAATAAATTGGCTAATTAAATGTTATTAACAAAACACAAAAAAAAATTAAAACAAATATTTTTATTATATTTTGTAAAATTCAGTAAAAAAAAAATATAACTAAATTGTTCAAAATACATTTGATAAACATAATTTTTTGATTAAGCTCACTGGGCAGGTACTAATATATTCTTTTATCTACAAAAAAAACAATAACAGGCACATACTTCAATTGTATTATGTTTATGGTGGCGTCATCTGTTGTGCTGACTGTCGTGGTACTCAACTATCATCATCGCACTGCGGATATTCACGAAATGCCACCGTGGGTAAGTGTAAATTGATTGATTGAGGTACTATTTTTTCATTGTTTGTTTGAGTTGGTTTTCAAAACCACAAATACAGTCCTGTGTAAAGAATTAAGACCAGTGGGATAATTGTTCACTTTTGTTCTTATTTTATTCAGATGAAGGTTTTGTACTTACGTTAAAAACAGTCTTTAAATTAATGCAGCCGAATGTAAGTCTACAATCTAATTCCTTTTTTAAGTTTGAACAAGAATTAAAAGTATGTCAAAACTGAAAGTCAATTTTTATAAAATTATCCTACTGGTCTTAATTTTTTAAATAGAACTGTACATAATGTAAGTACAATTAGGTTATAGAAAAATTTAGGTTGCGATTTTACTTTCTGGTTTCTTATTTTCTTCGATGGAGGTGTGATGGTTCTGTAATCAACATTCTCATCACACTTAAGTCCATATGGATTCATTGTTATACCCACGTTGTTTCTCCACCCGTGGTATTAATTTCTAGATGATGGTGATCCATCCGATAGCTCGTCGATGTGCTCGAAGAAGAACTTGCCCAAGGGCTATGTCCTCATGAGCCTCTTCATCGCCGCACCTCCTGCAAATGTCATCATCATTCAGGCGTAGTTTCTACATGTGGTATCTTAAGAAGTTGTGGCCAGTTAGCACTCCTATCAGCATTGACAGCGATTTCCTGTTTTTCTGTACGAGTTTTCTTGTTATATTCTGGCCACAGTCTCCTTGATATGTGGTTAATGATTTCCACCTGCTATTTACTACACTTAGTTTTTGTTAAATTTTGGTCCTTAGGATACAAATTGGAGGTTCAACCATACCATTTGCTTATTCTATTTCTACGGCTGAGTCCCTTCTTCACTGCCTGGTATTCGGCTGTTACCAGTTACCCAGCAGAGTTTTATGTTGTGCTGCATGCCAAGAACCTTCAGCTCTTCGCGGCAATACTTAACAAGCTTAGAGACGTTATTTGCGTAGCAACTATTGCTATTATGGCCGATTGGCTATCAATGTAAATTGTGATATCCTCAGGCGATATTGTCAGCAATTGGACAGCCTTTGTCACTGCTAGACTCTCAGCTTTGGAAAATGCTGCTGTGATCTGGGAGTCGTATGGAGCTGCTTATCCCCAGTTCCTCCGAGAAGCAACCCGCTCCTATGCCTATGTCTATTTTTGATTCATCGGTGTAGATGGATTCAGAGTTTCTCCCACTGTTCTGTACTTGGAAATTCCCATGAGAAGGATTTTTTAAAATCCAGGTATGGGACAGTGTAGTCTGAGTTGATGTTGTCCGTTTGATAATTGCCAAGTATCCTGGCGTGTCCATATGCAGTCGATCTTCAGTAATTTGACTGGCTTATCCTGAGAGCGCTCTTTGCTGCGGTCTCCTGCATATAAAGGTCTAGAGGCAAAGGGTTTAGAAATGCTTCCAATCACGCTGTTGGCGTTGTTTTCATTGCGCTAGTCGTACCAGTACATGCTATTCTCTGTACTTTGGTCATATCCTTAAGGTTGCTGGTGTTGATGGCAGCGTGCGACCAGACCAATCCTCTATGTATATATACGTTAATATGGGTCTGACTATCGCAGAGTACATCCACAGTGTTATTTGTGTCCTACATCCCCAGTTTTTCTCGAAGAATCTACTTTATCCTTTTTCCAATAAAGTTTTCTGTCGAGTATGACTCGCGGACAGCTTGCGGGGGGGGGTAGCGTGACGGCTGGTATAACTCTTTTGTTAGTTAACAGCACTAGTTCGGCTTTCTGGGGATCGACCCCCAGTTAAGTGTGTTCAAGAATATCTGCACTAGTTTCCTGATAGTGGTTAGGAACTTACCCGTAGCAAGTAGCACCACATCGTCTGCGTATGCTATTCCTTTTATTCCACTATATCTTAGTTTCACCAGTAGTTCATTAATGACCATGACCCAAAGAAGGGGGGGATTATATGTAACTCCTCCTTGCGGCGTGCCTCTGGATGCGATCATTTTTTGACGGGTTCCCCCGAATTCAGCGATGATGTGCCTTCCGTAATCAAATCATCTTATTAAGTAGAATGGTTTATACCCTAACCACGACCATAAAGGAGTCCTGTATTTCCGGATAAAAGGATGGATTACAAACTAGAGTCGAGATTAGGTCTACACTGAGGAACAAAATACTAAAAATCGTTACTAAATGCTATGAATCGTAATAATTCGCTCTAATACATATTTTGGACCATGGCGATCAGATTCAAACCATTTTTGGCACAATCTTTCCTACGACTTCTCTATCACTTTGCATGTGCAGTTGCGTAAGTTACATTCCAAAAATGCAAAAGTCTCGTTTCATTCTCGTTTCTTAGTTGGCTAAACTAAAACGACTTTGCTGCTAGTCTTTACATTAGACTTAGTGTGACAGAACTTAAACAATAAACTGGAACACTATTTGCCAACTTACTGTTTTTAACATAAAATGTCCGAAGATATGAACCATAGCCACCATTAACTTAAATCTATAATGATGTATAGAGATGCACTTATGGAGGTACCATACTTCATGGTTTAGCGCTCCAAAGAAATAGTGCCGTTTAGTTTTCTTGCTATTAAGACCGCCTTGAATAACACCATACATAGATAGTCTGAGCTACGATCCACTATCCCACTGTACGCGACATCATAACACCTATTGTTGTGTTCTTTCATGTTGGTTACTCAGGAATGGACAATGTCTTCATAAAAATAAAAGACGTTCCCATTGTCAAATATTTAACCATAATCCTACGTTAGAGTTAGAACATTCAAATTGGCACCTACATTATTGTTGTTATTATTGAAAAGTGAGATGTACGGCGACCTTAAGATCTATTGTGCCACATACCAGTCCTAAACGAAGGAACATCCTTCTCATCATTATCCCTATACTAGAATCAGTTAAAGAGAGATTCACTCACAGCTGGCCCAGGTGAGAATTCCATAGGTCACAGCACCTTCTCCAGACTAATTTCCCTGAGAAATCGCAATAGGAGATTGGATGCTATGAGTGCTGAAATTTGGTATCTGCCCAAGCACTTAAATCTGTTCTGGGTTAATGCCCCACATTTCATCAGTATGTCTTCTGGAGTTTCACTGGACTCATTGCAAAATCTGCATCAATCTTCAACTGATAGACCTAGCTTCCTGAGATGTGCCTTGAGCGTATATTGCCCCCTATAGAATAGCATTAATAAGCAAGATAGTTTGGATATGTGCCTTTGCTACTGAACTGAGATAAGGTACGTAACGACAAGCAAACCCACTAAACCACTAGTTCGTACTCCTTCTTTAATAATTTACCAGTCTTGGTTTACATTTTTGTGTCTTTTAAGATTTAAGATTTGTTCACTCCAAAGTTTTATTTATTTTTGTAGATAAAATCAGTTTTCCTGCAATGGCTGCCATGGATTCTACGAATGGGTCGTCCCGGCAGGAAAATAACTAGAAAAACAATATTGCTAAGCAATAGAATGAAAGAGCTAGAATTGAAAGAACGTTCTTCAAAATCGCTGCTGGCCAATGTATTAGATATTGATGACGATTTTCGACATACAATCTCTGGTTCACAAACAGCAATAGGATCATCGGCGTAAGTTTACAAAAAAAAAAAGGACAGCCAAGAACAATTATTTTTTTAAATAAATCTTTCAAAATTTACAGAAGCTTTGGCCGGCCGACGACGGTGGAAGAACACCACAATTCTATAGGATGCAATCACAAAGACTTGCATTTAATTCTTAAAGAATTGCAATTTATTACGGCGCGAATGAGGAAAGCAGACGATGAAGCGGAATTAATAAGCGATTGGAAATTCGCTGCAATGGTTGTGGATAGGTAAGTTGATATTCTGTATAGTGTCACTGTCACATGAGTTTTTGGTGGGACTCTCCTTTTTTTTACAATAATTTTGTCAACCCAGGCTCAGCTTTTAAAGGTATCATCATTGGAATTTGAGATTTATTTATGAAGTTCATTATCTAATCTCAGATCTTCATTGACGAGGTAGAAACACTTAATAATGTATACAGGTGGCAAATACTGTGTGTGTGTGTGTGTGTGGGGGGGGGGGGGGGGGGGGGTGTCCTTATATAAAAGTAGAAGAGTATCCGATGATGTTCTGGGAAATAAACCACCTTTTTGCCCTAATTTGATGTTTGATAATATTTTAATTAAGTAACGATGCTGAAACACGGTGCGGCAGTTGGTTGTGAGGTGAAGAGAAGATGCATGGGGGCATTTACTTTGACTGCCAACACTTGGCCTTCCGGGAAATTGCAAATTACTTTGAAAGATAATAATCAATACAAGTGGAAACGAGATGATATAAGGTATAAGGGATCGGAAGGGCGAAATCTGTAGGTATCATCCTCATCATCAAATGCATATTATAACTACAAGGCATTATTAAGTGTAGGTCATCCGATTTATTATGTAAGATGGGTCATGTTTCGCCCTAGTGGTTTGCAGATGACCATCATTTCTGATGTATGGGCTGAGTTTGAAGATTTGTATTTCATCGAAAAGAATGTAATTTATTTGATGGCGTAACTGTGCTACCGCCGGTTATAGAGTGTGTGTTTTGATGAGCTTCACATTAAATTTTTATTACACTTGGTTGATGTCAAAGTCAGCATCGGATAACTAATTGATTGAGGATACAGAACGTTTGTTTTCCCTATTAACTTAACTTTTTCGTATTCTTTAAGCCAGTCCGTAGCTGTTTTACTAATTAGTAGCTTGACTAGTACTATATTCCACCCACTTTTTTCGTATGCGATCATTTGCTATCCACATTATTAGATACAGGTAGTCTGCTCTTAAGACCCTGATATCCGTCTTTACTGAGTCATAATCGCGTAAGCTTAAAACCATACCATTGCATATTGCTGAATCAAGGAGTGGAACTTGAAGTCTACGCTGAAAATTGAAAAAAAAAAAAAATAACCTTTTATCTCTCATACACTGAAGCCAATTTATAAAACAAAATCAGACATTTTATTGGAAGTTACTCAAAGTTAATATACACATACATTATGTACAAATTATTTGCATAAAAATTAAACCTTCGCTTAGTAATATTACACTAACATTAGACACATTGCTGTGTTAACAATAATTAAACTATTAAATCTACAAGCATTGAAAACTTCGGTATTATGCTGCGTGCCATACGTTTGACAGTAAGGAGGTGCTCCTTTTAGAGATGTCTTAGAAGATGAGCAGAAACTTTAAGATAGTATAACGACAATGAGTATGTTTCCCATATAACGTAACTGGCAATGTTACTACAGATACTGATTCTCAACGAGATTGTTTTACAAAGTCTTTCCCCATACATATGCATTTACATACTTAGCAACCCAAGCCAAGATAAGTGACTTTCTTTGTAGCATTCAAGAACACGCCTTTCTAAGACTTCTTTTACGCCCAGCATAGAACGCCCTTAAAAGTATCAGTCTCATTTTTGCTAGTTTTATGCCCGTGCCATTGACTAATTATCTTCTCTGTCTTCACCGATATCCACCCAGGTAAACGTCGCCTGTCCATCTTTATCCATCTCAGTAAATTGCAAATATTTCACTTCTCCATCTTCATCCTTGATATACTGCCCGTCGCCATCTTCCACTAGTATCGTGTCCGAGGTAACAACCTCATCGTATATGGCTCCACCTACGACACATTCTCCAATATCTTGACTATCCAAGTCCAGATCTTCAGCCGACAGTTTCTTGCTAATTTCTTCCACTCCTTTGTGACTGATTTGAGGCTGATTAACGATGATTGTATCATTTACATGCTTTGTGTGTTTCATGTGTGACAACAGCAACGGCTTTCGCATGAAACCCATTCCACACTCCAGACACTCGTACGGCTTTTTCTCGCTGTGAATGAATCTATGTGCGTTTCGGTTGTCTCTGCTGTTAAACAGCTTTCCGCAAACCTCACACGCGTACGGTTTTACTCCGCTGTGGATGCGCATATGCTTCTTGAAATGCTCGGGATAAACAAACGTGGCACTACACACTTCACACTTGTGTGGACGTTCACCAGTATGCGCCGACTGCGTGTGATACTCCAGCAGCCGCCTCCTCTTAAATGACCTATCACACACCGCACACTTATGCTTTTTATCGTTCAAATGCGTTGCTTTTTTATGCGTCATGAGATTAGACCGCTGGGCGAATGCCATTGGACACAAATCACATGCGAAGGGCCGCTCGCCTGTGTGCGTACGCTCGTGATCTCTAATCTCTGCACGACGCGCGAAGCCCTTGCCACATGTGCGACAGATGAACGGCTTGTTTCCCGAATGGACGATCTTATGGACATCCAAGTTGTGCTGTGTACCAAAAGCCTTCTGACAAATCTCACACACAAACGACTTCAGCCCCGAATGCAACTTCTTGTGCTGCACCAGATTCTGTTGATTCAAAAATGATTTGTCACACTTATCGCAATTGTACGGTCTGGGTCTTTTCGTGTGTATTTTCAAGTGAGCCTGCAGTGTATATTTTGATGCAAAATCCTTACTGCACGACAAACACTTGTAGGGCCGTTTACCCGTGTGCATATTCATATGTTCGTCAAGTAGGTTCTTCGAACTGTACTTCTTGTGGCACTCGGGGCATTCGTGTTGCTTCGTTGAACTATAGTGCATTCGTTTGTGAATACGAAACTGACGATGATTTAAGAACACCCGTAGGCAGGTCTCACACTGAAATTCGCCTTGTTCTGTTCCGCCGCCGTGCTCCTCGTCCATGTGATCACTGATTTCGTTGCGTTTACTAAAGCCTTTGAAACAGACGTCACATACGTAGAACTTGTAGTTGTGCACAAGTTTCAAATGATTTGGGAACAACATCGGTTCGAATTCGGGTCTCTCGGGACACAAAGCGCATGTATACATATTATTGCTGAATTCATAAGCACTACTTTCCGTTTCTCCCAGCTGCTCGCGTTTTATTGAACGCCCTGAACGTTTCTGCTTTTGTGGCTTCGGGGAATCATCTGGAATTATGGGGGAAGTATCTGAAATGACAAAAGATTCTGTGAAGAATGCACAAGGAAATCGAGTCCATGTCTTACCGTCGTTGCTACTGTTGTAGTCTATCACAGATTCGGCAGCATTCACACTGTTATCGTAACTTATATCGGAATTTTGCTCAATAATTTGCTCGTAGGTGATTTCTAGTAATTTGTGGACATTTGAAATCATATACATATCTGCGAATTAAATAAAAACTTACCTTCAGCCATAACTTGAATATTCCTCTCAGCATACATGCTGCTATCGTCTTCCTCCTGAGCATTTTCGTTATCTATCACTGCTGTTGTCTCTGTACTGAAGTCTTGAACAATACTCTCTTGATACTGCTCCTGCACTTCCTCGACTATAAATGTTCGAATATCATGATTATCCGAAATGGGAATATTCTGCTCAACAATCGCATCTCCCACATAACGTTCAGTTTTCACTTCTTCTACGTTCAATACATTCCCATTTTTAACGGATGGCGGCTCCGTTTGGGTACATTCCTCCGCATCACCTATCTCGAACCAAATTGGATCGAGGCCATTCTCTTTGGCGGTGTTATTATAGTCTGTTAAGATTTTCAATCGAAACTGATAGAATTTCTTCTCTATACCCTCGTATTCAAGAAGAATGAAATTGCACTCATCGCAAAGTAACTACAAATAAGCGGTGAAAGAACACTTTTCCTTTTAACTTGTTTGTGTTTTATTTTACCTTAGAATGAACAGTATCCTGATCGATATCCTTTCCCAATGCTGATGACAGAATCGCAGAAAGTGAACAATCTGTTTGTCCATTTTCAAGAAGCTGAAATAAGATTCGATTTACATCTTATCGGGGCGATTGTAGTTACTAAAGATTACCCTCTTCTCAAACATGTGCCATGGTTCGTCGCCATCAGCGAATATTCGATCGCAGAGGAAGCATTTAAAGAATTCAGTTGTATAATTTGTGATTCGGTCAACAATTTCCGTCATTTTTAGGAACGAACAATAAAAATTCACAAAGAGCTTGGCAATTTTATCTTTTTCATTAAACTTTAGGAAAATTTTATTAGTAATCACTGTTTTTTTCCAGTAATTGCACACAATTTAAAAAGATTCTGAACACAAACGGAGATTTAATTCACTTTTCTTGTTTAATAAATGGGAAATGTGTACTTTTCTACTTTAATGAGTAGAGGAATATAGGCAAATGTCAGAAAAAATCTTGAAACGCATCGCGCAGGACAGAAAAACAAAAGGGAAAAGTGAAAATTGTCATAGCATCAAAAGAAGAGAAGCCATTTTGTAATGGCTGTATTCAGGCGTGGTCAAAGCAGTTGAATTGTACTAGATTAGAATTGAAGGATTTTATGTAAATATCGTCATTGATGAATTGTCGTTTTTAAAATCAACTTCTGCACATCTATGTACATAAATATGCGCAACCAAACAATTGATTATAGTACATACATGCATACGTAACAGTAAAAATGCAAAAATCGTTGCTTTAAACATTTTTCTATTGAAAAAGTTATCTTTAAATCTCATAAAATCGACTACTCGTTATTGGAGCTTCGGTATCCTACAACTATAACAAATAAAACAAAAATCAACATACTTTTTTCTCATTTCAGGTTTTGTTTAATTGTTTTTACACTTTTTACGATTATTGCAACAGTGACCGTACTGCTGTCAGCCCCTCACATCATAGTGCAATAAAATAAGTATAACATTATTTATTTAGTAATAATAGTTTCAAATATAAAACCAAATAAATTCAAATAATATTATTTATAGCGTTGTTAAATAATATTATAAGCCCAAAAAACAAAACATCAAAGGACACACACATTCATTTGAAGAAATAAAAGCAAAACTACGATAATAGTAAATTACCAGAGTAAATAAAAGTAAATTGTAAATAAAAAAAAAAATGTTTAAAAAATTAAAACTGCCGTAATTTATATATGAATACGAAATGAATTATAATAATTTATAACAAAAAACAAAGAGCAAACAAAAAAATAGTTAAAAGTTACAAAAAATAAATCCATTGGACATTCATCCATGAATTTTTACATTTAAGTATAAAACCAAAACAAATGTAAGGAAATGGAAAACAAAATATATATATATATATATACATATATTATTTATTTTTTTATTTAGGACAGATTTTATAAAGACAGAGATTGTTCCTATGAAACACACAAAACAAATAAAAATATAGAAAACAAAATATAAGTATGTATATACATACATACATATATGTATTTATTGTAAATGGAAATGATGCTATAGACAGAACCGAACGCCATAAGGACCGGACCTAAAGAGAAAACGACAAAATATTTTTGTTACATTTATTACGTTTTTCTATTCGATCTTTGTTGTTTCTCTTTTTAATTTTCTAAAATCACAATATTCACCATAAGTTGCAAACTTTATACATACTTACATATATTATACATTATATAGCAAAAAAAATAGGTAAACAAAACATATTTATTAACATAATAGAACAACAGACAGGCAAAACAAATGTATAAGAATATCAAAAAATAAAAAGTAATAATAATAATAATAAATAAATTAGATAAATTAATAAAATCAAATAAGATTGAGGAACAAAGAAAACAGCAACTAAATCTTATTAGATATATATACATATATACATAGGTTATTAACATGACATACAAGACCATATACATTACATGTTAATTAAATAGATAAAAGAAAAAAAACACCGTTTTGATTGTTTTATTTTTCGTTTCTCGTTTTAGATTTTTAATTTGTAAACCAAGGAATGTGACAAAACCTAGATTAACCAAATCTAAATACTAAAGTAAACATAAAAAACTAAAGTTAAATAAATATAAAATAAAAAAAATGAAACTTAACTCATCTATATGTAGATGGATATGATAAATATTTTGTTTTTCAAAATTAATCGTATATGTTTAAAATATACGCTAAAAGGGACGATGAATTTATTTAATCATTTATTTATTTATTACAACCAAGCAAAAAATTCAAAACAAAAAAAAAACTGACAAAACCTAACTAAACGCACAGTTTAAACAAACATAACTAAAATAAAACAAAGTAAGATAGATTTCCAAGAGGACTGCTTCAATGACTATCTGATGTTAATACTTTATTTTTAGGCCACTTTTAGTTTATTTTATTTTTCTTTTTATTTGTTTTTTTTTTTATGAGTATTTAGAAACTAAAAGAAAGAAAAAAAAACTAAAGACATTCTTTGGCTATATCGCTATTCTTACTGAACATTTTATCAACTATAAGTCTTATTTGTAATTTTTAAAAAAAATAAACTAAGGCAAATCATTTTTTATAAGAATAACTTTTCTCATGTGTATAAGACTTTTTCGACTTTCTAGGCATTTAAACATTTAGCTATTAAAAAAAAACAAACAAATCTTACTATTAAGTGGCAAAAACATTCACAGTTATGGCAACGATTATTTCAATCAACTTTATAGTTAGTTTTTTTTCTCTGTGGACAGAATCAATGATCCATGAGAAAACAGCGGTATCTACTTGGATTTCTTTGAACCTAAGGCAGCCACTGCCTATTTTGTAATGGTGTCCACATCTGATCTGGTTAGTGCGTCGGACTACTGTGCCAGCGGTCTTGGGTTCGAATCCCGCCGCAAACACCTAAAAGTTTTTAACAGTGTCCTACTTACTTACTTAGGTGGCGCTACAGTCCGGGGTGGACCAAGGCCTCAACCAACAACCTCTTCCAGTTAGCCCGGTCCTTAGCTAACCGCTTCCAGTTGCGCACTCCAAGTTGGTTGAGGTCTTGTTCTACTTGGTCGCGCCACCTTAGGCGAGGTCGTCCTCTGCTGCGCTGACCCTCCGGGTTAGAGTTGAATATTCTCCGAGCCGGAGCGCTGATGTCCATGCGCTCTACATGTCCTAGCCATCTTAAACGCCCAATGTGCAGTTTTTTGACCAGGCTGATGTCGCTGTACAGCTCGTACAGTTCGTCGTTGAATCTTCTCCTCCAAGACCCGTCAACGCAAACGGGACCGAATATCCTACGAAGGATTTTTCTCTCAAAGCGACCAAGGAGATCTTCATCCGCATTCGATAAAGTCCATGCTTCAGCTCCATATAGCAAGACTGGGATGATAAGGGTCTTATAGAGAGTCTCCTTAGTCGATCGGGAAAGGACTTTACTGCTCAGTTGCCTTCTTAGCCCAAAGAAACAGCGGTTGGCAAGAGTAATCCTTCGTTTGATTTCCGACGAGATGTCATTTTTTGATGTTATGGCAGAGCCGAGGTAGACAAAGTCCTTTACTACCTCAAAGTTGTAGCTGTCTATTGTGACGTTCTGTCCAATTCGTCGATGTTGGTTGTCCCTTTTTGTTGACAGCATATACTTAGTTTTGCCCTCGTTTACCGCTAAACCCATTTTGGCCGCTTCCATTTCTATACTCGCAAACGCGCCGGTGACAGCTCGCTGTGTTCTACCAATGATGTCAATATCGTCGGCGTATGCAAGTAGTTGAACGGACTTTTGAAAGATCGTTCCTTGTGTGTTGGCTTGTGAGTTTCGAACAATTCTTTCAAGTATGATGTTGAAGAAGTCGCATGACAGCGCATCACCTTGTCTGAATCCTTTTTTGACATCGAAGGTCTCGGTGAGGTCATTACCGACCTTGATGGAGCAGCGAGCTTTCTCCATCGTCATCCTGCACAGACGGATGAGTTTGGCAGGGATGTCAAAACTAGACATGGCTCTATACAGTTCATCCCTCCAGATGCTGTCATAGGCGGCCTTGAAATCGATGAACAGGTGGTGGGTATCGATTTGGACTTCTTGGGTTTTTTCCAGGATCTGCCTGAGTGTGAAAATTTGGTCTATGGTGGACTTTCCTGGCCTGAAACCGCACTGATAGGGGCCAATCAGGTTGTTGACGAAAGGCTTCAAGCGTTCACACAATATGGCAGATATGATCTTGTAGGCGATGTTCAGGAGACTGATGCCTCTGTAATTGGAGCAGTTGAGAGGGTCGCCTTTCTTATGAACCGGGCAAACGATGCTGAGATTCCATTCATCTGGCATACTTTCATCTGACCAAATCTTAGAGATGAGTTGGTGTATGCTCACTACCAAGTCATCTCCAGCTGCTTTAAATAACTCTGCGGGTAAACCGTCAGGTCCAGCAGCCTTGTTGGACTTAAGCTTGGATATTGCTATCCGCACTTCGTTTTGATCAGGTGGATGGGAGTTTTGGCTATCATCATCTAAGTTGAATGGTTCATTCTGCCTGACAGCGGAATTTTGGTCGTCATCGCCATTGTACAGTCTGCAGAAGTAGTCTTTCCAAATTCTCAGCACCGACTGTGTTTCTACTACGATGTTTCCATCCGCGTCTCTACAGGTTTCTGTACGGGATTTGTTTTGCTGGCACATTCTTTTTACCCTCTGGTAAAACTTCCGTACATTGTTCCTGGAGTAGCATCTCTCAATATCCTCGAGCGCACGCTTCTCGTGCTCTTTCTTTTTCCTTCTAAGAAGCCGATGTTCTTCCCGTCTCTTTTGCTCGTAGAGCATGCGAGCAGATCTAGTCCTTCTTTGCAGCGCCGCTTTATACGCTTGTTGTTTTTCCGCGTTAGCTAGTCTGCACTCTTCATCAAACCAGGGGTTTCGTGGTGGTGGTCGTGTGAAACCCAGCACATCATTCGCGGCACTTATGATGGCTTGCTGGCAGTGTTGCCACTGGTCTTCTGTACTAGCTGTTGCTGCGGTAGGACTCGTAGCAAGAGATCGGGATATGCGTTCTCTGTAGGCTCTGGCGGTGTCTTGCGATTGTAGCTTTTCGACATTGTACTTTCTCACAGTATTTCGTTGTTGTGGCGCTGTGGATATCCGCATTCGTACCTTGGCTACAACAAGGTAGTGGTCCGAGCCAATGTTGGCCGCCCGGAAGGTTCGGACATCCATAATACTGGAGGCATGTCTGGTGTCGATCGCAATGTGGTCGATTTGGTTGACGGTTATTCGATCCGGAGACCGCCAGGTCCCCTTATGGATATTGAGATGTGGAAACTGTGTGCTTGCTATACTGACACTTCGCCCCGCAGCAAAGTCAATCAGCCTTAGTCCGTTTTCGGACGTGGTGTCGTGTAGGCTGTGCCTTCCAACCGTCCTACCAAAGATGTCCTCTCTTCCTATCTTGGCGTTAAAGTCGCCCAGTACGATTTTAACGTCATGTCTAGGGCATTGCTCGTATGTTTGGTCGAGGAGCTCGTAGAAACTATCTTTGGTAGCGTCGTCTTTTTCTTCTGTGGGGGCGTGAGCACATATAAGGCTTATGTTGGCGAATTTTGCCTTGACACGGATTGTCATAAGACGCTCGCTCACGTGCCGAAAGCTCAAGACTTCTTGCCTAAGTCTGCCGCGTATGACAAATCCGCATCCGAATAAGCGCTGTTTATTTTCTGTATAGCAGTCACCGTAGTAGATATCACAGTTTTCCATCCTTTTTCTGCCTGGCCCATTCCATCGCACTTCCTGGATGGCGGTTATATCTGCCTTGTAGCAGTTTAGGGCCTCTGCCAGTTGTTCGGATGCACCGTCGCCGTTCATTGAACGAACATTCCAGGTACATATCCGAACGTCGTTGTCCTTATTTCGTTTAGCGTGGTTGTCAACAGTAGATCCGTCCTTTTCCGAGGCTTTTGGTTGTTTCGGAACTCTTTTTTTTTTTACGTGGTTAGGTAGTTAACCTCACGCACAACCCCCAACCTGGAGGGCCAGATCCTTGTATACCCCTAGGACAAGGGGCCGGGTACACCGGTGTCAGTAACCCACTACGGGGGTGTGAGCGCTGCCGTTGGCCCACTAGGGGCTCATCCGCCACCAACTCTTTTCCAAGACCCTGACTAGTACTTGGAAATCCTTATCGACCTGAGCTCCGAATATGTCGGAGTAGCTCAGATAAGGTTTTGTTTCCGTTCTGGAAATTTTAGCGCCACCGTTGGTTCCATTGATGGAATTCATCCGCTGACGTGAATTATAGTGCTGCTATTTTCCCTTGCTCAGCACTCGCGCTTATAAGTTTAGCAAGTCGTGCCCGGATGGGCAGCGACCAGTACCCGATGGTTACCACTTGGAGGTAAAATAAGCACAATTGATGTGTAGTAACAGTTACAACACTGGGCTTAGCCAAATTAAAGCCAATCAGTGCCTACCCTATTTCTACAACATCCAACCATCCATTTTAACAGTGTCCACCTCTTTCGAATGTCTGACAAGCATCAAAGAGTATCATTTGTCACGATTGAGCTTCTCAACTCGCCGTTCGGAGTCGGCAAAAAACTGTAGGTCCCTTCCATTCGTGCAAAAATATAACACGCACACACAAATGGTTGCGAGAAGCAGGCCCATGTTCACCTCGAGCTGTAGCGCAAACTAAGTTAAGTCCACATCTGAAGCTGCTTTCTGTGTCTATTTTGTTACTATTGCTGTTGGTAACATTAGATTTATTGTAATTTCTTCAGGAAACTGATTTCTGGTTTCACATTAAAAAAGGGAACATTCCAATGGCTAAAATAAACCAGTTTGTTCCACTGTCACATTTTACATACTTTCTGTAGTTATTTGCAGTTTTGAACTCGCTATGGTGTCTGCTCTTAGAAGTTGAAACAAATATAAATCTGAACCTAACCTTGATCATCGACAGGTCTCTACTACTTAAATAAGTAAAATTGCTTTTAAAAATATTCTCCGATCTACAGATACTCCAGGGCTCTCATCACGTAAGACACTCGTCATCGTTTTCGACATCGTTACGGAGACGAGACTTCACGTTGACATAAAAATCGACCGATCGACTTCACTTAACAAGAAAATCTGTCAAGTACAATCGTCTCGTGGAGCGTGATAGCACGATAGCTATTTAGCTGTCGTCTTCCTGTGTTTAATGCAGTTTCGGTGCGTTTTTAATTTAAATTCGATTTTTGGAAATTGAATTTGGTTTCTTTGGCAAAAATACGGATTTCATTTGTAAAATAACGAAAATAATTTCCAAAAAACGAATTTAAAGTGAAAATGCATAGTCTCCTTTTGTCTACTGTCATTTTTCCATTTAAAAAAAATTAAATATAACTTAAAGATTTCGTTACTTTATTGTAAATGATCTTAATATTAATTAATAATGGATATGAAATATGAAAATGCCGCCAAAGCCACAATGTCAAATTATGACTTCATCAGCAAATTTCAAATCGCTTATAAATGTTGTTTCCTGTGATTCTCAAACTGGAAAAAGACGAAGGTGATGGACGAAACGAGACTGGTAGTGTTTCGGGAAGCATCGTTTCGTCGACGTCGTTTGGTACTGTCATGTGGTCGCCAAACGTCGGTGAAATTACGTGATGAGAGCCCAGATATTGAATATTTATAATGGACCTCACTGATGGTCTAACTAAATGAGCACTACTCGTTTTGGGTTTCTCTATCGGCCTCTTACTGGGCGCCACGTAGAAGTGATAAATATGTAGTACCTACCGAATCATAGCATTCCAGAATTTAGCAGTTCCTTAATAAAAAAAAAACCGTCAACCTTTCTCTCTCATTAGGAATTACTTTAAAATGATGTTCTTTATTTTTTCTAGCAAAAAGTTCATAGAAATAATCGTTGTCAACTTAAATAAAAAAAAAAAAACTCTCAAATTCTATCTAAGCACTTTATTTGTCGGTATATACGTAATTATTTGTACTTTTATAGGAAAACACAAAATCTTTTTTTTTTAAATATATTTTTTTTTTTGATGCAAAAACAGAATGCATATTGCATTTTATAACGAGTACCCCACAGTTACTTTTAATTTTATTTAATTTAATTATAATTTTGTATGTGTTTGTGTAAAAACAAAACAAGAACAAAAAAAATCACTTAAACAAATAAAAAACATGCTTAAAAATATGTTTCCTAAATCTGATGTGCCATCCGGAGGCAGACTAATACGAATTTAAATTAAATTTAAAGTAAAAAAAGTTATAATATATTAAAATAATATTACACTCAAGCAACATCGAGAAATTCGTTTGATGTTGAATTTTAATTCGATCTTTCAAAGATACAAAAAAACGCCTAAGTTCTTCAAAAAAAAAAAAAAAACCAAACAAACAAAAGAAATAAACTAAAATAGGAAATTAAATATAACAATTATTTTCGAAAAAAAAAAAAAATATATAAAATGCAACAATGCAAGAGAGGAGTAAGATTAATATAAAGTTTTAAGATAGGATTTACATCAAATATTTACGATAAGGCAAATCAATTACCTATTAAATAAAGAAATTGCAAAAAAATAAATAAAGAAAACTATATAAGTTCGTTAATAAATATTATGGATGAAATGGAAATGATATATTTAAAACAAAATATTATGAAAAATAAAAATGTGCAAAGAATATTTATTTAATAGTGAATGAATATTAAATATTAAAACAAAAACTATAAAAGTCTGTTGTCGATATACGTTATTGACAGACAAAATTTCGTCACATTGACGAATAAAAAATAAATGATATTGAATTATGTTAATAAAGTTTAATTATGAAAAAAAAGTCTTTTATTCGATAAAAAATATTTACCACTTCCTTAGACATAGTATGCAGAAAGATTGACGGAGCCTACGGGTCGATCCCAGCTGAGGCATGCAGGTAGGTAGAAGGTAGAAGTGGTGATTTCGTTCACAGCAGCACAAAAGGTTACCCGTTTTGATACCACAACCTCAAGTGACTAGAGGTGGAGAACTGTCTTTTCACTATCGAAAACAATCGATATTTTTTGACCACTATCGATTGTTTTCGATAGCCATTTAAATATAGAATTTCAAAAATTTCTTTAACTGGTCGATACCTAGCGAACGGAGTTTATTTAAAATTTCACAGAGGAACCCGATCATACGCCAACTGTCAAAATGGTTTTAGCTTAAAAAGGGGATTCCCCGTTTTATGAGTCAGCAACGTTGCATTATTGTTTGTCTTTCTCTTAACTTAAAAGGGGATTCCCCGTTTTATGAGTCGGCAACTCAGGAATATGATATAGGAGCATTAGTACTTAGAATCTAATCTCTCTCGGTGAGAAAAGCTTACCCAATATGGTGCATTTAACTTTTTTTATGTAACCCTTAAAAGGAAAAACTTAGTCAAAAGCCAACTATCGAGAATTATCGATGGCACTGTTTATCGATATTTCTCCACCTCTACAAGTGATTCGTTTACTAGGATGTAGTTTAAGATGTTTATACTTACCCTGTGAAGTCTTAGAAGAGGATCAGTTTCAGAGCTCCAATCCTTTTCTCGGATATCTCTTTAAGGTCGTCGAAGAAAGTTTTGTCCAGTAGGTATGCATTGCCTGGCTCTCGCTAGAGCCGGACGTTTGTACAAAATGTTTAAGAAGTGTGAGAGTACTTACTAAAAAGAAAATTAGTACGGAATTCCTTAAGTATTGGGCAATAAAGTGCAACACATCGTCTCGCTCGTTGAGATTGCAAATGCCGCATGAAATTGGGAGCTCTGGTCGTTGTGGTATAAAGTCAAGCTTAATAAGTTAGGCTAAATCTAAAGATATCTACTTATCTTGTCTACCGAGTAACTGCTCCAAAAGTACGTCCTTTCTCGGCACCTGTAGGAATAAAAATTTGGTAGTCTTCTTTTCCTTACCACACAAAAAAAAATGGCCGCTCTCAGGTGGACCAATCTGATAAACTGTGTCATATACAGAAAAATATGGCCAAGTTACATCATATCAAAAACAAACGGGATGCTATAAAAGAACCTGCGTGGACATCGCTAGTGTAGTGGCAGTCAGTACAGGGCCATGGCCAATAGGGGACCATGCAGCCAAACTAGCGATCCCTCACAATATTTTCTGCCGTAGGCAGCTGCAAAGATGAAAATGAAAGAGTCGCTTATTCACTTTCTGTCCCTTTAGCGAGAGCTGGCAACACATAATGAGCAAACTATTCTTCGAATACCTTAGAGATATCCGGGAAGAGGATTGGAGAGCTGATCCTCTTCCTAAACTCCACAGGGTGGATATGAATATCCGAATAAACGGGTCATCGGTTGTGATATCAAAACGCGCTATTTGGGTTTTCTTCCATCGAAACCACCACTTCTTCCTATACACTTACCTACTTTTCTATGTCCAAGTGGAAATGGAATGAAATTTTCTATTCTGTAGTTCTTACAATCAAACGATGGACACAATCGTATGCTAGTCCAATTTTTGCTATTGTCTGTGTCCATTTTTCAATGCTTGCAACTTCGATTTCGATTCAGACGTAAAGCACAATCCCCGCAAATAAAACAACAAACATAGATGTTCTTGAAATATTTACAAAAAAATTATTCTCTTTCTATTCATTCTCGCATTTTATCAACTACAATAATTGTGTTTTGTTTTGTTACTTTTTTTTTATGTGTTATCCTTTTTTACAGAGTTTTTGTTAAATAACTAATAATTAAGGAAACAAATAGATCATAAAAACTCATACGCAAATGCACATGACAATAAAGGAACGAAATTATTTATAAACCTTGATTTCCTTATTCATAGACTAAGAGTGTTTTACTTTACTTCAATGATATCTAATAATTCGACTACGGCTACAGGTCTTTTGTTTTGGAGTTTTGCTGCTTTTGCAGCTGTCGCTTGAACTCAATCATCTGCATTATGCGGACCTTGAGTCGGTTATTCGTCGTGATTGCATTGCTAAGTGCTTTGTACTCGACGGAGAACATGAACACAACTGGAATGGTGACATCGTTATTGCCATCGCCAGACATTGCAAACATTGGTTGTGTTTCACCGGAAGAACCAGGAACATTATCACAGACTATGACAGCTTTAGCGCCAGCTTTTTGTGCACGACGCGCTTTATCCACGAACGTGCAGTCACCACGTTCGACAATTAAGATCTTCCCTCGTATATCATCGGTGTCATTTAGTTCGGTACATCCTCGTAAAGGACTGGCAATCAGAATTTCCGATTCGACAAATTCTTCGGCAACTAGTTCGGGCGAGAAATGGCTTGGTCCAGCCATTAGGGCTGTCCAATCTTTACTGTCGTCGAGTTTAAATGTTACGGCCTAAATAAATGTTATTATCTTGGTGATTAGAGAGCTTTTATGTGCAATTCAAAACTCACCTGTAATTGTGCTAACTGATTTAGACTTTGCATTTTTGTCAGTTCAAGCATTTCCTGCATAAATAGAAGGCCTATTTCGCCGTCCTCGGGACTCTTTGCCTAGATAGAGTGGTAAAAATATTAGAAAATATAATCTTAATATCGGCAGTGCGTTTGGGATTACATTATAGAAACTGTGAAACAGCCGAACCTTTCCATCGCCTAGCGAAACCATGGTGATGCCCATGTCGTATACAGCTCGCAAATGATCGGCATTACTTGCTTGGAAGTCTAAGGCTCGCAGACGCTTATTCGACGGTGTACGCGGGCACGAACCAGTGATGAAATTTCTCAATGGCTTTCGCACTTTCTCGGGGAATAATTTTGTCGAGCTGGGGCAGGTGCGCATAAAATCCAAGACGTTGTGCTCGTCTGTTTGGCGGAAACCTAAAAGTAAAAGATACACGCAAATGAAGTTCATGTGGGTTGTATCAAAGCGTGAGTGTGACTGTGTAAATGTAAATTGTGTTAAAGACCATTAGCAATAAAAATGGCGCCCAATGTGAGGTTCGGGTTACAGATAGGGCGAATTCCCGAATTCAAAATTTACAAAGGAAAATCAGTGCAAAGCAGTCACACCGATGGACATGCAGGCTAATTGAGTAACCTAATTTTCACAAAAGCTCTTGTATTTGCGTAAGAAAACCGAATCTTCTACGTTTTGACACCTTCTGCTTCGCAATGTTAATAATGTATGCACTGTTGGACGACGTTTCGCAAGATTTGAGGGTAAACTGATGAACATTACTTGCGAGATGTGTTTTTCGAGAAACCTGTTGATCGAAGAAGCGAAAGGCGAGAAACACTGCGACGATGTTCAAGAGACTCGGCTCTATTTCTATTCTCTATTGGTTTCATCTCCCGTGCAAATTTGACTTAGGAGCACCTGAAGGGCGTTGAGCGTTGTACTGGAGCTTGGGGCGAATGTACGCCTTTTAAATCGTATGACACGAAATGTAGATTCTAATTCTAATTCTAAGATTTATTGATGCCAATTCCACGCATTTTGCGACAGAAGAGCCTGATGCCAGACTCTTCACTTTTTGGTAAGATTATAATAAACAAATATAAGGCGTCAGCAGTCTTATCTTGAACCGAACGTAGATTTTCACAGCAATTTCTGTGTGCGTGTTCTATTTTTGCACGAATGGAAGAAACCTACCAACTGGAAGGGGTTGTTGGTTAAGACCTTGGTCCATCCCGGCTGTAGCACCACCTAAGTAAGGAAGAAACCTATAGTTTTTTGCCATCATCAAACGGCGAGTTGGGAACTTCACCACAAATGATACTCTTGAATTCTTGTTAGACATTCGGTAAGATCAATCATGAATTTTTTCATTATTTTTTCTGCTGCGCTTCAATGTGAACGCACCCTTTACCGATGCGGTAAGCAACATTTGGAAAAAAAATTCAAAGGACACACAAAAAAGAATCAACAATCCAATTTATTTAAAACAACACACACTCATACATACATACGACAAACGCATACACATCAGTTTAGAGAGTAATGAATGAAAAGCCATTTCCTAAGGCAACGTTAGTAAATAATTTGTTTAAAATTAAGAAAAAACAATAGTATGATAATATTATAGACTATCCCAATCGCATTTGTAAAACGCCAAGCTTATAACAAGCACACTTATTCCTACACAACAATGGATACTCACTGAATGTGCTGTTCCCCAGCTGTGCAATTGATAGCGGGAGCAAATGTGCCTCTGTTGTGAATACAAACTCATCCAGATTGATAATTATATCCGACGGATCGGAGAACAATAGATAGAGGTATTTAAATGTCTCCGATAATACGTATGAGTCCATGCGGTCTTCGTGTTTGCCAGTTCGTACGTCATTCACCGCCGCATAGCCACAGCTTACTTTCGCATGTTTTTGTAGTGTTTTCAGTGCTTTCTTTCCTACCTGCAGGTAGTGATGGTCATTCGTTGCCTTGTATAAGAAGTACGTGGATTCAATAAACTCGGGTCGCAAGTGATGTTGTCCCCAGTGAATTTGAAAATCAACGGTAAAGGCTTCCGGAATGAAGGTGTGCATTTGCATTACTTGATAAAGCATTTCATGCGTCTGTACGGCAGGCTTCAAATCACCAGAGAGTACCTGGAGGCCGGGCCAAAATGCTAATAGGGAATCCATGAAATTTCTGGATTTCGCATGCGGCCGATGCATTAACACATCCAGAAGCATCGGACCTTCGCTCACATACTTCATGACGGCATTGTAATGTCGATTAAACCGCGCCAAATATTTGTCATCACCGAGTAGAACATATGACTTGAAAAGATATTCGTAGTAGGAATCGATTCCGGCGCCTACTCCAGAATCTCGTCGCACCCAATCGCCGGAGTGTACATTTAGAACGGTGCCCATAAGATCAGACCCTCTGTGTCTGAGTTTCCATAGCGCGTCCATAGCCCCATGCGCTCTGGCCTCGAAGATGGGCTCCCCAGTCAGACGGGAGAGAGCAGCGAATTCAAGAAGAATTGTCCCGGCGCATGCAGTGCATGTTTCACGAGATTTTTTCAATTGTTCGTCTTTCATTCCCGTTCGTAGGTTAACTCTCGCATGGGGAATGCCGGTTGATGTATTGAACGCTGGCAATAGACGGTAGCCTAGATCTCTGGCCATCTCCAGTAGTTCACCTTTGTACCAGGGCATTATTTTTAAATTCTTTTGAATGTATTCGGTGAGAATGTGAGCCGATAGCAAACCACCAACCATACGTATATTTGTTTCGAATACCGAGACAATGATGTCACTATCGAATTGCACATCCTTTATCACCAACTTTACGGCGCTCTCGAACTCGGCAAAGTCGCCCAGTATGACCAGAGTATCCAATGCATCTACAAGAGTCATCGAAAAACTGCAAGAAAAAATGGGTGAAGATGATTATGAAATAAGGCAAGTGTCGACATATTTGTTTGGAGATATGCAAAATCAGAGCAGCGTGAAAAGGCTCACCAGCATCGGTCACTCGCATTCTTCTAACCGCTGGTAAAAGTATTTGGATAATATCAGCGTACATGTCGTGAATTAAGAACCTTCGAGTACTAAACGGTATAACCGCACGGCTCTGACCGGTAATCTTTTTCAAGATATTATACGTGCTGCAATAACGGATGTTAGCCATCTAATTCTTTCTACTGTTCTTAAACAAACAAACATTGTGTAGAATGTCACATCATAGCCACGACGACATTAGCAAAATCCAATCAAAACAGAGTAATTCTATACTCCAAATTGATAACATAAACATGTCACGACAGATAAGGAACAAACACGAAAGATTTCCATACATACGCAACTGGAACCACTTTTAATTATCGACGGCAGGTAAAACGATGCTTCTTGCACTCTTGCACAGATATCAGCGTTAAATAAAATGCAAATTAGAAAGTCATTCTCACTTTACACGGTTCAATGACACCATAAGCGCTGAATAAATATTTCGTCGACCGGTTGACCTCGTCAATATACCTGCTAACGAAGCGAAAATTCAACTTTGAAACAGTGTAGCCTTCACAGTGCTCATATGACTCGCATTTTCTAAGCCAGGGTCAAGGCCGGCGGCACGCGTTTAAGGTGCTAATCATGCAGCAATGCTACTTACTTGCCCAAAATGTCATCCATGTCCCCGCGCGACGGTGTTACTCCACGGTAGCGGCCTTTGCATGACAATGGCATCAATTCATCGGCGGGATATGCGTTCTCCATGTACGCGTAATATGCATGATAGAACATCTCCCGTGCTTCCTCCCTGAGAAACAAAAACGAACACATAATGTAAACAAATGGAATCGCTTTAATAATCTATTTATTCCATACTTAAGTTCCTCACGTTCTTTTTTGGACATGTTTTGTGTAGGTATCGAGTCGGACAGAACTACCGTCACACAAAATATGCACAACAGCAGTACTCCCAGGAGCAGCTCATATGTTTGGCCCATTTTGTTGTTTCTCTTTCACTTGCCCTTATCTTGTAGCTGCCCACGAAATCTCGACTCGACACACAAACAAAATTAGAAAAAAAAACTTGGATTTATAAACGAAATTAACACTGCGCGATAGGAAACCGAAAAAATAAACACAACACTTAATTAAGAGAAAACTAGAATTCTACTTAAATCAGCCTACAACTATGGATATGCGGACTCGTGTCCAATTTCATTCTCTTATCAGTTTATTAATACGTTCGTCGATGGATTGGACATTTGTGATTCGGAAAATAATTTGAAGACAAATTAAAAAAAGCGAGCAGAACTATTTTTCGGGAGACTTTCGCGTCAGCTACTAGATACAAGTTTGCAGAATGTAATTCTTTTTTTTTTGTTTCTGACACAATTTTTGATGACAAGTCAAGTGAAGAGGTACAGGCGACTGTCAGTTGGGTGACAGCTGTACATTTCCCTCCAACGACTGGAGGGACACCTAGTTGTGATATAAGACAGTTTTCTGGCACTGCGATTGCAGATCGGTATTTTATTCTTTAGAAGAGTTTTAAGATAAGAATAAAATTGTTCGGGAACTAAATTAATTGATATTAATATTATTTTTCTTTTGATATAAGTTAAAAAGTTAATATATTTTTTTCGATTCTAATCTCTAGATTTAGAGTGTCTAACTGTCGAGTCTCTGATCAAATCTTCAACACAAACACTCAAACAGCTGATGCCTGTTTGATAACAATTGTCACGCTCAACTCATAACAAGTACCCACACAAAATAATAATTTATCTTCCAAAACCTTATAAATTGCATTAACTTTCCAATAAAATGCATATTGTTTCGACATGTTGGCTCCAATTAAGAACTCACTGGCTAAAAAGCGGATCATTCTAGCCAGTGGTTCACCCTCACGTCAAAAACTTATTCAGAAAATTGTGTGTTTATTTACCTTTGTTGTTGGCACAAAATTCTTTTAAATTCTTATTTACAACCGCAGGGTCTCAGTGTCGAACTATGTCCATCTACATTCGAGGAAAACTTAAATATTGAGGATTACAATTTTTCTGATTTCGTTGAACTAACTGCGCTAGGAAAAGCCAATGAGGTTTATGATCGTTTGAAAGCTGAATCACCAAAATCGGATTTGTTGGTTATTTCTGGCGATACCATCGTCACTTTGGGAACGAAGACCTTTGTGAAGCCTGATGATGCTGATGAAGCCGTACAGATGCTGACTAAGTATAAATATGTGACATCTTGCTTATTGTATACAATGTCGTTGAAGGCTTTCAGGCAACTGTAATGTAACGTACACTGGTGTGGTTGTAAAGCACTCGGAAGGCGTTGTAAGATTCACCGAATCTACCAAAGTGTACTTTGGCGAATTGACAAGGGAACAGATTCAGGCATATGTCGACAGTGGAGAACCACTGTAAGTACCAACGTGATTTTCTCGATCAGAATTGGTTAATGGTATCGTTTTCTCATTAGGGGTAAATCTGGTGCATATGATATAGGTGGGCTTGCTGGACCCTTCATTGAAAAGATTGAAGGAGATTTCTACTCAGTAAGGGGACTACCACTGCATAGATTGTCTGTTGAGCTATGTAAATTGTTTGACATCAAAGAATAAGTGGTTTACCCATAAAACCCAGTGCCCTATAATTGTCCAATATTAAGCACTTATTTTAAAATAAAGTTGATCTTCGAGTCCACTGAAATTCTCTATTTATTATTTTTCATTGTGTGTACGTGTGCTTCGGCAGGTGTGTAAACTTCGTATCTGCAAATTACTGTAAAATAAGATCACGAACTTGGAGGTGGTGATGACGTGATGACTTAAAGCGGCGTACCTATGCCTGTATTTTCATTTAAACGATAATCAAAGGTGACAATGAATGCCAACTGAAGAAGTAGATAGGTACTAAACTACTAAGTCTCATTTCAATGTTGAACTCAGAAAATAATCGAAAATGAATTGATACTTCCCATTCTCAATCATACCTTAAACTCTTATTTCTATCTCTCGTACCTAACTGGTGAAATGTAATTGAAAAGTAAAAAACAGTTTTAAATCCAATTTATGTTAACTTGTTTCTAATACAAATTATGACCTAACCAATTTGAAGTTACTTACCAAATTTTGAACTTCCAGGCACTCTTGAAGTGGAAGTACCTCGGGAAGTACCCCTTAGGTCTCGACTTCTAGGTGTTAGTGAGTTTTTTTTAAACTTGTAGATATCTTTCCACTTCGTTGAACACTCAGTATTGTTTTTCAAACAAAAGTAGTCATGAGTCATGTGGTACTATCTTAATTATTATTTCTGATGTGCACATTATTGCACGGATGTAATGCATAATTCAGTTGGAAAAGATGCATGTGAATATGAGTCATGTGGTACTATCTTAATTATTATTTCTGATGTGCACATTATTGCACGGATGGAATGCATAATTCAGTTGGAAAAGATAAGACGATTTATATAGAATTACTCCAAAAATCTTTATCGTAAAGTACTCCTAATACAAATCAATTAGGTATGTACTCATATAATTCGTCAAAGATAACCAGTCCAGCGTGTCTGTGTACTCTATAAACCACTTCATCTTTCGCAGTATGCGTTATATGATTTATGAAGCATTTCCTGTATACAAATATTAAGGGTGGATTACGAATTTCATTTATTTTTTATCATTGCAATCTGCTATAAGTGCAATACACTGTTTCCATCGGTCTCAAGAGCCATTGCACTTATTTAAAACAATGGTTAACCAAGTACGGTTTCTGCAGCTTTGATCATTCATTCGTTGAAGTCCTTTCAAATGTTTTTTTTTGGCACGGAGCGAGATCAGGCAATAACGCGCCTGTAATTAAAACCCATGACTATGGGTGTCTAAGCGGTGTAATGGAGTAATATATGGTGTAATATATGTTTATGAATTATACTAGTTTTATTTTTGAATAAAGATCAACAATTCGTTAATAAGTTTGAATTATCCTACAAGAGTAGGTACCTTCAAGGTGAGTTGAGTTGAATAGAAGTTGTGGTTGCTGTCTTTCCTAAACTTTGCTTTTCTGTTGCGTTTAGAGTCTCGATAGGTACTTGAAACAAAACTGTCAGTTTAACCAACTAACAGCTGATGACTGCCTTATACAAAAAGGTGTACAAAAATATTGTTAATCAAATTTCCCCATAAAGTTGTTGAAATTTTCAATGAAATGCACATTGTTTCGTCATGATATCTCCCATTAAAAACTTATTGGCGAATAGGCGGATAATACTAGCCAGTGGTTCACCACGTCGTCAGGAACTTATTCAGAAAATCGTAAGTTTGTTTTCGCATACCTAAACTGTTTACATTAGATATAATTTTTACCAACATAGGGTCTCAATGTCGAACTTTGTCCATCCAAATTCGAGGAAAACCTTAGTCCTGCGGATTACAAAAACTTCTCTGATTTTGTTGAGTTAACTGCCCAAGGAAAGGCCGATGAGGTTTATGATCGCTTGAAAGCTGAATCACCACAATCGGATTTATTGGTTATCGCTGGCGATACCATGGTCACCTTGGGAACAGAAATATTCGGGAAGCCCAGAGATGCTGATGATGCTGTACAGATGCTGACCAAGTAAAAATATGTTTATACATCAAATATCTTGATAACTATACGTATATCGTAAGGCTTGCAGGGAAATGTAACATAACGCATACTGGTATGGTTATTAAGCACTCGGAAGGCGTTGTAAGATTCACCGAATCTACCAAAGTGTACTTTGGGCAATGTACAAAGGAGCAAATTCAGGCATATGTTGACAGTGGAGAGCCATTGTAAGTAGTTATGGCTTTTCATCAGACACATAATATCTGTTTCTATTTTAAGGGACAAAGCTGGTGCATATGGAATCAGTGGGCTTGGTGGAGCCATGATTGAGAAGATTGATGGAGATTTCTACACAGTAATGGGACTGCCACTGCATAGACTATCAATTGAATTATGCAAATTGTTTGGTAAATAACAGGAGGTCTCTTATTACCTATGAAATCCTATCCAGTAATTCGAAAATAAAGTTTCAGTTACTTTGTGAACATTCGAGTTTCAATAGCTAAATGAACGACAAATACAAATTGTAAGCACGTAGTAGGTACTACGCGGAACATGATGCAATTGTTGCGATCAATTTGTGTGCTTTGTTTATCTATCATGCTTCATGCATCGAGGGCTTGACATATAATACATACATACATACATATACGCACGTTTAGTATACATATTACGTTGCTGAATCCACTTAATTATTGCAGAATCTCAAACATTTGCAATGTTCTATAATACAGCTGAAATAAAGTTTTTCAGAGTTAATTTTGTCTCCTGACATGTGTAATTCAATTTCGCAAACTTTCAGATTTGTAATCTTACTATTCACATCACTATCTTTAACTATGACGTTCATTTGAAAGTCTCAATTCAACTAACGAATAAACTCAATTTACTAGGAGACCAGTTTTTATTTAGTTAGTCAATATTTTTATGACATTTTTTTGATTTTTTCAACAAATTCTTCTAACACGTGCAATTGCTTTTCAATCGACTTTGAGCTAGTTCCCCCTATGCCATTGTATGTCTCTGCAATTCGATAGAAACCAGCAACCTCGACAATGTCGACATCAAACTTTGAGCAGATTGTTTGTAAATCTTCCAGAGGGACTTCGGTTAATTCCAAGCCTCGGTCATGAGCCATGGTTACGACTTTTCCAATAAGGTGATGTGCCTCCCGAAATGGAATTCCCTTACGGACTAGATAGTAAGCCTAGAATTGAACAGAATATAAGACATCTCTATATAGCAAAAAAGTGCTCACTAACCCAATCGGTGGCTAACATATCTGGACTCAGGCATGACTCCATACGATCGATGTTCACCTCTAGAGTTTGAAGCACTCCCTCTGCGACCTTCAACGCTTTCTCTAGCTGATCGAATGCTGTAAAGCAGTATTTCTTATCGAATTGCAGATCTTTGTTGTAAGTCGATGGAGTTCCCTTGATCGTCATCATTATTCCAGTCAAACAGCTAAATATCTCACCAGAAATACCACGAACCAATTCCAAACTGTCAGGGTTACGTTTTTGTGGCATTAAACTGCTGCCCGTACAGAAGGCGTCCGAAATGTGAACGAAATTAAATTCTCTACTAGCATAGATAATGAGATCTTCAGCTAAACGGGACAGATGCAGACTGGCCAGTGATGCGCAGTAGATGAAGTCTACTGTAATTACAATTTTTTTTCTTTTATGAGAAATTCTAAGGGATTTTAAAAAAAACTTACCCACAAAGTCACGATCGCCCACAGCATGCATGCTATTCTGAGTGACATCACAGAATCCCAATTTCTTCTGTAGGAATACTCGATCGATATTCAAAGGATTTCCAGCTATAGCTCCACTTCCCAGCGGTAATATGTTACTTCTTTGCTTTAGCTCTATCAACCTCTGGCAGTCCTCTCTAAAAGCGAAAGCATGACTCAATATCCAATGTGCAAAATAAACCGATTGCGCTCTCTGCATATGCGTATAGCCTGGCATCATTACACCCGGATACTTTTTCGCTAGTACCATCCCCGCCTCAATAACCCTTCTCAAACTGCCCAGTGTCTCACGAATTCCCTTCCTCATCCATAGTTTCATGTCAGTTACCACCTGATCGTTTCTACTGCGCCCTGTGTGCAACTTCTTTGCTACATCACCAATTATTTCTATCAGTCGTCGTTCATTCACAGTGTGGACATCCTCATCGGTATCTTGAAACTTAATTAATCCTTCCATCCAATCATAGCGCACAAGTTCAAGTCCTTTTTGAATAGCATCGCGCTCAGCTACTGTAAGAACTCCGGCTCTGAATAGACCCTCTGCATAGGCTCTGCTTCCGTCGATATCGTCAGCGTACAGACGCGCATCCACCGGCAAGCTGCAGTTAAGATTCGCCAGAACCGCATCTGTGTCTTCACTAAAACGTCCGCCCCAAAGTTTCGACATTTTCACCCTGACTTAGTCTAGAGAACTAAAATTACTGTATAATTTGGTTGTTTGTGTAACACTAAGGCCCGTGGTTATCAGCATCAAGCTAATCTCTGTCATTCGTCTCATAAAAAATAAAAACACACAAACCTATCATCGAGAGAGATCTTGAAAAACGAATCTTATCGCGGATGATGCTGCTGTGTTGACAATGCAAATGGTTTTGATTAGGTGAATCTTTGAATTGTATATTTAAATAGATTGGTGTGCCGAAATGCTTACGTAAAGTACACAAAAGAATTGCAAACAAATATAATACGTAACGTAACGTAGCGTAGGTACCAAACAAAAAAGAAACTGACAACATATCAAAAGAAGAAATATAGACATCAGTTTCAATTGGACCCTTCACCATTTTGTACATTACAATCGCTAAATACTAATACTATAATGTTCTTCAAGTTCAAGCAATTAATAAGATGATGGTATTACTGGAATATTACGACAACATGCGTTTTAAGAAGAAGACAACAATCATAACACAAGAAGACGGGGCTGCAAACACCAATACCATGCAACAAATACGGCAGAAGTCATCTTTATCGTATGTAAGAGTATATTTGAATCTTTAAAAAGAACGTCCTTTTCTTTTATTTTATGTTCTAAAGGTAGGTACTCCTTCAGAAACGATCCCTTTCTGTTTAAGAGTTGAATTTGGAGTCCTGTGCTGCGTGACTGATGGATGAGATCCTCCTTTGTGCATCATTTTGGTTTTGGCTGCATTAATCATCAGTCCGTTAATGTGACACCATTTTACTGCTTCACTAATTTCCTTTTGCATGAATCTCGTAGCTACGTCCAGGGATCTGTGTATAACGACTACAGCTGGATCATCTGCATAGGCAAATGGGATGCTGTACTTGCAGACTCGGAGTATTTCTTTAGTATAAACAATATTGGACGCAGTTTGGAACCCTGTGGGACTCGTAATTGTATTCTTTACCCATCGCTGTAAGCATCCTTAATTCTCACGCTAAGTAATTTTCGATCCAATTCGCAATGACTCCTCGGATTCCAATTCATTCTACAGCTTCTTTTAGTATCCCAAGGCTTTACTAAAATCCATAAACAGTACTAGAACATCGTGGTTTTTTTCCAAGCTTTTATTTATACAATATGTGAATTCTCCCAGAAGTTTTTCCGTGTTTTAGTTTTTCTTAGAATCCATATTGCTTATCATGAATACGATAGTGTTTGTTTAGGCGCACGGCTGCCACTTATCTTTAGGGTGAAAATAAACTAAGAAAAAAGACTCAAATTCGGGGATTCAACACTTTATTTTACTTTTAACAATTGAAATGAGAAAAATGCGACTGCTCGTCGCGCTATCCAATGATTTTGTCATGGCCGGTCCCCTTTTCGGAGTTTTTCGCGCGAACACATGCCAAAGGTAAAAAATATAGCGCCATCTCGTGGCGAACACATAAATAGAAAGAGATCCGAGACTTAAGGCCGGTTTACACTTAAACATTGCCGCCCACCTTGCAACAATAGGTGCAAAACGGCAAGTAACTACAATATTTATCCGTAAGATAATCAAATGAGATTTCTGTAAAATACTAGGGATATGATACAAGTATGTATGTACTTCAATAGATATAGATTGAAATGAGAATAGTAATTTAATATGTATTTAACTTATAAGTTAGTCAAGTTGTACAATACAAAGGATATGATATAAAGACTTCAATAGATCTAGATAGAGATGAGAATAAAAATACTATAGTTAACTTATAAGTTAGTCAAGTTCATGAACTTCAAATTTGATCAATAATTAATTAAGATATAAAGGCACGAGCTCAAAGTGTGTCGGATATGCAATTACCTATTCCATTTATCTCACTATTGTAAAGAATCGCCACTTAAAATGCAAAGTTTTACGATGGGTCTCGTAATGACACCGGATTGAGTTCTAATATCTGCGACGCGAGTTCTATTATCAGGACCCGGATAAAGTTTTGCGACTCGACCTAAGCGCCATTCGTTTGGAGGAAGCCTTTCATCTTTAATGACAACCAAGTCATCATTCGCGATATCCCTAGTTGGATATTTCCATTTATATCGTTTTTGCAACTGTGTGAGATATTCTTGCTTCCATCGCTGACAAAAAACCTGATGAAGAACTTTCACCCGTTCCCACCGCTTAATAACGTTCCAAGATAGATCGCTGAGATCGGTTTCAGGAGGCGACAGAAGAGGACCGCCGCGCAAAAAGTGTCCTGGGGTTAAAGGGAGAAGGTCGGTGGCATTTTCTGAAATTGGGGATTTTTCGTTATAAGGCAAAGTAGAACAAGCTAATCTTCCGTTGACCCGAAGGATTTGGTCCTTGTCGATCATGGGGTTGAGACTTAGAAGACTGCTGTTTTTCGGGACGGGTTTGTTTTGAACAAGACAGTCATATTCCTTACGGAAATAAAGCTGCTGAGTGGTGCGGATTATGAACTTTTTGGTGGCTTTTATCTCGTCGTGAGATAGAGGGAGAGATGGGCCAGAAAACTGTTCGAATCGAGAACTGATCCGAGACAGAAACCGAAGAACATAGGATAAAACGTGAAGGGCCCTGGGCCAAGAGGAGAATCTCTGAAAAATGATTTCAGGATTGGGCACTACCATTGTGAGACAGACATTAACCGGGCGACTTTCCATATCATCCTCATTAGGGGTAGAGAGTATGGTGTTAGGCCATTCGGACTGAGGGCGTTTAAGCCACTGAGGGCCACTCCACCAAAGGTCGCTGACTCTGAGTTCACTGGGGTGCACCCCCCTCGTCGCGAGGTCCGCCGGGTTGTCAGCTGAACGCACGTGACTCCACTTAGAGTTTGGAACGTATGTTTGAATCTTGGAGACTCTATTTGCTATGAACGTTTTCCAGAGGTGGGGTGATTTACTAAGCCATGCTAACACGATGGAACTATCGGTCCAGAGGGTGACTTGTGGATCAGATAGATTTAAACGTGGAAGGGTGCTTTGCACTAGTTTTGCTAGGAGCAACGCACCACACAGTTCCAATCGAGGTAGTGCGATTTGTTTGACGGGCGCTACTTTACTCTTTGCGCATAACAAATGAGAAGACCAATCTCCTAGACTATGCTGAACACGAAAATAGAGAGTGACCGCGTATGCCTTTTCGGAAGCGTCGCAAAAGCCATGCATTTCCGATGGGCAGTCGGGAGTATATTGTACCCAACGGGGAACATGAATATACTGAATATCTGATAACGTTGCAAAAAAGTTCTGCCAACGATGACACGTTAGGGGCGTTAATACCTCGTCCCAAGACGTCCCATCCCGCCAGATGTCCTGCATGATTATTTTTGCGATTATTAGGACCGGGGCCAACCAACCGACAGGGTCGAAAAGCCGCGCAATCACCGACAAAACTGATCTTTTCGTCAGCAAATTATCATGATCGTTGGTTTTGCAAAAGAAGTTAAATGAGTCTTGATGAGCGTTCCACCGAATCCCCAAGGCCTTGACGACACTACTTGTGTCAAACTGCAGAAAATCCTCATTGTAAAGAAAGGACTTCGGGAACCGTTTAAGAAGAGCAATATGGTTCGCAGTCCATTTCTTTAAACAGAATCCTGCGGTGTCCAAGGCCATCAAAAGTTCGGATTGAGCCTTAGATGCAGACTCGAGATCATGTGATCCGGACAAAACGTCATCCACGTAGAAGTCGTTTTTCAAAATCGAGGAGGCCATAGGAAATTGCTGTTCAACGTCCATCGCTAATTGCTTTAAGGTACGTATCGCTAGAAAAGGTGCACAATTTACACCGAAAGTAACCGTTTTTAGCTCATAGTCAACGCATTTTTGAAGAGTAGATGCGCGGAAAAGGATTCGTTGATAAGGCGTATGTTTCGGATGGACGAGAATTTGTCGATACATTTTCTCCACATCCGCGCTAAAAACAAATCGATATAGACGCCATTTTAAAATTAAGACCATAAGGTCAGCTTGTAAAACCGGGCCCACATGAAGGAGATCGTTAAGGCTTCTACCATTGCTGGAAGGACTCGAGGCATTGAATACTACCCGAAGTTTGGTAGTAACGCTATCCGGTTTTATAACTGCGTGATGGGGTAGATAGTATGACGCAATCTGTTGGTTTCGAATAAGTTCAGCGGATGAACAGACCTGCATATGGTCGAGATCAAAATATTCTTGCAATACTTCGTTGTAGTTAACCAGCAGTTTGCAATCCTTTGCTAACACCCTTTCCATGCGTAAGAGCTGCTTGAAAGCTATGTCTCGCGAGGTTCCCAGCAAGGGCATAGGACTCTTGAAAGGCAAACGCACGATATATCTCCCAGTCTCATCTCGAGTGGTGGTTTCGGCAAACAACTTCTCACAAATTTCATCTTCTGGGGAGAGTGGCTTTGAATCAGACAGCTCCTCAATTTCCCAGAACTTTGCGATCTGCTGTGCAACAGAGGATTCCGAAAAATGGGACAAAAGAGTCGAATACGAGTGAATTGTATCCCTTGTGAGAGGACCGGAAAGGATCCAGCCAAATATGGTATTCTGGGCGACTAGAGTGTTTAAAATATTAGACTTTACCCCCTCCAGGATGATTGATGGATATAAGTCAGCTCCGATTACGAAGTCAATGGGAGAACTTTCATAAAACTTGGGATCGGCAAGTTGGAGATCGAATGGTCCGGACAACTCACCTTGACTCACTAGACAAGAAGGCAAATCACCAGTCAAGCGGGACAGAACAATAGCATTCGCGGTTATGTTTACCGAATCTGATAAAGTGGAACCCACAACTAATGAACACATCTTTGAGGAAGTCGTAGTTACTACAGCACTTATGCCCGTAATATCGGCTTGGATTGGTTTAACTGAAAGGCGTAATCTTCGTTGAGCCTGTTCAGAGATAAAACTAACTTCGGATCCAGGATCTATAAGAGCGCGTAAAATGAACTTTTGTCCAAGGTGATGAATCTTTATGAGAGCAGTGGCGAGTAAGACCCGTTTCTTGTTTTCGGCGAAGAGAGAGTTAAGTTGCATTGAACTCGATGTTGAAGTGGACTGTAAATTTGTGTTGGGATCTTGAGGTGATGAGCTAGGGGGAGTAGGGATGGTAGCCTTACTCGGAACTGATGTTGGGGGAGTAGGATGGCTAGCATTACTCGAGACTGATGTTGGAGAAGCAGAATGTAGCAGAGTATGATGTCGTTGACGGCAGTGTATGCAAGTGTGAAGACTACGACAACTCTTTTCAAAATGCGTATGAGCCAGGCAATTCCTACAGTACGAGAGTGAATTAACTTTAGACCACCTATCTGCGATCGAAAGTTGTAAAAAGTTGGGGCAAAGTCGTAAGGGATGCGTTCCTTTGCATAATTTACAACTAATATCATTCGCTTGAACATGTAGAGCTTGATGATGAGATTTGCCTTTGGGAAATGTTGGTAATTTGGATTTATGATCGTGGACACCCACCTCCTTAATATCACAGACTGTCTCAAGGATTTGGTATTGATTTGTGAGGAATGTGTCCAGTTCTGACCAGACTGGAATCTCCCGAGGCTTATTAATTGACTGTTCCCATAAGGACAAAGTCTTCTCTGGTAAACGACTCGAGCATAAAAATACTAAAATCGGACCCCACGATTCGGTCTCCACTTGATATGCTTTTAGTATAGAAATGCAATCGTTTATACTACTTTGAAGCCTTTTAATTCCTTGACTGGATTCCGTAGTGATCATGGGTAAATTGAAAAGTGTTTTGAGCTGATTGTTTATCAATATCCGTTTGTTCTCGTATTTATCCGATAAGGATTTCCAAGCGAGATCGAAACTGTCAGAAGTCAGCGGGAATTTGGCAACAACGTTGTTGGCCTCACCTTTGGTCTTGGACCGGAGATAAAATAATTTTTGAACGGCACTTAGCTTGGGATGATTGATGTAGATTGCTGAGAACAAGTCTCTGAATGAGGGCCACGATAAATAATCGCCATAAAACGTTTCAGTGTCGCAAGCAGGTACACTTAAATGTGTCATAAACTCAGAAGCTTGAACAGAACGCTGCTGCTGCTGTGTGTCCGTACCACACCCGCTTGAAGAAGCGTTCATATTCGACCGTGCTCCGTTTATTTCACTTGAAACCTTTGGCTCATCTTTATCGCTAGCTTTCGCACCTTCGTGTACCGAATCAGCAAGAATCACCTCAAGCTTTCTAATAGATTCGATTATTTCACTTAAACACGAGATATAAATACCCGATGACGTGATATATTTTTGTTTGATTGCCTTTGCATCCTCCTCTGATAGAGATTCATTCGAACGCACGCAGAAAATATAAGAGTCTCTAATTTCCGTCCATAAGTCTTTTAATTCAGACTTTGACTTCTGCAATGTGATTGGGGTTTGATCTACTAGCGGAACTTCCTGGACTTAACGTTGGAATTCTGTCAGCAAATCGCTAGCAAGAATAAATTCATCTAATCCAATCATTTTATTGCAAAGCGTTAAATCACGTAGTACAAAAACGAAAACGCGAAAAACGAACTTTACCTTCCTAACTACTGGCACTTAGAATCTGTCTCTATCTGAATCGCAGTTTGGCGAACGGGATATGAATTCGAATCCCACGTGATGGATGGGAACACGCGGTGCAAATATGGATTTTTGAACGAAATGTAACCTCTATCGGTACATATAGCTCACGTATACACTCGTATTAAAAAGAAAAATGCGAACAAATAATCATACGTTATATGTACGTAATTTAAGATTTGTATGTAATTATATTATAAGAAAATGGAAAAAAAACCCAACCACACTTTATATGTAATTTAAAAACTTTGATTTTATGTTATAAGAAAATGACTTGATCAAATGAGAAATTCACGTACCTGTTACACTTCTTTATTGCACTCCGGAAGTCTTCTTCTGGTGGCTGAATCGTTGTTTGCAGATGAATGCTCCTGTTCAATTTCGATGAAATGCTTTGTGGTGTGTGGTGACGTCGGAACACCTGCGCTCCGATGGAGTGGCGTATCGTTAGCGGCAGAACAGAACTGTGTGTGGCCCACGTGGCCGATAACAGTGAATATGTCACGATGTTGTTGTACGTGACTTTCGTATAGCTGCGTATATGTACTTGGGATACCAGCGCTCCGGTGGGGCGGCGTGGTATATGCGGTTCAATGTTGCGTATGTCACTTGGGGTACCAGCGCTCCGGTGGGGCGGCGTGGTATATGCGGAACAATGTTGCGTATATGTACTTGGGATACCAGCGCTCCGGTGGGGCGGCGTGGTATATGCGGTTCAATGTTGCGTATGTCACTTGGGGTACCAGCGCTCCGGTGGAGCGGCGTGGTATATGCGGTGCAATGTTGCGTATATGTACTTGGGATACCAGCGCTCCGGTGGGGCGGCGTGGTATATGCGGTTCAATGTTGCGTATGTCACTTGGGGTACCAGCGCTCCGGTGGGGCGGCGTGGTATATGCGGTGCAATGTTGCGTATGTCACTTGGGGTACCAGCGCTCCGGTGGGGCGGCGTGGTATATGCGGTGCAATGTGGCAAATCCGGTTCGTTTGGACCAAATGTTTAGGCGCACGGCTGCCACTTATCTTTAGGGTGAAAATAAACTAAGAAAAAAGACTCAAATTCGGGGATTCAACACTTTATTTTACTTTTAACAATTGAAATGAGAAAAATGCGACTGCTCGTCGCGCTATCCAATGATTTTGTCATGGCCGGTCCCCTTTTCGGAGTTTTTCGCGCGAACACATGCCAAAGGTAAAAAATATAGCGCCATCTCGTGGCGAACACATAAATAGAAAGAGATCCGAGACTTAAGGCCGGTTTACACTTAAACAGTGTTATTCAATTAAAGGTAGCAATATTCTCATTATAACCTCTTCCAGACATTTTTTAATTACTGGTAGGATCGATATTGGTCTATCATTGTTAATATTGTTTTTCACCCCACCTTTATACATATATACATAATATGTATATGTATTACATATGTAGGTACATACTTACTTACTTCCTTAGGTAGCACTACAGTCCGGGGCGGATCAAGGCCTCAACCAACAGCCTCTTCCAGTTGGCCCGGTCCTTAGCTAAGCGCCTCTAGTTGCACATTTCAAGTTGGTTGAGGTCTTGTTCTACTTGTGGCTCGCGGACGAGGTCGTCCTCTGTTGCGCTGACCCTCCGGGTTAGAATCGAGTATTCACCCGGCCGGACCGTTGATGTCCTTACTTACTTAGGTAGCGCTACAGTCCGGGATGGACCAAGGCCTCGAACAACAAACCCTTCCATTTAGCCCGGTCCTAAGCTAACTGCCTCCAGTTGCACACTCCAGGGTGGTTGATTTCTTATTCTCCTTGTATTTCAGTTTTTTGACCAGGTCGATGTCACTGTATAGCTCGTACAGTTCGTGGTTGAATCTTCTCCTCCAAAACCCGTCAACGCAAACGTGACCGAATATCTTACGAAGGATTTTTCTCTCGAAGCGACCAAGGGATATCTTCATCCGCTTTCGATAAAGTCCATGCTTCTCCTTCATTTAGCAAGACTGGGATGATAAGGGTCTTATATAGAGTCTCCCAATTGACTTCTTAGCCCAAAGAAACAGCGGTTGGCAAGAGTAATCCTTCGTTTGATTTCCGACGAGATGTCATTTTTTGATGTTATAGCAGAGCCGAGGTAGACAAAGTCCTTTACTACTTCGAAGTTGAAGTTGTAGCTGTCTATTGTGACGTTCTATCCAATTAATCGATGTTGGGTGTCCCTTTTTGTTAACAGCATATACTTTGTTTTGCCCTCGTTTATCGCTTAACCCATTTTAGCCGCTTTCATTTCTATACTCACAAACGCACCGGTGACAGCTCGCTGTGTTCTACTAATGATATCGTCAATATCATCGGCGTAGGCAAGTAGTTCAACGGACTTTTAAAAGATCGTCCCTTTTGTGTTGGCTTGTAAGTTTCGAACAATTCTTTCAAGTATGATGTTGAAGAAGTCACATGAGAGCGCGTCACCTTGTCTGAAACCTCTTTTGATATCGAAGTTCTCGGTGAGGTCATTTCCGATCTTGATGTTGCAGCGAGCTTTCTCCATCGTCACCCTGCACATACGAATGAGTTTGGCAGGGATGTCAGAACTAGACATGGCTCTATACAGTTCTTCCCTACAGATGCTGTCATAGGCGGCCTTGAAATTGATGAACAGGAGGTGGTGAGTATCGATTTGGACTTCTTGGGTTTTTTTTCCAGGATCTGCCTTAGTGTGAAAATTTGGTCTATGGTGGACTTTCCTGGCCTGAAGCCGCACTGATAGGGGCCAATCAGGTTGTCGACGAAAGGCTTCAGGCGTTCACACAGTATGGCAGAAAGGATCTTGTAGGCGATATTGAGGAGACTGATGTCTCTGTAATTGAAGCAGTTGAGGGGGTCTCCTTCCCATCAGGTAGTATAGTCTTCTATACGGACGGGTCCTTAATGGATGAGCTCTCCGGAGCAGGTGTCTACTCAGAAGAATGCCACGTTGAGCAATCTATTCCACTGGGTAGATTTACAACTGTCTTTCAGGCAGAGGTGTATGCTATCGCTACTACAGCGCACATTGCACTTAACAAGAGGTGGAAATCCAAGTCCATCTACATCTGCTCTGATAGTCAAGCAGCTATCAAAGCCTGTTCAGCAGCGTTGATCAACTCAAAAATTGTTGAGGAAGCTGTCAACAAACTGAATCAGCTTGGGCGATGTAATAAGATCACACTGGTCTGGGTCCCGGGACATTCTGACATCCCGGGAAACGATAAAGCTGATGCTCTGGCTAGAGCTGGATCAGCGACCCCTTTTATCGGTCCTCAGCCTGTTATTGGCTGCAGTTCAGCTTATGCTAAAAACGAGCTTCTTGAACTGCTGCGACTACAGCATTACAACCATTGGCATGAACTTAGGTCATGCAGACAGGCCAAAATGTTAGTAGACGCGCCCAGGGCAAACAGAACTAAGTTTCTGTTACACCTTCGTAGAAATGACCTCAAAATCCTCACAGGACTGGTCACTGGGTTCACTCCCTTAAACGAGCATCTGAACAAAATTGGAATCAGAAGCTCGGGCCTCTGCGAGATGTGCCTGGAAGAAGATGAGACGGCTGAGCACTTCATTAGCGAGTGTCCGGCCTTTGCTCGAATCAGAAAGGCCACTCTAGGCAACTACGTCCTACGGGACGTTGATCTACTGGAGCTCAATCTTGCCCTATTGCTTCGCTTTGCGAAAGCGACGGGCAGATTTAGATCGACATATAGCTCAGCAACAAATCGCTAATTCAGCGAATGGGGTGGTACTTCACCAAAGTACAATGGGCCTACAGGTCTACGTGCTTGTTGTCTCTAAGGAGACAACCCCCTTCCAAATACAATACAATACAGAGGGGGTCTCCTTTCTTATGGACCGGGCAGACGATGCTGAGATTCCATTCATCTGACCAAATCTTAGAGATGAGTTGGTATATGCTCACTACCATCAAGTCATCTTCAGCTGCTTTAAATACCTCTGCGGGTAGACTGTCAGGCCCAGCAGCCTTGTTGAATTTAGCTTGGATATTGCTATCCTCACTTCGTTTTGACTAGGTCCACGGGAGTTTCAGCTATCATCATCTAATTTTCGTAGATCTTTTAACGATGTGCCGCTTAGTATTGATGATGATTACTTTGAGCATCTCAAAGATGTTCCTCAAGTTGGCTTTACCAACATTGCCTTAGACTTGCAGACTATTTCGAAATTTATTTCATTTCTGAAAGATGATTACTCTTCAGGTCCTGACGGCGTACCTCCAATAGTCCTGGAAAAATGCAGTGATGTCCTGTTGAAGTCTCTTTTTGAGATCTCCATATCAACTGACCATTTCCCTAGCTTCTGGAAGCAATCGTTTATTACGCCCGTCTTTAAGAAAGGCGATAGAAATATTATTACGAACTACAGACCGATTTCAAAGTTGTCATGCATACCAAAATTATTTGAGCAAGTTGTGTGTGAAAGCCTTACTTTTCTTTGTCGGGGTGTTATTTGTACAGAACAACATGGATTCGTTAGAAACAGGTCTACTGTCACAAACCTGTTAACATTCTCCCATAACTGTTCCAATGCCTAAGAAAGTGGTCATGAGGTGGACTGTGTGTACACTGACTTCTCCAAAGCTTTCGATCAGCTTTCTCATGATATTATTATCTACAAACTCGAGGCGTTAGGTTTTCCCCCAATATTTATTTCGTGAGTTGGCTCTTACCTCAAGCAGAGGTCATATCAGGTTAAATTTAGAGGTTGTCTTTCAGACTCCTTCTTAGCAGGATCCGGCGTCCCTCAAGGGAGCCACCTAGGTCCACTTTTATTTATTCTTGCTATCAATGATGTTCCATCAATCATAAAACATAGCAACATTCTTATATTTGCCGATGACATGAAGATCAGTAAAGCAATTACAACCATAAATGATTGTAGACTTCTGCAATCAGATATTGATAGTTTCAGTACCTGGTGCTCTAAAAATGGTTTAGTCCTTAACCCACTCAAGTGTCAGTCCATGACTTTCTATAGGAAACGGGTACCGACTATATTCAACTACTTGATATCGAATCACTCTCTCAGTCGGGTTTATAGTTTTAAGGACCTGGGTGTTTACTTTAGCCCTGAACTTGATTTTAAAGAGCATATAAACCACATTGTGAATAAATCAAATTCAATGTTAGGTTTCGTTAAAAGATGGTGTAAAGAATTCAAAAATCCTTATGTCACCCTCTCACTATTTAACAGTCTTGTCCGTCCTCACCTCGAATATGCTGCGCAAGTATGGACACCTTATCAGAAAAATCTCAATACTCGTATTGAAGCCGTCCAGCGACGCTTCATTCGTTTCGCATTGAAAGGTCTTTCCTGGGACGATCCTTTTAACCTCCTCCCATATTTGCATCGGATAAAACTGTTGCAAATGTGCAGCCTTTGGCTCAAAGAAGGGTCAATAATGATATAATTTTTATGCATCAACTGATCTCAGGTCTGATTGATGCACCTGACTTATTATCCTGTTTAGGATTAAACTTTCGTGGGGGATCGCATTACCTGCGTAGTATAGAGTTACTGCATGTTCCTCATCACAGAACAAATTACGGGATGCATGAGCCTATTAGCCGCATGAGTAAAATCTATAACTTAAATGTAAACATTCTTGACTTTAATCTTAACAAAATTACACTAAAAAATGTATTGCGTAATGTAGTTCCTCGAACATAAACTCTAATTATGTATATTTGTTCTTATATTTGTTTATTTATTGCTAGTGGTAGTGTTGAAATGTAGCGAAGCCTAACCACTAACACCAGCACTAAATGATGAGCCTGTTGATGCATATTTTGCCCTGGCAAATTTCTGCTTATGGCTGTTGCTTATATTAAGCACACCATGACACAGATCTGATAGTGTTTAAAAATATAAATTGAATGGTTCATTCTGCCTGACAGCGGAGTATTGGTCTTCATCGCCGTTATACAGTCCAGAGAAGTAGTCTTTCCATACCCTCAGAACCGACTGTGTCTCTACTACAATGTTTCCTTCCGCGTCACTACAGGTTTCTGTACGGATTTGTTTTGCTGGCACATTCATTTTACCCTCTGGTAAGACTTCCGTTCATTGTTCCTGGAGTAGCAACTCTCAGTATCCTCGAATGCACGCTTCTCGTGCTCTTTCTTTTTCTTTTTCTTAGAAGCCGATGTTCTTCCCGTCTCTTCTGCTCGTAGAGAATGTGAGCAGATCTAGTCCTTCTTTGCAGTGCCGCGGCGCGCCGCTTTATACGCTTGTTTTTTTTCCGCGTTAGCTAGCCTGCACTCTTCATCAAACCAGGGGTTTCGTGGTGGTGGTCATGTGAAACCCGCGGCAGTATTGTATTTGTATATTGTGATGGCTTGCTGGCAGTATTGCCAATGGTCTTCTGCGCTAGCTGTTGCTGCGGTAGGACTCGTAGCCAGAGATCGGGATATGCGTTCTCTGTAGGCTCTGGCAGTGTCTTGCGGTTGTAGCGTTTCGACATTATACTTTCTCACAGTATTTCGTTGTTGTGGCGTTGTAGATCAGAGAACTGCATGAATCATCTCATTTGCAGTTGTGAAACACTCGCTAAAAAACAAACCATTTACAGTCTCACGCACACAAAAAACAAGCGAGTGTGAATCATGCAAGAAATGATAACAAAGTTAACTGACAAGAATCAAAATTCGAATGCTTATGGTATTCACACTCCTGAATCTTTGAGTGTGCAGTAGGCTCGCACTCAAAGTATTCACTCAATCAGAGGATTCACAACAGTTGTGAAATGCACGAATGATTCACGAGCCTTCGAATGGATTCGAGTGGCTCGTATTGAATATGTGTAGAATGTATGAAGCAATGAAGTGGTGGGTAGGCAGTGTTTTTTTCTGAAACGAATCTGAATGTGTGTGAGTAGTTTGCAAAGCAACGAATGTTTCGAGTGGCTCACAAAACGAGCTACTTGTTGCAGTTCTCTGTTGTGGATATCCGCATTCGTACCTTGGCTACAACAAGGTAGTGGTCCGAGTCAATGTTGGCCGTCCGGAAAGTTCGGACATCCAGAATACTGGAGGCGTTTCTGGTGTCGATCGCAATGCGGTCAATTTGGTTTGTTTGACGGTTTGTCGATCCGGAGACCGCCAAGTCCCCTTATGGATATTGAGATGAGGAAATCGCGTGCTTGCTATACTCACACTTCGCCTCACAGCAAAGCCAATCAGCCTTAGTCCGTTTTCGGACGTGGTGTCGTGTAGGCTGTGCCTTCCAACCGTCCTATCAAAGATGTCCTCTCTTCCTATCTTGGCGTTAAAAGGCGATTTTAATGTCATGTTTATGGCATTGCTCGTATGTTTTGTCGTAGAAACTATCTTTGGTAGCGTCGTCTTTTTCTTCTGCGGAGGCATAAGCGCATATGCGGCTGATGTTGGCAAATTTTGCCTTAGCACGGATTGTCATAAGACACTCACTCTCATGCCGAAAGCTCAGGATTTCTTGCCCAAGTCTGCCGCGTATGACAAATCCGCATCCGAATAAGCGCTGTTTATTTTCTGTATAGTAATCACCGTAATAGATATCACAGTTCTTTCTTTTTCATTTTTCTGCCTGGCCCATCCGATCGCACTTCCTGGATGGCGGTTATATCTGGTTTATAGCTGTCTGGGGCCTCTGCTAGTTGTTCGGCTGCACCCGTACTGTACAGTGTACGAACATTCCAAGTGCAGATCCGAACATCGCTGTCCTTTGTTCGTTTAGCGCGGTTGTCAACAGTAGATCCGTCCTTTTCCGAGGTTATTGGCTGTTTCGGAACCATATTTTTACGTATTGATAACATAATAAATAAATAAATAAATTACTTAAGTAGAGCGACGACTTTGTTAGTTCTCGGAAGACCTGCATGACCAGGAACTCAAATTAGTGTTATAGAAACAAATCGTCTGTGTCTGTAACGTTTCAATATCCTTTTTATTTCTAGATGTTACAAAAGAATTCGGTGTGCACTCATAGCCAAAGTTGGATAGAAAGCAGAATACAAGAAAAAAATGCGTTCAAATTAATTCTGACTGCTACCTCTTGAATCCATTACAGAATGAAAACACAATTTTAGTTCATCTTTTGGGCTTATATACTTTATGTAATAAATGAATAGCTAATCTATATATATACCAAAAGATCCTTCTAACACCCCTATTACGGTTAGCGAGCCGAACGAAAAAGTGGGCGAATGTAACTCACTGAAATTTCATTCGCCTGAAACGCCAATGTTCGATTCGCTAACCGTAATAGAGGTATAAAATAATGGATTAACATTTTAGTTCACACTGGGGCTGTTGGCGTTATACTCTTCCAAATACTTGTCCTGCTTCTCGAGCTGCTGATAACCGGCTGGTGGCATGGACATGTCCTTAGTTCCACCGATTAAAACACCCAAGCTCTGTTGCAATTGCCAACGTCGGGCTTCACGAATTGACTTGTTGCGACGCAAAGTCTTGGCTAACATGAAAGCACATATAACTCCAAGGAGCTGGAACAATAATTTAAAATATCAAATAACCATTGCGGGTGAAATTAGTTTCCAAACCAGACCTGAACAAAAGCAACAGTGGTGGCTCCTGTAGCGATCAGCATGGCACTTTGCGAGATAATAAAGTCCATGCGATTCAAACATCCGGACTCGTACTTGTAAATACATTCCCTTTCATAGTTCAACTCACCACAGCACGATTCTGGAACAAAGATATTCAATGGGTCGGTATTATTTTTGTTATCCTCGAGGATTAGTTTCCAATCGGAGGGGCTATTGATGCCACAGCACTCCAACTAAAATCGAAAAGGCATTATTAATCTGGGCTTTATCTTGGATAACTTGGAACTAACTCCAGATTGCATAAAGTCGACACCATCATGAATGTAGACATTTTCGTTGTATTGTTCTAACGAATCGGTCATCGTACGAACAAGCATTTCACGAGCTTGACCCTGAAGAACAAACGCAGCGATAGCAGCTGATACTTCAAGAATGAAAATCAGGAACAGGCAGACTCCGTACTAGAATTAAAACTAAAATAGCTTCATGATCAAAGGAAAAAATGTCCACTTACCAAATTAATAAGCATGACACTCTCCTTTATTGCACCCCAGGCTCCGAGTACTGCAACGAAGAACATAATAAAACCGGTGGCAATAAGAAGAGCTGGTGGCGAAAGGAAATTGTCATCGATGAACTGACGGAAGTCACCGAAAATCGTTTGGATCGTGGTGCCAACCAAGATCAACAGGATCGAAGTGATCTGAAATTAAAATGAATAGTTATTTTAAAGACCTCCGGAATCTTCGCATATCGCATATCTTTTAAATAAAATATGCAATATAAATGTGTTCAAAATGTACTAGATTTTCAGATATGTGAATCAGAAGCCTAGACAAAACAAGGCTTCGCTCAGCTCACGTTAATGCGAGGGGGCGTCGTCGTAATGGCGATGGCCAAGCGCCCGAAGATGCAATCAGGATGGTGATCACTCGGGTCACTAGGCAACGAGCTTTTACCACCCTAATTACAGCTAGTTTAGGTTAAGTAGATTAGGATATTTTAGGTAGGTTAAGTTTATATAATTTTAAGAAAAAAAAAAAAAAAAAGTAAATATACGTGCTAGATTAGCTTAGTCGTTAATAGTTAGTTTAAGGCCGAAAGGCAATAGTTTGTAATTATAGCGTTAACCCTAGAGTGCCCCATAAAGGCTAGTAAGCAAGATTGGGTCATTTTTGTTAGTTTTTAAATAAGATTTATACATTTTTGTCTAGCATGTAAGTTTAGAATGAAAATTACTTAATAAAAATTGTTTACAAAGTAAAACGAAAAAAGGAGAAAGGGAAATGCATACTAGAGGTGGAGAAATATCGATAGTCTAAGTCAGTGCCATCGATAGTTCTCGATAGTTGGCTTTTGACTATCGATAATTATCGATATATTTCGATAGTTTTTCCTCTTAAGGATTACATAAAAAAAGTCAAATGCACCATATTAGGTAAGCTTTTCTCACCGAGAGAGATTATATTCAAAGTACTAATGCTCCTATTCCTGAGTTGCCGACTCATAAAACGGGGAATCCCCTTTTTAAGTTAAGGAAGAGAATGCTCCTATTCCTACGTTGCTGACTCATAAAACGGGAAACCCCCTTTTGACAGTTGGCTTATGATCGGGTTCCTCTGCGAAATTTTAAATAAACTTCGTGCGCTATGTATCGACCAGTTAAAGAAATTTTTGAGATTCTATATTTAAATGGCTGTTGAAAACAATCGATAGTTGTCAAAGAGTATCGATTTTTTTCGATAGTAAAAACTATCGATCATAATCGATAGTTCTCCACCTCTAATCCATACCCTGATATGCCTACTCACTTGTTTTGACTACTACAATTATTCCAAATTGGTATTTTTTCGATGTTTTGATTGCGTCTGGCAATGATTTGGCGACAAGAAAAACGTCTTGGACCATTACATTTGTGTTGAGGGTGTCCTCAGCTATGTTGTATCAGAAATTTGTGTGGTTACCTAAACTATTCAAAATGGGGAATTTTTCCGAGCTTTGAGAGCGTCTGGCAATGACATGGCGACAAGAAAAACGTCTTGGATCTATGTATCCCTATTCAGGGGGTTCTATACTGCTACTTAGGAATAAAGTCCTTAATTCAAGTGGTTACCCTTATTATTCCGTGTTTGGAAAAAAGTGCATTTTTTATGCACTGTTACTCTCTTTAGCTGCCACCATATGCTGCCAGACGGTAGGATTTGAGATCTCTTTCATCGAGACTGCAGATTAATATGCATGTCATTTGGTTACCTTTCACAACAAAAAATGACTGCGGGCTCTTAGACTAGTCGTTATCTTTTCCGTATGCGCCCACATCAATCATTGAAAAACGATATTTTGCATCAACCACTGCTAAGAGTACTATTGAAAAGAAACCTTTTGTAATACATACGCGCACGCTTAATTCGTATATGCTTTCCGTCAATACTACCCAAACAGTTGCGAAAGTTCCATTTTTCAAAAAATTCTGTTGACACTTTTTCAAAATGTTCAACATGACTTTGCAAACCTCTATAACAGACGATTTTTATATTCTAAACGTAAAAGCAATGTAACTCATTTTTCTACAAATGCTGATTATTCCGAAATACATTTATGTATTATTTATTATAAAATAAATATATTTTTTTGTATTACCTTAATGTGAGTAAAAGCCTTTGTTCGATAGAGACAAGGTGAAATGATAACAAGAATCGTGTATCTTTCTAAAAACATAATCGAATGTTTTTGTCGTCATTCTCGTGTACTGGCGAAATGCACTTTCATCCGCTCGCAATTGTGGGTACAGGTGATGAAATTCGCCATAAATTAATCGATTTTTATATATACGTGAGTGTTTCCTTTTTTTTTCTTTTTTCATTTTCTTAATATTCTTATTTTTAATAAACAAAATCTTGCGTGCCGAA